>JAKEYF010000022.1:0-610073 GCA_021527775.1 Lactarius sanguifluus | reverse complement strand
ATTCAGGGGACATATATCAATACTCTCTCTACATAGCCACATTCAAAAAGAATAGTATATGAACACATTGTGGGCCAGCACAGATACCCTATTGCTCATAACTGGATAGGATATCCAACTGGAAAATACATCTCGCATCAGTTGGTATCCATATGCATGGCCTATTATTGTAGACATAGATGGACACTCCGTCAGCATAGCCATGGACACATTTCTATCTATCTGTTCTGGGTCCAGATGTCTGGATGAATTTTAGCAGCACCCCTACCAGTGTCCATATTCCTATAGAATGGTTAGAATCCTGAGAATGGGTGTATTAAAAACCACTTACCTGACCTTCTCTGACACCTTGACAGCTCGTTTTGCTTCCTCAAGAACTTCCTTCCCTTTCCCTATACGAAGCGGATGGCCACCTTGCATCCCTTGCCATCGCACCTGAGGTCGTGATGGACCAGCCATGGCTGGATGGTGATGAATGAGTGGAAGTGTAGGGTGTGATGTGGATGAGATGCAGACCTGGTGACGATCTATCCATACCCAGACCTTCGCTTCCAGTAGAGGCAGAGCCTCTGTCATCATCTACATACAATGTTAACACTTGGATCAGTTGAGGGGGACATAATAACAATCACACATACCAGAACAGGCTTCATCATACACATGAGACATATGCAGGGGTGGAGAGCCCATAGCCATTTCATTCTCAGGTGGATCATCATCAGAGTCATCAGACTTGGTGGGATCAGTGTCACGGTACGCGAAGTGGACTCTTACTTACTGGCTGTGACCCCATCTGTAAGACGTAATCGGTCTCGGACTTAGTAGTAACCGGTAGTGGCACGAGGACAGTACGATATCACATGCCGAGATGGCATGACTCATTCCTAGGATAGGGATAGTAGGGTTCGAGCTATTATCGCTAGTCGTAGTACGGGTTCGAGAGGAGCTTGAAAGCGCCCTCCTACATGTATAAATAGTGGCCTGCAAAGACCAAGATACGCCATCTTGGTCTTCTTTGAATCACCACTTTCTACTCCCGCTGTGTGTACTCTAGTTCGCTTGTCTCTATCCGAGCAAGTCGTCTTCATCGAAACCCGCCCAGTGACTCGTCTACGTCCTGGTGCACTACGCGTCACGTGCCTCGATAAGCGCCGTGTACCCGTGAGAATAGTCACGTGACTAGCAAGCTGTTATTCGCTAAGTCGTGAACGCCCTTTCGTCGTCCAAGTCGGACTAACGCTCGTGGTGGCGTTACATTAAGACCAAGATCCCTCACCGTGGCGTTCACTACTCGAGACCAGTGGACTAATTTTCAGACTTATTCCCTCGAACGAAGGGGAGACCGCAACGTACCAGCACAGTTCCTAGGAGCCGCAAGGTGGAGAGAATACCGCGGAGATACAGGATACTTTGTCGATTTTGCATCAGGACCTACAAGGTTTAGACCAGTTGAGTTCAACTTCGATCACGTCTGTTGGACAGAGGTTACGTGGAATCCGATCGACAATAGGTGGGACATAGTACGACCGGCAGGCAGACTCTACAACTGCGACATCGACGCTCGCAACCTACCCACCAGAGAACAGTGGGGCCGCATAGACGGACAACCAGAAGAGGAACCAAGCACGTCAGAACCAAGGACGCCAGCACCATCAGAAACCAGCGAGGAAGGCGAACGCACCGACGAAGAAGAAGACTCGGAAGTAGAAGAAGTAGCTCGATTAGCTGAGTCCATCCCCATATCACAACCAGAAATTATTCGAGTAAACCCACCAGCCGAAATGGCCACCATCACTGAAACAATCACCAACGAAGCAGTCGAAGAAGAAATCCGAAGAACCCGCGAGGAAGCCAAACAACTCCTACTACCCATCCACCCCGCTACGGGACACCGCATGACCGCAGACGACGCGGCTATATTCCGAGCCATAGGACCGGATCAACCCGACCCGCCAGGCGATAACCCGCCACCAGGGGGAGGAGGAAGACCACCAAGACGCCCCGACGGAGGATTCTCCGGAGGATTTGGCAGGGGACCACCCGGAGGCGGAGGACCACCCGGAGGAGGTATTCCAGGAGGAGCAGTGGCACCAGGAGCACCCACGCCCAGACTAGAAGGTGAACCACCGACTATATTCAAAGGAGATCGGACTGACTACGAGTCCTTCCTCACGCAATGGCATGCCTATTGGGGGCTCAACTTCGACGCACCGAGTATGCGCAACGTATACAAGAGATGCCTTCTATTCCTGGGGTACATCAAAGGAGCGTCTGTAGCCAATTGGACGCTAGGCTTCCTCCAGTGGCTCAACACGGAAGTACGAAACGGAAGGGACAGGTATGATGAATACCTGTGGGATACTCTAGCCGCGGGATTCTCCGACCGGTTCTCCAACACGCTAGAACAAGAACAAGCGCAAGCAGAACTAGCGAAGGGGTTTAGGATGACGGGGGATGATATCGATTCGTATGTCACCAACTTCGAGCAACTATGTCGGAAGGCTGATTACCGCCTGAACGACCAACAAACCATTGACCGCTTCACGGCCGGACTACCGAGCAAACTATTCACAAAAGTCTACGAACTCGACGGACCTGTTACCTTCACTGAATGGAAGGACGCGGCGCTCAGACGCCAAAAACAGTATATTCACCTTCGCGCCCGCCTAGGACTGTCTACACCATCAAGGGGACCTCCGAGGGGACCACCACCCCGCTTCAACCCACCCCCACGGTTCGGAGGGTCACCATGGAACGCGTCCCGCAACCCCGCCCCGAGATACGATCCAAACGCAATGGACACATCGGCGGATAGATCACGCGCACGACTCGCAGAAGTAGGAGACCCCAATCGAGAGAATTACCGGCCACGCCCTCCATTCCCACCAAGAGGAGGATTAGGGCAAGGAAGGAATGCCCCCTGTAGGGATATGAGGGAAGTTGTCTGTTATAACTGCAACGGACTTGGACACTTCTCACGTGACTGTTCGCGCCCAAGGAAACAGCGGCAACAACCACAACAATGGCGACCCGCAAGTAATAGCCGTAGCATGGAAACCGACTACTACGGTCAGGAACCACAGGCACGAGTGGCCAACACGGAGGAACCCCAGCAAATGGCCGGCAGATGGCTCGAAGGGGTTAGGGGAGCAAGCGACGAGGTCAAGGACCTGATTCTCCAAGATCTATGGGAGAAGGGGGATTTTCGGGACGCCTAAACCCATCGGCCTGGGTAAGGGCAACAAATTGTAACTCTGTAATCATGACTCGCTTTCGGTCTCTTAGAATTCCAGTCTCGATTCGCACCAGTTACTCCATGGCCGACATTAAAGGGCTCGTAGATTCCGGAGCCACCGACAACTTTATAAGACCTGCATTTGCCAAACGAATGGGGTTAGGGCTACAGCTACTAGAACGCCCGAAGAAAATATGGAACATAGACAATACGGAGAACAAAGCTGGGTCCATCACTCATTTTGTGGACTTAGAAGTACAAACCAAGGGGATCCGCAGAATTATTCGATTTCTCGTCACCGATATAGGGAACGAAGATCTAGTGCTAGGATATCCTTGGCTCGCCACTTACGAGCCTACCATCAGTTGGACCCATGCCACTATTCATGAAGACGCACTCCCCATCGTCATCCGATCTATTAACCCCGCTGAACCAACCACAGTCATCGCAGGAGCAACCACCCACGATGAAACCACCATCGCACGGATATTCACGGACAACGAGAAAGAAGACATAGTTGAGGAGTTAGAAGGGGAATGCCAGCTACGTACCACAGCCTACCGAATTAGCCATCGCCGCTAACCAAAACACGGTGGCCGCAGTAATCCCGAAGCCGTACCAACGATTCACCAAAATATTTAGCGAAGAAGCGTCTCACCGATTCCCGCCATCAAGACCATGGGATCATGCCATCGACTTCAAACCGGGCACTCCGGCGACCTATCGACTGCAAAGTCTATCCCATGACGCAGGACGAAGACGCTCAAGCTCAAAGTATGGCTTGAGGAGCAGCTGAAAATGGGGTATATACGCCCGTCCAAATCACCTTACGCATCGTCCTTTTTCTTCATCAAAAAGAAAGATGGGAAGCTACGACCTGTACAAGACTATCGGAAAATCAACGCTTACACCATCCGCAATCAATACCCGCTGCCACTCATGTCGGAACTCATCAATGACTTGGGCAACGGCCATATCTACACCAAACTGGACGTGCGATGGGGATACAATAACATACGCATCAAACCAGGAGACGAGCCGAAAGCAGGCCTTTAAGACACGGTATGGGCTCTTCGAACCTCTGGTAATGTACTTCGGACTCACAAACTCGCCGGCCACATTCCAAACCATGATGAACGAAATCTTGGGACCTACCATCGCAAAACACGAGCTTTTGGGCACCATCATACGAGTATACATGGACGACATAGGGATAGCTACTCATGAAAACGCAGGGTCTCCAGGCACACATTGACGCGGTCTGCGACGTACTCCAAGTGGCCATGGATCACGACCTCTATTTCAAACCGGAGAAATGTCTTTTTCACTCACCGCGAATGGATTACCTGGGGGTAATCCTTGAAAAGGGGGTAACTCGTATGGACCCGGTAAAAATTTCGGGTATCAAAGATTGGCCACGCCCAACAAAGGTCAGAGACGTCCGATCCTTCCTCGGCTTCTGTAATTTTTACCGCCTCTTCATTCGCGGTTTCGCAACGCATGCACGAGCACTCAACAAACTCACAAGAAAAGACTGCAGACTGGCAAGTGGGGAACAGAAGAGGAACGCGCATTCCAGAAGCTTAAGACGCTTGTCACCGAAGAGCCAGTGCTGGCACATCCATGCTTAACTGATCAGTTCGAGCTTGAGGTAGACGCATCCGGATTCGCAGTAGGAGCAGTGTTACTCCAAAAGAAAACAGACGGAAAGCGACATCCAGTCGGATACTATTCGGCCACCCTCAACGAGGCCGAACGCAACTACGATATCTACGACTTGGAACTACTGGCGATCGTCAAAGCCCTCAGACACTGGAGACCCCTACTGGCCGGATCGCCGCACAAGATCAAAATCTTCTCGGACCACCTCAACCTGACGCACTGGAGATCTGCACAAAAGATAAGTCGACGCGTAGCCCGAGAGGTACTGGAACTAATGGAATACGACTTCGAGATCCATCATATCAAGGGAACACACAACGGCCGAGCGGATGCCCTATCCAGAAGACCGGACTACGATCGAGGGGAACAAGACAACGAAGGAGTCATAGTACTTCCCGACAAAGTTTTCGCAAGAGCAACAGTCGCGCAGGTACCCGAAGACCACGCACAGGACGAAAGTCAAATAACCCCGTGGGTCGACGCCCACCAACTCAAGAAATTCGACGGAGTATGGTACAAACAAGGGGCACGAGTAATCACAGGGACGCCGCTACTGATACGCGACATCATCAGTAACCATCACGATCCCCCCAGTCTATGGACACCCAGGAATCAAAAGAACGTTTCGAATCATCGAACGACACTATTGGTGGCCGCATATGCTACAACATATCACGGAGTACGTAAAAGGATGCGCGGAATGTCAACGACACAAAGTCAACAATAGACCCACGCGAGCACCTCTAGTGCCCATCACGCCAATTCCCAATGCTAAGCCTTTTGAAGTCGTTCGCTCTGGATTTTATCACTAAGCTCCCAGCAGTCCCAGAATCACGACTCCATACTCACCGTCACCGATCACGATTGCACCAAGGCATCAATCTTCATACCCTGTGTTGAAGAAATCACGGCGGAAGAAACCGCAGCCCTGTACGTAATCCATGTGTTCAGACGATTCGGACTACCGGCAAAAATCATCAGTGACCGAGATCCGCGGTTCGCATCAAAGTTTACCCGCGAACTATGCCGTATCCTTGGGATCTACCAGAACATATCCACGGCGTATCACCCCCGGACTGACGGACAGTCGGAACGGACCAATCAATGGCTGGAACAATACCTCAGATTCTGGGCCAACGAGCGTCAAGATAACTGGGCGCACTTCCTACCCATGGCAGAATTCGCGCATAACAGCTGGCCCCACGAGGACAACAAGGAAGTCCCCATTTTCGCTCATGATGGGGTACGACCCACGCGCTGATTGGATGGATAAGTCCGTCCCCTATTCCCCAAGTGACCACGAGACTCCAACAACTCCGAGAAGCGCGGAACGAAGCCCAGTTCTTGATCAAAAAGGCACAATCTCTATGGGTCAAACACCGAGATACGCCCAAGTACCGAGAAGGGGACCAAGTATGGCTGGAAGGCCGTCATCTGCGCACCAACCAGCCGACGGCAAAACTCGCGGCGAGGCGACACGGACCCTTCAAAATCATTAAGGTACTATCGCCAGTCAACTATCAACTGGAACTTCCCACGCAGTGGAGTATTCATCCCGTGTTCCACACTGATTTACTCACACCTTATCGCGAAACGCCCATGCACGGAGAAAACTTCACACGTCCGCCACCGGATCTTGTGGGAGGCGAGGAGGAATACGAGATCGAGAGCATTCTAGACACCCGGCTCTTCGGCAGAAGCAAGAAACGGCAATACCTCGTGAAATGGAAGGGTTATCCGGACTCGGACAATCAGTGGGTCAATAAGGATGATCTCTCGGCCGACGAAGCACTAGCGGACTTTGAGTGGACGGCGAAAGTCAGGCGAACTGTTATAAACCAGCCCCTTCATGCTAAGTCGAACTCATTCCTTCATCCTGGACTTCTCCCATATCACGACATGTCCGCCGCAGCTATTTCCCCCGTCTCCTCTTGCGCCCCACTCGCTCCCAACCTCGTCGACAACCTCACCTACGAAGAGTTCCGCGCAGCGATGGGCAACCTCGCCATCGTCACCGACATCGACAACCCCGACGCCCCTGCCACCTACTGGCTCCTTAGTCAAGACGGGCAGAAGCTCAACACCGCCCCCTACACGCAGGCCGAAGTTGATCGGCTTCGTGCAGCTCTCGACATCAGTGCGAACACCTCACCTCGACCTCTCCCAGTCCGCATCGAGTACTGGGTCAAGAACGAAGAGGAGTCCGACGCCGGAGATGGAGGAGCTGCTGAAGAAGGCTCGGACGTTAACAGGATGGAGGTTCGAGGCCGAGGCATGGAGGCTGGAACAGCTCGAGAGGGCAGCGACAAGGAAAACTACGATCCTCGAGAGGCGGGCCCGGTTCACCGCGACGATGCGCGCGCGGTGTACGAGCAACCGGAGCACCTCGAGGAATGGTACCCAGCTGAGCACCCATTCATTATCAGCACTACCGACTCTGACAACCCCCGCGAGACCCCGTATGCGTGCGACACGGTGGGACGCCCCCTCTATCGGGGTGACGCCATCATCGACAACCAGCCCCCCTTCTCCACCACCATTTTGACGCGCCGTCTCGGTAGCTCCCACGTCGCACCCCCCGGATACCTCCACAACCGGGGGGATCACTTTATTCACTTCCCCATTACCGATGCCCAGGGAGTCACCACGCAAGCCCCTTACGTACAAGTCATCATGAATGCGGACCCCCTCGTACTCGCTCTCGCCGTCGACAGCGACAAAACCTACTCCAAGCCGCTCTATGCGGAACCGCATGTCCGTGAGCGCGGCAAGCCTCGGTATACGCCAGCCGAGATGCACGCCTTGAGTGGCGGGCATAGTCAACAGATCCGGACCGACAAGGCCGTCAACGCCTTGAAGGACCTATCCCTTAAAGCTGAGTTGCACCGTTACCGCGCCTACAGACACGAGGCTGAGAGGATTGAGCAGCGGCTTCAAGCCCTCTCGGAAGCTCTTGGTATGGCGCAGGGGGAGTTGTCGCGCAGCCAGTTCCGGCTCGAGATGGCCGACGTGTACAACCGTATTGGAGAGGTTCAGGAGGGATGGACGGGTGGAGTAGGGCCGACTCGGCGCCGTGGGCGTCGCAGCTGAAAAGGGGGTGATGTCACGGTACGCGAAGTGGACTCTTACTTACTGGCTGTGACCCCATCTGTAAGACGTAATCGGTCTCGGACTTAGTAGTAACCGGTAGTGGCACGAGGACAGTACGATATCACATGCCGAGATGGCATGACTCATTCCTAGGATAGGGATAGTAGGGTTCGAGCTATTATCGCTAGTCGTAGTACGGGTTCGAGAGGAGCTTGAAAGCGCCCTCCTACATGTATAAATAGTGGCCTGCAAAGACCAAGATACGCCATCTTGGTCTTCTTTGAATCACCACTTTCTACTCCCGCTGTGTGTACTCTAGTTCGCTTGTCTCTATCCGAGCAAGTCGTCTTCATCGAAACCCGCCCAGTGACTCGTCTACGTCCTGGTGCACTACGCGTCACGTGCCTCGATAAGCGCTGTGTACCCGTGAGAATAGTCACGTGACTAGCAAGCTGTTATTCGCTAAGTCGTGAACGCCCTTTCGTCGTCCAAGTCGGACTAACGCTCGTGGTGGCGTTACAATCAGTCTTGTCAGATGAATCATCATTGCTGGAGTCTTCTGAAGGCTCAACAGAACCAGTCTTGTTGTCCTCCTGATCAGAGTCCTGACTATTTGGAAGAACAAAATACTCTTCATCAGATCCTTGTGATTGCAGCGTTCTAGCATTTCGGACACTCCGCTGATGCCTCGGGGGATCCTCTATATTGTCAAAGAGTGGGGAGGTTGGCACCCACATCAGGGGACCAATTCCCCGATCTTGTCTGTGCCTCCAGTGGTCCAGAATACGGAAGACCTCTCCAATCTGGATCTTGGATGGGTCCTTCCACTCAAAGCGATCTGGAGTGCATTCATCAATGATCCAGGACGATGGGTCCTTTACCAAGGCTCCCCATGGAATGATCAGCTTGGGCTTTCTGGTAACATATCCTAAGTCACATGTATCATATATTGCTGCACAGTGATTGAGAGAACGGCTTACGGATATGTGCAGTGCAATAATCCCTGAGCAATGACTGAACTACCTTGGCTTTATATCCATCAGACATGGCAACTGTGGGAAGTTCGGGGCATCCGTCTGTATTGCATATAATAGGGATTGGGGTTTTGATTGTCCTTGAGAGGTCCTTTTTTGGAGTATCAACAGTCTCTGGAATTTATATGAATGGTATTCAATCAATTTGACAAGAAGCTTGCCAAACCTTTTGCAAAGCACTTCTTTCCAAATTGAGCCCACTGCTCCCAGAGGGCGGCACTCTTCCAGTCTGTGCAGAATGTCCTAAAGTCCATTCCATCCTGCAACACACTGCTGACATCATTACTGAAATCAGATTACATCAATCCACAGTCAGCAAGTAATATTAATGCATCATTGGATGGCTTACAAGCCAACCTTGAGGTTGTTGTCTTCACCCTCATATGCTGTGAGAACGATGGAACGAATACCACATGTCCTATAGAGTTGACTTTGAAAGTCTTGGATGATCCGCTCTCGCATAGAGGATGCCATTCTGTATAGGAGCATGAGGGAAATTGATCAGAGGTGATGCATGTTCCCATACCTGGACTGAATGTGCTTTGGTGGTGTCTTCTCCGACCATTCCTTGGCAGCATTCACATACTCCTCTTGATCCTCAACAGATAGTTCATTCCATAAAGTAGTGGTTGCGTCTTGGAGGGCCCCCAAGAAAGCAGAGTGTCCTGGTTCTGTCCCAGACTCCTCTTTTGCAAGCTCCAAGACCTCATCACGGTGCAGGTGATAGAAAGCATTCCTGGCAGACCATTTGCGAGTGAACTTGATGTATTCACGCCTGGGGCGGACATAGTGGTTATAAAACCATTTCTGAATTCTCTGAAATGTAAAAGAAGCAATATATTCTTTGCTGTCTAAATCTAAATGGAGCCTACCTTAGTGGCGACCTTCTTATCAAATGGTGCACTTGCAGGGCGGAGCAGATACAGCTGAGCCATGGCTTTCTCAATTATCCTAGTGCGAAGACTTGTATCGGCAACCTGGAATTCTTGAAGATACTCCTGTAATATATCTGCGTCTCGAGGAGTAATAGAAAAGCCTGGGTCAGTAGACTGCTCTCTCTGATTCTGTGATACCTCGGACTCTCCACCATTGTCAGAGGAGCTGGTCTCATCAGTCTGCATGGTATAGGGACATACACAAGGGTGGTGGGAAGACTGGAAATGTGTGGACAATTATGCTGAGTGCGCAGGTACCTAAATACATTCCAGTAGTATTGTCAGAAAGCATGCCCATACACGCCATGTCTCGGGATACCCCGAGGATAGAACAGGTATACACAGGTAGATACGTGTGGAAAGATGATGTGACAAGCCAAGATGGGTGTACAGTGTGTATCCGATTGATACTAGTAGATGCAAAACAGATGCAACACAGATGGGAGATATATGTCTCATACTTGGATCGTGCTTCGAGAATGGACCTCCTGATCTTGATGAATCATGTCGTAGATATCTAGACAGAACACAATGTTCATACCGTCATGAAACATAAATTGCCAGTATGGATATGATGTACAGAACACCAAACGTTTCATGCTTGGCTACATGTGATTGTGCATCGAGTGCGGACCTCCCGATCATGATAGATCATGTCATAGATGTCTACACAGAGTACAACATATATACTGACATGATACATACATTGCACAATGGATGGCTGATACGGATATGATGAATACCACATGTTTCATGCTCTGCTACATATGATTGTGCATCGACTGTGGACCTCCCGATCGTGATAGATGATGTAATATATAAAGAGTACAGCAAATATACTGTCATGAAACATACATGATGATACACTGCACAATGGATGGCCGATATGAATATGATGTACAGAATACCACATGTCTCATGCGTTGCCACATATGATTGTGCATCAAGTGCGGACCTCCCGATCATGGTGGATTATGTCATATATATCGAAACAGAGAAACATACACTACACAAGTGATGGCTAATACGAATATGATGTACAGAATACCACATGTCTCATGCATTGCTACATATGATTGTGCATCGGGTGCGGACCTCCCGATCATGGTGGAATATGTCATTGATATCTATACGAAGCACACCATATATATAGCTATGATGCAAACACTGCATACAATGGATGAAGGATATGGATGTGACTGGTATGACATATAGACTTAGGGGGGATGTGGGACGTCTCCTTTATAAGGGCAGATGAGTATCAATGTCTTTGGTGATGTGGGGCACTCCGATATCGCAGACAAATGAGGCTACAACTTGTTATAACGTTTGGAACACATTCAGGCAAGCAGAGTACAATACATGTGTGTGCTACGGAGTCTGAGATCCCTTTGCAAATAAGTCTTTCCCTTCCAAATACTTACCCATGCTCTCCAGATCAAGCAGTGCCCTGTAGATGCCATCATCGAAAAGTTGGAGCCGACCCCGCAGATCTCTCAGGTCATCCCATGCATCTGTGAGGATCAGCTTGCATCGTTCAAGTCGGGACTCGATGCTGCCTAGATCGTCAGCCATGGGGGACGCAGGGAGGGTGACGCCTATAGGGTGGATGACAGTGCGTGAGGGAGCTGAACGAGAAGGCCGTGCACGAGGGGCGGAATGCCCGAGCTTCTTAACATATTGTAGAGATTAATTGAATAGTTGCAGAAGCATAACAGATGCGTACCTGGCGTTTCGGAGTTCCCCCCTCAGAGGGAATGGGGACAGGGCCTATGCCACTACCTCCGTCATCAACGTCCATGGTGTCATGTATCTAGAAGCGTGATAATATGTGTCAATCGAGGCATTAATAAGAGTTGAAGTGACGTACACTCAAAGCGAGAGATGAGGTCGGGGCACCCGCGGAGGGCGTCTCAGTGGTCTGGTCATCTACGGATATTATCTCTGGATGATGCGTGGGGGCCTCCGAGACCTCAGAGGGGTTGTGGGCGATCCTCTGCGAAGCTGGGATACGGTCCATAAAGCTGCCAAGTGGGGATGGAGAGCGCTTCTTCCGGCGCTTAGCATCCTCCTACCGTGTGCAAAAATATGTCGGAATATCATTCCAGTGGCACATTTAAATACTCACGCGTGGGATATTTGCAGGACGAGCCACAGATGGAATGGGCACAACCGGTGAGGGCATCCTGGACAGGAAGTTGATAGCATCGGACCCCCCCATAGATGTCGTGTGTTGTTGCAGTGGTGGGCCCATAAGCTGTGGCTGGGGCGATGGCTGCTGCGATGGCGGGGTGCCCGCAGCTGCGCGGGACTGTGAACGAGAGTGACGAGAGATATCGGACATATATGATGAGGGTCTGTGTGGATGTTCAAGTCGTTTCCAGTGTAACTATATATAAGGAGAGACAGTCCACACATCCCAATCGAGTCCATTCAGCTCTACAGCTCTAATAGATCCTGGCCACCATTAAAATCGATTGCTTTCCGAATTCGAATATGTTCGATCTGAGTGAATCACATGCCTTATTCCCACATCCATCAGCAGTGGGGCTCCCAACACGTTTCAGAGTCGGTTCTGTGACATTCATCACCCCAAAACTCCATGGTCAGGAAATCTGCATCTGAGTTGACGGCCAATGAGACGTCGCTGCTCAACATAGCAGCCAGGCTTATGTCTGCCGCCAAACGTGTAACGGACACCCCGACAACCCCCGAAGAACTGGAATATATGGATGCGAGGATCGACGAAGAGATTGTGAGTTAATTTAATACTCTATATTCCTATGTAATATGTGTAATGGTATGCTATTCAGATGGCTATACAGAAGATATTTGACACCTTTAAGAGCGGCTCCAAGATGCCGCGTGTCCATCCAATCATCCAGGCTGTTGGAGCAGAGTGGAAGACTGCCAGTGATACGAAGCGCAGCTTCGACTGGACTGTGCTAACAACTCAATACATTACCCAGCTGTGTGACACCGTTCAGAAGGAACACCCAGAGTGGCATGCGTCACTTTCAGCACTTTCGCTCGACTCATATCTGGATGGTCTTCATCCCACGAAGCTGTGGTGGCTCAAGGGGCACTCCACAGCGCAGAATACCCCAGAAGGTGTGTCTCAATTATTGCGTCGACTTATACTCAATCACATCATTGTTTGCAGCTACTAGCAGTGATATGCAACAAGATCCACCGCCTTCAGTTGCCATTCCGGGCCCTCCTCCTCCCCCTCCTCCTTCACCACCGACTCACTCACACAATACACGCGGCAAGGGGAAGCGTGCCGTAAAGGCACCAGTGGCGGACCTCCCCTTTGCCCCATCCATACCCCCGTACTCACTGAGAGGCACTAAGCGCCGTGCTGATCCGGACAATCCCGAGGGGGAGTCCGATAGCACAACCCCTCAGAAATCCGATCTCCCACGGGTCGAAGTGGAGCAGGCGTCCCCCCCTCGACCCACTCAACGGCAGCGCATCGAAGCTTCTGAAACCATCGCATCTGGACAGGTGAGTGTTCTCAGTTTATTGTTGTGCATTGATGTACACTATTATATCAATTATAGGACCGGTGTGGCCCTTGTGCACTGGCCAATGTAGAGGAGTGCCGGGCTCAGTCTAATTCGCGCTCATTTTCGTGTGTGCGCTGTGCAATGAAGCACAAGGTATGTGACAACCCAGCTCCATCATGGGCCGTCCCTCTTCGCCGTGCAATGGAAGGAAGGTCGAGTGGCGCGGGGTCCCCTGGTATGTTTTACCCTTCCAGATCACACTCACACACTGCTAACTGCCCACCTGACTTCGCTAGCCATGTGGGACGCCCGGTTCGACACACTTGAGCAGAGAATGGAGGCGATGGAGGCAGTGAACCGGGACACCAATGAGAAGATCGTTCGCGTTCTGTTGGAGCTCCAGAACTCGCGCCAGGACTCACACGACACGCGCCTTATGACTGGTAGACTGCTGGCCAACCAGGGCATCGATGTGCTGTCGATCCCTGGTGTTGGGGCACCCCCATACAATCGGCGCTCCGCATCCCCCATGAACTCAGCATCCTCTGTTGGAGCCCAGATGTCTGGCCTTGGTATTTCTGATGCTCGTTCCACTTCCTCCTTCTCTAGTGTGCCTTCGGATCGCCGTCGCGAACCATCTGGTGAGTTATCATATGATCTCAATTCGAGTCTCACTCTGATTCACACACAGGAGGAAGCGTTGCCTCGGGAGGACGTGGTGGCTCAGTGGGACGTGTGGCCTCAGGGGGACGTCTGACCCCGTCTGGAGTGTCGGGCAGATCGTCCTCGGCTGGTGCTGTGGCCTAACATGTACTTGAAACGTTGTATGTGGTCTGAACATTCTCCGCTTGATATGCACACTGTAACTACGTTGTGGGGCCCTCCAAATAAATGAGGGTCAATACAGTTTCATACTTCTAATGTTGTAGCGCTGTGGGATGTTGTCTAGACACACTGCGATCCAATAATGGATAATCTATTGAATCGATATGTGATTATGCATGAAACGTGATGACACAGGGACCATCAATATCTATATGTGTATTAATATATCGGGCCATCCGGTGGATCAGATGTACTTGATGACGTGCTCTAGAAACATATCTAAGTTACAATCACCATGTGGTCCGGCCACAGACATCAGATAGTCTAAGGTTTGCAATCGATATGTAACTGAGGCATGAAACGGGATGAATCCATTTGGGACCGCCCGACATGTTGGAGATGTTAGTTGATATATTGGGCAGTCCAAGGGGCAGTCCGATGAATTCGACGCACTTGATGATGCTCTAGACCTCCATTGCGTCACCGTATGATCCAGCCACAGACTTCAGATATCTTAATTGAGACACATGTGTGACACAACGGTTCAGGGTCCCTGTTTCAATTGGATATGGTCATGTGATATGTCGGGAGGTCCGGTGTATGAGACACACCAGATATCTGCACTGTTCCAATCGCCCATGGGTCTATCCATGGATATTCTAAGGTTGATACACACCTGATATGCTCAGTGCTACATGTTACACGTTACATGTCTTTGACACATGTGGTGCAATCGTTCAGTGCTTCCGTTTCGATGTGGTGGGAGATGGCCACGTGACCTGTCGGGCAGTCCGGTGCATCAGATCTAAATGCCATGCACAACGCATAATATCCATGTTCTGCATCTTGTAGATTGATGAAAGGCTACTTATACCATGCAACAGGTGCACACTGCACCGTACAACATGAAGTCATCTACATCAAAGGGTAAACGTGTACCCTCTACCTCAATCACTCCCTCAAGCCCTTGCTCAAGCCATGCACCTATCCCTACAGAACCGGGCACCCATACAAGGAATAGGGGCTCCCATCGGAAGCATAAGCGGACTCCCCGTCCTTACTCCAAACATCCACCCACCATGTTTTCCGATCCCATAGACAGCTCTGATGCACAGTCCTTTGATGAAGACGATATGTATGGGTCAGATTCCAATGTTGAAACCATCAGTCTGCAACCAGACTCTGTGGAACCATTTTCCGATAACACAAGCTCAACCAATGAGGGTGTGGTATGTACCTGACCACATTAAACCATTCAATTTATCTGATGTCTCAAGGAGGAGGCAGGTCTCGTATCTGAGACGGAGGAGTTGTGCACAGATCTTAGGGAGGTCCTCCTGATGGTCAGGGCACTATGTGAAACAGAGGGAATCGATGTATCAGACATCAGTCAAGTGACAAGTGAAACACAAGATGGCCAGTATCAAGGACATTCCCCTCACACATCAGAGATGTCATTAGGATCAAAATGTGACGATGGAAATAGTGATGTAGGGGAATCCTCCATGGCATAGAGCACATCGTTGTAATCCGTTCAATGTTTCAGACAAGGTTTCAGATTATAATTGCTGTGCGCCACATATCCCAATGCATAGAATTTCTAAGGTGGTCCAAGTGACTATAAGGGAGAGGATTCATATCACTCCAACCACTTTTGTCCACATCCTCCTCACTTCATACACATCTGTTATAATGCCTCGCAAGAACAACTTTTCCATTCCTATGGGAGACGTTACTGAGGTCGTCTCTAAAACAAAAAAGTCTAAGCGGGGACTCCGAACCACCATAGAGGAGGTCCCATTCCATTCTTCCAAGCAGAAACAGTCAGGCCAGGCTTCACGCCAAGCCAAGGTGGTTGAAGCACAGTCTAGCCATCCAACCCAGGTGATGCATGAATCAGACACCCTTCAACTCATAGAACCATATGAAACCGATGTGCATGACATTCAAACCGAGGACACACAACCCCAATTACATGTATGTGACAGAACTGCCTTTCATCCTCAAAGCTCAGATCATTTGTAGACACCTATGGGCCAATGGATAGACATCCGGAATATGTCGCGGTCGAGAAGTGGACGCTTACTTACGGGCGATGACTCCCCTAATAGGTCGTAATCGGTCATGGACTAATCGGGTTGATCAGTAGTATCACATGCCAATGTGGCGTGTTTCATAGTACAGCTGTAGTAGGGTTCGAGCTACTTTAGCTATTCGTAGTACGGTTTCGGGAGGAGCTTTAAAGCTACCTCGTATGTGTATAAGTAGTAGTAGACGAAGACTCAGGATCGCCATCCTGGTCTTCTTCAATCACCACTTGTCCTCCTCATCTGCTCGAACCGCTTCGCTTGTCTCCTGGAGCAAGTCGTCTACCATCGATTGTACCCAGTGACTCGTAAACGTCCTGGGATACTCCGAGTCACGTGCCACGATTAGCGCCGTGTACCCAAGACCCGATAACTCTAGTCACGTGCACCCAGTCACGTGAGCTGCTCCGAGATATTCGCTAAGTCGTGAACGCCCTTTCGTAGTCTAAGTCAGACTAAGCGTCCGTGGTGGCGTAACATTAAGACCAGGATCTCTAACCGTGGCGTTCACAACTCGAGACCGTTGGACCCAGTTCAGACCTTATTCCCTCGAGAGACGAGGAGACCGTAACGTACCCGTTCAATTCCTGGGAGCGGCCAGGTGGAGAGAGTTCCGTGGAGAGACCGGATACTTCGTGGACTTTGCAACAGGACCCACGAGATACAGACCAGTTGAGTTCAACTTCGAAAACTTGTGCTGGGTGGAGATTACGTGGAATCCAATAGACAACCGATACGACGCAGTAAGACCAGCAGGAAGGAACTATAACTGCGACATCGACACTCGAGGATTGCCTACGAGGGAACAATACGGACGTATCGACGGACAACCAGAAGAAGAGCCAAGTACATCAGAACCACGAACCCCCGCACCATCCGAAACAAGCGGAGACGAAGAAAGCCAAAGCGACGAAGAAGAAGGAGGAGTAGAAGCTGTAGTACGAACAGCTGAGTCACTCCACATAAACGAACCAGAACACATTCAAGTACTATCCCCCGCAGTTGTCGAAGACATGGCCACAGCAACCGAGACAATTACAGAACAGCTCCGACACACTGCGATTGACGACGAGATCCGAAGAGTGGCCGAAGAAGCCGAAGCCCACCTCCAGCCCATCAACCCAAGCACGGGTCACCGAATGACCGCCGACGACGCTGCGATATTCAGGGCAGTGGGACCAGACATCCCTGATCCCCCACCCGGAAGGCAACGCAACCCACCACCAGGGTCAGGACCTGGACACCCCGGAGGAGGAGGAGGCGGAGGACCACCAAGACGCCCATTCGGAGGAGTCTTCGGAGGAGGGCCACCAGGAGGCGGACCACCAGGCGGAGGGCCGCCGGGAGGCGGAGGCCCGACACCCAGACTCGAAGGTGAACCACCGTCGATATTCAAAGGAGACCGAGCTGAATACGAATCGTTCCTCACCCAATGGCATGCTTACATGGGGCTCAACTTCGACGCCCCGGTCATGAGCAACGTCTACAAAAGGTGCCTGCTCTTCCTAGGGTACATCAAGGGACCTCTCGTCAGTAACTGGACGCTGGGTTTCCTCCAATGGCTCAACAACGAGGTTCGAGGAGGAACGGACAGGTACGACGAATACCTCTGGGACACGCTCACGGCCGGATTCGCCGATCGTTTCGCCAACACACTCGAACAAGAGCAAGCACAAGCGACCCTCGCTAAAGGGTTTAGGATGAATGGGGATGATATTGATATGTATGTCACCACGTTCGAGCAGCTAGCCCGGAAGGCTAACTACCACCTAAACGATCAACAAACGATTGATCGATTCACGGCGGGACTACCGGGCAAACTATTCACGAAAGTATACGAAATGGATGAACCACGCACGTTCAACGAATGGAAGGACGCGGCGCTAAGGCGCCAGAAGCAATACATCCACCTTAAGGCGCGACTTAACATCACCGCGCCTACGAGAAACGCACCCCCGCGATTCACCCCACAGCCTAGGTTCGGAGGAACCTCATGGAACGCACCCCGCAATCCCACTCCCCGATATGATCCTAACGCCATGGACACGTCTGCGGACCGTTCGCGAGCCAGACTCGCAGAAGTAGGAGATCCGAACAGAGGGTCGTACCAACAGAGACCCCCGTTCCCACCACGAGGAGGACCGGGACAAGCAAGAGGAGGAGGTCAACGTCAAAACATGAGGGAAGTCATCTGTTATAACTGTAACAACCCAGGTCACTTCTCACGAAACTGCACTCGACCCAGGAAGCAACGTCAACAACAGTGGCAGCCGTCGACCGGTCGAAAAGCCGAAACCGACTACTACAGCCAGGACCAACCCGAGGCCCGAGTAGCCAGCACCTCTACTCCACAGCAGACGGCGAAGGAATGGTTAGATGGAGTGAGGGGAGCTAGTGACGAGGTAAAAGACCTGATACTCCAAGATATGTGGAATCAGGGGGATTTTCCGGACGCCTGAACCCATCGGCCTGGGTGAGGGCAATCAACTGTAACTCTGTAATCATGACTCGCTTCCGTTCGCTCAGAATTCCAGTCTCGATTCGAACAAGTTACTCAATGGCCGACATAAAAGGGCTCGTAGACTCAGGAGCCACCGATAATTTCATAAGACCGGTATTCGCCAAGCGAATGGGGCTCGGGCTACAAACTTTAGAGCGCCCCAAAAAGATATGGAATATCGATAACACAGAAAACAAAGCTGGGTCCATCACGCACTTCATAGATCTCGACGTACAGACCAAAGGAACCCACAGAACTATGAGGTTCCTCGTCACTGATATCGGAAATGAAGATCTGGTACTCGGATACCCATGGCTAGCCACGTACGAGCCCACCATCAGTTGGACTCACGCGACGATACACGAAGAAACACTTCCAGTCGTTATACGATCTATTAATCCAGAAGAACAGCGTACGGTAATTGCTGGAATAGAAACGCAGGAGGAAACCCGTGCTAACCGAACGTTCACTGAGCAAGAACGGGAGGATATAGTCCAAGAGCTTGAGGAAGAGTGCCAGCTACGTACCACAGCAACTGAACTTGCGATTGCAGCTCATCAGAACACAGTCACGACCGAAATCCCCGCACCCTATGGACGGTTCGCAAAAATATTTAGCGAAGAAGCATCACACAGGTTTCCTCCGTCCAGACCCTGGGACCACGCCATCGAGTTTAAGCCAAACACCCCTGCAACCATCGACTGCAAGGTGTACCCCATGACGCAAGAGGAGGACAAACAACTCAGGGTATGGCTCGACGAACAACTCAAAATGGGATACATCCGACCTTCAAAATCCCCCTACGCGTCGTCCTTCTTCTTCATAAAGAAAAAGGATGGAAAGCTGCGCCCAGTACAGGACTATAGGAAGATCAACGAATGCACGATTCGTAACCAATACCCGCTACCGCTTATGGCGGAACTCATCAACGACCTTGGAAATGGCCACATCTACACCAAGCTGGACGTCAGATGGGGGTACAATAACATACGCATCAAGAGCGGAGACGAACCTAAGGCAGCGTTCAAAACGCGGTACGGACTCTTCGAACCCCTCGTCATGTACTTCGGGCTTACCAACTCACCGGCCACCTTCCAAACGATGATGAACGAGATACTGGGCCCAACTATCGCTACCCATGCGCTTTTAGGCACCGTTATACGGGTTTACATGGACGACATAGGCATTGCCACCCACGAAAACGCCGGCCTTCAAGCACATATCAATGCGGTTAGCGACGTACTCCAGGTAGCGATGGACCACGACCTCTATTTTAAACCAGAAAAGTGCCTCTTCCACTCACCGCGAATGGATTACCTGGGGGTAATCCTTGAAAAGGGGGTAACTCGCATGGACCCGGTAAAAATTTCGGGCATCAGAGACTGGCCACGCCCAACGAAGGTCAGAGACGTTCGCTCCTTCTTGGGATTCTGCAATTTTTACCGTCTTTTCATTCGCGGTTTCGCCACACACGCACGAGCCCTCAACAAACTCACACGAAAGGACACCGACTGGCAATGGGGTACGGAGGAGGAACGATCGTTTCAAAGCTCAAAACGCTAGTAACCGAAGAACCTGTACTGGCACACCCCCACCTCACCGACCAATTCGAACTAGAAGTGGACGCCTCGGGATTCGCAATCGGAGCGGTACTACTCCAGAAGAAAAAGGATGGGAAACGACACCCGGTCGGGTACTACTCAGCCACGCTCAATGAGGCGGAGCGCAACTACGACATCTATGACTTAGAGTTACTGGCAATCGTCAAGGCACTCAGACACTGGAGACCATTCCTGGCGGGATCCCCCCACAAAATCAAGATATTCTCGGACCATCTCAACCTCACGCACTGGAGATCGGCACAGAAAATAAGCCGAAGGGTGGCTAGGGAAGTACTCGAACTTATGGAATATAACTTCGAGATTCATCACATTAAAGGGACGAACAACGGCCGCGCAGATGCCTTGTCTAGGCGACCAGACTACGACCAAGGAGAACGCGACAATGAAGGGATCATAGTTCTACCCAACAAAGTGTTCGCCCGTACAATGACTACCCAATTACCGGAACAACACGACCAAGACGAAGATCGACTACGCCCATGGGTAGACCCTCACCAACTCAAGAAGTACGACGGAATCTGGTATCGCCAAGGAGCGCGAGTAATCACCGGCGACCAAGAAGCGATCCGCACGATTATCAGAAACCACCACGACACTCCAGTCTACGGTCACCCAGGTATCAAGAGAACGGCACGTATTATTGAAAGGCATTACTGGTGGCCGCGTATGGTGGAACAGGTAACCGAATACGTTCGAGGATGCGCCGAATGTCAGAGGCACAAAGTCAACAACCGTCCCACAAGAGCACCAATAGCACCCATAACGCCGACACCCGATGCTAAGCCCTTCGAAACAATAGCGCTCGACTTCATCACGAAGTTGCCGGTCTCACAGGGATACGACTCGATCCTCACGGTCACGGATCACGACTGCACCAAGGCGTCCGTATTCATCCCATGCGTTGAAGAAATAACAGCGGAAGAAACAGCCGCCCTGTACGTCATTCATGTTTTTCGGAGATTCGGATTACCGGCCAAAATTATTAGCGATCGAGACCCCCGATTCGCATCCAAGTTTACCCGGGAGCTGTGCAAGATTCTAGGGATCTATCAGAACATATCCACGGCTTATCACCCGCGTACGGACGGACAATCGGAGCGGACCAATCAATGGCTGGAACAGTATCTTCGGTTCTGGGCTAACGAGCGTCAAGATAACTGGGCGCACTTTCTACCAATGGCAGAGTTCGCGCACAACAGTTGGCCCCACGAGGCAACACGGATATCCCCGTTCGCGCTGATGATGGGATACGACCCACGAGCCGATTGGATGGATAAATCGTCTCCAGTACCCGCCGTAAACACGAGGCTCCAACAATTCCGAGAAGCACGGCAACACGCACAAGAACTGATCCGGAAAGCCCAGTCCATGTGGGTCAAACATCGAAACACGCCAAAATATCAAGAAGGAGACCTAGTATGGTTGGAAGGACGTCATCTACGGACAAATCAGCCAACTGCCAAGCTTGCCGCGCGAAGGCACGGACCCTTTCGGATCATACAGGTGATGTCTCCCGTCAACTATCGTCTTCAACTTCCCACGCAGTGGAGTATTCACCCAGTGTTTCACATCGATCTTCTCACGCCGTACCGAGATACGCCCATGCATGGGGAAAATTTCCAGCGCCCGCCACCGGATCTAGTCGAAGGGCAAGAGGAATACGAAATCGAACGGATCCTAGACTCTAGACGCTTCGGAAGAGGGCGAAAACTTCAATACCTCGTAAAATGGAAGGGATATCCGGACTCGGATAATCAGTGGGTCAACAAGGCGGACCTGTTTGCGGAAGATGCCATAGCGGAGTTTGAAACCACTCACCCTACAGCCATAAAAGCCGTCCAAACCCATGCTGAGTCCCCATCTTCCTTCCACCCTGGATTCCTCCGCTCAACAATGTCTTCTCCCACTCGCACCACTGCCCCCTCTGTCCCTGCCTACGCAGCGGGCAACCTCACCTACGAAGAAATGTGCAACGCCATTGCACGTATCGTACCCATCGACGACCTCGACGACCCCACCGCCGAAGCCACCTATTGGCTTCTCAACGACGACGGCAACCGGCTCAACGCCGTCCCCATCAAGGAGGCCGAGGCTGGTAGGATTCGTGACACTCTCGGAGGGCGTACGCTCCCCTCACCTGGACCTGGCCCGGTTCGAGTCGAGTACAGGTTGCAAAAGGTCGAAGAACCGGAGGACGAAGATATGGGAGGAGTGGAAGGTAACAGCGGAGACGTGGAGGCTCGAGCAGCTCGACCTAGCCGCAGCACGACGGATGACGGGAGTGACAAGGAGAACCGCGCGCCTCGAACTGCGCCGACAGTTCGACGCGATGATGCGCGAGCTATCTACGACCTCCCGGAGCAGCTGAGCGAGTGGTATCCAGCTGAGCACCCTTCCATCATCACCACGACCGACTCTGATCACCCCGCCGAAACCCCATACGCCTGTGACACCACAGGCCGACCCCTCTACCGCAACGCCCTTCAGGCGGAGCCCAGCCCCCTTCACACCACCACGCGCCTGCGCCATCAGCTCGGCGGCACGCACCTCGCCCCCCACGGTTTCAAACACAATAGGGGGGACGACTTCATCCACTATCCCATCACCACCCCACAAGGCCATACGCAGCAGGCCACTTACGTACAGGTCATCGACGGCCCCGACCCTATCGTCGTGGGGCTCATCGAGGACAGCGACAAGGTATACACCAAACCGCTGTACGCTGAGCCCCATGTCCGCGAGCAAGGCAAGCCGCATTACGCGCCGGAAGACATGCACGCTTTGGTTAGCGGGCATGCGGGGCAACACCGCCTCGACCGGGCCGTCAACGAGCTCAAGGACCGAAGCCTGAAAGCCGAGCTGAAGAGGTATCGCCAATACCGGCACGAGGCGGAGCGGGTGGAGCAGCGCCTGCAGTCCCTGGCGCAGGCGTTGGGTGGGATTCAATCGGAGTTGAAGCAGAGCAAGTACAGGTTGGAGATGGCGGACACTATAGATCGAGTAACGCAGACGCAGGAAGGATGGATGTCGGGCATCGGACCCATGCGAACGCGACGTGGTCGTCGCAGCTGAAAAGGGGGTGATGTCGCGGTCGAGAAGTGGACGCTTACTTACGGGCGATGACTCCCCTAATAGGTCGTAATCGGTCATGGACTAATCGGGTTGATCAGTAGTATCACATGCCAATGTGGCGTGTTTCATAGTACAGCTGTAGTAGGGTTCGAGCTACTTTAGCTATTCGTAGTACGGTTTCGGGAGGAGCTTTAAAGCTACCTCGTATGTGTATAAGTAGTAGTAGACGAAGACTCAGGATCGCCATCCTGGTCTTCTTCAATCACCACTTGTCCTCCTCATCTGCTCGAACCGCTTCGCTTGTCTCCTGGAGCAAGTCGTCTACCATCGATTGTACCCAGTGACTCGTAAACGTCCTGGGATACTCCGAGTCACGTGCCACGATTAGCGCCGTGTACCCAAGACCCGATAACTCTAGTCACGTGCACCCAGTCACGTGAGCTGCTCCGAGATATTCGCTAAGTCGTGAACGCCCTTTCGTAGTCTAAGTCAGACTAAGCGTCCGTGGTGGCGTAACAGAATAGATATCTCTACTTGTTATTAGAGATGGAGGGTCTGACGAGGGCTCCGAAGTGCTCCATGTGCACCAGTTCGATGCAAATCAAGTAGAGATGTCAACGAGTTATACTCGCGAGTATGAGTACTCGTCGGAAATTTCCGAAGAGCAACTCGTACTCGACTCGTACTCGTTGCTGCGAGTACTCGTCAGCGCGAGTACTCGCCAATCTTTTCCAGTCGAAACTCGTACTCATTTAATTTGTACAAGTACTCGTTTTGAACGAGTACTCGTAATTTTTCCGTGTTTGCAAAGTAAATAAGTAATCTAAAGTACTGTACAATGTACTCTACAGAAGCCCGTCGCCTGCGTCGCTGCACTGCCTTCGTCTGTTGCGTCATCCCTAGGCACTAGGTACCCAGTGTTGTCGTCTGTTGCGTCGTTGTCGTGGTCGTCCGGCTTGCCTCCCGGCCGCTGTTGTCGTCGTATTTGCCTCGCTGTCGTTGGCCAAAAGGCGTCACCAGCGGACGTCGTTGTCGTGGGTGCAGCGAGGGGCCGTGTCGGCGAAGCGGCCCTGTTTTTGTCGTCACTGGCATCCGAGTCGTTGTCAGCAGGGTAGCTGTGTTGGTGCCACCTGGTGGGGAGTTTGTTGCCGCCATAGTCGTTGTTGTCTAGATGTACGCTAACGTACGTGAGACCACGCCGTCATCGCCGTCGTCGTCGTGGCCACGGTAAGGGCGTAAGCAAGCTTGATGTGGCTGAGTCGCAAACAAGCGGTGTGGGAAGTAACCTTTCCCACACCCTTGGCTGATGCTGCATGTCGTCCGGCCCGGAGTCCAACGCGTTGCAACTACATACGACGAATACGATGACGATTTCGACTTGGATTTCGAGCCGCACGACACCAACCCAGCAGCTTCCTGAACCACGATACCACCACCAGCAATAACAGCAAGACGGCGGCAACACCTTGGATGACGCGACGACAACGACGCAAGCAACGACGGCCGATTCCGTTGACCACGACGACGGGCGACACAACAAAGGGGCAACGACCAAAGACGACAATAGCAAGACGACCCCGATAACGGTGACGACGCGGCACGACAACGGGCTACCCCGACGATAGCACACTGGCACACGACGACTAGGAGTCTCGGACACTAGCAGCGAGCTCTTATTACCAGTAGTACATACAGATCCTTTGTAATGTAGTACAATAACAGAAACCCTTGTGCCAAACTGTAAGACCACTAAAACCACCTGGACCCTGATATTACCACGAGTACTCGCGAGTACTCGCGCTCGGAAAATGCTTGACTCGTACTCGCGCGAGTATTCAGGCACGAGTACTCGCGACCACGGGTACTCGTCACGTGACGAGTCACACTCGCGAGTGACTCGTTTGGTGACAACTCGTTGACATCTCTGAAATCAAGTGCTCTGATTGTATTGGAGGCAATTACTTTTGCAAGGGCTGTTGTCTTCAAACCCACATGCGGTCCCCATTCCATCGGATGTCCCGCTGGACTGGTGCACACTTTGCACCAATATCATTAAGGTCACTCGGATTTAAGCTCTGTCTTGGGCATGATGGACAGCCATGTCAACTTACAGTTGAGGTACAAATGTATCATATATATGCATTGCCACATGTACTAATCTATAGTTAGGGTGTCCAAGCAGCACAAGAGCTACAGTCAATCAGGCGGAGACCCCGACGCAATCAGTCTGCATCACTGATATCTGTTGAAGAGAATGCCCCTTTATCAGAAGATCTGCACCCACGTCTGTCACAGGAGTTTGAGGGTATGCATGGCATCTCTGACACATTGTTCGACTCTACTGGCGATGTGTTGGATCCATCTGAAGGACACACACGACGTACTCGGACTGCACAGTCGGGGAATCCGCTGATCACAATGGTCAATCAAACAGGTGTCTTTGAGATGGAAGTTCTCTTCTGTGTATGCCCCAATGCTGGCACCAATGATGAGCAACTGCTCCAAGCTGGAATGTTCCCTTCGACCTTTAGGCATATTGAGACTACATTTACCTTCTCAGTCCTGGATGACTTCTTGGCCGATAACCTGGAGTGCAAGACAACTGCACAACAGTACTATTCTAAGCTGCAAAGCATTACAAATCGGATGTTCCCTGACAATGTACCAGTATGTTACAATGCTATCCCTTCATGGTGAATGATGTTGCTGAAAGAGATATACAGAATCTCTACAAGCAACTCCTGAGGGCATCTCGTCAATGGCGTGATTTAAAGAACCGGATTCAAAGTGGTCTGGGACATCAGCTAGACGGGGACTCCGCCATTGATGGATCCATGGCCATATTCTGTCCTGCTTGTCCACAGCCAGGTATCAATCTACCCGAAAATTGGAAGGACAGATATCATGATGACCCGTATGCATTTGTTTAACAAGTCAGATATCTCATTACTGACGTTCTCAAAGGAATCAACTAATTCGAACATTTATAATGGATGGCAACTTCTCAGCAGAGCACATGAGGTGTAGAACTGGGGATGCGGACCTCCCGCTATCTGCAGGGATGGCCTTCATGGCGAATCCAAATTCATACAAGGCTCACCTCCATAGTGGGCAAGAGATTGTCCAGGTATTTGGGATACCATTACTAGGTCCTAGTAACTTATATTCCCATAGCCCAGCACATGCAACACATACAGAGCCATTGAACAGGCCAATTCGAGTCGCCCCCATCTTGATGTTACAGGCATTGGAGCAACTGCCTGCTGTCATGGATTCTTCGTCCCTACATCTGTAGTTGACTTCCAGAAAGGAGAGAGGTATGTCCAGTGTTTTAAACACTCTAGGTGTGGATATAACACTGCTATCATGCTAGGCAAATCAATATGGACTATAGCCTTTGCAAGGCCCTCTCATACAACATGGAGGACATCCCGGTGGCCTTGGTCATGTATGACATCATGTGTCAGTATGGGGTTCACTTTCAAGAGCGGGTGGAAAGGAGCCCAGAGTTATCTCTGTCTAGCTCTTTGCAACTTCGGACTGGCATTGGCCTCTTTCATATCCATGGTCATCAAGATTCATGCTTACCCCGTTTTTCCCCAAGCTATATCCCTGGGGCAAAACAGGTGGATGGGGAGATCATTGAGACATTGTGGGCACCACTCAATAACATCTCACGGAGTATCCGCGGGATGTCCCTCGCCCATCGCCAGGAGGTATTGGATGCACATATGAACCATTCTAATTGGAAGAAGATGGTCCGCATTGGTCTGTCACATTCATGTCTATGGTTCTCTTGATTCTCATATGATTCTCCATGTCCCAGTTCCATCACTTCTGAAGCGGTGGAAGCGTATGGAAACTGGCATAGATCTCAGTGCGGAGACATTGAATGCTCTCAATACACGCCTCAGGACGAAAACCAAACGGTGGCTTGCAGCAGAGAAACATGCCCAGTCAAAGAGGCATGAAGACCCTACTCTGATGGACATCTATGATACAGTAATATCCAAAGGTATTGTGATCTGATATATCTGATCTATTTTATGCTAATGACTATCTTTAGCTCCTTCTCGTGCAGAAATCCAGCAACGGCTCATTTCAGATGAAAGTAGAGATATTACTACCCATGGGCAAACATCATGGATCGCATGTGGGATTAAAATTCAGGAGTTGCAGTGAGTCCAATCAATGACCCATATCATTGTTCACTAACGTCCTGTAAAGACTGGCCATCAGATATCAACTTCGAGCACATGGTCTGAGGGTCACCACAGAGGAGGCTCAAATCATTGAAAATAAGCGGAGTCGCCTCCAGAAGCTCATTGATATGTTTGAGCATCAGGGCGATTCCTTCCTCCTCCACCAGCAACCCACAGATGATTCCCCGATATCACCATTGGGTGATTATGATGAGTATGACCATGTGGATGATCTCGGGGTCCCCGGTGAGACAGATGACAATCATTCGGGCTATGCTTCCAGTCGTCGTACTCCTCAAGCATTGGATGGATCTGGGATGGATGGGCTCAATCCCGAGGATGTTCCAATCCTTCTCCCCTCATCCCTTGGATGGGAATGGTGTGTTAGGCATGGTGTTCAATCTCTCGCTGGAAAGGAGGTACAGCTACGCCATGCTCAAGCTAGTGAATCCATTCATAGGATCCGCCTTGCCCTTGGATTCAAATCAGCTCTGTTCCACACTCATGTCCGACCTGCCCATACACAGCAGACAAAGACCCGTGCTTGGAACGCCATACACAGTGTTGATACTAATGTCCATGAGCATGCGCGCGTATACAGCATGGCACGGGACGCATACTGCAAGATCCAACAGGCATCAGTGAATCTACCGGCCCTCCCGAAACTACGTGCAGAGGACCTCCGTGTAGCCACCTTGGTCCTTGGATCAGAGCCAGTAGGACAACGTAACAAGCAAAAGTCCTGGATATGGGGGTTTGGTCACACTGTTGAAGACGATGGAACATGGATGGATGATTGTAGGTTCTCATATTCTTCAGTGCATCCATTGATGTGCTCACATATGTAACAGTTGAAAGGGTTCACTGGCTGCGTGCAAAGGCACAGTTTGAACGATGGTTAGAAGTGCAGCACAGCATCCATAACGAAGCTGAATGGGTC
The DNA here is from genome assembly GCA_021527775.1 of Lactarius sanguifluus. Classification (NCBI taxonomy): domain Eukaryota; kingdom Fungi; phylum Basidiomycota; class Agaricomycetes; order Russulales; family Russulaceae; genus Lactarius; species Lactarius sanguifluus. Next base: position 581,360 of record JAKEYF010000022.1, on the reverse strand, counting down.
CCTGCATACTTCCATGCCAAGGCAGAGATATGGAAGAAACTCATGACCATTGCTACACAGGGGTCACTCAAAGGGCACCAAGCATATGCGTCATACCAGATGCATGCATGGGAGGAACTTTCCAGAAGCTCAAGGAAGGCCCTTACTCTGATTACAGATGCTCCATTAAAGCATTGTAAAATCAAGTCGATCCACTTGTCTTAGCATATTCCCCTTATTGTACATATACATGAATATCAGTTCACTTTAACAGTTTAATGATGAATCAAATAAAATGGCTTTCTTGAGGTGTAATAGCAGGTTGGACATTCGTCCCCTTCATGAGGGACAGGATGTCCACACTTGGGTACATTCTTATGCATATTCAGATAGATAAAAGTGTGTACATGGCAGCACTGATGGGGTGTCCGTCTGTGTGAGAAGCATAGGGCCTCTGAACCGTTGTGGATTCCCATCAATGCTAGTTGGATATATCACCCATTCAAGATGGTCGGGAGGTCCGCGCTTAGATGCAATCTTTTGATCTCTTCTGACAGATAGAAATATATACATGGCTACACTGATGGAGTGCCTGTCAATGTTAAGTCCCCTGAACGCATTATGGATACCCATCAATACAAGGTGACTTTAACTGGTTGGACATGTCACCCATAGAAAATGGTCGGGAGGTCCGCACTTAGCCACATTCTTATGTTGATCTCTTCAGAAAGATAAAAATATATGCATGGCTAAATCGACAGAGCATCCAGCTGGGAGTTTAAAATCAGGTCCCTGAACCGAATACCAGAACATATGAGGTGTCTTAACTAGTTAGATATGTCACCCCTTCAAGATGGTCAGGAGGTCCACACTTAGATGCAATCTTTGATCTCTTCAGACAGATAAAAATATATACATAGCTACACTCATAGAGTCAGATAGAGAGCCTGTCAATGTCAGGTTCCCTAAACCCATATGGATACCCATCAATACAATGTGTCTTTCATTGGTTGGACATGTCACCCATAGAAAATGGTCGGGAGGTCCGTGTATAGATGCGATCTTTTGATCTCTTCTGACAGATAAAAATATATACATGGCTAGACTGATGGAGTGCCTGTCAATGTTCGGTCCCTGAACTCATATGGATACCCATCAATACAAGGTGTCTATAACTGGTTGGACATGTCATCTATGAAAGATGGTCGGGAGGTCCGCACTTAGCCACATTCTTATGTCGATCTCTTCAGAAGGATAGAAATACCCACTCCTGGCACACTAAGTACTCACTTCAAATTCATCCAAACTTCCTGGACTCCCCATGGACCTGTTATGCTGTTGATGCCATGATTGATGCATCCCTGATCCCCCCTCACATTCATTTAGTGATACCCTTCGGTATACCCTATTTCCTGTGTTCCCAATGACATATATTTGCTACAATAGGTGCTAGTTTCACTCATGTAGACTCATGATCGAAAAGCGGACCCCCCGCCCCCAGCCGGCGCCGGCTGGAGTATCAACCATGTGGGAGTCTCCGACGTCGGCCGACGTCGGCTGAGTATGAACGATAGAAGATTCTCACCATCGGCTGGGGGTATCAATTATATAAGCCACCACTGATCATTATGTGTTGTACAAGCATTCAGGAACGAGTACTCGTGCCCACGAGTACTCGTCACATGACGAGTCATACTCGCGAGTCACTTGTTTGATGACAACTTGTTGACATCTCTACTCTTATGTGATTGCTCGGTGAGTCACTGTCGTTCCCCTTGACCCTGGTGGAGTGCTATGACTCTTATTGACTCATTATGACTGCACGAGCCCTTATGACTCGTGCTATGACTCGTCTTTATTGTACAATGACTCGATCCTAGGACTCGTTCGTGACTCCTCCCTAGGATCGCTAATTACTATAAGTACTGTCTGCATTGGCTGCTAGTAGCCCCAGACTTGACTTCTTGTATCATATGGTACCCGAGCAATCGATACCTGTGACTACTAGTACTCCATCTCTCACAAACCCCAGCAAAGCCCTCCTATCCACTCAAGGACTATCTGAGCATAGTCCACTCATTCATCTTTAACTGAAGTTCCTCCTCAGAACTTCCCTTCGAACACCAAACTGACCCCGTGACTCTTAGTGCAGTGTCCCTGTAGCGAACCTATCCCAAGTCGGGAGAACGTCCCTACCGTGATGTAACATTAAGTCAAGTCTTTGAACCTGCAGCTACATTGGCTAAAGGAAGACGACTCACACAATCCCAAAGTGTAGAAAGCTTCAAACCATTTAACATCGATAGGAGGACAGACGACGATCTTCCCAGACACATAAAGGGAGCAGCCCTTTGGGAAGAAATCAACGACGAAGAAGGTTACTGGGTCTACGACATACTCAGTGGCAACTACCTTGCAATTGAATACAAAGGTAGTACCGAGCAGTGGTACTTCATTCAGCAAGACAGCCAAACGGGACATTGGGTCGCAACCCAGCCAGTTCCATCCACATTCAACCTAGGAAGATGTGCCATCAGAAGAATCTCCGTCACAGCTGTACCAGCAGAAGACGTTGAGAAGAAGAAAGGCCAATATACCGTGCCAACTGCCAATGCAGACAGTGCTCTGGAACAGCCAAAAAGTTCAGCAATGGCAACACAAACATCCACATTGATCGCCGCACTCACCTTAGCCAGTACGAACACTGGTAAGGTAGCCTCATTCCTCAGACGAGGAAACATAACAGGCAGCGGACTGACTCCATCCAGGCGTACGCTGGGTGGAGGACCCCCAGGTGGACCACCAGGCGCAGGTGGGTCCGGGGGAGGTGGATTCCTGAGTGGAGGCCCCCCAGGAGGTGGTGGTCTGGGAATCAGGGCAGGTGCCGCCCCAGGTGCTGGAGGCGCAAACAGCAAACTTGGAGGAAATCCCCCAACAGATTTCAATGGCACGAGAGCCCTTGCAGACCAGTTTATGCAAGAATTCAACCTTTACCGCCTCACTAACATTGACGCGGAACAAATGGTTAGCCCTATGAAGAGGGCGGCTCTGCTATTGGGATTCATCAAGGGACCGAACGTCAAGGACTGGGTCAAACGATATCAACTGGATCATCAACGAAATGAATACGGGAAGAGTTCATACGGATGAACATTACTGGACAGAAGTATCGCATGCCTTCCAACAGGCATTCTAGGATACTGGCGCCAGAGAATGAGCGGAAGACAAAATCCGTCGACTGGAATTTATTCCTAACGAAGTCGACTCCTTCATTGCTCAGTTCGAAGGACTGGCAGCCAAAGCAACGTATCCGATCAATGCGCAGTCCATGCTGTCATTATTCGCATCCAAACTTCCCTTCCAAATGATGGATCATGTCTACAAGGTCGTCCGCCCCATTGATTTCCAAGGATGGGCGGATGGAGTATGACAATTCCATCAGGACAACACCGCAGTTCAGAACATCAGAGGCATATACGAAGATATGCCCAAGAAATGAAACTCCAAGATGAACCTGTACCAATTGGTCAAGGTACTGGGTGTGAAGATGCCCTCGCCAAATCCCAATGCTATGGATACACGAGCGGACCGTTCCCATTCAGGATGGAACTGGAACAAAACGAAGGCCAGGACCTCGGTCACCAATCCCCCATACAGCAAAGAAGACCAGATGAAGACTGGGCACTGTTTTACCTGTAACAAGCAAGGACATCTTTCCAGAGACTGTCCAGATAAACCAGACATGATGGCGAAGAAACCACAGGCCAAGGCACGAACTGCCAAGGCTGATGAAGATGTCGAAGAAAACAACACTAAATCACTCTATGAAGAAGATGGTTTCGCCAAGTTCACCAAGAGAAACCCTGTCCTTGAAGAAATAATCAGGACGATGTCTACCTCCGAAAGGAGAGAAATGGTTTCACAGGCATGGGAGGAGTACAAGAAAGACGGTGATGAGGATTTTTGAAGCACACAAACCCGGTGGCCTGGGCGCATGTGATAAAACTGAATGACATGTTTGTTTGTAAATACAGGTGTCACGATCACGTGGCATTTCTCCTACAGGGTCTGTTTCAGTTCCGGTTCTAGATGTGGCCAGACACTTTCCAGATTGTTATCAGATAGTATCAGATTGCCAGCGCGACTGCCAGCGCATGGCCTCATGTATCACAGTGACTCACAGGGCAGAGGGTGACAGCACATAGAGGTGCTGGCACTTGTGAGTCCTCTAGAAAATAGCACTGAAAATCCAGTACTGTACGGTATAAGTAAAGTCGTGGTTGTACTACGTAGGAGCATCTTGGTCTTTCCAACAATATAGCCCAAGTACTCTCCTAGTGTCAAGTTTGCTTCAAGGTCAAGTCCGCTTCATCGCTTAGTAAGCACCGGTTGCGACCAGCCCGTGTTACTTCGCCTTTGGGACCTGTTGACTACACGCCGACGTGCGCCTTCGGGAATTACTAGGGTTATCGAGAACATATCGAGAACGATCCGGGTGATCGTAACAACAGGAGTCTCCAAATCCCCACTCTGATTCAAACTGCACACACAATGGCCAAAAGACAAGTTCTCATGGACTCGGGAGCTACCGACAACTTCATCAGTGATCGGCTGATGAAACGAATGCAAATTGGTTGACTCAAACTCCAAAGACCAAGAATAGCATGGAATATTGATGGGATGCAAAATAAGTCGGGCACCATCAAATATTACACAGACCTACAGGTACGGGTAGGCGATTGAACCAAGACGATGCAATTCCTTGTAACAAACCTTGGGGAAGACAAAATGGTGTTGGGGTACCCCTGGCTGGTGGTGTTCAAACCCAAAATCAGTTGGAGAATGTCCACCCTTGATGAAAGCATGCAACCACTTGTCATCAAGACCCTATCACTAAATCAGGATGCATGAGTCACCCAGATATGGAACCACTGGGTTGAACAGGCACAAACCAGATGCATGCCTGGAGAAGAAATCTTCGTTTCTCGAATAGACAAAGAAGAAATCAAGAAGACATCGACATTGGCACAGATGGCTATCAAGGCACTGCCGAAAGAAGAAAAGACTTGGGACGAGATAGTCCCCAAGCACTACCACAAATGGGAGAAAGTCTTCTCGGAAGAAGAAGCACGAAGATATCTGGAACACCAACCATGGGATATTGCGATTGACTTTATTCTGGATGCCCTGAAAATCCTTAATTGCAAAATCTATCCATTATCATGTGGAGAACAAGAAAAGCTGGACTGTTACATCACGGTAGGGACGTTCTCCCGACTTGGGATAGGTTCTCTACAGGGACACTGCACTAAGAGTCATGGGTTGGTTTGGTGTTCGAAGGGAAGTTCCGAGGAGGAACTTCAGTAAAATATGAATGAGTGGACTATGCTCAGATAGTCCTTGAGTGGATAGGAGGGCTTTGCTGGGGTTTGTGAGAGATGGAGTATTCCAGGTATCGATTGCTCGGGTACCGTAGGATACAAGAAGTCAAGTCTGGGGCTACTAGCAGCCAACGCAGACAGTACTTATAGTAATTAGTGATCCTAGGGAGGAGTCACGAACGAGTCCTAGGATCGAGTCATCGTACAATAAAGATGAGTCATAGCACGAGTCATAAGGGCTCGCGCAGTCGTAATGAATCAATAAGAGTCATAGTGCTCCACCAGGGTCAAGGGGAACAACAGTGACTCACCGAGCAGTCGCATAAGAGTCATAGTGACTCTGAGATAACAATCAAGGTCACGAGACCTATAATTCACGAGACACCACGTCACAAGACAACGAAGTCCGAAAAGAGAAAATGAAGAAATAAAATCGTACAAGTCGTGACATGGATGCTTACATCAAGGAAAACCTCAAAAAGGGCTATATCTGACCATCAAAGTCACAATATTCCTCTCCCTTTTTCTTTGTGGGAAAGAAAGATGGAAAGCTCCGACCAGTAGTCGACTACCGAAAACTGAACTCCTTCACAGTCCCAGATCGATACCCTCTGCCACTAATCCAAGAGCTCGTAGACAAGATACGAAATGCCAGGCTCTTCACAAAAATGGATGTATGGGCAGGGTACAACAATATACAATTTCGGGATGGAGATGAACCCAAAGCAGCGTTCAAAACAAATCTAGGACTGTTCGAACCAACAGTCATGCCATTCGGACTATGAAACACTCCCACGGTCTTCCAAAGAATGATGAATACTCAGTTCGCTGACCTAATAGCAACTGGGCAAGTGATCATCTACATGGATGACATACTTGTAGCAACAGAAGATGATGACCAGAAGCATCAGGAGCTAGTTGACAAAGTCCTGGAATGGCTGAAAGAACTGGATTTGTACCTGAAGCCTAGCAAATGCCTCTTTGAGGTTAGAAGAGTTGAATTCCTCGGCGTAATCCTCCAAGGAGGAACTGTAACCATGGACCCTGTCAAAGTCGCAGGAGTTATGGACTGGGAAGCACCCAAGAATGTCCAGGATATATGCAAATTCCTGGGATTCTGCAACTTTTACAGACACTTTATCCGAGGATTCTCATCTGTGGCTAGGCCCCTGAATGAACGACTAAAGAAAGGCGCTGCTTGGAAATGGGATGACAAAGAAGAACGAGCTTTCCAAGAACTGAAGAAACGGATATGTGAAGAACCAGTTCTGATACAACCGGACCAAACCAAACCATTTGAAGTCGAAGTTGATGCCTCAAATTACGCACTAGGGGCTGTTCTAATGCAACGTGACGAGAAGAATGTGCTACACCCAGGGCTGAACACGAGTCTGATCCGTGGCACCCGTGGCCCTCTCTAACGAGCCAAAGTTCATCAAAATCGGCCAAGAATTGAAGGAGATATGGTCAAAACATTATTTCATTCATATCTCAGTCATTTTTGGGCCGATTAAGACATTTTTGGGCTTGTTAGAGAGGGCCACGGGTGCCACGGGTCTGACTCGTGTTCAGCCCTGGCTACACCCCATAGCTTTCTTCTCTAAAACCATGAATAACGCGCAAAGAAATTATGATGTTTACAACCATGAACTTCTTGCGCTTGTCGAAATGTTCAGACATTGGCGTCACTACCTGCATTAGCCCCTGCACAAAGTTAAAGTGCATATGGATCACGTCAATCTGTTGTTCTGGAAGAATCCTGGAGATCACAACAGAAGAGTGGCGTGATGGCATGCAGAACTCATGGAATATGACTTCGACCTGATCCACATATCTGGAAAGAAGAATGGGCAGGCCGATACATTATCAAGGTGTAACGCCACCATGGTAGAGATGTCAACGAGTGACACTCGCGAGTATGAGTACTCGTCGGAAATTTCCGATGAGCAACTCGTACTCGACTCGTACTCGTCGGTGCGAGTACTCGTAGGTGCGAGTACTCGCCGAATTCTCAGGAGTAATACTTGTACTCGCGGCGCGAGTACCCGTCTGAGCCCCGAGTACTCGTGAGTGTGAGTACTCGTATTCGTTCACATAGTTTGAGTACTCATCTGAAACGAGTACTCTAAAGATATTTCACTTTTTGCTAGAACTAGCTACAGACATGTACTCTAAACACTAGCTACAAAGCCCACAACTCCCGCCACCCTATCGCTGCCCGCTGCTGCAGTCGCGTAATAGCGTTGTTGTGTCGTCGCCAGCGCGGTGGTCGTCGTCCGTATCGTCGTAGGCCTTTGTCGTCGCAGCCCGCTGTCGTCGTGGGTGGTTGTCATCGTGGGTGGTTGTCGTCGTGGGCCGTTGTCGTCGTGGGATGTTGTCCAAGTCGTCGTGGACCGTCGCCGTCGTGGACCGTCGTTGTTGTCGTGCCAGCGTTCAACCTGCCTGCCTTGCTGTTGCCGAAGTATCGTTGTGGTCAACCCATCGTCAATGGGTCGACCGGCAGGGGTTGTCGTCGTGTGGGTGGCCACTGCCGTCGTCATCGTCCAGGCGTATGTTGTGGTTGATGATAAGTGATAAGCAACTCACGTTGTAACGCCACCACGGACGTTTAGTCTGACTTAGACTTCGAAAGGGCGTTCACGACTTAGCGTATATCTTTCGACGTTGATCACGTGACGGGGACACGTGACTTCGGCTATGGGACTCGGGTACACGGCGCTTATCGTGGCACGTGACTTCGGAGTATTCCAAGACGTCCCTTTAATAGAGGGTGATCGATAGAAGTCGACTTGCTCTCAATAGACAAGCGAACGGAGTTGGAGAGTAGGATCGATGTGGTGATTGAAGAAGACCAGGATGGCGATCCTGAGTCTTCACCTACTACTACTTATACATATACGAGGTAGCTTTGAAGCTCCTCCCGAAACCGTATAGCGAATAGCTAAAGTAGCTCGAACCCTACTACAGCTGTACTATGAAACACGCCACATTGGCATGTGATACTACCGATCGACCCGATTTGTCCATGACCTATTACGTCCTACTAGGGGAGTCATCGCCCGTAAGTAAGCGTCCACTTCTCGACCGCGACATCACCCCCTTTTCAGCTGCGACGACCACGTCGCGTCCGCATGGGTCCGATGCCCGACATCCACCCCTCCTGCGTCTGCGTCACTCGACCGATAACGTCCGCCATCTCCAACCTGTACTTGCTCTTCTTCAGCTCCGACTGAACCCCTCCCAGCGACTGCGCCAGTGAGTGTAAACGCTGCTCCACCCGCTCTGCCTCGTGCTGATACTGGCGATACCTTTTCAGCTCGGCCTTCAGACTACGATCCTTGAGTTCGTTGATGGCCCGGTCGAGACGGTGCTGCCCCGCATGCCCGCTAACTAAAGCGTGCATGTCTTCCGGCGCGTAGTGCGGCTTGCCGGTTTCGCGGACGTGGGGCTCAGCGTACAGCGGCTTGGTGTACACCTTGTCGCTATCCTCGATGAGCCCCACGACGATGGGGTCGGGGCCATCGATGACTTGTATGTAGGTGGCCTGCTGGGTGTGGCCCTGTGGGGTGGTGATAGGGAAGTGGATAAAATCATCCCCGCGGTTGTGTTTGAAACCGTGGGGGGCTAGGTGCGTGCCGCCAAGCTGATGGCGCAGGCGCGTGGTGGTGTAGAGGGGGTTGGACTCCGCCTGGAGGGCGTTCCAGTAGAGGGGTCGTCCTGTAGTGTCACAGGCGTACGGGGTTTCGGCGGGGTGATCAGAGTCGGTGGTGTTAAGAATGGATGGGTGCTCAGCTGGGTACCACTCGCTCAACTGCTCCGGGAGGTCGTAGATAGCTCGCGCATCATCGCGTCGAACTGTCGGCGCAGCTCAAGGCGTGCGGTTCTCCTTGTCGCTCCCGTCGTCCGTCGTTTCGCGGCTAAGTCGAGCTGCTCGAGCCTCCACGTCTCCGCCGTTACCTTCCACTCCTCCCATATCTTCGTCTTCCGGTTCTTCGACTTTCTGCAACCGGTACTCGACTCGAACCGGGCCAGATCCAGGTGAGGAGAGTGTACGCCCTCCGAGAGTGTCACGAACCCTACCCGCTTCGGTCTCCGTGATAGGAATGGCGTTGAGTCGGTTGCCGTCGTCGTTGAGAAGCCAATAGGTGGCGTCAGAGGTCAGGTCGTCGATGTTGGTGATGGGCTCGATGTGCGCAACGGCCTCGCACATCTCTTCGTAGGTGAGGTTGCCCACTGCGTAGGCAGGGACAGAGGAGGAAGTGGTGCAAGCGGGAGTAGACATGGTTGAGCGGAGGAATCCAGGATGGAAGGAAGATGGGGACTCAGCGTTGGTCTGGATTGCTTTTATAGCCGTGGGGTGAGTGGTTTCAAACTCGGCTATGGCATCCTCCGCAAACAAGTCGGCCTTATTGACCCACTGATTGTCTGAGTCAGGGTATCCCTTCCACTTTACGAGGTACTGAAGTTTTCGCCCTCTGCCGAAACGTCTGGAATCTAGAATTCGTTCGATCTCGTATTCTTCTTGCCCCTCAACTAGATCCGGCGGTGGGCGCTGAAAGTTTTCCCCATGCATAGGCGTATCTTGGTACCTCGTGAGAAGATCGGTGTGAAACACCGGGTGAATGCTCCACTGCGTGGGAAGTTGGAGACGATAGTTGACAGGGGACATCACCTGTATGATCCGAAATGGTCCGTGCCTTTGCGCCGCCAGCTTGGCAGTGGGTTGATTTGTACGCAGGTGACGTCCTTCCAACCATACTAGGTCTCCTTCTTGGTATTTCGGCGTGTTTCGGTGTTTGACCCACATGGACTGGGCTTTTCGGATCAATTCCTGTGCTTGCTGCTGTGCTTCTCGGAACTGCTGGAGCCTCGTGTTTACCATGGGTATTGGAGACGGCTTATCCATCCAATCGGCTCGTGGGTCGTATCCCATCATCAGTGCGAATGGGGATGTTTGGGTCGCCTCGTGGGGCCAGCTGTTATGCGCGAACTCTGCCATTGGTAGAAAGTGTGCCCAGTTATCTTGACGCTCGTTGGCCCAGAACCGAAGATACTGTTCTAGCCATTGATTGGTTCGTTCTGATTGTCCGTCTGTACGCGGGTGATAAGCCGTGGATATGTTCTGATAAATGCCTAGAATCCTGCAGAGCTCCTGGGTAAACTTGGATGCGAATCGAGGGTCTCGGTCGCTAATGATTTTCGCCGGTAATCCGAATCTCCGAAAGACGTGAGTGACGTACAGGGCTGCTGTTTCTTCCGCCGTTATTTCCTCAACACAGGGGATGAATATGGACGCCTTGGTGCAGTCGTGATCTGTGATTGTAAGGATCGAGTCATACCCCTGCGAGATCGGCAATTTAGTGATGAAGTCGAGCGCTATAGTTTCAAATGGCTTAGCGTCAGGGGTCGGCATTATCGGCTCTATCGGTGCTCTCGTAGGGCGGTTGTTGACTTTGTGTCGTTGGCATTCGGCGCATCCTCGGACGTATTCGGTTACTTGTTCCAGCATGCGCGGCCACCAGTAATGCCTTTCGATGATGCACGCCGTCCTCTTGATTCCTGGGTGACCGTAGACTGGAGTGTCGTGGTGATTTCTGATGATGGTGCGGATCGCGTCTTGGTCGCCAGTGATCACTCGCGCTCCTCGGCGATACCAGACTCCGTCGTACTTTTTGAGTTGGTAGGGGTCGACCCATGGACGCAGTCGATCTTCGTCTTGGCCGTGTTGTTCCGGTAGTTGGGTAATCATCGCGTGGGCGAATACTTGGTCGGGTAAGACTACGACTCCTTCGTTGTCGCGTTCTCCTTGGTCGTAGTCTGGTCGTCTAGACAGGGCATCTGCGCGGCCATTGTTGGTCCCTTTAATATGATGAATCTCGAAGTCGTATTCCATGAGTTCGAGTACTTCCCTGGCCACTCATCGGCTTATCTTTTGTGCCGACCTCCAGTGTGTGAGGTTGAGGTGATCTGAGAATATCTTGATTTTGTGAGGGGATCCCGCCAGGAATGGTCGCCAGTGTCTGAGCGCTTTGACGATTGCTAGTAACTCTAAGTCATAGATGTCGTAATTGCGTTCCGCTTCGTTGAGCGTAGCTGAGTAATACCCAACCGGGTGTCGCTTCCCGTCCTTCTTCTTCTGGAGTAGTACCGCTCCGACGGCAAATCCCGAAGCGTCCACTTCAAGTTCGAATTGATCGGTGAGGCAGGGGTGTGCCAGTACAGGTTCTTCGGTTACTAGTGTTTTGAGCTTTTGAAACGATTTCTCTTCCTCCGTACCCCATTGCCAGTCGGTGTCTTTTCATGTGAGTTTGTTGAGGGCTCGTGCGTGTGTGGCGAAACCGCGAATGAAGAGACGGTAAAAATTGCAGAAGCCCAGAAAGGAGCGAACGTCTCTGACCTTCGTTGGGCGTGGCCAATCTCTGATGCCTGAAATTTTTACCGGGTCCATGCGAGTTACCCCCTTTTCAAGGATTACCCCCAGGTAATCCATTCGCGGTGAGTGGAAGAGGCATTTTTCTGGTTTGAAATAGAGGTCGTGGTCCATAGCTACTTGGAGCACGTCGCTGACCGCATTTATATGCGCTTGAAGACCGGCGTTTTCATGGGTCGCAATACCAATGTCGTCCATGTAAACTCGTATAACGGTGCCCAGGAGCGCATGGAGGGCGATAGTTGGGCCCAATATCTCGTTCATCATGGTTTGGAAGGTGGCCGGTGAGTTGGTAAGCCCAAAATACATTACGAGGGGTTCGAAGAGTCCGTACCGCGTTTTGAAAGCTGCCTTTGGCTCGTCACCTTCCTTGACTCGTATGTTATTGTACCCCCATCTAACGTCCAGTTTGGTATAAATGTGACCGTTTCCAAGGTCGTTGATGAGTTCCGCCATAAGTGGTAGTGGGTATTGGTTGCGAATCGTGCACGCGTTGATCTTCCTATAGTCTTGTACCGGGCGCAGTTTCCCATCTTTTTTCTTTATGAAGAAGAATGACGATGCGTATGGGGATTTTGACGGTCGGATATATCCCATTTTGAGCTGTTCGTCTAGCCATACCCTAAGTTGTTTGTCCTCTTCTTGCGTCATGGGATACACCTTGCAGTCGATTGTTGCCGGGGTATTCGGCTTGAACTCGATGGCGTGGTCCCAGGGTCTAGAAGGGGGAAATCTGTGTGATGCTTCTTCGCTGAATATTTTCGCGAATCGTTGATAGGGTGCGGGGATTTCGACTGCTACCGTGTTTTGATTAGTGGCAATCGCGAGTTCCGTTGCCGTGGTACGTAGCTGGCATTCGTCCTCGAGCTCTTGGACTATCTCCTCCCGTTCTTGCTCGGTGAATATTCGGTTAACGTGGGTCTCCTCTTGCGTTTCCACTCCAGCAATCACCGTACGCTGATCTTCTGGATTGATGGACCGTATAACGACTGGGAGCGTTTCTTCATGTATTGTCGCATGGGTCCAACTGATGGTAGGCTCGTACGTGGCGAGCCATGGGTACCCCAATACAAGATCTTCATTGCCGATGTCGGTGACGAGGAACCTCATAGTTCTGTGGGTTCCTTTGGTCTGTACGTCGAGGTCTATGAAGTGCGTGATGGACCCAGCTTTGTTTTCTGTGTTATCGATATTCCATATCTTTTTTGGGCGCTCCAAGACTTGTAGTCCGAGTCCCATTCGTTTGGCGAACGCAGGTCTTATGAAATTATCGGTGGCTCCTGAGTCTACGAGCCCTTTTATGTCGGCCATTGAGTAACTTGTTCGAATCGAGACTGGAATTCTAAGCGAACGGAAGCGAGTCATGATTACAGAGTTACAGTTGATTGCCCTCACCCAGGCCGATGGGTTTAGGCGTCCGGAAAATCCCCCTGATTCCACATGTCTTGGAGTATCAGGTCTTTCACCTCGTCGCTAGCTCCCCTTACTCCGTCTAACCATTCCTTCGCCGTCTGCTGTGGAGTGGAGGTGTTGGCTACGCGTGCCTCGGGTTGGTCCTGACTATAGTAGTCGGTTTCAGCCTTTCGTCCGGTCGCTGGTTGCCATTGTTGCTGACGCTGCTTTCTAGGTCGGGTGCAGTTTCGTGAGAAGTGACCTGGGTTATTGCAGTTGTAGCAAATGACTTCCCTCATGTTCTGACGTTGCCCTCCTCCTCTTGCTTGTCCCGGTCCTCCTCGTGGTGGGAACGGGGGTCTCTGTTGGTATGGCCCTCGATTCGGATCTCCTACCTCCGCGAGTCTTGCGCGTGAGCGGTCCGCGGATGTGTCCATGGCATTAGGGTCATATCGTGGGATGGGGTTACGAGGTGCGTTCCATGGGGTTCCTCCGAACCTGGGTTGTGGGGTGAACCGAGGAGGTGCGTTTCTGGTAGGTGTGGTGATGTTAAGTCGCGCTTTGAGATGGATGTACTGCTTCTGGCGCCTCAGCGCCGCGTCCTTCCATTCATTGAACGTGCGTGGTTCGTCCATCTCGTATACCTTCGTAAACAGTTTGCCCGGTAGTCCAGCCGTAAATCGATCGATCGTTTGTTGATCGTTCAGGTGGTAATTAGCTTTCCGGGCTAACTGCTCGAATGTAGTGACATACATGTCAATGTCATCCCCACTCATTCTGAACCCCTTTGCGAGGGCAGCTTGCGCTTGCTCTTGTTCGAGCGTGTTTGTGAACCGGTCAGCGAATCCGGCCGTTAAAGTGTCCCAGAGGTATTCGTCGTACCTGTCTGTCCCTCCGCGGACCTCGTTGTTAAGCCATTGAAGGAAGCCCAAGGTCCAGTTGCTGACGAGGGGTCCTTTGATATACCCTAAGAATAGTAGGCATCGTTTGTAAACATTGCTCATGACGGGCGCGTCGAAGTTGAGTCCCATGTAGGCGTGCCATTGGGTTAGGAATGATTCGTATTCAGCACGGTCTCCTTTGAATACTGACGGTGGTTCACCTTCGAGTCTGGGCGTCGGGCCTCCGCCTCCACCTGGCAATCCTCCTCCCGGTGCTCCCCCCGGAGGTCCTCCTCCTGGTGGCCCCCCTCCGAATATTCCTGCGAATGGGTGTCTTGGGGGTCTTCCTCCTCCGCTTCCGTCGCCTCCACCCCCGCCTCCACCTGGGTTACCCGGTCCTGAACCTGGTGGTGGGTTGCGCTGTCGTCCTGGAGGTGGGTCAGGGATGTCGGGTCCTACTGCTCTAAATATGGCCGCATCATCGGCCGTCATTCGGTGACCTGTGCTGGGATTTATGGGTTGCAGTTGGGCCTCCGCTTCTTCGGCTATCCTTCGAATTTCATCGTCAATTGCCGTGTGCCTGAGTTGTTCGGTGATTGTTTCTGTTGCTGTGGCCATGGTTTCTACTATGGCGGGGGATAATACTTGGATTTGTTCTGGTTCGGTGATGTGAAGCGACTCAGCTGTTTGTCTAACGTCTTCTGCTTCTTCCTCTTCGCTGTGGCTTTCTTCTTCTCCACTCGTCTCCGATGGTGCGGGTGTTCGAGGTTCTGAAGTACTTGGTTCTTCTTCGGGTTGTCCGTCAATGCGTCCGTACTGTTCTCTGGTGGGTAGTCCTCTTGTGTCGATATCGCAGTTGTAGTTTCTGCCGGCTGGTCGCACCGCGTCGTATCTGTTGTCGATAGGATTCCACGTAATCTCTACCCAGCACAGGTTCTCGAAATTGAACTCAACTGGTCTGTACCGTGTTGGTCCTGATGCGAAGTCCACGAAGTATCCGACTTCTCCTCTGAATTCTCTCCACCTAGCCGCTCCTAGGAATTGAACTGGTACGTTGCGATCTCCTCGTCTTTCGAGGGAGTAGGTCCTGAACTGGGTCCAACGGTCTCGAGTTGTGAACGCCACGGTTGGAGATCCTGGTCTTAATGTAACGCCACCACGGACGTTTAGTCTGACTTAGACTTCGAAAGGGCGTTCACGACTTAGCGTATATCTTTCGACGTTGATCACGTGACGGGGACACGTGACTTCGGCTATGGGACTCGGGTACACGGCGCTTATCGTGGCACGTGACTTTGGAGTATTCCAAGACGTCCCTTTAATAGAGGGTGATCGATAGAAGTCGACTTGCTCTCAATAGACAAGCGAACGGAGTTGGAGAGTAGGATCGATGTGGTGATTGAAGAAGACCAGGATGGCGATCCTGAGTCTTCACCTACTACTACTTATACATATACGAGGTAGCTTTGAAGCTCCTCCCGAAACCGTATAGCGAATAGCTAAAGTAGCTCGAACCCTACTACAGCTGTACTATGAAACATGCCACATTGGCATGTGATACTACCGATCGACCCGATTTGTCCATGACCTATTACGTCCTACTAGGGGAGTCATCGCCCGTAAGTAAGCGTCCACTTCTCGACCGCGACACACGTGGTGTAAGCAACTCATCAGCGCCAGACGCCGAGCTTCCCACGCCCTCGGTGATTGCCAGTTTCGCTAGCTACATGCGGACTGGCCCACGGGTTGCAACACTACCACCCTTGCCACCACCAGCAACAGCAAGACGGCAACAGTATTGATTACGCATTGGATGACGCAACGACGATGGAGTGATATCCGTCGACCACAGCAACGGGGCGATGCCCATCGACCCGACTTGACCACAACAATGGGTGACCCGCAAGGTGACCAAGACGACCAAGAATCAAGAAGGCGACGTGTTGTCGACGACGATAGGGGCAACAACGACCAGACGACGACAACAACAACACCACCGCACGACGATGGGCGACGGCAACGACAGCGCTGACGATTCGGAAGGCGAGCCCTGTGGCTCTTAACTAGCAGATAGATAGATTGTAACTTGATAGTACAAGATAAATTATGGAAACTGTAATCAACTTGAACAAAGGTGGATAGTATTGTTATGACCCGGTGTACCACGAGTACTCGCGAGTACTCGCGCTCAGAAAAAGTTGAACGAGTACTCGCGCGAGGGTCCAGGCACGAGTACTCGTCACGTGCGAGTCACACTCGCGAGTTGACTCGTTTGTCAACAACTCGTTGACATCTCTGCACCATGGATGTTTAGTCTGACTTAGACTGTGCAAGGGCGTTCACGACTTAGCAAATATCCCTCTTTCGAACACGTGACTTGACACGTGACTGAACTTGGGTACACGGCGCTTGTAACGTGGCACGTGACTTCTTCGTATACCAGGACATCTTAGTCTCTGGATACCTCGATGATAGACGACTTGCTCATGGGAGACAAGCGAATGTTCGGACGATGAGAAGGAAGACGAATGGTGATTGAAGAAGACCAGGATGGCGATCCTGGGTCTTTGACTGCATCTACTTATACAGGTACGAGGTAGCTTTAAAGCTCCTCTCGAATCTGTATGACTAATAGCTAAAGTAGCTCGAACCCTACTACAGCTGTCCTAGTAATGCGTCATGCCCTAAAGGCATGTGATAATCGATCCTGCTGACTGACGCGAGAAGTCCATGACACATACACACTTACTACTGGGGTCATATCCATATAGTAAGCGTCCACTTCAATTGGACCGTGACAAAGGCGCCCCGATTATGACCAAGGTGATGACGATAATAAGGTGCTTGTGGTGCTACCACCTGCGCTCTTTAGTCATGCACGCGTCATGCTGAGCGAAGAGTTCAACCCCAATGACGGGAAGGATACTGAACACTTCAGCACAACACTGGACCACAGAAAGTACCAGTCCCTGCAGAACATGGTTGAAGAAGACCAACAGATGAACCCAGATAGCCAGGAAAGGCTCAGAAACTGAACAAATACCCATCAATTGATCAAGCTATCGTCAATTTGGTGGAAGATTGACAAAGACCCATTAGTGTCACAGCGCAGCTGGGACGAAGCCTACGAGAAGACCCAAAATACATGCAGGATGACCCACAGTGGGACAGAGAAGTCCGCGGAGCCACAGCAGTGCTTGAAGACCTGCTAGAGAAGTGGAAGGAGGAGCCGTACGCGCAAGATCACATGTGAGTTGGACACGCGGTGAGCACACGTGACCCTTACCCACCATCATGTGACTATCAGGAGGCGTGGGATTAGGTCGGAGTTATTGGCCGTCACGTGACCCCGGCACGTGACCTGCCTCAAACGGTCCGGAAGAGCCTAGATGAGCTTACGCCTAGGCTGAGGCTGGAATGTGAGTCCGGATGAGCTTGAGCCCAGACGCGGTCTAGATGGTGACCCCATGACTGTATGGCTGACTGATGCGAATCGAGAGCGAGTTGTGCTATTGGATAGGTGTATTAGGGTTTCGGATTCGGGCTGAGCTTGAAAGCTCCCCTATGTAGTATAAGTAGAGGGCTGAGGATGCGTTATAGTCCTTAGCTTTGATATCTTGTGTCAATCCATCCCTGCTGTGGAGGTTGTATAAAGCTAGATTCCTCATTGACCATCCCCTCCTTTGTCATCTGTGCTAGTGTGCCAGTTATCGCCACTAAGCGTTCCGCTTGCCATCATGCTTAGTCATCGCCAATGCCTCGTATCTAATCATTATTACTCTCGCGCTTGCCCTTGCCCTTGCCCTTATTAGCCACGCCCTGCGGATTGCCCTAGCTGTTGCCTACGGATCCTGAAGATGTTCGAACACGTGCAGCAGCAGCAAACAGGCAATTAGGCCACATGTTGATTGGCAGACGTCTGGAAGGAACATAACAATTAGGGCAAGACCAAGACCGGATTGTCGTTGCCGGAGACAACGATCTTAAGAGGGGGGTAATTCACTTTTACCACGACACCCCATCAGCCGGACACCCGGGAATTTCAAACACATACCAACTGGCAAAACGAGACTTCTGGTGGCCAAACATGAAACAAGACATGGAGCAATACGTCAAAGGATGTGGTGCATGTCAAGCCAACAAGATTAACACAAGGCCTCTGAAACCCGCAATGATCCCCATCACACCAGAACATTCCTTGCCTTTTCAGACCATTGCCGTTGACTTCATCATGAAATTACCAAAGTCAGGCAAATACAACACAATCCTCACAGTAATGGACCATGACTGCAGTAAAGCGGCTATATTCATCCCATGCCAAGAAACAATTACTGCGGAAGGAGTGGCCGAGCTGTACCTGAAGAACGTCTACACGCGGTTTGGAATTCCCAAGAAGATTATCTCAGACCGAGATACCCGATTCACGGCAAAGTTCACAAAAGGCCTCTGCGAAACTTTGAAGATACACCAGAACATCAGTACGGCATACCACCCAAGAACTGATGGCCAGTCAGAAAGGACAAACCAATGGCTTGAACAGTACCTTCAATTCTGGTGCGATGAGAGGCAAGACGATTGGCACAAGTATTTGCCAATGGTGGAATTCGTGCATAACCAATGGCCGAACGTGACGACACTACAAACCCCATATGATTTAATCATGGGTTTCACGCCAAAAGTAGAATGGAGGAACATGAGCAACGTTCCATCAGTAACCAAGCGCATCATGGCGCTAGAGAAGGCAAGAAAAGACGCCCAGGACAGCATTGTCAAGGCACAGAAAGCCATGAGACTGGCAAACAAAGGAAACAAGAAGTTCCACCCATACGAAGAAGGAGATCAAGTTTGGGTTGAGGGTACAAACCTGAAAACTCTATACCCTATGGCCAAGTTGGCACCAAAATGATACGGACCCTTCAAAATTCTGAAACAGTTGTCAGAAGCAGTATACCGAGTGGAGATACCAATGGAAGATCCACAACATGTTTCACGCAAACCTCCTTACACCATATAAGGAAACGGAACTACATGGGCCGAACTTTACCTGACCTCCACCTGATCTAGTGGAGGGAGAACCCAAATATGAAGTTGAGAAGATCCTGGACGCGCAGCACCATGGGAAAGGGCGCAAACTGCACTACCTAATCATAGTGATTTGAGGTCCGGTCTGGTCCGGTCTTTTGCACCAGATGTTGTGCAACCGGACCAGGACTGGTTGCCACAAATAGGAATTTCGCAAAGACCGGACCAAGACCACAGCCAACCGGTCTATGTCGGTCCGGTCGCAGCAAAATATCCGGTTTCAACCAGTCTTTCCAGAGACCAGTCGACAACCAGTCTCAACTGGTCTTTTCATGGTTGCAACCAGTTCTGACTAACTATTATAGGGACTCGAGTGCTTTGGTGAGGTGAAAACTAAGCCACCATCGCTGATTCATCATTGGACGACAACTTCTGCTGCACGGCCTCAACTGTTACTCGACATTTCTAGCTATGTACTTTTTTCTTCATCCTTTTAACTGAATGTTTTTTTCTTCTTCTCTAGATTGTTTTTGACACTGCCTCAACCTCACCACATACAAGCCTGTTTGGCGTGCAAGCATGGTGCCATGACACCAACAGCAACCGGCCCAGTGCAACAGCGACACAGCCCCATTGCGCATGGCCCCGTTGCGCTATGATGGCGACTCGGCCCCGTTGTGCTACAATGGCAACATGGCACTGTTGCTCTGCAACAGCGACCCGGCCCTGTTGCACTAAGATGGTGACTCTGCGCCAGAACCCTACAACTCCGACTTGGCGCTGCGGTGCTACAACACTGATGCGGCGCCGCAGCAACACGGTTGCACTATGACGACGACTCAGCCCCGTTGCGCTACGACGGCGACACAGTGCCATGGCGCTGCAACAGTGACGTGGTGCCATGGCGCTGCAACAGTGACGCGGTGCCATGGCGCTGCAACAGCGACACGGTGCCATGGCGCTGTGACAGCGACACAGTGCCATGGCGCTGCAACAGCAACTCGGCGCCGTTGCACTATGATGGTGACACGTGTCACGTCTACCACGGACGTATGCCTGACTTAGGCCTGTTGTTGTGTGGCGAATCTGATGAGAGGGTAAAAGAGACGGTTGACTCTGCTCTGCGGGTAGAACGACGGGTGTGGGAATAACTCTCCTGCTAATCCTCTATACCTGTGGAGGTCATCTCCTTGCTGTAGTCCAATAGGCGGGGTGTCTGATAGTTCAAGCTCGTCCCAAGTGGCGTGATCAACGATGTAGAGGATGCAATAAGGGGACACCACACGTTCGTTCTGATATAGGAACACCTTGTGATAGATAGCGTCGAGAGGGTAATCCACTGTCCACGAAGGGAATGTTGGGATAAGTCACAGGGGACCCCTTGGTCTTTAGGGTATGCTGGACGACTCACTTAAAGGGGGAGATCCCTATAGAGCAGGAGAAGATAGTGGTATTGGAAGAAGACCAAGATGGCGTTTCTTGGTCTTTACCCTATTCTACTTATACAGTTACATGCAGGCTTTCAAGTGCCGCTCCAAGAAGTACTAGCCAATAGCGTAAGTAGCTTGAACCCTAGTACAGCTATCCTAGTATGAGTCACTACGAGTCATGATCCGATCCGTTATTGTACACAATCACATGTGCCGGAGCTTACCCGGCTGACTGATCTCACAAGTCTATGACGATATACTGCTGACGCGGTGTCATACCCTTGATGTCAGTGTCCACTTCCGGTCCAGACGTAACATCACCCCCTTTTCACGATCGAGCCCCAGACCGACCGCGCTGCAACACCTCTCGTATGGCTGCGATGCGCTGCCCCTCTTCCGCCCCCGGTCAGTAAGAGTCGCGCTCGTCCTCGATGCGCTTGATAGCATTGGCGTGTTGGAGGCAGATCACGCATTGACGGCAGGTGATCCCAATCTTCTCTAACTCCAGTATCTTCTTCTGCAGCTCCTCCTCCTTGGCCGCTGTAACGGTAGCTCGGCCTCTGAGCACGAAACCAGCCATTTCCTCACATTTCAGTTTCTGCTCAATCGTCACCCATCACACCTTATCTTGGCCATTGTCACCAACTCACCTACTCGTCCTTATTCTCTTCGTCTCGCCTCGCTCCATCTTTCATTCTCTCTCCACCATCTCATCCCTAGACTTGTTGTTCCTTGCCTTGTTGTATCCCCATCACTCCTGCCCTCGTCGGACACCCTTCGATTGTTCGCACCTTACCAGCGATGGTTAACTTCATCTCGAACTGTGACGCCGACGGCCTCAAGTCTGCCATGTTTCTATCATCCACCCCTCTGTCTTTCCTTCAGTCTCTTCCAGTCCACCGCCCACGTCTTCACCCTTGGCCAATCAACTTCATGTCGTCGTGCCTCAACATCAGTAAGAACGCAGGGAACTTCCACCTTTTTAGCTGGTGTGCCAGCAGAAAGCCAGTGCAAGTTGCACAAGTTGGCAAGTTGAATATAGCTGTTTCAAAATATTTTTAATATTAGAATAAATAATAGATAAAACTATTTATAGTATTAATTAGTGTTAATTACTACACCATATTTGTCATATATATTTAGTCATATCTATCTTAGTCATGATGGTGAGGTTTGCAGCATAAAAATAATATTTTATTCAGAATCAGACAAATACATAGGTACTAAGTACTACAGTGCCAGTGGTGACAGGGTCGGTAGCGGTGGCGGGGCTGGGGTCGTGACGTGGCATGCGTGGCACCGTGTTGTGGTGGTGTTGGGGTGGGATCGGGCGTGGTGGGTTGGCATGCCGGTGGAGTGGCATGGTGGGTGGCGGGGCTGGGCCGTGTTGCTGGCGTCACGGCGATCGCGAGGTCTTGCGCACCGTGTTGGGATCGCGACGGGGCTTGTGAGTGTCGTGCCGGGGTGGTGGTGGTGTGGCGTAGTTAGCGTGGCATGGGCCGGGGTGGCTGTGGTGGCACCTGGGTCGTGACGAGGCATCGTGTGGGCCTGCACCGTTGGGGTGACGGCGCGGCGTGGTGGTGGTTGGGGTGGTGATGAGTGAAAGAATAAAAACAAAAAACAAAAAACAGAAACTCACTTAACGGGTGTGTAGTCGCGTGAGGTAGGTCTTGCGAATCGTGTTGGGGGTGCCGTCGTGGTGGGTCTTGCATGTCGTGACGTGGCTCCGGGGGCTTTCGTGCAGCGAGTTACTGGCGGTAGAGGTTGTGGCTGGAGGGAGACGGGGCCACGAGCTGACGCGTGGTGAGATGGCGAGGCAGCTGCAGTGGTGACATGGTCAATGAGAAACGATAGGGAAAAAAAGAAAGAAAAAAACTTATCATAGAGCCGTAGACTGAAGCCGAGCTCGTCGTCGTCAGCCGGGGTCTTGCGTTTGCGTGTCGCGACGGCATGGTGTCAGGGGGGGGTGTTTGGAGTTCGCACGGTGGGGTGGTGGTGGTGGTGGTGAACTTGCGTGGGGGCAAAAGACGGCGGCGGGGTGATGTATGGCAAAGGCGGTGGAAGTGACGTGGTGACAGTGAGCAACGATGTCAAACACAAAAATAAGAAAAAAAACTTATCTGGTCCAGCTTGACATTGTTGCGTGTTGGTGACCGTCGTGATTGCAGTGGGATTGTGGGCATCAGTCCTGCCACTTGAAAAGTAAGGGTTGGACCATTTTTCAGGATGGAGCAGGTTGGTAGAAGGGAGATGAACCGTGAACCAATTGCAAGGAACATTGTACGGTATACGACTTTCGGAAAATGTCTGCGTTTACATAATTCGGACTTTCGGTTGTTCCCGAAAAACGCTGACTGAATTACCGCCAACTACTCCCACATTACCAGTGCCAGTGACACGACATGCATACGACATTTCTTGTAGTTCGTCTTCCTCCTGCCAACTTGCTCCATCCTGATAAACAGTCCAACCCTTACTTTTCAAGTGGCAGGACTGATGCCCACAATCCCACTGCAATCACGATGGTCACCAACACGCGACAACGTCGAGCTGGACCAGATAAGTTTTCTTTTCTTATTTTTGTGTTTGACATCGTTGCTCACTGTCACAGAACCACGTCACTTCTGCCACCTTTGCCATACATCACCCCGCCGCCGTCTTTTGCCCCTATGCAAGTTCACCACTACCACCACCACCACCACCCTGCCGTGCGAACTCCAAACACCCCCCCTGACACCATGCCGTCACAACATGCAAACGCAAGACCTGGCTGACGACGACGAGCTCGGCTTCAGTCTATGGCTCTATGATAAGTTTTTTTTCTTTCTTTTTTTCCCTATCGTTTCTCATTGATGTGACAGACCACGTCACCGCTGCAGCTGCCTCGCCGTCTCGCCATGCGTCAGCTCATGGCCCCGTCTCCCTCCAGCCACAACCTCTACCGCCAGTAACTCGCCGCACGAAAGCCCCCGGAGCCACGTCACGACATGCAAGACCCACCACGACGGCACCCTCAATACGATTCGCAAGACCTACCACTCATGCGACTACGCACCCGTTAAGTGAGTTTCTGTTTGTTGTTTTTTGTTTTTATTCTTTCACTCATCACCACCCCAACCACGCCATTTCACCACCACGCCGCGCCGTCACCTCAATGGTGCAGGCCCCACGATGCCTCGTCACGACCCAGGCGCCACCACAGCCACCCCGGCCCATGCCACGCTAACTACGCCACGCCACCACCACCCCGGCGCGACCCCAACACGGCGCGCAAGACCTCGCGATCACTGTGATGCCAGCAACACGGCCCAGCCCCACCACCCACCGCGCCACTCCACTGGCATGCCGACCTGACCCGCCACGCCCGATCCCGCCCCAACACCACCGCAACACAGCGCCACGCATGCCACGTCACAACCCCAGCCACCACCACACTTACAAGCCCCATCGCGCCACTCTACCACCACGCCGGCTCGCTGCGACATGGCAAGCCCCACGTGCCACGTCACGACCTGTCACGACTGGGACTTGCGGCGCCTTAGACTACTGTACTAGTACTCATGTATTTGCTTGATTCTGAATAAAATAATATTTTTATGCTGCAAACCTGATGTGACATATGACTAATGATATGATATGACAAATATGATATGACAAATATGATATGACAAATATGTGACAAATATAATATGACAAATATTTAACTTAGATGATATGCCTAATACTTGGACTTGTATGACTTCCTTGACTTTCTGAACTTGTCCTGCTTGCTGGTCATCGCTGTGTAAAAAACTTTTTGAAGGATTAGACATGGCTTGTGCAACTGCCAAATTGCTAACTTTATGGGTTGTACCAGGTGGCACCACCAGGCGCCAGGTGGTACAACCCCCGTCAAGCAACCCGTACAAATACTGATGCAAGCCTTGTTCTTTCGCTGGAATATCTTAGTTCGCGCTCTCTGTCTTGGGCACAGGCGCGCCCATATCTTTCTTGATTTTACTTTCTATTTTCTGACCTTTCGTTTGTACTCGTAGTGCGCGTTGCAATGATCTCCGGCGCTGTCGTTCGGCCATGTGCCCTTGCCCACCGAACACCCTACTTTACTTGTGACTCGTGTTTTCTGCCTCGCGTTTGCCTCGTGTTTTCACACTTCGACTCCTCATCCACCTTTCCCCACTTTACATTTCGTCCCTCACAACTTTCGACTTGTCGTTTTCGAATCACGTTCGCCTTAGGTACTGATCGTTTGTATAAAAGGTTGTCGTGTCGCGCGTTTGAATATCATCGAATTGTCAATTCCCCCTCTCCTTCTCGTTCGATCCCTTTTCTCCTTGTGTGATTTCAACGTCTCCTCGAGGTCAGGCCTAAGTATAAGGGCACCCGACTTGCCGTTCTCATCGCGCTCCTCCTCCCCTACCTCAAAATCGACCCTCTTCTCTGTTTTCCGAGTCTATTCTGCTAACCTTCTCTAAGTTCTTCCTAGGTATTTGCCTTGCGATCGTCTCAGTGACTTTTGCGAAGAGCTCTTGCATCTCGTTTCCTTGCCTTATCGAACCCACTGACTTCGCACCATCACCTTCGCGTGTTCTCGAAATCGCCTTTCCTCCATCTCTCTCAACTTGTCACCACCTCCTTCTATACCTCCCCGACTCGCTCGACTTTGTGTTTAACCTGACTCTCGCCAACTTCGTTTGCTTCCCCTTTCCGCTCGTATCGTGACTCTTCACCCTTTCCAACCCCTCGCTCTCCCCCATTTCCTGTCTCGTTTCCCTCCCAGTCCCGACCGAATCTGTGCATGTGACGATCGTTTCGCACACGTTCCGGTTTCACCTCGCTCCCGTGGTCTGGGAAAGCAATCTCATTTTGCACCACTTCATTCTCACGCTTCGTCTTAGTCTCGGACTTGGGCTGCTCCCTTCCTAACTCCTTCTCTCTCTTTAACCACCCTCTGCCCACGTTTACTCACGCACTCGCTTTCGAGCACGTTCACCGCGTACCCCGCCTGAAGGCATCGGTAGCGGTGGATCTCCACTGTGACCGAGAGGTCCTTCATGCCCAAGAGGGTGGCGTCCACCGACTCCCGATAGCTGCTGTTCTGATCGAGGAAGATCAGGTCATCGTCTGTGTAGGTGGTCGAAGGGTTGTCGTAGTCGGGGGCGGCGTGCACCGACTTGCCGTACTGCTGGTCGCTGCCCTGTCTGTAGGCGAGGACGAAGGGGTCCGCCGTAAAGACGAGCTGCGTATACCGAGCTGGGTGCAACCGGCCCTGAGCGTCGCGGATCTGGAATGGGACGTAATGTACTCCCCTGTTGTGTTGGTACCCGTGGTGTTACAAATCCCGACCGCCGACGCTACCAGACGCAGGCTGGAGGAACCGCCTAGCCGGGCGGAGACTCCCGATGGCTCAGACGCCTTACTAGGGATGGCCCAGTCCGGTCCAAATTGGGGTTCGGACCCGAACCGCACCGGACCGCACCCGAGGTCCGGTTCAGGTCCGGGTCCGGTTCACAGCCCAGCTAGGGGGTCCGGTCCGGGGTTCGCCATTGACCAAGGTTGACTTGAACCCGGTCCGGACCGGACTGCACCTGAACCGCTGGCCTTGCGGTCACAAAAGAGCGGCCGGTACTTTTAGTTACTCAGTACTCGCAGTCTTAAGAATAGAGAATATGTTTTTTGAATAAGATGAAATATCTGCATATAGTAGCTACTAGACTGCCTGCCCCACCCCTTCATCGTTGTTGCCATGCTGCACCGTCGTCTATCGCCACGCTGCACTGTTGTTGTTGTTGCTGTTATCGTACTGTTGTCGTTGTTGCTACGCCGTCATTGTCACCGGAGTTGCTGTCACTGCACCTCCATCGCCGTAGTTGCTGTTGCCGCACCATTGACACTGCTGTCGCTGTCACCGTCAGCTTCGTAGCCTTCGTCACTGTCGTCGTTACGGGGCCGCAGGGTATGGAGGTGCAGTGGAGTGGCTGGGAGTCCACGCAGGGCACCAGTTTCAGTGAGATGTCGGCGATGGTGGGCATATCTCTAGGGAAGTTGTGTAGTCCTGCAATAAATGTCAGCACGTCGTAGCATGAATGAACGAGAAACGGCCGCTCATTAGTTGGGGGGATGCAAGGAGCAGACAGGTTTGGACTTACGATCGTCCGTGATGAAAAGGTGACTCAGCTGGGGCAGGGTGGTAGCAGCAATGGGAAATTCTGAAATGGAGGGGTTGTCAAGCATGGTGGGACGGAGTTCGAAGTTCAAGTGAGACGACACAACCTCAGAGACGATACAAACTCAGTGAGACGACACAACCTCAGTGAAAGCAAACTTACATGGATCCAACAAAACCGTTCGGCGAAGTGTGTACTCCAAACAGCGGCCTCAAGGAGGCACATGAGATGGAATGGCCTAATGACCCAGATGACATTCCTAGGTCTGATCGTAAGTGCACATTACTTGGTTGCACTTCTCATTCTCACCTTCACAAGGCCAGAGTGCCCTATCTCAGCGACCTAGTGGCCCCCCTACCCAAACCACTTTGAGTGCATTTGGCATCACTGCAACGGGTCAGTGCTCTGTAGATGAAGAACATGTGGGCGGTCCCACCAAGTCAAACAGCCAACGACCCACTCGCCTCCGAATACCTACAGCAAAAGCCAAGGAAACGCTGGCCAGTGGGGGCGCGTGGACATCGAAGACGAAGAGAAGTGCAGCTGCACTTACCTCAGAGACTGAAGACAACCAGGTACAACCGCCAAAAAAAAGAAAAAACCAAAAAAAGATCCTGGCCAATGGTCAAACGGACGCTGAAGATGTCAGCCTTATCGAGGTTCCCCTCAAAACATCGAAAAGTCGTGTATTTGCACGCGCATCTGAGGATTCTCAGAGTGGTTGTGGAAATAAATCCTCAAATTCAGATGGTTTGAGTAACATGTCGATTGGGGAGAACGATGCGTCAGATGCAAAAGGAGAGTCGTCAGATGATGAATGGGAGTTCTCGCAGCTGGACGAAATGGCTAAAAAGGACGCAAAGGTAAGCGAACTTTCTCCCTAGAACGCTTCGACTCACCTCAGAACACATACAGGGTTTTAAGAAACCCAAACTGCGATCGAGTACTGGGGGGAATATCAGAATCGCTGACCTGATAGGGATATTCAAGGATGGCACACATCCCCAGAGCAACGTGGATGTGCGGTGGTGTCAGTTGTGCAAGAGATGGCTGACAGGAAATGTCTCAACGTGTCGCACACATATCATTAGGTAAAGTCGTGGACCGAAGAAGTATAATCAATAACTGATTATGGACGCTAGACAATGGAACACTCACGGAGAGCCATACTTGGCTGGATGTCAACGTGAAGACGTCAAGCCGAATGAGTGAGTCGTAAGTGCTGTGAGAGAGACAACGACAGGAAGTAAATCGCAGGAGCAAGGAACATTGGAAGGATGGACTGCAGTCAAGGTACCACAGTGGTCGAAGGAGGGACTGACGGAGCACATCGTCGAATTGGTAGTAGTCGACGACCAGGTGAGAAGTGCCGAAGTGCCAGTGCGAAGGCCGTTTATGTGACAATGACTCAACTCGTGACACACAGGCCTTTTCCCTTGTGGACCGTCTGGCATTCCGTCAACTGCTTAGGTTTCAACGTCCAGCTACTAAAGACAGTGATATCCCCCACCGTGTGAGCATTGCCAGGGCTGTCCATGCAAAAGCCCTCAAGGTCAAAGACATCTTGGATGACCTCTTTACGGTGAGCGTCGTTTACAATTTTCCCAGGTGCTCGAGCTCACATGTCCACACTAGAGCATACCTGGAGAAGTGTCAGTGACGTTGGATGGCTGGTCATCACTAGCCCGTGACCTGTACCTCAGAGTTACTATACACTGGGTCCATAGCACCCAGGAATCTCCCACTGAATGGAGTCTTCGCACGTTACTTCTCGCGTTCCGAGAAGTTAAAGGTAATCACAGTGGCGAAAACCTTGCAAAGTTGGTGATGGAGATCTTCAAGGCAGCAGGGTTGACATCCAAGGTATGTGTCGCGTACTAACAAAGCTTTGAGTTGATTGAACTGAAGTAACTTAGATCGGATGGATCACTTCGGACAACGTTACCTCCAACGACAAGATGATGAGACACCTCGAAGTTGAGCTGGACATGATTGAGCGTGAATGGAAAGCTTCGGATCGACGTGTGAGGTACGTGGGTAGTCTAACATTCGGAATAGCTTCCAACACGGTGACTGACTCCGCAGGTGCGTTGCACACATTGTACATCTTGCTGCCAAGCATATTGTCGAGACGTTCACTCGAAATTGCCGGACCATGGAGTCAGAAATTGCAACGGATGACTTGCAAGATCAGGCCATGGGTGATGCGGAAGACGACGAAACTTTGTACGCATCTGGGGACACCCTCGGAAAGTTATGGGCATTCATCAATCAGGTGCGCGATCTTTCTGATTCTTATGAGCAAAAGCTGATAGGCTTCAGGTCCGACTTTCCCCACAGGCATCCTCGTTTTTCTTCAAGTGTTGTGCTGAGGAAGAGCTGCCCCGTCTCGAACTCGTCAAATACGTTCGGACGCGCTGGTCCTCTATGTATGACTTACTCGAGCGCGCATTCTTGTTGAGAAAGGTATTTCCTGTCCCCCTATCGTTGTATCGTCGCACTCTATCTCATTAATCATCAGGGCATTACCAAGTTTGTTCAGCTCGCCGACGATAGCCCACATGTCCCCAATCTACAGAAGAAGAGTTACATGGACTTCAAGCTTACCCCAGACGAATGGGGTAAGCTCGATCTACTTCATCAAATACTCATGGTACCACGGTAATCCAAGTCTCTCACACGGCCATTTGCTAAACTGTAACGCAGCACCCTGCTCTGGCTCAACAACAATTCTCTTCCGAACGCGTTCCCACTGTTTCCCGCGTCTTTCCGATAATCGAGTGTTTGCTTTCGTCGATGGAAGCTGCTGAGAGAGCCCCTAACTTTGGGCCAATCCGAGAAGCCATAGCCGCTGGCATTTCAAATCTCTCGAAGTGGTATCGAACACTTGATACCTGCCATGTGTATGTAGTGTGCACTGGTGCGTCAAACGACTTGGGTGTGGTTCGTAGTGCGATTGACTAATCTATTTGACAGTTCTCGATCCCTCAATCAAACTAGGATACATCAAGGGGAACTGGAGTCCTGAGTTCGTTGAGCGTGCCCAGACGATCCTTGCTGAGATTGTAAGTCCTCCATTGTTTCAACGTGTTCAGATACTGAGTGTCCAATCCAGTTTGATAAATACAATCAAGCAGCTCAAGACATTAGAGGAGACGTTGTAGCCCCATCTTCGCAGCCAGGTTTGTACTACAATACCCAATCCGATTATCTCACATTGACGTAGATCTAGTAAACAATGTCAATGTAGGCTATGGATCAAATTGGATACAGCTGTCACTTAAGGACGACGACAACAATGGTATCGCTGACCCTCACAATGAACTAAATGGGTATTTAGATTCTAAACGTGAGGTGCCGATGGAAGGGCTCGTTGAATGGTGGGGCGTAAGTGTATTGTTCATGTTGTTAGACGTCTAACTAACAAATCATGTCTCCGTTAGCACAATTCCATCCGTTATCCTACACTCTCCCTCATCGCGCGAGATTATCTCGCAATTCAAGGGTCGTCCGTCGCCTCGGAGCGTGCTTTTTCGAGCGGTCAGCTCACTGGGACCTACTTATGCAATCGACTCAACACAGACACGTTTGAGGCGCTCCAGATTGTCAAGAGCGCTTTTTGCAATGGCATTCTCAATGCCAGTGGCGAAGCAGCGGCTCATGTGGCAGCAGAGTGGGACTTTGGTGGTCTCATTGACGTAGAAGATTCATTGGATCCTATTTAAATATCTTTATTTTGTAAATGTTGTTAGTTGTGCACACTTTTAGGCCAGTTACTACAGTAATATCATGAGTCTTGCGCAGTTTGGGCATGCCAGTCACAGGCCCAGTTTTGCAACCCCACGCTGTTACCATACCTAGAAAATCTCTTGACCGCCCACCACGACTACAACTCGTGGTCCTGCCTTGGTGCATCTTTCTCCAATAGCTGCTGTATTTGGTCCCTCAACGACTTGGCAACCCTCTCCCTTCAGGAAGGCCCTGAAAATCTCTCGGCCGTCCACTCAGACCGCTCCTGCCTTGGTATGTCTTTTCCCGCTTCAATGTCGATGCACCACCAACCATGCGCATGCTGACGACAACACCCTCATGGTACCTGAAGTTCCACATCCCATGATCGACTTTCTCTTACTTCTCCCGCTCCCATCGCCATTGTTGTCCCCATTGGGGCCTCTTAGCGTTACCTTCAAAACCAGCGAGATGAGTTTGACACTAAAAAAAGGTCCGTCCCTTGATAGCTCCTGATGTTCTTCATTGTCATCATTGTCATCTGTATCAACACCCGCTCCAGCTTTTCCCCACTCAATATGCGAACCCGACAACACAAAACCACCAGCAACGCACACTGACCTTTCTTCTGCCGAACAGGCTTGAATCAATGCTAACTCATTCAAGACTTTCATGCAGGTTTTATTCACGAACCTCGTGTAGTGTGCTTCAAACCGCACTATGTTACATTGAAGCCCTCCATCCAAAGATCCCTTGTGTGTCAAGAACAAACCAGAGAAGGAATTCATGACAAGGTAGATCAGAGCGCCCAGGTCGTCTTCTCGAATTACTGACCCGTACCGGAGTCTCCAAAAGGGGTCAGTATTGATGAGATCATCGATCCTGTGCATCTTGTTGGCTCGGAAAACCACCTCAATGACGACGCACCACAAACCGTGCGCATGACAGCCGACAACTCCCTCACGGTTTCGAGTTCACAATCTGGAAGTGACACGGAGAAGGAAGCGTGCCCGCAGGTCCCGGGGATTACCCTCTACCCCCCATTGTAAGTGTCGCCATCGGGCCTTAGCGTCACTGATTCTTGCGTCGTCTAAGTTCATGCAAGACTATTCCAGCCATGCATGGGCCAAGCTGGGGTCCCCACGGGAGATGGCCGTTGCAAACGTGCCCTTGGTGAACCTGAGTGGAGACTCTGGGTTGGAAAGGTACCCTCACAGCGTTTGCTGCCACGTAGCCAAAGCAGCTGTGCCTCAGCTGACACTTTCTTTACTCCCTCTGGCGTAGTATGGTGCCACTACCAATATCCACAGGCTCGAATCACTCGATCAAGAAAACCCCAAACTACTCCACGAGGATGACGAACTGCGGCACCAACTACACATGCGCCGACTAGACGGCTGTCGCAGCTCCTTCCACTCGTCCATCTTTGCGGCACGGGGCCACCCATTGCGACATCAAAAGGTTTTTTTTTTCGCATTCACATGCATCCCCAGATCGAGTCTGCTCGTTGCTACTGCCACACAGCGGCTAACCACCCTCTCACCACCACGTCGGGTATTGGCTCGGGTTGCAAAGTGGGGAGAGAAAGAGAAAGGAGGGCCTCACGATGGAACAAGTACCTATGAGCATGAGCATGGGAATGGGTTTCGCGTGGGTGTAGAACAGCCGTAGGACTCCTGTAAATATTTTTTAGATTTTTACAGATTTTTTTTTTGATTTTTCGTGCATGTTGGGGTCCGGTTCGGGTTCAGCCCCCTGCGAGCCCCAAACCGGACCCAAACCGGACCGGACCTCTCAGAGGTTCTAGGTTCGGCCTAAGAGCCCGAACCGGACCCGGGTCCAGTTTGGGGTTCGGAAAAAACGGTCTCTGAACTGGACCGCACCGGACCGGGCCATCCCTAGACCTTACAGAGCGCTAGGGAGATCTTCAGGCATGGCCTGGACTCATGACGGTATGATCACATGACCGGAGTCTAGACTGACCTAGAACGATGACAATCGATGGCGCAACAGCATGTGACCTTCTGGTAGGTTCCATGACTGCGCATGGACCCAGATCCCAGATAGAGCGGACTTAGCTGAGTACGAACCTTATGTACCTGCATGTATATATACCAGGCTTGTCTTCGTACTCGAGTCCTCAGACTTGATTTACTTAGCAATACCAGCTTTGTATCTTGGGAACTCTGCTCTGCCTTGTCTTAAGCCTTCTCCTTTACTTGTGCATCACCGTTCTCACCTCGCCTCTTTGAGCGTGTGCCTCTGACCGATATCAGTCTCCTTTGTCACCGTTGTCTGACAATGCCGAACGCGTCTTCTGCTAGACCTGCTGCGGGTACTTCGAACCATGGACGTCGCCCCGCTGGTGGTGTTACATGTGGGGTGGCGGAGTTTCCACCCAAGATCGGGAAACTGGACTGTGTTCCTCCGCCTGATATCGGCGGAGCGCGGGTCAATGAGCTTTCGGAGCACGCATTGGTCTCCCATCCATGGTGCATACTGGCGGGGTTTCATCGTGAGTAACCGTGAGGTGGTTCCCATATGTGATGTGCTGGTTGAGAGGACAATGCTCCTCCGACAGGTACCAGTCGTAGTTTCGATCTTCTTGTACCGGAGCTTGGTCCTGACGGGACGGAGGTCATGTCGGGACATGACCTGCTGATGAAGGGGGCCGTGTATGTACGGCTGTAGGGCTTGGCGAAGGAAGGAGGGATGGTATGGGGGAAGTGTGACGACTGTCTGTTGGTTGAAGGGGCTTGGGAAGCGACATGGGTGACAGTGTCATGGCATCTTGTATGATGAGGGTAGGCTGGACTGAGATGGGGAGCAGGTCATCGAGTACATAGTGGACCTGGACTGGGGATTGGGACATGAGTAGTGGAGATGGTAGGAGTGGGGAATGGGGACGTCTCTTGGGAAAGCCCTAGGCTTATATGTGTTTCTCGTGCAGGGTTTGACTGTTTGAACTTCTGAATGGCTTCGTCAGCGAAGACGTCATCCTTCAAGACCCATTGA
Organism: Lactarius sanguifluus; assembly: GCA_021527775.1. Taxonomy (NCBI): domain Eukaryota; kingdom Fungi; phylum Basidiomycota; class Agaricomycetes; order Russulales; family Russulaceae; genus Lactarius; species Lactarius sanguifluus. The sequence continues at coordinate 547,937 of JAKEYF010000022.1, read as the reverse complement.
TTTTCGGAGTCAGGGTATCCGTGCCACTTGACCAAATACTGCAATTTCTTTGTCCTGCCAAACCGCCGAGAGTCTAGAATCTTCTTGACTTCGTATTCTTCCTCGCCCTCTACCAAATCCGGTGGTGGGCGCTGATAGTTTGGCCCATGTGTGGGAATTTCGCGATAGGGTGTCAGGAGGTCTGTGTTACGCCTCTGCGGGGGCGTCAGGGTCTCTGGTTACAACTGGCCCCACCTGAGGTGAAGGGTACAGAGGGCGGTTCAGCACTTAGTGCAATGATACCGGCTAGTTATTGGGGACCTTCAGAGGAGGTGAGAAGAGGGTTCCAAGGGGAGCACACAGGGGATGAGGCAAGGGGCTTCGCAGTAGATTAACGAAGACTAAGCTAAGGGAGTACAGGGGAGTACAGGGGGTATAAGTAGTGCTATCCCACAGGGCAGCCCATGGCAACTGAGCTGGCAGGGCCTATACTACAGGGCAATCAGATCATGGTTGCTGGGCTGGCTGTCAGATGAGATTAGATCGCGATCAGATCGCGATAAGATCAAGACAAGATAAGGGATTGTGCCGAAGAGAGGAAACAGGAAAAAGGGAGAAAAAGGAAGAAGGAGGGAATCTCATGACAGTCTGTGTGAAATACCGGGTGGATGCTCCACTGTGTGGGAAGTTCTAGGCGGTAATTGACTGCGGACATCACCTGGCTGATCTGGAATGGTCCGTGCCTTCTGGGCGCAAGCTTTGTGGTTGGCTGGTTGGTACACAAGTGGCATCCTTCTAACCACACGAGGTCCCCTATCTGGTACTTGGGCGTGTTTCGGTGTTTGATCCAGCCCTGCTGCACTTTGATCATCAGTTCCTGGGTGCGCGTTCTAGCCTCTTTAAACTGTTTGATTCGTAGTGCTACTTGGGGAATTGGCAATGGTCGATCGATCCAGTCCACGCGTGGGTTGTATCCCATAAGTACTTGGAAGGGGGATTCCCTTGTGGTTTCGCTCGGCCAGTTATTATGCGTGAATTCGGCCATTGGTAGGTAGTTTGTCCAGTCATCTTGTCGTTCGTTGACCCAGAACCTCAGGTATTGTTCTAACCATTGATTGGTGCGTTCTGATTGTCTGTCTGTTCATGGGTGGTAGGCCGTGGAAATGTTCTGTTCTATGCCTAAGATCTTGCACAGTTCCCTTGTGAATTTGGAGGCGAATCGGGGGTCTCGATCACTGATGATACGTGCCGGTAGTCCGAATCGGGGAAAGACGTGTTTTACGTACAGGGCCGCAGTGCCTTCTGTGCTTATCTCCTCCAGGCATGGGATGAATATTGCTGCTTTTGAACAGTCATGGTCTGTTATTGTCAGTATGGAGTCACAGCCATCTGCTTGCGGTAGTTTGGTAATGAAGTCTAGTGCGATGGTTTCGAATGGTGTTGCTTCTGGTTTTGGGAAGATGGGGTGCAGTGGCGCTTGTGTGGGGCGGTTATTGACTTTGATTCGTTGGCAGTCAGCACACCCCTTGACGTAATCTTGCGTTTCTTGTCTTAATCCGGGCCACCAGTAGTATCGTTCTACCATTTTGATGGTTCGGTTGATTCCGGGGTGTCCATGGACTGGGGGGTCGTGGTGTGCTTGTATGATCCTCCGTCGTTCGTGTTGGTCCCCCGTAACTACGCGTTGTCCTTCTTTGTACCAGGTCCCTTCTATCTTCTTTAGGTGGTGAGGGTCTACCCATTTCTTGATTGTTTCTTGGTTCTGGGCATACACCGGGTTGTTCGGTTGCATCTCTGTTATGGTGACTGTTTCCCCTGTACGGATTGGGTCTTCGGTTGTGTCGATCTCAGTTGCTCTGACGAAGACGTGATCTGGGAGTACGACGACCTGTTCGTTGTTGCTTTCCCCTTGGTCGTAGTCTGGTCTCCTGGACAGGGCGTCTGCTCGTCCGTTTGCCGTGCCTTTTATGTGGTGAATCTCTACATCGTATTCTGATAACTCGAGTACTTCCCTGGCTACCCGTCTGCTGATCTTCTGGGGATGTCGCCAGTATAGTAGGTTCATGTGGTCGGAAAATACTTTGATCTTGTGTGGTGATCCCGCAAGGTATTGTCTCCAATTTCGTAGGGCTTTCACAATGGCGAGGAGTTCCAGATCATAGATGTTGTAGTTCCTTTCTGCTGCGTTTAGTGTGCTAGAGTAGTAGGCTATTGGGTGTCATTTGTTGTCCGTTCCTCGCTGGAGTAGGACTGCTCCCACTGTGTATCCTGATGCATCGACTTCCATTTCAAACTGTTTGTCTAATTCCGGGTGTGTGAGTACTGGTTCTTCGGTTACCAGCGTTTTAAGTTTGTTGAACGCCTGCTGTTGTTCCACTCCCCAGTTCCATTCCATGTCCTTGCGCGTAAGTTTGTTGAGTGGTCGGGCGTGTGTAGCAAAGCTTCGGATGAAAGTGTGGTAAAAGTTGCAGAATCCGAGGAATGATCGTACCTCTTTGACGGTTTTTGGTGTGGGCCAATCTTTTATTCCCATGATTTTGACAGGGTCCATGCAAATCACCCCCTTTTCAATGATTACCCCCAGGTAATCGAGGGATGAAGAATGAAATGTGCATTTCTCCGGTTTGAGGAATAGGTCGTGCTGTGCAAGTAGGTCCAGTATGTCGTGTACCGCTTCTGTGTGGGCTTCTTCCATGGATGCGGTGGTGACGCCAATATCGTCCATGTATACCCGAATGATGGTGCCTCTTGTTTCGTGATATCTGATGAGGGGTTTGAATATCACGTTCATCATGGTCTGGAAGGTTGATGGGGAATTGGTCATCCCAAAGTACATAACTAGTGGTTCAAAAAAGCCGTATTTGGTTTTGAATGCTGCTTTCTCTTGATCTCCTTCTTTGACCAGTATGTTGTTGTACCCCCATCGGATGTCGAACTTGGAGAATATCCAGCCGCCGCTTAGGTCTGCTATCAATTCCGGTATTAGTGGGAGTGGGTATTGGTTTTGTATGGTCCATTTGTTGAGAGTTCTGTAGTCCTGCACCGGGCGTAGTTTTCCGTCCTTCTTTTTAACAAAGAAGAATGGTGATGCGTATGGGGATTTAGAGGGTCTTATGTAGCCTTTTGCCGTTTGTTCTTCCAGGAATTCCTGTAGTGCTTTGTCTTCCTTTGGGCTTAGTGGGTATACTTTACAGTCAAAGGAGTCTGGTGCATCTGGTTTGAGTTTGATGGCGTGGTCCCAGGGTCTTGATGGTGGGAACCACTGGGATTCCTCTTCGCTGAATACTCTTGCGTGTCGTTGGTATTCTTTGGGTATCTCCTTCTTTTCTGTGTACTGTTGTGCCGATATTGCCATGTCCGTCGCCGTGGTTCGTAGGTGTATGGGGGTTTCTTCCTCTTCCAAGGTTTTGAACGCCTGGTGTCTGTTGTCGTCAACTATCTGCGTGATCAGTTGTCGTAGTGTTATCATGTCCAGGCGTTTCCTTGGGTTTGTGGTCCTTATGACCATGGGGTATTGTTTGGTGTTGAGGGTTGCTGTTGCCCATTGTATCCTTGGCTGGAAGGTGGCTAGCCATGGGTACCCCATTATGAGGTCTTCCCCTCCTACGTTGGTGACTAGGAAACGGATATCTTTGAATTTTCCATCAGTTTGTACGTTTAGGTCGACACAATGGGTATTCTTCCCCCCTTTGTTATGCGTCCCGTCTATGTTCCAAATGTTACGGGGTCGGTCTAATTCTTTTGTTCCTAGGTGCATTCTTTTGACGAAGTCCGGGTGTATAAAGTTGTCTGTGGCTCCGGAGTCCACTAATGCTTTTCTTTCGGCCATGAAGTTACTCGTTCGAATCGAAACTGGAATGTGCATAGATCGATAGCGTGTTATGAATGACGAGTTACAATTGACTGCCCTCACCCAGGCCGTTGGGTTCAGGTGTTTGGAAAATCCTGGCTCCCTGCCATGTTCCTAGCGAACATTTCTTTTCCCTCTTCCGGTAGCTCTGCAATCCTCCCCATTATGTCCTCGACCTGCTGTTGGGATGTGGACCAGCGACTGATCTGTGCGGGTTCGTCGAGATCGATGAGAGGTTCCCCTGCTACGCTCTGCGGAGCAGTGGGTATTTCTTTGATGTACGCGCCTCATCCTTGCGGTGGTCCTTGGCGCGTTTGGCGAGGTTGCTGACATTCTCATGAGAAGTGACCCTTCTTGCCACAGTTATAACAGGTTACGTCCCTTGTGTTAAAGACGCCTCGTCCTCCTCTTCCTCTAGTGAGGAACCCTCCTCTTGGTGCGAATGGGGGTCTTCCCTGAGTGTAGTTTCTCCACTCTTGTGCGTTGTTGGGGTTGGCTTCGTCTGATCCCATGACTCTGGCGCGAACTCTTCCTGGTGTGGTGTCCATTGCATCAGGGTGGTTGTGGTATTGTTGCCATCCAGTTGGTTGGTTTTGCCTTTGGGGTGGTTGAAACCTCATGGGTTGTTGCGTTGGCCTGGTACGTTGGGATGTCTGCTGTCTTCCGAATCCGTCGACGCGTGCTTTCATATGGAGGTATCGTTTCTGTTGTTCTATTACCGCCGTTTTCCACTGGTGGTATGTCTTTGGGCTGTGGAATTGGTATGCGTTGCGATAGAGGTCCATTGGTACTCCTCGTGTGAACTTGTCGAGTACCAAGGGGTCGTCCAGTCGATAATCAGCTTGTCAGACTAGTTTCTCGAACGAGGTTACGTAGCTGTCTATGTCGCTGCCCGTCATTTTGAACCCTTGGTCCAATTCTAGTCTGGCGCATTCTTGTTCCATGTTATCCCTGAACTGTCGTTTAAAGGCCAGTTCGACTGCTGTCCACAGCCATGGGTCGCCTTTGTTGGGTCGGGTTTCGAGCCATTTTTGTGTTTCGGTGGTCCATTCATCCACTAGGTTACCCTGAATGTATGTGAGAAACATCATGGTTTTGATGTATGGCGTTTGCATGCTCCTGTTGGCTGCATTGACCCCTGCGAATTGGTTCCATTGTGCGAGGAATGCTTGTGCTTTGTCTCGATCTCCCGTGAATATGGGGGGTTCCTTTCCGATGAATTTATTGGTGGTGTGGGGAATGCCTGTGAATTCGGTGGTTGGTATACCCGTCCCATCATCTCCTGGGTGATCTCCTCCCCCTCCTCCTCCGCCTCCGTCTGCGGGGTCTCCTCCTGGTGGTCCTCCTTTGGAGGTTGGTTGCTCTTGTGGGGTGAAGAGTGCTGTGCGAACTTGCACGGGTTCCTGAGTGATGGTAGATGTCATGGTGGTTGGGATAGACTTAGCGATTCGTTCCAATAATGCTTCGTCGTTCTCATTTGCAAAGATGTTGATGTCCTCTGGGTTGCTTATAAGCGATGGTGACCGCGCCAGGGTTTTGGGTGTGGGAGATCGGACTGGTTCTTCTTCTTGTCCGTCGAGTAGGCCCCACTGATCTCTGGTTACTACATTGTTGACTGTGATGTCGAGGTTGAGGCCAGTGGTTGCGGGTCGTGTTATCTGATATTTGTTGTGAAGATCGTCCCACTTGATCTCAGTCCAACAGGTGTTTTCAAAGTTGAATTCTACCAGTATGATCTGTTGTTGACCCTGTCTGTTGTAGTAGTAGGTCACGTAGCCTGGGTCCTCTGCGTCATCTTTCCAAAATGCAGATTCCAGATATCTCTTTGGTACGTTTCGATCCCCTCTTCTGTCAATGTGGTACAGCCTGAACGGTACCCAGTAGTCCTTGGTTGTTTTGAGATTAGCCACGATGGATCTTGGTCTTAATGTTACGTCTACCACGGACGTATGCCTGACTTAGGCCTGTTGTTGTGTGGCGAATCTGACGAGAGGGTAAAAGAGACGGTTGACTCTGCTCTGCAGGTAGAACGACGGGTGTGGGAATAACTCTCCTGCTAATCCTCTATACCCGTGGAGGTCGTCTCCTTGCTGTAGTCCAATAGGCGGGGTGTCTGATAGTTCAAGCTCGTCCCAAGTGGCGTGATCAACGATGTAGAGGATGCAATAAGGGGACGCCACGCGTTCATTCTGATATAGGAACACCTTGTGATAGATAGCGTCGAGAGGGTAATCCACTGTCCACGAAGGGAACGTTGGGATAAGTCACAGGGGACCCCTTGGTCTTTAGGGTATGCTGGATGACTCACTTAAAGGGGGAGATCCCTATAGAGCAGGAGAAGATAGTGGTATTGGAAGAAGACCAAGATGGCGTTTCTTGGTCTTTACCCTATTCTACTTATACAGTTACGTGCGGGCTTTCAAGCACCGCTCCAAGAAGTACTAGCCAATAGCGTAAGTAGCTTGAACCCTAGTACAGCTATCCTAGTATGAGTCACTACGAGTCATGATCCAATCCGTTATCGTACACAATCACATGCGCCGGAGCTTACCCGGCTGACTGATCTCACAAGTCCATGACAATATACTGCTGACGCGGTGTCATACCCTTGACGTCAGTGTCCACTTCCAGTCCAGACGTAACAACACAGCACTGTTGCTCTGCAACAGCAACCCGGCACCGTTGCACTACGATGGCAACTCGGCGCCAGAACCCTATGACTCTGACTTGGCGCTGCGGTGCTGCAGCAACACGGTGCTGCGGCGCTATGACACCGACGTGGCACCGAAGCAACATGGTGCTGTGGCGCTACGACACCGACGCAGCACCGAAACAACAACAATGCTGAGGCACTATGACACCGACGCGGCGCCGACCACGAGGGCAGCTAGGCGAGGTCGACGGTGACGACGAAAAGTTGTAGCTAGTAGTTTTACAGAGTACACTGTATTAGATACATAGATAATGGTATCTGGATTTTTTAAGTCAGTTGCTGTAAAGACTGGTCTCAACCGGTCTTTACTCGGTTGCAGGAATGCTCACAAAAACAAGCAACCACAACCAGACTGGGTCCTGAAGTCATGCAACTGCAACCGGTGGTCCAGTTGCACATCGGTCCGGTCCGGTCGGGTCCCGGTCTTTTTCCGGTCCTATGGACTGGACCTTAAAACACTACCTAATCAAGTGGAAAGGATATCCCATGAGTGACAGTTCATGGGAAAGAGCAGAAGACGTACATGCAGACGAATTGATAGCAGAGTACAACAAGAAACCAAAGAAGGCCAAACAACGAAAGACAGTTATAAGGTGAATGAAGACAGAAGATATCCAGAATCATCCTCTTCCCTCTCAACGAAATCCTCTTCCCTCTCAAAAGAATCCTATCCTCTCTCAACTACATCCTCACCATCGCCTTCATAACCAATTGCCTCTTACTCCTGCTATGTCTTCACCATCAGCTCCCACCATCTCTATGCAGTCCACCTCTGCGCTCCCTCCTTTGATCATTCCCCAGAACATTAGACTTCTCCCTGTCCCCCCATACCCTCCTGAAGATCCCTTCTCCCCCATTAACTGGGCTGCCTTGTCACCAGATGTTGCCATGACAACAGACAGGCAAAACCCTCTGCCCAGTCCAGAAACTCCAGCACCCACCTACCAGGACTGCCCACTGATACCCTCAGGGGGGTGGTCCACCCTGAACACTCTGATCTCGGAGGCCCAGACTGCCATGTCGACCCTCACGCAGGCTCATGGTAGAGGACCATGTGCAGATGCTCTGGGACAAATACCTCCGAACTGCCGATGCCCACTGCAGCACGGCCCTGTCGAATGCAGTAGAGGCAGCGCATGCCAACCTGCCAACCGGTGCAGGTGCCCAACATGACCGGGCCAGTTCACCAGGCGCGTCAATAGGGAGTACGGGGTCGTCAAGCGGATACTGGAGTGAGAGCCAAAGCTGGAGGGAGGAGTTACTCGCCGATGCGCCCAGGACCAGAGATGTCAACGAGTTGTCACCAAACGAGTCACTCGCGAGTGTGACTCGTCACGTGACGAGTACTCGTGGTTGCGAGTACTCGTGCCTGAATACTCGCGCGAGTACGAGTTGACCCTTTTCGGAGCGCGAGTACTCGCGAGTACTCGTGGTAATACTAGGTGGTTTCAGTCTTAAAGTTTGGCACAAAGTTTTCTATTATCTACTACATTACAAGGATCTGTATGTACACTACTAGGAATACGAGGCTGCAGGGCTTGCTGTCCGAGACTCCGAGTCGTCGTATGCCAGGGTGCTGTCGTCAGGGTCGTGCCGCGTCATCGTCGTTATCGTTGTCGTTATCGTCGGGGGTTGTCGTTGGGGGTTGTTGTTACGCCACCACGGACGCTTAGTCTGACTTAGACTACGAAAGGGCGTTCACGACTTAGCGAATATCTCGGAGCAGCTCACGTGACTGGGTGCACGTGACTAGAGTTATCGGGTCTTGGGTACACGGCGCTAATCGTGGCACGTGACTCGGAGTATCCCAGGACGTTTACGAGTCACTGGGTACAATCGATGGTAGACGACTTGCTCCAGGAGACAAGCGAAGCGGTTCGAGCAGATGAGGAGGACAAGTGGTGATTGAAGAAGACCAGGATGGCGATCCTGAGTCTTCGTCTACTACTACTTATACACATACGAGGTAGCTTTAAAGCTCCTCCCGAAACCGTACTACGAATAGCTAAAGTAGCTCGAACCCTACTACAGCTGTACTATGAAACACGCCACATTGGCATGTGATACTACTGATCAACCCGATTAGTCCATGACCGATTACGACCTACTAGGGGAGTCATCGCCCGTAAGTAAGCGTCCACTTCTCGACCGCGACATCACCCCCTTTTCAGCTGCGACGACCACGTCGCGTTCGCATGGGTCCGATGCCCGACATCCATCCTTCCTGCGTCTGCGTTACTCGATCTATAGTGTCCGCCATCTCCAACCTGTACTTGCTCTGCTTCAACTCCGATTGAATCCCACCCAACGCCTGCGCCAGGGACTGCAGGCGCTGCTCCACCCGCTCCGCCTCGTGCCGGTATTGGCGATACCTCTTCAGCTCGGCTTTCAGGCTTCGGTCCTTGAGCTCGTTGATGGCCCGGTCGAGGCGGTGTTGCCCCGCATGCCCGCTAACCAAAGCGTGCATGTCTTCCGGCGCGTAATGCGGCTTGCCTTGCTCGCGGACATGGGGCTCAGCGTACAGCGGTTTGGTGTATACCTTGTCGCTGTCCTCGATGAGCCCCACGACGATAGGGTCGGGGCCGTCGATGACCTGTACGTAAGTGGCCTGCTGCGTATGGCCTTGTGGGGTGGTGATGGGATAGTGGATGAAGTCGTCCCCCCTATTGTGTTTGAAACCGTGGGGGGCGAGGTGCGTGCCGCCGAGCTGATGGCGCAGGCGCGTGGTGGTGTGAAGGGGGCTGGGCTCCGCCTGAAGGGCGTTGCGGTAGAGGGGTCGGCCTGTGGTGTCACAGGCGTATGGGGTTTCGGCGGGGTGATCAGAGTCGGTCGTGGTGATGATGGAAGGGTGCTCAGCTGGATACCACTCGCTCAGCTGCTCCGGGAGGTCGTAGATAGCTCGCGCATCATTGCGTCGAACTGTCGGCGCAGTTCGAGGCGCGCGGTTCTCCTTGTCACTCCCGTCATCCGTCGTGCTGCGGCTAGGTCGAGCTGCTCGAGCCTCCACGTCTCCGCTGTTACCTTCCACTCCTCCCATATCTTCGTCCTCCGGTTCTTCGACCTTTTGCAACCTGTACTCGACTCGAACCGGGCCAGGTCCAGGTGAGGGGAGCGTACGCCCTCCGAGAGTGTCACGAATCCTACCAGCCTCGGCCTCCTTGATGGGGACGGCGTTGAGCCGGTTGCCGTCGTCGTTGAGAAGCCAATAGGTGGCTTCGGCGGTGGGGTCGTCGAGGTCGTCGATGGGTACGATACGTGCAATGGCGTTGCACATTTCTTCGTAGGTGAGGTTGCCCGCTGCGTAGGCAGGGACAGAGGGGGCAGTGGTGCGAGTGGGAGAAGACATTGTTGAGCGGAGGAATCCAGGGTGGAAGGAAGATGGGGACTCAGCATGGGTTTGGACGGCTTTTATGGCTGTAGGGTGAGTGGTTTCAAACTCCGCTATGGCATCTTCCGCAAACAGGTCCGCCTTGTTGACCCACTGATTATCCGAGTCCGGATATCCCTTCCATTTTACGAGGTATTGAAGTTTTCGCCCTCTTCCGAAGCGTCTAGAGTCTAGGATCCGTTCGATTTCGTATTCCTCTTGCCCTTCGACTAGATCCGGTGGCGGGCGCTGGAAATTTTCCCCATGCATGGGCGTATCTCGGTACGGCGTGAGAAGATCGATGTGAAACACTGGGTGAATACTCCACTGCGTGGGAAGTTGAAGACGATAGTTGACGGGAGACATCACCTGTATGATCCGAAAGGGTCCGTGCCTTCGCGCGGCAAGCTTGGCAGTTGGCTGATTTGTCCGTAGATGACGTCCTTCCAACCATACTAGGTCTCCTTCTTGATATTTCGGCGTGTTTCGATGTTTGACCCACATGGACTGGGCTTTCCGGATCAGTTCTTGTGCGTGTTGCCGTGCTTCTCGGAATTGTTGGAGCCTCGTGTTTACGGCGGGTACTGGAGACGATTTATCCATCCAATCGGCTCGTGGGTCGTATCCCATCATCAGCGCGAACGGGGATATCCGTGTTGCCTCGTGGGGCCAACTGTTGTGCGCGAACTCTGCCATTGGTAGAAAGTGCGCCCAGTTATCTTGACGCTCGTTAGCCCAGAACCGAAGATACTGTTCCAGCCATTGATTGGTCCGCTCCGATTGTCCGTCCGTACGCGGGTGATAAGCCGTGGATATGTTCTGATAGATCCCTAGAATCTTGCACAGCTCCCGGGTAAACTTGGATGCGAATCGGGGGTCTCGATCGCTAATAATTTTGGCCGGTAATCCGAATCTCCGAAAAACATGAATGACGTACAGGGCGGCTGTTTCTTCCGCTGTTATTTCTTCAACGCATGGGATGAATACGGACGCCTTGGTGCAGTCGTGATCCGTGACCGTGAGGATCGAGTCGTATCCCTGTGAGACCGGCAACTTCGTGATGAAGTCGAGCGCTATTGTTTCGAAGGGCTTAGCATCGGGTGTCGGCGTTATGGGTGCTATTGGTGCTCTTGTGGGACGGTTGTTGACTTTGTGCCTCTGACATTCGGCGCATCCTCGAACGTATTCGGTTACCTGTTCCACCATACGCGGCCACCAGTAATGCCTTTCAATAATACGTGCCGTTCTCTTGATACCTGGGTGACCGTAGACTGGAGTGTCGTGGTGGTTTCTGATAATCGTGCGGATCGCTTCTTGGTCGCCGGTGATTACTCGCGCTCCTTGGCGATACCAGATTCCGTCGTACTTCTTGAGTTGGTGAGGGTCTACCCATGGGCGTAGTCGATCTTCGTCTTGGTCGTGTTGTTCCGGTAATTGGGTAGTCATTGTACGGGCGAACACTTTGTTGGGTAGAACTATGATCCCTTCATTGTCGCGTTCTCCTTGGTCGTAGTCTGGTCGCCTAGACAAGGCATCTGCGCGGCCGTTGTTCGTCCCTTTAATGTGATGAATCTCGAAGTTATATTCCATAAGTTCGAGTACTTCCCTAGCCACCCTTCGGCTTATTTTCTGTGCCGATCTCCAGTGCGTGAGGTTGAGATGGTCCGAGAATATCTTGATTTTGTGGGGGGATCCCGCCAGGAATGGTCTCCAGTGTCTGAGTGCCTTGACGATTGCCAGTAACTCTAAGTCATAGATGTCGTAGTTGCGCTCCGCCTCATTGAGCGTGGCTGAGTAGTACCCGACCGGGTGTCGTTTCCCATCCTTTTTCTTCTGGAGTAGTACCGCTCCGATTGCGAATCCCGAGGCGTCCACTTCTAGTTCGAATTGGTCGGTGAGGTGGGGGTGTGCCAGTACAGGTTCTTCGGTTACTAGCGTTTTGAGCTTTTGAAACGATCGTTCCTCCTCCGTACCCCATTGCCAGTCGGTGTCCTTTCGTGTGAGTTTGTTGAGGGCTCGTGCGTGTGTGGCGAAACCGCGAATGAAAAGACGGTAAAAATTGCAGAATCCCAAGAAGGAGCGAACGTCTCTGACCTTCGTTGGGCGTGGCCAGTCTCTGATGCCCGAAATTTTTACCGGGTCCATGCGAGTTACCCCCTTTTCAAGGATTACCCCCAGGTAATCCATTCGCGGTGAGTGGAAGAGGCACTTTTCTGGTTTAAAATAGAGGTCGTGGTCCATCGCTACCTGGAGTACGTCGCTAACCGCATTGATATGTGCTTGAAGGCCGGCGTTTTCGTGGGTGGCAATGCCTATGTCGTCCATGTAAACCCGTATAACGGTGCCTAAAAGCGCATGGGTAGCGATAGTTGGGCCCAGTATCTCGTTCATCATCGTTTGGAAGGTGGCCGGTGAGTTGGTAAGCCCGAAGTACATGACGAGGGGTTCGAAGAGTCCGTACCGCGTTTTGAACGCTGCCTTAGGTTCGTCTCCGCTCTTGATGCGTATGTTATTGTACCCCCATCTGACGTCCAGCTTGGTGTAGATGTGGCCATTTCCAAGGTCGTTGATGAGTTCCGCCATAAGCGGTAGCGGGTATTGGTTACGAATCGTGCATTCGTTGATCTTCCTATAGTCCTGTACTGGGCGCAGCTTTCCATCCTTTTTCTTTATGAAGAAGAAGGACGACGCGTAGGGGGATTTTGAAGGTCGGATGTATCCCATTTTGAGTTGTTCGTCGAGCCATACCCTGAGTTGTTTGTCCTCCTCTTGCGTCATGGGGTACACCTTGCAGTCGATGGTTGCAGGGGTGTTTGGCTTAAACTCGATGGCGTGGTCCCAGGGTCTGGACGGAGGAAACCTGTGTGATGCTTCTTCGCTAAATATTTTTGCGAACCGTCCATAGGGTGCGGGGATTTCGGTCGTGACTGTGTTCTGATGAGCTGCAATCGCAAGTTCAGTTGCTGTGGTACGTAGCTGGCACTCTTCCTCAAGCTCTTGGACTATATCCTCCCGTTCTTGCTCAGTGAACGTTCGGTTAGCACGGGTTTCCTCCTGCGTTTCTATTCCAGCAATTACCGTACGCTGTTCTTCTGGATTAATAGATCGTATAACGACTGGAAGTGTTTCTTCGTGTATCGTCGCGTGAGTCCAACTGATGGTGGGCTCGTACGTGGCTAGCCATGGGTATCCGAGTACCAGATCTTCATTTCCGATATCAGTGACGAGGAACCTCATAGTTCTGTGGGTTCCTTTGGTCTGTACGTCGAGATCTATGAAGTGCGTGATGGACCCAGCTTTGTTTTCTGTGTTATCGATATTCCATATCTTTTTGGGGCGCTCTAAAGTTTGTAGCCCGAGCCCCATTCGCTTGGCGAATACCGGTCTTATGAAATTATCGGTGGCTCCTGAGTCTACGAGCCCTTTTATGTCGGCCATTGAGTAACTTGTTCGAATCGAGACTGGAATTCTGAGCGAACGGAAGCGAGTCATGATTACAGAGTTACAGTTGATTGCCCTCACCCAGGCCGATGGGTTCAGGCGTCCGGAAAATCCCCCTGATTCCACATATCTTGGAGTATCAGGTCTTTTACCTCGTCACTAGCTCCCCTCACTCCATCTAACCATTCCTTCGCCGTCTGCTGTGGAGTAGAGGTGCTGGCTACTCGGGCCTCGGGTTGGTCCTGGCTGTAGTAGTCGGTTTCGGCTTTTCGACCGGTCGACGGCTGCCACTGTTGTTGACGTTGCTTCCTGGGTCGAGTGCAGTTTCGTGAGAAGTGACCTGGGTTGTTACAGTTATAACAGATGACTTCCCTCATGTTTTGACGTTGACCTCCTCCTCTTGCTTGTCCCGGTCCTCCTCGTGGTGGGAACGGGGGTCTCTGTTGGTACGACCCTCTGTTCGGATCTCCTACTTCTGCGAGTCTGGCTCGCGAACGGTCCGCAGACGTGTCCATGGCGTTAGGATCATATCGGGGAGTGGGATTGCGGGGTGCGTTCCATGAGGTTCCTCCGAACCTAGGCTGTGGGGTGAATCGCGGGGGTGCGTTTCTCGTAGGCGCGGTGATGTTAAGTCGCGCCTTAAGGTGGATGTATTGCTTCTGGCACCTTAGCGCCGCGTCCTTCCATTCGTTGAACGTGCGTGGTTCATCCATTTCGTATACTTTCGTGAATAGTTTGCCCGGTAGTCCCGCCGTGAATCGATCAATCGTTTGTTGATCGTTTAGGTGGTAGTTAGCCTTCCGGGCTAGCTGCTCGAACGTGGTGACATACATATCAATATCATCCCCATTCATCCTAAACCCTTTAGCGAGGGTCGCTTGTGCTTGCTCTTGTTCGAGTGTGTTGGCGAAACGATCGGCGAATCCGGCCGTGAGCGTGTCCCAGAGGTATTCGTCGTACCTGTCCGTTCCTCCTCGAACCTCGTTGTTGAGCCATTGGAGGAAACCCAGCGTCCAGTTACTGACGAGAGGTCCCTTGATGTACCCTAGGAAGAGCAGGCACCTTTTGTAGACGTTGCTCATGACCGGGGCGTCGAAGTTGAGCCCCATGTAAGCATGCCATTGGGTGAGGAACGATTCGTATTCAGCTCGGTCTCCTTTGAATATCGACGGTGGTTCACCTTCGAGTCTGGGTGTCGGGCCTCCGCCTCCCGGCGGCCCTCCGCCTGGTGGTCCGCCTCCTGGTGGCCCTCCTCCGAAGACTCCTCCGAATGGGCGTCTTGGTGGTCCTCCGCCTCCTCCTCCTCCGGGGTGTCCAGGTCCTGACCCTGGTGGTGGGTTGCGTTGCCTTCCGGGTGGGGGATCAGGGATGTCTGGTCCCACTGCCCTGAATATCGCAGCGTCGTCGGCGGTCATTCGGTGACCCGTGCTTGGGTTGATGGGCTGGAGGTGGGCTTCGGCTTCTTCGGCCACTCTTCGGATCTCGTCGTCAATCGCAGTGTGTCGGAGCTGTTCTGTAATTGTCTCGGTTGCTGTGGCCATGTCTTCGACAACTGCGGGGGATAGTACTTGAATGTGTTCTGGTTCGTTTATGTGGAGTGACTCAGCTGTTCGTACTACAGCTTCTACTCCTCCTTCTTCTTCGTCGCTTTGGCTTTCTTCGTCTCCGCTTGTTTCGGATGGTGCGGGGGTTCGTGGTTCTGATGTACTTGGCTCTTCTTCTGGTTGTCCGTCGATACGTCCGTATTGTTCCCTCGTAGGCAATCCTCGAGTGTCGATGTCGCAGTTATAGTTCCTTCCTGCTGGTCTTACTGCGTCGTATCGGTTGTCTATTGGATTCCACGTAATCTCCACCCAGCACAAGTTTTCGAAGTTGAACTCAACTGGTCTGTATCTCGTGGGTCCTGTTGCAAAGTCCACGAAGTATCCGGTCTCTCCACGGAACTCTCTCCACCTGGCCGCTCCCAGGAATTGAACGGGTACGTTACGGTCTCCTCGTCTCTCGAGGGAATAAGGTCTGAACTGGGTCCAACGGTCTCGAGTTGTGAACGCCACGGTTAGAGATCCTGGTCTTAATGTTACGCCACCACGGACGCTTAGTCTGACTTAGACTACGAAAGGGCGTTCACGACTTAGCGAATATCTCGGAGCAGCTCACGTGACTGGGTGCACGTGACTAGAGTTATCGGGTCTTGGGTACATGGCGCTAATCGTGGCACGTGACTCGGAGTATCCCAGGACGTTTACGAGTCACTGGGTACAATCGATGGTAGACGACTTGCTCCAGGAGACAAGCGAAGCGGTTCGAGCAGATGAGGAGGACAAGTGGTGATTGAAGAAGACCAGGATGGCGATCCTGAGTCTTCGTCTACTACTACTTATACACATACGAGGTAGCTTTAAAGCTCCTCCCGAAACCGTACT
This sequence comes from Lactarius sanguifluus, assembly GCA_021527775.1. Taxonomy (NCBI): domain Eukaryota; kingdom Fungi; phylum Basidiomycota; class Agaricomycetes; order Russulales; family Russulaceae; genus Lactarius; species Lactarius sanguifluus. The sequence goes on along the minus strand of JAKEYF010000022.1, from coordinate 532,164 downwards.
ACGAATAGCTAAAGTAGCTCGAACCCTACTACAGCTGTACTATGAAACACGCCACATTGGCATGTGATACTACTGATCAACCCGATTAGTCCATGACCGATTACGACCTACTAGGGGAGTCATCGCCCGTAAGTAAGCGTCCACTTCTCGACCGCGACAGTTGTCTTGTCGTCGCCCCTTTGCTGTGTCACCCGTCGTCGTGGTCAACGGGAATCGGCGAACCGCCCGTCGTTGTCGTCGAGTCGTCCAAGGTGTCGCCGCCACCCGCCGCCATCTTGCTGTCATTGCTGGTGGTGGTATCATGGTTCAGGTTGCTGCCAGCGGTTGGTGTCGTGCGGCTCGGAATCGTCGTCGTAGTTGCACCAGTGTTGCAACGCGCCAGCCCCCGGGCCGGACCACTACAGAAGGTGTGGGAAAGGTTACTTCCCACGCCACTTGTTTGCGACTCCATGGACACACGGTTGTTTACGCCCCTACCGTGGCCACGACCTCGACGGCGATGACGGCGTGGTTACTCTGCCAATCACGCACATTGGCGTACATCCAGACAACGACGGCTGTGGCAGCAACAAACTCCCCACCAGGTGGCGCCAACACAGCCACGCTGCCGACTACGACTCGGATGCCAGGACGACAAACAGTGACGACAAGACAGGGCCGCTTCGCCGACGCGGCCCCTCGCCGCACCCACGACAACGACGTCTGTTGGCCACCACAACAGCGAGACAAAGGCGACAACAACAGTGGCCGAAAAGCAAACCCGAACGACGACGACGACGACGCGCAACAGACGACAACAGTCGCCACCTAGGGACGACGCAACGACGACAGCGGTGCCGCGACGGGCTTTGGGCTTCTATAGGGTACATTATACAGTAGTTTAGATTATTTATGTACTTTGAACATGGAAACACGGAAAATTTACGAGTACTCGTTCAAAACGAGTACTTGTACAATTCAAATGAGTACGAGTATGCGAGTACTCGTACTCGCATGCTCGAAACGGGTACTCGCGGCGCGAGTATGAGTTTCGACTAGAGAAAATCGGCGAGTACTCGCGCTGACGAGTACTCGTGCCAACGAGTACAAGTCGAGTACGAGTTGCCCTTCGGACATTTCCGACGAGTACTCATACTCGCGAGTATAACTCGTTGACATCTCTACCCAGGACCCTGAAGGGTCGGGCCAAGAAGATGACAGAGAAGTTCCGGAGCCAGTGGCCTCAAGCCAAGAGCAACCAGAAGACGTGCCCGAAGAACAAGGGAGTGGCGCCCCTGCAGGACGATAAGCCCCTTCCTAGTACGGAAGAGGGTACAGTCAAGTTTTGGGACCATGAAGCACAAGGCGGATCCGGAGGATGGATCCAAGAAAAGGTGGCCCTGGAGGATTATGACGAAGAAGACAGGCCCCCAGTGATGAAGAGACCTCATATGGAATGTCGTGGACCTAAGTACCACTGGACTGATTGTCCTCATCCATTTTCGTGCCAGTACCACTACCCCGGCTGATTAGAGACTTGACAAAGTTGAGGCGACTTTGTGCTTGGAAGGGGGATTGTGTCACAACTTGTATGATTTTATTCTTCATTTTCTCTTTTCAGACTTCGTGTCTCGTGACGTGGTGTCTCATGACTTATAGGTCTCGTGACCTTGTTTCATTATCTCAGAGTCACTATGACTCTTATGTGATTGCTCAGTGAGTCACTGTCGTTCCCCTTGACCCTGGTGGAGCGCTATGACTCTTATTGACTCATTACGACTGTGCAAGCCCTTATGACTCGTGCTATGACTCATCTTTATTGTACGATGACTTGATCCTAGGACTCGTTCATGACTCCTCCCTAGGATCGCTAATTACTATAAGTACTGTCTGTGTTGGCTGCTAGTAGCCCCAGACTTGACTTCTTGTATCATACGGTACCTGAGCAATCGATACCTGTGACTACTCCATCTCTCATGAACCCCAGCAAAGCCCTCCTATCCACTCAAGGACTATCTGAGCATAGTCCACTCATTCATCTTTAACTGAAGTTCCTCCTCGGAACTTCCCTTCGAACACCGAACCGACCCCGTGACTCTTAGTGCAGTGTCCCTGTAGAGAACCTATCCCAAGTCGGGAGAACGTCCCTACCGTGATGTAACAGAAGTACAGAGGTATTCGTTAGTCACATGTGTTTGCCACCATGTGCACGTGACTGTGGGATTTATATCCCTTATCAGTATGGACTCATATGATTGGTAGAGATGTCAACAAGTGACACTCGCAAGTATGAGTACTCGTCAGAAATTTCCGACAAGCAACTCGTACTTGACTCATACTCGTCAGTGCGAGTACTCGCTGAATTCTTAGGGCCAATACTTGTACTCGCAGTGCGAGTACCCATCTGAGCCCCAAGTACTTGTGAGTGCAAGTACTCGTATTCATTCACATAGTTTGAGTACTCGTTTTAGATGAGTACTCTAAGGATATCATATTTTTTGTTGGAACTAGCTACAAACATGTACTCTAAACACTAGCTATAAAGCCTACAATTCCTGTCGCACTGTCGCTGCCCCCCGCCGCTGTCACGTACTAGTGTCGTCGTGTCACTGTTGCTGCTGCCGTTGTCGTGGTCGGTGTTGTTGTGGGCCATTGTTGTCACAGGCCGTAGTCATCGTGGACCGTTGTCGTCGTGGACTGTTGTCCAAGTCATCGTGGACCATTGCCATCATGGACCGTCAAGTTGTCTTCGTTGTTGTTGTTGTGTCGATGTTGTCTGCCTTGCCGTCGCTGTAGTGCCAGTGTCGTTGTGGTCAACGATGGGGCGCCAGTGGGGGTTGCTGTCGTCGTGTAGCTAGTCACTTGCTGCCACTGCTGTTGTCATCGTCCAGGCATATACCAAGGTCGTGGTCGTGGTCATGGCATAGTGTTGGTGGTAAGCAACTCACGTGGTGTGTAAGCAATTTATTAGCCGCCGAGCTTCCCACACCTGGTGATTGCCAGTTTCACTAGTACGTGCGGACCGCATGTGGACCGGCCCACAGGTTGCAAACAATACAATACCACCACCAGCAACCGCAAGACAGCAGCAGACATGTTGGACGACGCAATGACGATGATGGAGCGACACCTATCCACGACAATGGGGTGATAGCTGTCGATAGCTGTCAATCTGACTTGACCACAACACCAGGTGACGCAACATCCATCCAAGGCAACCAAGAAGGCGATGCATCGATGACGATGACGATGGGGACAACATCGACCAGACAACTCCGCCGCACGACGATGGGCGATGGCACCAGCAATGGGGCAAGGCGGCAGGGGTGATGCAACCATTACAGTGCGATGCCCGTCGACCACAACAACAGAGCAATCCCCGTCGAGTTGACGTCGACCACGACAACGGATCAATGCCCATCGACTACGACTACAGGGCAATCCCCATTGACTATGAAGGCGGGGCGATGGCCAATGATGCTGGACAACCACGACGAGCCGACGACAGAACCACAATGGGCAGATGACAACAATTCAGGCGGCATGACTCGGACATGATGACGCAGATGGCGATGGGGATTATAATACTAGTTACTTACAGTACTGTAGTAAAGTACCTACATCCCATGCGCAACACAATGCAATGAATCTTTTGCCAACCAACCCGGAAATGGTCACATGACCCCACGAGTACATGAGTACTTGTGCGATCGAAAAGGGAAACTTGTACTCATGTGTACTCGTGGGAACGAGTACTCGTCACAAACAAGTCACACTCGCGAGTACACTCATTTGACGATAACTCATTGACATCTCTGATGATTGGTAGATAAGGATGGAAGGCTCTGGAAGGTTCTGGAAGAGTCTAGAAGGGATCTAGACCATGCTTAGTAGTTTACGCTTACTCACTGTATTAGGATTTACTCAGCAAGTGGAGCCACTTGTAAGCACTATGACAAGTGCCTCAGTCAGCACAATAGATAACACTATTAATAGACACGACGCGTCAGCTCCTGAGTCAAGGAGTCTTACTGTACACTTAGTAATAGTGTTTAGACTCAGTTCAAGCTCAGCTCCAGTAGTGTATATAAACCCTCCTGTAGCGTCCTGAGTGGAACCAACTTGTCCTCTTGGTTCTCTACTCAGGTGCGTATTCCCTTGTACCCTCCTTACTCTCCAATGTTAACTTGTCCTCTTGGTTCTCCACTCAGCGTACCACAGTGTGATATCTTTGGTAGTTTTGAGTCCTTGTATAAAGGCTCCACATCTGTTAGCCCTCCACTGTGACTGTATGTTTGGCATGTGATTTAGCTCCATGTTAGGCTTGGGTGTGCTCACCTGACAGTTCCCTTCAGTTCACACTTGAGCTTGACGTAGCGAGTTTGCATACCACTACAGTGTGACAGGGGTAACCCCTGGGTTTTTTTTAGCCATACCCATACCCGTACCTGTGAACACTGTACCCATATGGGTACGGGTATGAAAACATACACGGGTTTCCACAGGTTTCCACAGGTTTCCAGGGGTATGGAAAAACCCCTAAGGGTATATGGGTTTTTGTATAAAATCAATATAAAATCAATATATTTGGGTGAAAGTTAGTCTGAAAAATGTTGCTAATCATTAGATTGACTATCTATTCCTTATCAGAAGCCATTATGGCCTTGGATAACATCAAAATCCGAGTATAATTGATAAAAAATCATGTAACAATCCAGGAAAATCCGGAAAAATACCCAAAAAATACCCAAAGTGCTTATATAAGCATACCCATATACCTGTGGCCACAGGTATGGTGTTTTCACAGGTATGGAAACCCATACCTGTACCCATACCCATGCATACCCATGACCAAAAACCTGCGGTGTTACCCGTACCCGTGTCACACCTTAGAGCTATGCCAACACCAGGCCTTAGCGGTCTGGGTTGATCGTTGAGGTGTTTGACGAATGTGACATGGTACGAGTCAGCAATTTGGCCACTCTCTCGGTGCCAGCACCTGTACACTTTGGCGTTTGGCATGTATCCAACCAGTGTGCACTCCACAGACTTCGCAGTGATTTTTGGGTTGTTCACATTGATTAGAATGTAAGCAATTTCGCAAAGGTGGGAGAGTGAGGGATGGTTGCCAAACCAGAGCTCATACGGAGTGTGATTGCCCACTGATTTTGATGCGGTTAGTGTGGAGAGGTAGGAGGTGGTCAGGACAAATTTGTCCCACATGTGCAAGGGGGCGTTACAGGATAGGTGCATTGCTCGTGCTTTATTCATCAATGTGTGGTGCAGTCTTTCAATGTGGCCGTTTTGTGCAGAGGTGTAAGGGGTGGTTAGCTGATGGGTTATGCCCCTTTCCATGCACCAATGAGCCATTTCATTTGAGCGAAGCTCTCTGTTGTCAGTGACCAGGTAACAGAGTTTCTTACCTGTTTGGGTTTCTGCTGCGGCAAGCCACTCTCAAAGTACTCGGGAAGTGTCCAATTTAGCTTTGAGCAGTCTTGTCCAGTGATAACCCAAGAAATTGTCAATGATATTCATGATGTACAAACAGCTGGAGCGTGAGCTAACAGATTGGGGCCCAGTAAGGTCCACATGAACGCAGCCAAGCTGTCTATCGGCTTTCTGCCCTTCATGAGTTTTAGGTATGGGATAATGTGTCTGCTTGCTGCGAATGCATGCATCACAGGCTTGTGGTGTGAGTGAGAGATCAACTTGCATACCTAGTGCTTTAAGGTCCAGTCCAGTCCAGTTTTTTAACAGATTTTCAAAAGACTGTGACCTTAACCAGTCTAAGACTGGATTGGAAACAAAAAAACCCAGACTGGACCGCTCTGGACCAGTTAATACCGGTCCAAGACCGGTCTGAATGCAACACCAACCAGTCAATAAGTTGACCAGTTGATAACCAGTTGTGGTTGGTTGCTTGATGGTTTTCAACTGGTTATTTGTGCATAGCACACATCACCTGCAGCTTTTTTTTCACACTTGTGCACTCAGAAATCAAGACATTTTTATTCATCTAGTATACAATAATTACAGTAACTTAATGTACTACCTGTAAGCTAAGTCCGTAGCATAATGGGTGCGCCATGTCAGTATCGTGGAGTCGCGGCACCATGTGGGTGTTGAAGGGCCATGATGCCATGTGGGTGTCGATGGGCCACAGTGCTGCGTCGGTGTTGAAGGGCCACAATGCCACACCAGTGTCAATGGGCCATGGCGCCATGTCAATACCCCATGTTGGTGTCAATGGGCCATGGTGCCATGTTGATACCCCATGTCATGTCGATGGGCCATGGCATCGCATCGGTGTCAGAGTGATACAGTGCTGTGTCACTGTCATAGCGCCATGGCGCCGTGTTGGTGTTGAGGTACCTGGTGCCACACAGTGAGGTGGAGCCTGAGACAGCTATTTGAAACCTAGAAAAGACAATGTTAGTTATTAGTTAAAAGGATAAGGGAAAATTAAATCACTTAGCTTCTTTGAGGCCCCAGGCCATCAGTAAGAACGCAGGCAACTTCCAACTTTTTTGCTGGTGTGCCAGCAGAAAGCCAGTGCAAGTTGCACAAGTTGGCAAGTTGAATATAGCTGTTCCAAAATATTTTAATATCATTTTTATTATTAGAATAAATAATAGATAAAACTATTTGTAGTGTTAATTAGTGTTAATTACTACTGCAGTGTCATATTATGTTATATTATATTGTCATATCATATCATATATTAGTCATCTATCTTAGTCATATAATGGTTATTTGCAGCATAAAATAATATTTTATTCAAAATCAAACAAATACATGGTACTAGTACTACAGTAGCGAGCCAAGGTGCCACAAGTGACAAGGTTGTGACATGGAGCCCGGACTTGCCATGTTGCGGTGCGGTGGTGTTGGGGCGGGTTCGTGTGCAGCGTTCCGGCGTGGCGGTGGAGTGGAGCGGGGGTGGCGAATGTGGGGCCAGGCCATGTTGCTGGCCACGGCAGTTGTGAGGCCTTGCCGTGTTGGGGTCGCGACAGGGCTTGTGGTGTTGCGCTGGGGCTTGTGGGTGTCATGCCAGGGCTTGTGAGTGTTGCACCGGGGATTGTGAGTGTCACGCCAGGGTGGTCGTGGCATGGCATAGTTGGCGTGGCATGGACTGGGGTGGCCATAGTGGGGCCTGGGTCACGACAAGGCATCTGCAGTGTTGGGGTGACAGTGCGGCGTGGGGTGGCAATGAGCGAAAGAAGAAAAATAACAAAAACAAAAGGACTCACTCAAAGAGGTGCGTAGTCATGTGAGTGGTGGGTCTTGCATGTCATGACGTGGCTCAGGGGGCTTTCGTGCGGCGAGGTACTGGTGGTGGAGGTTGTGGATGGGGGGAGACAGGGGCCACAAGCTGACACATGGCGAAACGGCGAAGCAGGGGCGATGTGGTCTGTCACATCGATGAGAACGATAGGGAAAAAAAGAAAGAAAAAAAAACTTATCATAGAGTAGAGCAGTAGGCCGAAGCTGAGCTTGTCATCGTCTTGTGTGTTGTGACGGCATGGGGGGGGGGAATTTGGAGTTCATGTGACAGGGTGGTAGTGGGGGAGAACTTGCGTGGGTCAAACAAAAGATGGCAGCAGGGTGACGTGGCTTGTGACAGTGAACAACAATGTAAAACATAAAAAAGAAGAAAAAAAGAACTTATCTAGGTAGAAACCCAGCTTGACATTAGTCGTGATCGTCGTGGTTGCAGTGGGAAAAGTAAGGGTTGGACTGTTCATCAGGATGGATGGAGCAGATTGGTGGAAGGGAGACGAACCGTGAACCAATTGCAAGCTTGAACGTTTGGCTTTTGGATAATGTCTGCGTTTGATTCAGACTTTTGGTTGTTCCCAAAAAATGTGACTTTCTGCATCGCCAACTCCACCACACTACCAGTGCCAGTGTGACGCGACACACATACAGTACGACAACATTTCTTGTAGTTGGTTCATGCAACTTCACGGTTCGTCTCCCTCCCTTCCACCAATCTGCTCCGTCCTGATGAACAGTCCAACCCTTACTTTTCCCACTGCAACCACGACGATCACGACTAATGTCGAGCTGGGTTTCTACCTAGATAAGTTCTTTTTTTCTTCTTTTTTATGTTTTACATCATTGTTCACTGTCACAAGCCACGTCACCCTGCTGCCATCTTTTGTTTGACCCACGCAAGTTCTCCCCCACTACCACCCTGTCGTGCGAACTCCAAATTCCCCCCCCATGCCATCACGACACGCAAGACAATGACGAGCTCGGCTTTGGCCTACTGCTCTACTCTATGATAAGTTTTTTTTTCTTTCTTTTTTTCCCTATCGTTCTCATCAATGTGACAGACCATGTCGCCCCTGCTTTGCCGTTTCACCACGTGTCAGCTTGTGGCCCCCATCTCCCCCCATCCACGACCTCCACCACCAGTACCTCACTGTGCGAAAGCCCCCTGAGCCACGTCACAACATGCAAGACCCACCACTCATACAACTACACACCTCTTTGAGTGAGTCTTTATTTTTGTTTTTGTTATTTTTCTTCTTTCGCTCATTGCCACCCCACACTGCACTGTCACCCCAACACTGCCACCCCAGCCCCCGACACCATTGCTACCTCACCACGCACAATAGTGTTGGGGAAGTTTGGTTTGGTTCAGTTTGAGGCCATTTTTGCCAAACTGGAAACCAAACTGATTACATTTTTGCCAAACTGAAACCAAACTGAACCAAACTGATTCAAACTGCTCCAAATCAAACCAAACCAAACCAAACTGATTAAATAAGCGCCCAAATAAGCGCACACTAAGCGCCTAAATAATGTGTCAAATTGCTTACAAATCAGTTTGGTTTGAGTTTGGTTCAGTTTAAACCAAACTCAAACCATTTAAGACTTGATTTCAACTGAGTTTGAACCAGTTTTGGACCAATTTTGAACTAATTTTGAACCAAACTGAGTTTAAATGTGATTATTAAACGCTTGTTGGGCGCTTATTATGTAATCAGTTTGAAACGGTTTGAACTCAGTTTGGGACCCCCAAACTGGAAACCAAACCATTTAGCTTTTTTCAGAAAATCCCAAACCCCAAACCAAACTTCCAGTTTGGGTTTGGTTCAAACTGAGTTTGGATCAGTTTGGAACCAAACTTCCCCAACACTAACACACAAGCCCCGCCATGGCTGCGACCACCGACCTGTCACCACAACACCCAACATGGCGCATGAGACTGCAACCACCAACCCATCAGCATGATGCCACAACATGACTTGCAAGACCCCACAACCGCCAACCCACAGCCACGCACCCCAACCCAGCGCGCAAAGCCACCAACCCTGTCACTGTGACGCCACAACACGGCGCACAAGACTACAACCCGCCACCGCCATCCCACCGCCACACACCCCAACACAACGTCCAACACCACAACCGCCAACCCACCACCACAATGCGGCAACACGATGCAACACGGCACGCAAGGCTACAACCTGCCACCGCAAACCCACCACCACGCACCCTGATACAGCGCCCAACACCACAACTGCCAACCCACTGCCACAGCGCCGCAGACGATGCTCAAGACTCCACGACCGCCAACCCGCTATGCCACCACGGCTCATACCCACACCACGCCACGACTCCACGGCCACACCTTACAGTAGTACTATCATGTATTTATTTATTGTGAATAATATATTATTTTTATGTGGCAGATTTGGTGTGACTGCGACCAGGTGTGACTTGACTATTATATGACTAATAGATGTATGATATAATATATGATATGACAAATATTTAACTTATATAATACTTGGACTTGTCTGACTTTCTTGACTTTCTGAACTTGTCCTGCTTGCTAGTCATCGCTGTGTAAGAAACTTTTTGAAGGATTAGACATGGCTTGTGCAACTGCCAAATTGCTAACTTTATGGGTTGTACCAGGTGGCACCACCAGGCGCCAGGTGGTACAACCCCCGTCAAGCAACCCGTACAAATACTGATGTGAGCAAAAGCAACACGGTCGACAAGTGAGTGTCAGGTGTAGACATTGACAGACACAAGTCATGTTGACAACTTGTCCAGTCCGGCAACCTGCGTCCCAGTGAAACCCACCATTACCAAGCGTCAATATGGCCAAAATTGGGCATAACATACATTTGGTGGTTGCAGGCCAAAATGGACTGAAGTCCAGTCTTTGACTAGTCTTTTCCAGTCCTAAGACTGATCAAGAAGGAGACAGACTGCAGACTGATAACTTCTGAAAATTGAAAAACTGTGACTGAAGTCCAGTCCTCATCAGTCAAAGTCCAGTCCAGTTTCCAGTCTTTTTTCAGTCTATAGGACTGGACCTCAAAGCACTAACTCTTCTTGCGTGAGGTCACATTCCATCATCTCAATAATCGTATCATGTGCTACCCCCATATCATCAACATCTTCACCACCCACATTGTCAGTGCAAGTACTGGAGTCAGCAAGAAATACCTGGACAGCAATGGTTTGGATGGTGACGATGATGACAACTTTGATCCTATTTCCCCTCGTTAGGGTTTGAAAGTCCGGTTGGGTCTGGTTTTTTGACCATATTTGGTCCAACTGCAACTGCAACTGGTTGCCAAAAAATGAAATTTGTTGCAACCTCAACTGCAACTGCAAAAAACTGCAAAAAAACCAGTTCAACCAGTTGCAACTGGACCCAACTGAATGTTATTTAATCTATTTGAAACTGGTCTAAACTGAGTCAAAACCACTTATAATTAGTGTTAATAGGTACTTATAATAAATTTCTAAGTGCAACTGCCTTATAATGAAAAAATAATTAGGTAAAACAGCCAAAAAAAGCAGAAGTTATGAGTAAAATGATTGTTTTGATCATAACTTGCTCAGTTTTTGGCCGATTTGGGTGATCTTAGGCTTGTTTTGATCAGAAATTCAGCCCAATCACTTGCTTACTAAGCAACCGGTCGCAACCAGTTGCAACCAGTTGCACAACTGCAAAAGACTGCAGTTGCTGATGTGTAAAACTCTGCAACTGCAACTTTCAGTTGCAGTTGCTACCAGTTGAAGTCAGGTTGGGTTGCAGTCTTTTTCAGTTCCTGCAACTGAACTTTCAAAGACTACCCCTTGTTGTCAAACAGGGCCTGAACTTGATGATGAGTTCATCGCATCGCAGCCACCAGGGCGTCAGGCATGGTTTAGGAGTCTGAAAAGCGATCCTGTCAAATGTGTTGTGTATATTATCTGCTACATACATGCATTGGATGCCAGAAAGCAGACATTCATGGGGATCATCCAGCTCTGTACCAAGGATGACCCTGATTTATGCAATGCTCTGCCACTCCAGCTCATTCAGCATGTCAAGACTCGATGGGATTCTGTTTACCTCATGATTCAATGTTTCTGTTTTCTTCGAGAGGTAAGCTTGGATGTCATCATGAACCGTCAGTACTAATTCTAGACATTAAGGCAGTAGATATGTATTTTGCTAAAGACTCGGCCATCGAGTCTATGAAGTTGAGCACCACCGACTGGGAGCTCCTAGAGAGCATAGAAGTCATCCTTGAGGTACGTTCTCTGAACACCCTTCGCACATCACATTGACCTGATTACAATCACGAGGCTGCACATGTGGTCCTGCAAACTATGTCATCTGAATCAATGCCGGTCTTGTGCGGTGCCATTGCCAGTTTTGAACTTCTCATGACTAAGTGGGAATGACTGGGTGAGGAACACCTGGAACTGCAATATTGGACACAGGTCGGTCTGGCCTGGGCATGAAAGTATTACAAGCAGATGGATGACACTGATGCCTACATCATCACCATAAGTGAGTTTCTGTTTTCTAGATTATGCAGTTGCTGATGCATGCGATACAATTGCTATAAAGTTCTCAACCCTTCCATATGCTTCTCATGGATCCAGCATGAGTGGGATTCAGAATACATCAAGAGGTCCAAACAGATCATGCACAACCTTGTAAGTACTTGACCTATTCTCATGTTCTTGCATTGACTATTTGCCCTAGATGCGCAAGTATTGTGAACAAGACCCATCTATTATGTGACCTGCTCAAACTGAGGCTCCCCAGCCCTCCAAGCTTCCATCATATGCAAAGATGTCAATGTGCTTCCAGCTCAAGGATCACCCCTAGTCTTTGAAAGTTCAGTTGCAGGAACTGAAAAAGACTGCAACCCAACCTGACTTCAACTGGTAGCAACTGCAACTGAAAGTTGCAGTTGCAGAGTTTTATGCATCAGCAACTGCAGTCTTTTGCAGTTGTGCAACTGGTTGCAACTGGTTGCGACCGGTTGCTTAGTAAGCAAGTGATTGGGCTGAATTTCTGATCAAAACAAGCCTAAGATCACCCAAATCGGCCAAAAACTGAGCAAGTTATGATCAAAACAATCATTTTACTCATAACTTCTGCTTTTTTTGGCTGTTTTACCTAATTATTTTTTCATTATAAGGCAGTTGCACTTAGAAATTTATTATAAGTACCTATTAACACTAATTATAAGTGGTTTTGACTCAGTTTAGACCAGTTTCAAATAGATTAAATAACATTCAGTTGGGTCCAGTTGCAACTGGTTGAACTGGTTTTTTTGCAGTTTTTTGCAGTTGCAGTTGAGGTTGCAACAAATTTCATTTTTTGGCAACCAGTTGCAGTTGCAGTTGGACCAAATATGGTCAAAAAACCGGACCCAACTGGACTTTCAAACCCTAATCACCCCATTTACCCCGGACTCAATAGTTCAGACCAGATGGGAAGTGTCGAAGATGAATTTGCAAAGTACACCTTGGGTCCATTGATGTTGGACAAGATGGAAGCGCTCCAAATGGGCAAATTTAGTCGCCTGAAGCGGCGCCTTCATTTCAGGGACAGCTGGTGCACGCGAGAGAAGGATATGAGCAGCAACAACCCAGATTCTGACCTCCTTGGGGGGTTACTAATGAAGAAGGATGCTCAGGCTCAAGACCACATGGACAAACTCATGAAATATATTAACTTCGAGGACGATGATGACAACAATGATTGAAGGGGGTTGTTATTATGAGTATTGAGCAGTTGTTACATGCAAATTCATGTACAGTATTGTCAGACTGAACAAGTGTATCGACCAACATGTTGTTCACAAGGACAATTACTTTTCGCCTATCGAGATCCCAACAATCACCTAGACTCCCTGAGACCTGGGTCACAAGAACATTCCGATTCCGACTGGCCTGTTCGATGTTCAAGGGGAAGATTGCCACTGGTATGTATGAGAGCCTTCAGATGTTTCGTACCACCTTCACTGGTTCTGCATCCCACAGAAGAACAGTTCCCTTCAGCTTGTGCACAACTTCCAACCCCTCAACACCATCACTATTGTGCTACTGTCCTGCCCTTAGTTGACCAGTTCGTCCGCATGCTCTTGTTGAGTAGTATGCTTGATCTATTTGCCAGCTACGACCACCGGACCACATTGCTTCTCAAGATCTCACAAGCTTTCATTCCCCCCTCGGCGCAACATAATGATGAGGCCAAGAATCGGAGAGCGAGATGGCAGATGAGAAGGTTTTTGTCTTTTCATACTTGTTAGTCTCATCCCAAACCCTAACCCAGACCTTGTTTAGCAGGATGAGTATGACCATACTGTACTGTTCACAGCTTCAAACTGCCATCATCACCTTCCTGACACTTGTCCCCATTGACTGCAAGTTGGATCGCAAAGTCTACCTTACAGTTGACTCGTCCTTCCATTCTGTCTGGTGGATCCTTTCTCAACACTGAGGATGGTCAGTGCCACCCATCGCTCCATTGGCTGAAACAAACACAAGAACCATTACTCTCAGCCCAAGATTGAACTTTACTGTTTCCTCTATATTCTTTGAGCCCTCCAAATGCATGTCGCTAAATTTATTGTAGAGATGGATGCACAGTACGCCCTATGCTCAGTAACCCTTTTCATCCATCAGCTATGCATGAACGCCGACCTGTTTCTCTCACCCATGCTGATTCTCGTCTTACATCCTCGTGCACTCACCAACCTTGTATAACCATCTCTGTAAGTTATACTGCTCTCCTCCCTTCCAGCACTGTTTTGGAAAGTCAACCCTGCGTCTTCTTTCTCATTGTTCATCTTGTTTCGTGCTCACTTGCTCTTGAGTTCACTCAGGGCCATTGCACTTCCCATGAGGAAGAGAATAAATTTGGGCGGCTCTGATGCACAAGAGCTGGGTGTTGGGCACAGGGGTACTGCAGTCCAACGTGGATGCCTTTGGGCTCGCGAAGACTGCAGAAGCCCTGGCCATGTACTATATTGATGGGGTGCCCCCACCTCCGTTCATCTACTTATTCTTGAACAGTGCTTCAGCCTTACATGCCATTCAGAACCCGTGTTCACAGACAGCTCAGTCTCATGCGCTCATGTTCCATCAGTCACTTACCACGCTCTCTCTTCGTCACCCTGACTTTAGATTATTTCTGGTATGGACCCCAGTGGACGCTGAGCTAGATGGGCAACAGATGGCATGGGAAAGGGCGACTGAGGCCTGCACATGAGAGCCCCCAGACGGGCTGAACTGCATTCAATCTGCAGCTTTCCAGAAGGCTCAGGCAAGAGAACTGGCATTCCACAAGTGGGGTCACCGCTGGTACGAAGCAAGACTCCTACCCATCTTCCGGGCACAGGCAGGGAACCTCTCTCCTACCATCAAACATACTCAGATGTCCACCCCCCAGACCCTCAACGACATCACCCCCTCTGGCTACAGTGCACAGCAGCCAGAGTCATAAATGGAGTTTGACGCCCCAAACACATGCACCGCTCCACATCCACCCTTATGCAGGTTGCCACGGACCACGCCTTCATGGGCACATATGTCCAACACTTCTGCACTAATGACCCCCCAGAGAACGTCTCCTGTCTATGCAGAGCACCAGTCCGATCAGCACAGCACATTGTCCATCACTGCCCACGCTCTGTATGAGAATGCATCTCCACAAACATCCTGTCAACCACATTCACACCGGTTCACCCCCTCTACCCATTCCACCACCTCCTATCCACGAGGGAAGGTGCTGAACGCCTTCTTAAATTCTTCGACCAGACTCGCACGCTCTCGAAGCCGGAAACTGGTCCCCCTATACCCGTGCCCCCGAACCCAACTAGGTAGGTGCACACTGGAGGTTTGTCCCTCCACGGTCTCTTCTCCATCTAACCTGTGGCTGCAACATGCTGCACATATTTGACTCATGGCCCATGGGCTTTTGTACCACAGTCTCTGACTCTTCCAACGTGCTTCATACCGATCTTACTTTATGGTTCCGGGGCACCCTTATTTACAAGGACTAATGTGTTTCATAAATGTAGTGGGTCACACTGTGACTGGTCTGTAACATAGTTACACATCCCAGAATAAACATGGATCAAGAAAACAAAAAAAAAGAAGAGAATAAATTCGGTTGAGTACGCATTCGTAAAACACTACAGTAATCCCAAAGGTCCTTTGTATCATACCTCTAAAAATAACAAGTCTTTCCTGTGTGCTTTCCTGCAAGCGTATCAGTCACATGAGATTGGAGGTTGAAAAATGTGCCACACGTTACGTCCTTTGCTGTCCTTGTACCATCATTGTGTAAATTCTATTTTATTCCATACCGACAAAGTTCTTGTTATATTGTGAGTAGTGTCTAGCATGCAGTCCCTATCTGATCTCCTACCTGCTAGTCTTGTCCATTCTATATGCTCTTCATGGACTTCAATCGCATCAATGGGGTGTATAGGCTGCAGAGAAAGATTGGGTCAGGGTCTTTTGGTACACTGCAGGCAGCTGCTTCACTTGTGATGTTCGGCTTACAAGTGGATAGGTGAGGTATTTTTGGCATGTGACATTTTGTTGCTACAGGACATTGTGATCAAACTTGAACCACTGAAAGCAAGACAACATTTCCTAGAGCATGAGTATCATGTATACCAGAAGCTTTCCGGGGGGATTGGTATTCCGCATGTCCATTGGTTTGGCACAGAGGGTGGCTTCAATGTGATGGCACTCAATCTCCTGGGACAGTTGCTTGAAGACCTTTTTGTCAGCCGCCACTTCAAATTCACTGTTCATACTGTTCTACTACTCGCTGACCAGCTGGTATGTGTGTCTTCTCCCTGGAAATGATGGACATCCTCATCTGTGGTTCCAGGTCTGTCACCTAAACTTCATCCACTCTTGCAACTTCATCCATTGCGACCTCAAACCCAGCAATATTGCCATAGGCCTTGGGACACAGGCCAATATAGTGTACCTCATCGATTTTGGTCTATCGAAGGAGTACAGGGATCCCTATACGAATAAGCATATTCCTCCCGACACAAACCTTGGTCTCACTGGAATGGCTACTTTCGCCTCCATTAACAGCCACCTGGGCTTCAAGCTTGGATGGCAGGATGATATGGAGTCGCTTGCCTACATCCTCATTTACTTCCTTCGTGGCCATTTGCTGTGGCAGGGCTTGCCCGGGTCACAGGACATCGTCGAATGCAAACAACAAACAACACCATGCGACTTGTGCCATGGCCTTCCAGTGGAGTTCTGTCACGGCGCAGCTGGGACGAGACCCACGCAACACCCAGAAGTACATGCAAGATGACCCACAATGGGACAGAGAGGTTCGTGGAGCCACAGCAGTGCTCGAAGACCTGCTGGAGAAGTGGAAGAAGGAGCCGCGCGCCGAAGATCACGTGCGAGTGGGACGCGCGGTGAGCACACGTGACCCTTACCCGCCATCACGCAACTATCAGGAGGCATGGGAATAGGTCGGAGTTATTGGCCGTCGCGTGACCCCGGCACGTGACCTGCCTCGAACGGTCTGGAAGAGCCTAGATGAGCTTGCGCCTAGGCTGAGGCTGGAATGTGAGTCCGGATGAGCTTGAGCCTGGACGCGGTCTAGATGGTGACCCCATGACTGTATGGCTGACTGATGCGAATCGAGAGCGAGTTATGCTATTGGATAGGTGTATTAGGATTCAGATTCGGGCTGAGCTTGAAAGCTCCCCTCTGTAGTATAAGTAGAGGGCTGAGGACGCGTTATAGTCCTTAGCTTTGATATCTTGTGTCAATCCTTCCCTGCCGTGGAGATTGTATAAAGCTAGATTCCTCATTGACCATCCCTTCCTTTGTCATCTGTGCTAGTGTGCCAGTTATCGCCACTAAGCGTTCCGCTTGTCGTCGTGCTAGTCATCACCGACGCCTCGTATCTTATCATTATCACCTTCATTATCGTCATTGCCTTGGTTGGCCACGCCCTATCGCCCTAGCCATTGCCTACAGGATACTGAAGACGTTCGAGCACGTGCAGCAGCAGCAAACAGGCATTTAGAGAGACGTCCGGAAGGAACGTAACAAGTTCTGTACTTTTCTTAAATACTGTCGCTCACTTGGCTTTGAAAAAAAACCGGACTATGGGTGTTACGACCTCAGCGGGTCGTTTGGCACGAGATGCAATCGAAGTCGAGATTCGGAGTTTTGAGAAGTTGCTTTGGCAACTTCATCCGATGTTTTCGCGACAGGTTCTTGAACGTTGGTTTGACGAGTCAATGAGAATGCTGAGAATTCAACAAAGACTAACTACCGAAACATAGCTCGTCTACTACACGTTCTTATAGTCGTACAAACTGGTATTTTCGTTACTATTTTACGGGGATGCGTAAGTGCCAGCGGTTTCAGACCACTGGCATGAGTCAGGAGTCTGCTGGCACGACCGAGTCACCTTTCCGAATCTGTTCGTCTCCTACGTGGCTTGTCACGTGATCGTGACATACACCCCCTTCTTGACCGGCTTGTCCCGAGCTAATTGGACTCGTCTGTGTAACAGCTCCAATCGATGCGGTCTTCGTCGTCTTGGATTTCCCCGCTTTCTAGAGCGGGTTCGAGTCGTTGAGCAAGTGGAGTCGCAGTCGGTGGTCGCGGCGGGAGTGGGTGTGGTCTGCGATAGGGTTGGTGACGCCTGGGTCATGAGGAGGCGCCCGGGGTCAAATCCCGCCATTCGCACGTTTGGTGGCGGTTGACGTGGTTTCGTGGAACCCGACACTGGCGTCTGGCAAGGCAGTGTAGATGTGGTTGGTGACAGTCGTAGTTGGGGTGTGTCGAACTCCCACAGTAGATGCAGTTGTATCGTGTTGGCACCTCATCGTGGAGCCTAGGGCGCCCGACGGCCCCGGGAGGTGCGCGCGCAAGCGCGGCTGGTATTTCGATGGCGACGGGAACTCCCGATCGTGCCGTTTGGGCATTGTTAACTTGTGGCGTGGGTGGCGCGGGTTGTCGCTCTGGTTGATTAGCACGGGGTAGCGGCGGTACTGGAATGGGCGGTGGTGCGTTACTGAGGTTGATATGCAGGTTGAGTCTTCCCACATGTGCCCCCGGGTTTGTGTTCTCTGCATCTAACAACGGCAGTATGACGATGGGTGGTAGATGGGGTGTGAGTCTCGAGGGGACATTGGCTGTGCGTAATCTGTGGTCGATGTCGTGACTTCGTGCGTACCATTCTGCCCACATAAGTTCCAGATCTCGCGCCCGCTGTAGTAGTTCTCTTTTGAGGCGACTAGATTGCCTATACCGTAGCACGTCTGCGCACACGCCTGGGTCTGCCAGGCGGACCAGGGCGAGGTCAATTTCATGCTTGGACAGGTGGTCCAGATCGTACAGCTGCAAGTCATCGTCCTCGGCGGTGTGTTGATCTCGGGGTTGAGCTTTTGCATAAAGCCCCATGCTGTAAACAGGGGCGTCACGGCTTTCTGACCCGAGTAGGGTGGGGCGTTCTTGTTGGTCGATCATGAACCGTATGTACCACGCCTGTCCCCATCCGCCTGCTTGCAACGGTATGTTCATGGGATAGTCTTCTTCGGGTGCCACTAGTCTCCAACCCCACCCCGGGTGTCTGTACCCTGGTTCGGCATTCTGTGGTTCATCGTCCGCTGGCGGCGGGTCGATGAACTTGGGCAGTGGTCCGACTGGGGGACCGTGGATGAGTTGTTGAGTGTCCGCTACGGCCGCGGCGCATCGTTCTCGTAACTGTGTAGCCACCTCGTATCGGAGTCAAAGGCGTCTACGTGTCCGCGCTTGAGAGGCGCAGATATGTTCACCCTCGGACAGGTATGTTGAATAGCCGTACATGTCTTGTCGGGAATGTGGGGAGTTGTTTCGTGCATCATAGTCGCGACCCACTCGTGCCCAGGCGGTGACTTGCCATTCGATGGCTTCGATGAGTTCTGGGGTGAGTTCGTCATTGCGGACTTCAGGGAAGGGGGGTGGTGGCCCTGGTTGGTCCATCGTCGCAATTTCGAGGGTTGCTATTTCGCTAGTTGGTTTACTCTTTGCTCAGTATCTTTTTATGCAGTCGGGGGCATGCACATCGGTGGCTTTCTCCCAACTGTCATGCGCAGCGGAATACCCTCGCCACCGTACCAAGTATTGGTGTGCCTTGCCACGTCCGTGGCATCGTTCTCCGAGTATATCTTCTACTTCCCACTCTTCTTCGCCGTCTATTAGGTCCGGTGGTGGTTCTGCAAAGTTTGGGCCATGTATCTGCGTCTCTCAATACGGGGTAAGTAACCCCACATGGAAAACATTGTGAACTTTCCATGTTTTTGGTATGGCCAGTTGATAGGCCACGTCGGACAACTTCTTGATTATCGTAAAGGGTCCGTACCTCTTTGGAGCCAGCTTGGTGGTTGGTTGTGTGGTGCGTAGGTTTGTGGCGTCGAGCCATACCTTATCACCCATACGGTACGGTGTAAAGTGCGTGGTATCGATCCATGTTTTTTGTGCGTGAGTCATAGCTTCATGGGCATGGCATCTTGCTTCGTGGAGTTGCTTGAGACGCTGCGTGGTAGTGGGTACGTTGGAGTCTGTCGTGCATGGTTGGTGTACGGTGGGGATGTATCCCGTCAATAGGTTGAATGGCGCTTCTTTCGTAGTTTCCAACTTCCAACTATTGAGGGTGTACTGGGCTATGGGTAGCCAATCGGCCCAGTCGTTCTGTTGGTAGTTAACGTATATGCGGAGGTATTGTTCGAGTCGTTGGTTAGTACGTTCTGACTGCCCGTCTGTCTGTGGGTGGTATGCCGAACTAATGTTTTGTACGATCTGCAGTGTCTTGCACAACTCTTTCATGATTGCTGCTGTGAATCGTGGGTCTCGATCCGATATGACTTGGTCCGGTAGCCCATAGTGCAGAAGGACATATTGAAGGTATTTCTTTGCAACGCCTTCTGCTGTGATTGTTTCGTTGCACGGTATGAATATACTAGCTTTGGAACACGCTTGGTCGGTGATGGTTAGTATGGTGTCGTACCCTCGGGACGGCAGTAACTTGGTAATGAAGTCGAGCGCGATTACTGTGAACGGTAGCTTTTGATCGTTGTGTATGATCGGCGAGAGCGGTGGCCTGGGTCGTCCCGGCAGTGCTTTAGTACTTTGGCACGTTGCGCAACCGTTTACGTAGTTCGTTATTGTTTCCTTCATCCGCGGCCACCAATAGTGTTCTTGGACGTGTGTCGTAGTTTTCGTGATACCCGGGTGTCCTGCAGTGGGAAGGTCATGAAACAAAGAAATTACCCCCCGCTGTAGGTCCTGATCGTCCACAATCACGAGACGGGAGCCTTTCCACCAGAGACCATTGGAGATGACGCATCTGTAATTGCAGTAGGTGTTCAGAGCTGTTCGGAGCTGTTCAAGGACACTCTGAACAGCTCTGAACACTCTGAACACCTAATTGTGTTTACAGATGCGATGTCGGTGTCGTGAGCGAGTTTCTTGAGGGCCGGTTGGTGGCGGTGCTGGGCGAGATGACACTTGTTGTCCAACATGGTAGTGGCCAAGGCATGGATGAAGAGGGTGGGCGGTAAGACGAGGACATCGGCGTTGTCATCGGTCCTGTTACCGTGGACAGGGTGATGGGACATGGCGTCGGCTTGCAGTAGTGCGCCGGGGCGGTGGACCAGGCGTAAGTCGTAATTGGCCAGAAGGTTGACCAGGCGAGCCACACGACGATTGATACATTGCGGTTGTCGATAGTGGAGGAGATTTGTGTGGTCAGTAAAGACTGTGATCGGATGGCGGGCGCTGACGAGAAGGTGTCGCCAATGTTCGAGGCCACGGACTAGCCCGAGGAATTCGCGATTGTAGACGTTGTAGTTGCGTTCGGCCGTGGTTAGTGATTGAGAGAAGTATCCCACCACTTGGGGTTTTCCACGTGGGTCATTCTGTGTGAGGATAGCTCCGAGGGCAAAGCCCGAAGCGTCCGTTTGGAGTTCGTATGGTAATGCGGGGTCGGGTTGTCGAAGTGTCGGCCGCAAACTAGCAATGGTGATTAAGCGATCTAGTGCGGACGTACATTTGTCTGTCCAGACAAACGGGACGTCTTTCTTTAGGAGTGCATTGAGAGGACGTGCCATCGCGGCGAACCCCGGGATGAAAGGCCGTTGGTAATTGAGCACGCCGAGCACGCTTTGTATTTGTCGTACTGATGTGAGTGTGCGTGGCCAATCGCGAAGGCCGATGGTTTTGTCTTTGCCCATTCGTATTGAGCCTTCGCAAATCGTCATGCCGAGATAGTCCACTTCTCGCTGTTCGAATTCACATTTGGATAGTTTGAGGAAGTAACTTTCTTTGGCCAGTATGCTGAGGACTTGATTGACGATAAGACGATGCCTCGTAAGATCTGGGGTAGTGGCGATTAGTATATCATCCATGTAGATGAATAGTTCGGTGGGGTATCGATCGAGGAGCGGCCGAAATATGCGGAGCATTGCTCTCATGAACGTGGCCAGGGAGTTTGTCAGCCCGAAGTACATGATGAGGGGTTCGAACAATCCCCTCGGTGTTTTGAATGCCGCTTTCCACCGATCTTCTTCCTTGATGCGAATGTTGTTGTAACCCCATCGGATGTCGAATTTGGTGAATAACGCTTTATCTGATAGGTTATCTAGTATGTTAGAGATGAGCGGGATAGGGTATTCATCTTGGACGGTCAGCACGTTAAGCGCTTTGTAATCTTGTACGGGCTGTAGTTTGCCATCTTTCTTTTTGAGGAAGAAAAATGACGATGCGTATGGCGATTTTGACTCTTGAATATACCCTTTCTCCAAGTGTTCCTTGAGAAATTTGTCTAAGTGGTTGAGTTCAGTGGGATTAAGCGGGTATATTTTGCACGGCAGCGCTGCTGGTGCGCCTGGTTTGAGTAGGATTGCGTGGTCGTCGGGTCTTTCCGGTGGAAACCATGTTGCGGCTTCTTCCGAGAAGACTGTAGCGTGGACGCTGTAGGCTTCGGGGAGCTGTGCTTCTGGCTTCGCTGTTTGTGCTTGTTCCGCCCATTGTTGTGCAATGGTGGCAGTTGCGTACTTTTCGCAGACTTCCCACGTGCCGGTCCGCTTTCCCGTCAAACTCGAATTAAGTCTCCGCTTCAACACTTCGTTTTCTTGATTACACAATCGAAGTAAAGTCAAATAGTTAGATAATAAATTTGATTACATGAACACTTTTTGGCTCAAGTCAGGTGATTGCACAAAAAAGGAATTACATTAACTAATCAAAACAAGTACGCGTTTTTTTACAAGTTGGTATTCTAGTGTGTAATCTACTGTGTGCTGGGGTAGTAAGGTTGGGGGAAGTGGCTATAATACATAGGATATGTCGCATGATACGGGACCTGAGAATATGCACCAGAGGAGTAAGTGGCGTTGGGGTACCACGCGAGCAGTGCCGAGGGCCCTGGCACAGGCGCGGAAGAGGGGGGTGGCGGCGGGGTACTAGCGCGTTTGCGACACCGTTTGGTGGGCTGGGAGGGAGGCGCCTCTGCAGCATCGGTCGTGGTAGCGACGCGGGCACGTGCATCCGCACGTCTGGGGCAGCGTCCTTGCCAGACCGAAGCCCTCCGCTGTAGGGGTCGGTGTTCTTCATGCGGGGTTGCTTGCGATTGAGCTTCCCGATTTGTTCTGCTGCTGGGGCGCCGGGCGATGAATTGTTGGCAGGATGCGATCTCTTCTGTCGCTTTGCCCCCATTCGCTCAGCGGTCTCGGTCCAGGTACGCTGGTTAGGTGGGAGGCCTTCCCTATCCAGGAGTGGACTCTGGGAAGCGCATGAGTTTTGAATTACCGCCATGAGACACGACTCCACCAGCCGAAGACTCCGGACGGTCCCTGGCAACGAAGGCGGGCCATCGCTTAGGTATTCCCTAGAGACTGTAATTAAATTTTCCAAAATTGCCATGCTTGCATTGGAGGGCGGGCTTGCATTGCTCTGTGTGTCTTGTGGGCTCTCATAGACCTCAGGTTCAGGCCAGTCAGGTTCTGGTGCTGCGCGCGTGATCTGAATGGTGCCATCTGAAGAGAAATGTGCGACGGCGGCGATGTGCTTGCATAGCCAGGCTCTGGGCCAGTCTGGACAGTCGCACTCGTCCTTGCCATATTTGATCAGGTAATTGTCTGACAGGTCCGATGAAGTGTCCTTGCCGAGATCGACCAAATACATCTTCAACAGGTTCGAGAGTGATTGCACATAGAAACGCTTGTTACCAAGACACTGGATGGAGTCGGCGTCCATTTCCGGTGCTCGCGTGAAAATTTCCTTGCGCCGCTTCTTGGCTAGATCCGCGCCTTCAAATTGTTTTTTCTGCCGAAGAGCGCGGATCTCGTATTGAGGTAGCATATCGACCACTAGCGTGTGAACCAGGTGGTTGGCATGCCGATTTCTTTTCCCATCTAGCCAGTGCGATTTGAGCACATGGTGATAACTAGAATGACAAAGATAATGAGCGATCTCGCTGATCTCTGGTCCGATAAGATTTCTTACGATTCAATAAGCATATTGGTGTCCCCCTCTTGATAGATCATCCTTTGCTGCCTTAGTGTTCCTGACCAAAGCAGCACAATGCTCATCCAGTATGTCTTGAGATAATCTACCAGGCTCTGTGGGACCAAGGAATTGGTCTGAATCCACTCCCAGATAGAATCAAACTTTGCCTGATCCAAGGTCTTCACCCATTCCCAGATGCGTTCCCAAACTTTTGGGAATTCTTCCGTGCGGAAGTGCATCCAGATCACGCGTAGCACGTGCCACCAGCACAGTAGCAATTTTGATTCCGGGTATACGGTATTGATTGCGTTCATCTGTGCCTTGTCGCGATCGCTCATGATAATCGCAGGCGTTACGTCGGGGCTATGTGTCTTTACGAAATTAAGAAAGAATTCTACCATCGCTTCTGTGCCGCTCGATGACAGCATCCAAGCGACAGGGACACCTGTCAAACGGAATTAGCGAATTTCATAAGCGGAAGCAACACAACGCGTACCATGTCCCCAGCAATCCCTGGCCACCAAACTGTACAGCTGCAGCCCAACATATTGTGTAGTGTTGTGGGTAGCATCAATAGAAATAAAATTATTTCCGATTTCCCCGAATTGAGACTTCTGGAACCTGGTCTGTATGCACATGATAAAGCTATCTGGAGATAGTCTAGATCCCGGGGGGGGGCGCGTCGATCTTATCCTTCAAGATTACCTCGGCACCATCTTGTTGGAGCCGGGTGGCCCAGACTTTGATCGAGACCGCGTCATTCTCATCAAGACAGATGTCCTCATTCTTGACGATCCGGCGGAGGCGATTGATGTCCCGCGTTGTAATGTAATGATCACGATCTGTTTGCTTATTAGACTCGCGCACACGCTTCAGCTAGTAGGTATACTGTCAACTAACGGCGGCAGGATCGGGATAGGCGGCGGGGGCATTACTCACAATTGCCTTGGTATCTACCCCAATGTGAACTAACCCCATGACCAGGTCTCTGGTCTTGTCTGACAGCCAGGTGAATCACAGATTTTCGTCGCCGAGTGGGTGATCGTGCTCGTTCTCGTACTTTCCGAGAATGGTCTCAGTGTGCCAATAAAGTTTGATGGTTAGCCGACACCAGCAACCAGTCTTCTTTGATGGGATCTTCCTGTCCCGCCCCTCGGATGCAGTGGCACCAGATTTGCTATGGCCGCCCGTCCATTCCCGCGAGCACTTCAGGATACGTCGGGCCTGCCAGAGCGGCGAATCGGAATGTGCGACATGACTCACAACTAGCTCAATAGTCTTATCCAACTCTTCGGCTGCAAGCCAAGCCAGGAACTCCTCCTCATTCGCCCACTCAAGTGTCATCTTCCCGCGCTTCCGGTCATGCGTAATGCTCCCGTACCGGTTTGATGTAGCGGGGTCTTCGGTTAACCGCCTGTCAGATCCGGGAGTCCGGAACGTGCGAAGGTTTTCAGTAATGGGTGGACCAACAGGGATTTCAAACGTGGCGGATTCAGACATGTTGGGGGAGGAGGACGAGGACGAGGAGGGCATTGGGGCTGTTTCCCCCCCTCCCTCGCATTCCACAATTCCACACCAAAACGCGTTGTTTATGCATTATTTATTTTGTATTTATTTGTAATAATAGAGAAGACGCAAAATGACATTTTAAAGTAAAGATATCGGAGTTTGAAGTTGACTTGCGGTAGAGCGGTCCATTCTGACCGGCGCGTGAGAAGTCTGCGATTATTCAATCGCTAATGGTGGCGATTTCGGGTTTTTGCGCGAGCCGAATGATGGGTTCGTTTAACGTGCCCGTGGCCCAATCGATTTCTGGGTTGTGCTTCTGAAACCACGGATATCCGAGGATGAGTCTTGGTCTTCCCAAGTTCGTGACAGAGGGAAATCTCATCGTATTTTTCGCCGCTCTGATACATCATGCTGCACTTGGTTCGTAATCCGCCTCCCACGTTGATCATGCCGTCTACATTCCTCACATCTCTAGGAATCGTCTTCGTGGTTTCAAGTTTAAGTCGTCCGACCACACGGTAGTCGATGAAGTTTTCTGATGCTCCCGAGTCGAGGAGTGTAGTAACGTCTTCGTGACGGTCGCGCCCTTGTACTGGCACATCTATGGTGAGCGCCGATTGTGTGGTGCTTTGATGGCGTTGACTTCTTCTGCCCCACTCGAGTCTTCGATTTTGCCTTCCATCAGTAGGGTTGCGATTAGATCTTGCCTCTCGCGTCTGGACAACCCGAGCAGCGAGGCTTGGGCCGTTTCCATTGCGTTGACCGTGGCTGATGTGGGACCTGCTGGTTCTTTGCTTGGCGTGTGTTGGTCTGTGGTTGCTTCGTTTGCTTTTGCCGTCACATTTCTTTTCTGGGGGCAAAAACGCGATAGATGTCCTTGTTTTTGACATCTAAAGCATCTCCCTTCGCGTTGACATTTCTGCTTGTCTTCTGAGGACAGCCTATCGGGGAATCATGGTTTGATCGCCCCGGCCGTGACGTTGTCTACGTCCATTGGGACTGGTTCGTTGTGATGCGGCATGTGGGTTTTTGTGGGCAGGGTAGGACCCGTTCGTGGTTGTCAGGGTCCTCCCCCGCCTGCGCATGATGCGATGGTTTGGTATCATTGTGTTTCTTGGCGAGCTGCTTCTTGCCATTCGTCCATGCTGACTGGTATGGTGGGTCGTCGTAGGCATGCGATGAGAAGCCCCCTTTTTAAGCCGCGTTGGAAGAATTCAATCGTACCCTGGGCGTTGCATCCCACCCGGCGTGGTTGGCGAGACGTTGGAACTTGGCGATGTAATTGTCGATATCGTCGTTGGTCATGGTGAGCGATATCAACTGCTGGTAGGCGTTTTGTTTGCTCATTGTATCCGTCCAAGTGTTTTTGAATGCTGTCTCGAAGCTCGTCCATAGGGCTTCGTCGTGTTCTGCCACAGGGTTTAGCGTCCGATTAACCTTGCCATTGAGGTCGGTCTCTTGCCCGTCTACCCAATCGTCTACCACGTTCCCGCGGATAAATGACAGGGCCAACCCGACTCGCGCATACGGCGTGACGATGAGTTTGTGTGTTTGATTATTGCGTTTGTACTGACGGAATTCGCGTAGGAACTGGTCGCTTTTCTTTCTATCGCCAGCGAATATCGTGGGTGCCATGCCCTTGAGGCTGCCGGTAAGCGGTGGTTGCAGCCATTGTAGTTTGGCTCGTCGTTGGTGGGATATATGTGGCTATTACGGCCGCGGTGAGTTCTTCAAGAGTTTCGGTAGGGTGTTCGGTGTTGACTTCGAAGGTTTCGGTTCTAGTGTCGTTTGATATATCGATGTCAGCTGGCGAAATGCAACTGTGAGTTCTTCTACTGGATCTGCGGTGTTGATCTGAATAGGTTCTATGAACCTCAGGTGCAGAGGATCAGTCAACCTCCAATAGCCCAGTCCAAGTTCTGCGGCACCGTTGGGGTCGACGCGGAAGTTTGTTTTTGTTTTCCACTGGTCTTCGTGTTGTTCGAGGATATACCAATCGTTGTTGATCAATTCTACTGTCAAAGTCCCGTGGCCGTTGGGGAGAGGGCACCTATACCCCGTGTCTGTGGGGTTGAGTTGGGATACAAACCAGAAGGCTCTTCCGAGTACGTGCACGGGTAGGTCGTCGAGTTGTCGTTGTGTTACTGTTGCCCACGAGTTGTTGTCGGGGATATCGTATGTGAGGCTAGCCACTTTGCCTTGTGTCTTGATGCTACGCGTGAATACTTTATTCACTGTCCGTGCTTACCTGTTGTGTTTGTTGTGTCAATCGGGGTTGATGTCGGTCGTTGTCGTTGTCCGTACGCGTTCCGTACGGGGTCATGTTATGGGGAGTTAGTCTTTTGTTACGACCTCAGCAGGTCGTTCGGCACGAGATGCAATCAAAGTCGAGATTCGGAGTTTTGAGAAGTTGCTTTGGCAACTTCGTCCGATGTTTTCGCGACAGGTTCTTGAACGTTGGTTTGACGAGTCAATGAGAATGCTGAGAATTCAACAAAGACTAACTACCGAAACATAGCTCGTCTACTACACGTTCTTATAGTCGTACAAACTGGTATTTTCGTTACTATTTTACGGGGATGCGTAAGTGCCAGCGGTTTCAGACCACTGGCATGAGTCAGGAGTCTGCTGGCACGACCGAGTCACCTTTCCGAATCTGTTCGTCTCCTACGTGGCTTGTCACGTGATCGTGACAATGGGTACATCAGCGGTCTTTTTGACGATCTGTCATTGCGGGAGGGTTTCCAGCATAACTCAGCATTTGATTGGGATGGCACTAATGAGCAGCCTTGTGACAGCCCAGCGAAAGGGACTGTCTGAGGTCGACATGGTCAAACCCCAAGGCACTGTGAGGGGTATGTAACTTTTCTATTCATAAACTCCATACGTTTACATCATGCCATTCAGATTGCGCTCCCAGATGCGTCAACGAACTAGTACCACTTCCACCTAGTTCTGACCTCCCTTGCCTTATCGTGCACCCTGTTCCCTGACTTGTCTTTCTGTAACACAACTCCAACATGTCATATACCTTACTGTCTGTGTACAATTGTTACCATCTGTGTCCTAGCCTATGAGGTCCCAGTTGTCCATCCCATGTGCACCTGTTTAAACACACTTGATACATAAATTTGTCCATAAATTTGTCAGGCTTAATATGTGGCATGGGATGACCAGCCAGCCACGCAACGCTTGTGCAAGTGAGTTCCTTTTGACAATTTTTTTTGTCCCTACTTTCAATCTTCGAAATGGATGGTATGAACCCCACGCAGGTGACGGTGTCGACCTTACGTGCACATACTCGGATAACTGCATGGGATCTTTTGATATTGAAGCAGCCCCCACTGCGATCATGAAAGAGGTCTGTAATGTCATCGAGTTCGATGCAAATTGATGGCTCATACATCAACTACAGACATCTGGCACTCATTTGCAACCACCCATGTGGAACCAAGAGAGCTACAATGAGGAGGCAGGTACATTCTCTTTCTTGGCATTGAACAGTGGCGATGAGTCCGCCAATTTTGCTTACCGCAGTTTTGGGCAGAGTCTGCGACATGCAGGTGCAATACCTCCCACAACTCCTGACTATAGTCCTAGTTTGCCAAACGTGTACTCATCGACATCACCGTATGTCCGCAGTCATCATTTGCAGGTGCAACGTCACCGTTCAGCACTTCTCCATATGTCAAGCCATTGTTTAGTCCTTCTCTGCATGGAGCTACTAGACAACCACCCTCATGCTGAGGTATGCAATCCACACCACTATCTGCAGGCACATAAGTCACTATGACGTTGTCACCTCCCCATAGCCCCCACACCCACCGCTGTGCATGACCACAACTACAACGGTCACAAACACATGGCTGACAGTGGCCGTTTTCCGCATCCAGTCACGTCCCCAAAAAGGAAGGTGCCAAGAACATCACATTTTTTCTGTCCTCACAAAACGGGCGTCCCCGAACAGCATTCGAGCTCAGTAAACTTTACTCTTAGTAAGCGCAAATAAAACACTTTCCTTTTTAAAACAGCTATTTCCTTAATCGTACACTTTATCTTTAGTCATCAAACTTAAATCTCATATGTTTTTTTAAGATATTCACAGAACTTAACAGAATAATAAATCTATTTTTATTATCTAATTAATCTACATCTATTTTTTTGTCTAAGTTGGACTATGGCGCGCGAAAACGGGGTGAGGGCGCGGTGAACGCGGGCACACGGAGATCGCGCCGGCCCTGCTGCGCAACACGTAGGGAGGCGGGTGGCCTCGTGCGCCCCTTCCCGTGCGAATGGGGCGCCACAGGATGGGGGCGGCTTGCCCTCGCGTGCCACCTGTCCGCGCGTACGGGGCGGGGCGGCCAAGGGGAACGGGGGCGTCGTGCCCCTCGTGCGTGCCCCTTCCACGCGGATGGGAAGGGTGGGGCCGGTGGTCGCGTGCCCTTGCACGCCCCTTTCCCGTGTGGACAGGGCGGTGTGCCCTCGTGCACACCCCTTCCACGCGAATAGGAAGGGTGGGGCCGGCGGTCGCGTACCATCGCGTGCCCCTTTCCCGTGCGTACAGGGTGGCGCGGTTGAAGGGAGGTGCCGGGGCGGCGTGCCCTCATGTGCCCCCCTTCCGTGCGAGTGGGGCCGGGGGTGGTGTGCCCTCGCGTACATGGCGGCATGGTCGGGGGGCCGGTAGCGACGGGGAGGGGGGCGGCGTGTCCCACGTGCTCCCTTCCGTGCAAATGGGGAAGGGAGGGGCCGTGGGTGGCGTGCCCTCGCGTGCACCCTTCCCGCGCGTACGTGGTGGCGTGGCCAATGGGAAGGGAGGTGCCGGGCGGGACGTGCGCTCATGCACCCCCCTTCCGCCCGAATGGGAAGAGTGGGGCCGGGGGTCGCATGTCCTCGCGGGCCCCCTTTCCACATGTCTTGCCCTCGCATGCCCCCAATTCGTGCGAACGGGCATGAGGGAAGGTGGGGGCGGGGCTGATGCGGAGAGGTGGGGCGGTATGCAATTGTGTGCCCCCCTTCCACGCGCAATGGGGAAGGGGCTGGGATCGCGTGCCCCCTTTCCGCGTGTCTTGCCCTCGCACGCCCCCATTCCGCGCGAACGGGGCGGCGCGGACAAGAGGGAAAGAGCGGGGGCGGGGCAGACGTGGAGAGGTGGGGCGGTCTGCCCTCGCACGCCCCCATTCCGCGCGAACGGGGTTGCGCGGACAAAAGGGAAGGGGTGGGGGCGGGGTGGACGTGCGCCCCCCTTCCGCGCGAATGGGAAAGGGAGGGGCCGCGTCGCGTCGCCGTGTACGGGCGGCTCGGCCAAGGGGAAAGGGGAGGGGCCGGGGGCGATGTGCCCTCATGCGCCCCCTTTCCGCGCGAATGGGGTGGTGCACACGGGGAGAAGGGAGGACCCGCCGGACGGCGGCGGGCATTGTGTGCCCTTGATCTGCGTGCGAAGGGGACAGCGGTGGTCAGTGCGGGGGAGGGAAGGAGTGGGTGGGCGACTTGCCCTCGTTCGCTCCCCTTCCGCGCAAACGTTGGCGGCGCCCACAGGGGGGGAGGGAGAGGCCGGGGCGGGGAAAGGTGGCGGCGGCGTGCTTTTGTGCACCCACATTCCGCGCGAATAGCGCCGCGCGGAGGGCATACCGCCGTGGGCCTATCTGCGAAGGGCGACTTAACCTGGTGCGCCCCTCTTTGCGCGCGATGCAGGCCTGTTGGGTCCCCTTTTCGACGCGAATGGGGTAGGCGAGGGGGGGAAAGGAGGGGAGGGGAAGGGTCGTAGACCCTGTGGCGGAAGCGAAACGTGCCTGCCACGTCAGTGTACGTGGCATTTTGCAATTGGATAGATCATAGCCTCCCGCCATCCCGTTGCGTGCCACTCGATTCGTTCAGAATCGGGTTTGCAAAGGATCCCCTCCTCCCGCCGCCCTCCCCATTTGCGTCGAAAAGAGGACGGCCCACACCCCTCCCCATCCCCTACCATCACGCGTCGCCCCGTTCGCGCGCAGACAGGGGTGCGGGGTGCACTAGAGTAAGTCGCCTCCTCCCCGCATCGACCACCGCCCCGCTCGAGCGCAGAAACGGCGCGCAGATGGGCGAGTCCCCCTCCTCTTCCCCTTACCCCGCACTGACCGCCGCCCCTTCTCCCCGTCTCCCCTCCCGTTCCCCCTGTCCGCGCTGCCCATTCGCACAGAAGGGGTGTGCACGAGGTCACCCGCCACCACCCTCTCCCTCTCCCCGGCCCCTCTCTTTCCATTCGCACGGAAGGAGTGCGCACGAGGACACGCCGCCGCCTCTCCCCTTCCCCCTTGGCCGCGTCGCCACGCGCGGAAAATGTGCACACAAGGGCATGCCGCCCCTCCCCGTTGCCCCCCGGCCCATCCTCTTTCCCATTCGACCACGCCGTCCTGTACGCGCGGGAAAGCGGGCACGCGACCCCCGGCCTCACCCCTCCCATTCGCTCGGAAGGGGGGTGCATGAGTGCACGTCCCGCCCGGTACCCCATTGGCCGCGCCACCACGTACGCGCGGGAAGGGTGCACGCGAGGGCACACCACCCCCGGCCCCACTCGCGCGGAAGGGGGGCGCACGAGGGCACGCCGCCCCGGCACCTCCCTTCGACCGCGCCGCCCTGTACGCACGGGAAAGGGGCACACAATGGTACGCGACCGCCGGCTTCACCCTTCCTATTCGCACGGAAGGGGTGTGCACAAGGGCACGCCGCCCTGTCCACGCGGGAAAGGGGCGCGCAAGGGCACGCGACCGCTGGCCCCACCCTTCCCATCCATGTGGAAGGGGCGCGCACGAGGGGCACAACGCCCCCGTTCCCCTTGGCCGCCCCGCCCCGTATGCGCGGACAGGTGGCACGCGAGGGCAAGCCGCCCCCATCCCGTGGCGCCCCATTCGCACGGGAAGGGGTGCACGAGGCCACCCGCCTCCCTACATGTCGCACAGCAGGGCCGGCGCGATCTCCGTGTGCCCACGTTCACCGCGCCCTCACCCCGTTTTCGCACGCCATAGTCCAACTTAGACAAAAAAATAGATGTAGACTAATTAGATAATAAAAATAGATTTATTATTCTGTTAAGTTCTGTGAATATCTTAAAAAAACATATGAGATTTAAGTTTGATGACTAAAGACTAAAGTGTACGATTAAGGAAATAGCTGTTTTAAAAAGGAAAGTGTTTTATTTGCGCTTACTAAGAGTAAAGTTTACTGAGCTCGAATGCTGTTCGGGGACGCCCGTTTTGTGAGGACAGAAAAAACGTGATGTTCTTGGCACCTTCCTTTTTGGGGACATGACTGGATGCGGAAAAACGGCCACTATGGCTGACAATGAGTGTGATGTCGCCCACCTCTGTGTGACTGTGTGACTTCAAAGAACCAAAACGGCAAGGAGAGTAGGCGAGAGAATTCTGGGATTCCTGTCGCAAAACTACCTGCTTATATACATGAATCGACTACGCTTGCGCGTCATGCTGACGCGACCTACTCCTATTCTTACAAGGGCACATCTGAGACAGAGATAGAGGAACATCTTGGAATACCTATATTATCCAGGCTTGCGCGTCGTCTGAATAATATCCGCGAGTCACAGGTTGGCAGATGAGTCATGTGTTCACAACATCACCCTGTCGTCAGTCTCTTGTGACTCCTGTCACAACCGAGAAACAGAAATCAAACAGAGAATCATAACGCAAACATACAATCATCAAACAATCGGGACGCGGAGTGGCGAAGTATTTTCATTGGAGGCTAGAAGATCCCGGAATATTTTTTGGTGTTTTTGTCTTCACATTGCTGCCATGTCCTTCTTTTGCAGATCAGAACTCGCGAACCACAAGGCACTTTGAGAACGGGAAGATGGAAAATATCGCTGGAGTCTGGCACCATTGTACAGATTCTTGAGAATATAACCATGTCGTGTCTGCAGTTGGTAAGTGTTCTTATCAGTAACGTCTCGAATGATGAAAGGGCCATCCCAGCGCAGATGGAGCTTTGTACCGGCTTCATGCTGTCTCTTCACCAAATCTCCAATACCAAGCCCCTTTTCTCAGTATTGGTCCTCTTGCTGAGACG
Source organism: Lactarius sanguifluus (assembly GCA_021527775.1). Taxonomy (NCBI): domain Eukaryota; kingdom Fungi; phylum Basidiomycota; class Agaricomycetes; order Russulales; family Russulaceae; genus Lactarius; species Lactarius sanguifluus. Next base: position 498,801 of record JAKEYF010000022.1, on the reverse strand, counting down.
CTTCTTTCTCCAGTCGGGCTTCTGCGCGATCGTCGGCTTCTCAACGGAACCGAGCCAGATCTTGAACATGTTCCAGCCGTCGTTGCTGGATGAGTTCAATTTCCTGGTCCGTTGGATTATGTTGGAATATCTTGAAGATCCTTTCGCTCGGTAAGTGTGCTTCCCTTCCATATGTTAGAAAGAATGGTGACACACCCGTAGATGAGCTGGTGTGTGCCCGATGAACAAGCAGGGCGTTGGGAAGTAATTCATCCCATTGGTTTTGTCTCTGAGGGGCGGTCATTTTTGCTAACATTTGCGTCAGGATGTTGTTGAATTTCTCGAGCCTTCCATTGGTCTGAGGATGATATGGCGAGGTGCGCAAGTGTTGGACTTCAAGCCAACGAAGCATATTTTGCATGTCATAAGATAAGAACTCTGCTCCATTGTCAGTGAGGACGCTCATAGGTTTCCCGTAGGTGTAGACGATGTAACAGAGCATGTCAACGACAGCGCTGCTCAATTGTTGAGGCAACACTTGGGCAATAGTCCAGTCAGTCCCCAAGTCCATCGCCGTGAGCAAGTATTTGTTGCCTTTCAATGTCTTCAGAAGAGGGCCTATGAAGTCAAAGGCCCATGCGTCACCAGCGTCAACTCTCAGGATTGGGTGGAGAGGTTGCAGGGATGCAGGCTCGCGATTAGCAAATTGACACTGCTCACAGGTCTTCATCACATGCTCGACGATTTCTTGTGCATATGGGATGTTCACTCGGGTCCGGAGTGCGGCCAGAATAGCCTTTACTCCCAAGTGTCCTAGCTCCTCATGGATTGTCTGTACCATTCCCTCGGCCATGTCCTGCGTTGTCGGGACTTCCACTACAACTTCTGCTCCCCATCGATTTGGGATCTTCTTGCACAGGACGTCGCCGTTCAGGAGGTACGATCCATTTCCTACTACTGACGGTTCCTCGCCTTGTTGTAGGCGCCTCTTGTATTCCGCGAATGTCTGGAAGATGGCGCTGCAATCTTTTATGACATCTTCAAACAGGTTCAGTGGAGCGGCAAAGAGTGGGACAAGGGTCTTGGAATCTGGTACATCCTGATGTCCCTTCCTTTGCGACAAGGCGTCAGCTACGAGCTGATGTCTTCCAGGTTGGTAGATGATTTTGACATCAAAGTGGGCAATATCATCCACAAAGCACGCAAGATGACAACCAAGGTTCTTTTGTGTCAGGAAGTATTTCAGGGATTCATGGTTGGTACATACGAGGATAGGTGAGCCTTTGATATATCCTCTCCATTTATGGAGTGCATATACAATTGTGAGCATCTCCCTTTCTTGTGCTGAGTATCTTTGTTCTGTAGGCGTCATGCGCTGCGATTTGAAGGCGATAGGCCGTAAGTCTTTTTCTTAAATTTGAAATGATCTTTTTGCTCACCAGCCTCTTTCCCCTTCGTTAAGTCAGCAGATGGGTTGCAAGTCTGCTGAAGTACGGCACCCAGACAGTCCTCAGAAGCGTCGGTGTCTATTATGAATAACCGCCAAGGCATGGGGTGTATGAGCAAGTCGGCAGAAGTTAGTGCGTTCTTTAATTGCTTCATTGCCGACTCACCATTGTTGTTCCACTGGATAGGTGTCCCTCGGTGTGGACTCCCTTCCAACAGCTTGTACATTGGGCTGGCAGTCTTTGCGAACTCTCGTATAAACCGACGATAGTAACTGGCAACATTCAAGAAGCCTCATACCTCTGAGATTGTTGTACATGATGCCCACTTCAAAATTGCCTCAACCTTTTCAGGATTCGTTTGAAGACCTTCCCCAGATGCTATGTGACCCAGGTAAAGGATAGAGGGGTGACCCCATGTACATTTCTTTTTGTTCAGGATGAGACCATGTTTGTCAAGTGTGCGCACAATGTCCAGGACATTTTGTACATGTTCGTCTTCTGTCGATGAGAAGACAATCACATCGTCCAAGTAAACCATAGCACAGTGGTCAATAAAGGTAGTGAATGGCACGGGTTACCCGCGGGTTTTTCGTATTTTTGACTTGATCAGGTTGTAGCCCTGAATTTGCTGTTTTTTTTAAGCCCAAAACCACCCAGATCGGTGAAGAACTGGCTTTTCTACATATTTACCAAGTTTGGTGGCAAGATACCAAAAACTGATACCTCCTAAGGCATTTTGTTATGGTGTGTAACAAAAAAACCCGTGACATTCCGGGTCACGGGTTTTTTCATGACACACCATAATAAAACACTTCCCAATGCATCAATTTTTGGTATCTTGCCACCAAACTTGGTAAATATGTAGAAAAGCCAGTTCTTCACCGATCTGGGTGGTTTTGGGCTCTAAAAAAACAGCAAATTCAGGGCTACAACCTGATCAAGTCAAAAATACGAAAAACCCGCGGGTAACCCGTGCCATTCACTAAATAAAGGTGCGCAAAATCTCATTCATCATTGCTTGAAAAGTGGCGGGGGCATTCATAAGCCCAAAGGGCATGACACAAAACTGGAAATGGCCATATCGGCAGGTAAACACCGTTTTCTCCTTTGCATCATCGGCTAATCGTACCTGCCAGTATCTGCTGCAAAGGTCTAAGCATGTGAAGTGCTTCGCTCCTGCAAGATTCTGATAACACTCGTCTATCCATGGCAACGGATAGGCGTTCAATTTAGTAAGTTTATTGAGGGCGTGATAGTCAATGCAGATGCATGACATACCGTCCTTCTTTGGGACTGGGAGGAGGGGTGATGACCAGGGCGATTCACAAGGTTCAATTACTCCTTCGTTTAGCCCCTCATCAATGAAACTCTTGATAGACTCATGTTCAACCTGTTACGCCACTGCTGGGGCGTCCACGTTCTGTAACCGATCCAGCCTGAGGCCAAGGAATGCGGAGTCGGTCCGGTGTAAGGCCAGCATTCTGGCTGAGCCCGAAACCATCCATTTTCGGACTATCGATCTCTTCGGCCACGCGTCCTTTCTCGGTGTTCCTTTATCTCATTAGCTTCCCTTTCCTTTTCCTCTTTAAGTACAGCCCTCTTGTATTCAAACAGGATCTTTACTTTGTGCTAGGACATGAAAAATTCAGACGTTACTTTCCCCCTCTAATTCAGTGTGACAATCCCGGAAGTCAGGCCCAACCGCGGGCACTCGAAGGAAAACTTTCACTGATTCTCCTCTACCCCCTACCTCTTGGAGTGGAACACCTCCGCCTTCGAACTCACCTAGGACCCTCACGTCCTTACACATTGGCTGCCCCAGTGAGGCGGAGTCAGTTGATTCCCCCTCCATCCCATCCCCCCTTTCAACCTTCAACCTCTTCACCTTCTTTTCGGTCGCCTCTGGTGACCAACGAAATGTCAAACAGTCTCCCTCAGCCTACGACGCTCACTCGACTCCAGCTCAGTTTCGTTATCGCCAAGATCTAGTTGTTTTTGGTCTCATCCCATCCGTCCCATCCATTCTCCTCGTTCACGCTCGATCTTCGTCCCACCTCTCTCATCCACTTTAGATTACACTTGTCCTCTTCGTCGCTCCCATTGTTGTCTTCGATTCCCTTTTGATCTCGTTACATCTACTCCCAATCCACCTTCCGTCCCGATCTCCGAACTCACGCGCTCGCCCCCCTCGATTTTGCACCCTCATCGCCCATCTCTCCTTTCATCGATCATCACGCCCACGCACCACCAGGATGTATTACGACGACGATGATGACGATGACCCTTACGCGCCGCGCATCGGACCGGCAGCGATGCCATCGCCTCGTTCGAAGTTTGCACCTTACTACTCGGGACACGCCAATACGTTTGAAGACTTCTTGGAGGAATTCGAAGGCTTAGCGTATGACTGCGCACTGACAGACCCGCAGCGAGTCGACGTAATCATTCGCTACGTAGATCCCTCGTTGCGTGAGTTCTGGAGGTCTCTCAACGGATATCACTCGCGCGACTGGCCCCTCTTTAAACAATCCCTCATCAACATCTACGGCAATACCACCCCGCGGCACCAGGTTTTGAGACAGAAGCTGCGCAGTTACGTTCAAGACTCTTCCAGACGACGGATGGACTATGAGGACGATGTGCTACAATACTACAGACAGTTCTTGTGCTACAGTGCTCCCCTAGTACACTCGGGCCACCTGACAGAAGAAGATCGCAACGCAGCGTTTTGGTACGGATTCCACCCCGAGGATCGTGAAGTCCTCCGGCCTCGTCTTATCGGCAAGAACCCATTCCAGCCATCTGACGTCCCCTTCCACTTCGAAGACGTTTTCGTTTGTGCACGTGGAACATTCGCGTACGGCAATCTTCTCCCTCCCTGGTTGCACGAGCAGCAATTCCAGTCCTCGGGTGTTAGATGTGAACGGCCAGTCGCCAAGCACGGATCGCGAGACACGTACGGTCTCCGAGAAATGTCGCGCGCTGCCACCTCGAACGCTGAGACGACGAGTAACCTCGACAAACTTCCCTCCATCTCCTCATCTCCTTACTCGACGCCAGACACCCAGCTCCTCTCTTCATCTTCGCACTCAGTTTCGGAATCTCAGCATACGCAAGCGCTTTCGGTGACGCTCGATCAGCCCGAGCCCGCATACACGTTGTCCACCACGTTGCCACCCTCGGCCTCTTTTCCTACCCTATCTCATGCTTCATCGCTCGCACGTTCGGCTACTGACAACGAGCCTAATTTCGCATCCATGCCTCCGTCGTCTTCGGTTTCGTCCACGTTCCTCCCCTCGGCTACCTCGCATACTCCGGCGCTCGTCCATTTGGCTTCTGACAGCGACCCCATTCCTGCGTCCACGCCTCCTTCATTTTCGTTGATACCCTCGGCTTTCCCTACCCCGACTCATACTGACTCGCTCGCACGCTCGGATGTCGAGATCTCGTCTCTACACCCATTGTCTTCGATCATGCCCGCGTCGACCATGCCTCCGATCTCGTCCGATTTCGACTACCTGCCCTCGGCGACGGTCGATCAGTCCGCACCCACGTTGACTTCCACACCCGCTTCTTCATCTTCGGTTTCGTCCACGTTCCTGCCCTCACCTGTCAGTATGCGATCGGCGATGAACTCTCAGCCCGAGCCCGAGTCAGCGTTGGCGTCCGAGTCTCTTGATCCCCCGAGCATAGGTCGTGTCCCTGATATCGCGTCCACGCCATCTTCGGTTTCGCTCACGAACTTCGAGTGCCTACCTTCGGCAATGGTTGATCAGCCCGAGTTCGAGTCCGGGCACGTGCCTTTGTCTTTGTCCACTCCGACTCCACCTTCCCTGCCTGCTCCCTCGCCTGCCCTTGAGTTTACTGATGACGTTCGCGAGCTCTTGTCCTTACCTCCTACCCCACAGTCTGCGTCTCTAGCTCGCTCCGAGGTTCCGACGTCTTTGTCATCGCCCACGAGACCATCGCCGTCTGAGAATCCGACCTTAGTGCCTGCTCATTCGCTACCATCCCTGCGCCCATCGCCCGAAGAGTCGTGTTGCAACCTCGTGCTGGAGCCTCTTGCTACCCCTGCGTCGTCGTATCCCCATGTGTCACCTTCATCGCTAGGCGAACTCATTCCCCTCCTACCCGCGCAACACGAAGTTTCGGTAACCATTCCCACTCTACGCCATTCGACACCGCCGCAACAACCGCCCGGATTCAAGACAGTCGGCTCGGATTGCTCCACTCTCGAAGTCACACCGGCCCCCGCCTCGCCAACGACCCCTTCCGTTCCGCAACCCCGAGAATCCCCGTTGGTCTACTACGAAGTTTCCTCAACGCTCGCGGCGCCTCGTTTCTCACTCACCTCGCCCCCACTGCCGCTGTCTCGCTCTGGCCTCACTTACTTCAACTTCGCGCTCGCCCTCGTCTCCACGGCAGTCTTCGTTTCGACTCTCCTCAACATTTCGAAGACCCTTTCCACCCACGCGAGCAAGCTCTGGAGCAAGAATCAAGACACCGGCAACAGTCAGAACAGCACCCCAGGTTACAAGACAGGCAACGACCTCGCGCATCGGCTCCAACTCGGACAGTACACGCCCCGCGCCGCACGCCTCGTGTTCGACCCCGGAGGCCAGCCCTCAAGTTCAAGTTTCAAACTACCTTCGGCACGCGAAGATTCGACAATCCAAGACGACGACACGCAGTGGCTGCACCACGCTCGACACCGGCCTCCCCCATTCCCGTTCCAATCGACAACCTCGTTTTCGACCCCGGAGGAGTAGCGTTCGTGTTAGAGCCGGCACACGAGGACTCGGCGACGTTTGACGAAGACGTGTGGTGACTTTTCCTTCACGCACGACGCCTTTCCTACTATAACTTTAGCTCACATTTTCTTACTTTTCGACGTCGAAACCCGATTTTTTTTTTCTTTAGAAGTAGCTTGACCGAGGACGGTCAAGATTTTGACCCCCCAGGAGGTGTAAGGCCAGCATTCTGGCTGAGCCCGAAACCATCCATTTTCGGACTATCGATCTCTTCGGCCACGCGTCCTTTCTCGGTGTTCCTTTATCTCATTAGCTTCCCTTTCCTTTTCCTCTTTAAGTACAGCCCTCTTGTATTTAAACAGGATCTTTACTTTGTGCTAGGACATGAAAAATTCAGACGTTACTTTCCCCCTCTAATTCAGTGTGACAATCCCGGAAGTCAGGCCCAACCGCGGGCACTCGAAGGAAAACTTTCACTGATTCTCCTCTACCCCCTACCTCTTGGAGTGGAACACCTCCGCCTTCGAACTCACCTAGGACCCTCACGTCCTTACACCGGCACTGAGTGCAACGGCACCTAAGTCCAACTGGGCCCTGCTGACTAAGCGAGGGCATCAAGTCCATGGGAAAACAGACTCTGCCAACAAGGCAAGAGTACTAAGGGAAAGAGAGCCTGCAAGAGACTAGAGGGGAGACAAGGACAGTAGATTGACTAAGCCAAAGCTAAGGAGCTATGGCCTATTACAGGGAGTCTTATATACTACCAGGGACAGGGCTTATGAGCTGGCATCTGAGTATAGGTGAGACAGAAGGTGAGACAAGGGGGAGATCAGAAGGGGCTAGAAGAGAAACAAAGCATATGGTATCTGTAGTAGATCTGATAGCCATCAGCAGATGGGATCAGATCAGGTCAAGATCAAGCTAGATCGGATAAGATAAGATAAGATCAAGGAAAGTAAGAAGAAAAAGAGGAAAAGAAACATGCAGGGGAAAGTTCATGACATGACCAGTGTGAGGGGACATCCGTAACGTCTCAATGGCTTTGCGTCCCCAACGTCAATTTGGTGTACCCACTTCCGAAGAGGCGGAAAGCCCACCTTATCTCTGAAAGCACCAGGTACAGCCTCCTTGATAATTCGCTTCACACATTCACCAAACTTCTCTCTAGCGGTTTCAATGCTCCCATCGTTGGTGAGCGTCGAGTCGTTGTCCCACGCGACCACATTGTCTGACGTATGATGAAGGAGCGCAGGAGGACGAGGCCCTTGATGTGGGAGCCGAAGGTGCCAGGCAATTTTCGTCAACAAGCTCGACGCCTTTTGCCTTTCTTGCGAGAGGAGCGGCTTGATGAAGAAGCGAGTACGTTCCTCTGGGTGGGTTAGCTCGTAGGCATTGTTGTCCCAACGTGGAACGGTGTCATGTCTCTTAAGCCAGGTGCATCCCAAGAGCAAGTCATAATGGAACTGAGATGCATCATCCAGGATGTACGCATAGCACTTAGAGATCAAGCCTCTGATCCTGAGCGAGAATGACGCAAAAGCAGTAGTCGTCGTCCGTCCAGTGCCGACAATCTCCCGGGTAGTGATCGGGAAGATTTGGGCACCAGCTGCACTCGCCTTCATAGCAGTAAGATAATTCGATTCTGCTCCTGTGTCGAGTATTGTGTTGACCAAAATGAAGGCGGGTGTGGTGGTTGACGAGGTGGACTTTGGAGGGCCGATCTCCACCTTGTAGATGGGCAAACCGGGATGCGCCACATTGTAGACTTCCAAGGGGCACTCCTTGGTCCCTTTCAAGACGTTGCTAGGAAGAGGACTCAAGTTGGGATTAGGCACAGCAGTCTCTTCGGGGAACACAGGGGAAACAGGTCGCCAATCTGTGTCTAATGCGGGCTCTCCAAGAAAAAGAGGTGAGATTGGTTGCCATTCCTTCTCCTCAGATGCAGCTTTGAAAAATCTGTCAGATGCGGGTCACAGCTTCCTCTTCTGAGTCATCCCAGAAGGGTTCACCACATCCTCACTAGGCGAGCCAGGGTCTTTGGGAGACATGAGATGAACAGGCAGCCATTGCTTGCTCCAATCCTCAGCTCTTTCCTTGCATTGGCTATAAACCACTCTAGCCAAGTCTTCTTCATCTGCGTCGGTGAGTGGCCCACATTTATCTTCCATCATATTAGCCTCAGTGACAAGATACTGCAGTTCCAAATCCGGCTTATCAGGATCGTAGCTCTCCAGTGCGTATTCTTTGGATGTGTAATGCTCGGGCAGATACTACAAGTCAGGTTCGGGCTTCTCAGCTTCAACTTCTTCAGACTGATACTCTTCTGTTACAGGCTCTTCAATCTCTTCAAACAAATGCAAGGGCTTCGTTGTCCTGAGACGTCTGGCCACCATTCGTTTCTCTGCTCCATTGGCCAAGCATCGAAGAGGCTTGCGGCAGTCTCACGCAAAATGTCCGGATTCATTGCAATTGTAGCAGTGAGCCGAGGCAGGTGGTTTATGTGGGTCCTGACTTATATTCATTGCATCAAGGTCCATGGGCTCGGGATGGCTTGACGAGGCTGAAGAGGTTAGGTAGGGCATAGCAGAGATGTCAACGAGTTGCTGTCAAACGAGTCACTCGCGAGTGTGACTCGTCACGTGACGAGTACTCGCGCCTGCGAGTACTCGTGCCTGGATACTTGCACGAGTACGAGTTCACATTTTTCTGAACGCGAGTACTCGCGAGTACTCGCGGAAATACCATGTAATTCCAGGCTTTCAAGTTGAAGTGTTCAAGTTGCAGTGTTACATGTTACAGTTCATGAAGCTGTTTATCGCAATTTATCGGGTTGGCACAGGTTAGTTTTATTGCATGTAAGTACTCAGGCTACAGACTACAGTACTGTAAGTAAAGGACTAGCCACTTTTTTCTCGCCGCAGCCGTGTCTGAGTCGTTGTCGTCGGCCCATTGTGGTGTGTCGCCTCGTTCCGTCGTCGCCTCGTCGCGGTCGTACCTTGTCGTTGGCCGTCGCCCCACCTTCGTAAGTCGACGGGTATTGATCCGTTGTCGTAATCGACGGGCATTGACCCGTTGTCCGAGTCGTCATCGACGGGCATTGCCTGGTCGTCGTGGTCGGTGCTTGGGTCGGTGGGCACAGGCTGCCCGGTCGTGGTTGCGTCGCAGCCGTCACTTCGCCCGATTGCTATTGCTGGTGTCGTAGTCGTGGCTGCGTTGGCAGGATGCTGGGCGGCGGCTGGTGTTTGTGCAGTTCGAGGCTGCGTCAGCAAACTTGAGGCGTGTTGTCGTAGTTTGTCGTTGGCGATGCACGTGGCCGTGGCTTGGATTTGTCGGAGATTCGCATGTATGAAACTGGCAATCACCGGGCGGGCGTGGAAAAGGTGCTTCCCAAGGGCCACGGTGGCTTCCCACGCTCAACGTTTAAGACTACGACGACCACAACCCCCCGCCAGTGTCCTGTCTGAAACACGACGACGGCGGCCCTCCCAATGATGGCTACGACACAGCGGGCCGCGGCAGCAACAACGGCGACGCGGCGACGACGGTTCAACTACGACGGCAACTTTGGCAAGGCCAGCTCGAGACGACAGTGACAACAACGCGATAGGCAATGGCGGCGAGGCGGCGACGACACGACGGCATGGCAAGCTCGAACGACGACAACGACAGCGCGATATACAACGACGGCGACACGGCGATGACACGACCAGCGACAGCACGGATGCGACGGCGGTGGGGGGCTGAGGCGGGCTTTATGTACAGTTATTCTTTAGTAGTGTAGTGCTTATATCACAGTAGAAATGATAATATTATCCACGAGTACTCGTTCAAAACGGGTACTCGTACCACTCGAACGAATCTGAGTATTCGTACTCGTGAGTACCCGTGGCTCAGACGGGTACTCGCAACGCGAGTACGAGTGTCGGTCCGGAAAGATTGGCGAGTACTCGTAAGCACGAGTACTCGCACCAACAAGTACGAGTCGAGTATGAGTGGTCGTTCGGAAAAATCTGACGAGTACTCATACTCGCGAGTATAACTCGTTGACATCTCTAGGGCATAGTAGTTGGGGCAGGGCGTGTCGAGGATGAAGACAGGGCGCGATACTTCTTGAAGGGCTTCAGGGAATTTGTATGGGTCACCAGTGTTCCCTGGGCCAGCTTGTTAAGGCTGTCCCACTGTCTAGCAGCCGAATAATAAATCGCCATGTCTTCCTCAGTGCGCACCATAAGCTGAAGTGACAACTCCTTCAGGAGCTTCAAAGTGAAGCAATACTTGTGATCGTTGAAGGTCATCTTGGGAGCTGGAATCTGGGCCTCGACATCTTTGAAATGGCGAGTGTACTCAGAAATGCCTCCACGGCAGTTCAGGTTCTCAAGATGGGATCTAAGCTCATTAGCATGAGCGGGGTGTGCCCAATGTGTTACGTTTGGCCCGGAAGTGGACACTGACGTCAAGGGTATGACACCACGTCAGCAGTATATCGTCATGGACTTGTGAGATCAGTCAGCCAGGTAAGTTCCGGCACATGTGATTGTGTACGATAACAGATCGGATCATGACTCGTAGTGACTCATACTAGGATAGCTGTACTAGGGTTCAAGCTACTTACGCTATTGGCTAGTACTTCTTGGAGCGGCGCTTGAAAGCCCACACGTATCTGTATAAGTAGAGTAGGGTAAAGACCAAGAACCGCCATCTTGGTCTTCTTCCAATACCACTGCATTCTCCTGCTCTATAGGGATCTCCCCCTTTAAGTAAGTCGTCCAGCATACCCCAGAGACCAAGGGGTCCCCTGTGACTTATCCCAATGTTCCCTCCGTGGACAGTGGATTATCCTCTTGACGCCATCTATCACAAAGTCTTCCTATACCAGAATGAACGCGTGGCAGCCCCCTATTGCTCCCTCTACATCGTCGATCACAACACTTGGGAGGAACTCGAGATAACAGACGCCCCGCCTATCGGATTACAACAGGGAGATGATCTTCACGCATACAGAGGATTAGCAGGAGAGTTATTCCCCCATCCCGCATTCTACCCGCAGAGCAGAGTCAACCGCCTATTCTACCCTCTTGTCAGGTTCGCCACACAGCAACAGGCCTAAGTCAGGCATACGTCCGTGGTAGACGTAACATTAAGACCAAGATCCATCGTGGCTAACCTCAAAACAACCAAAGACTACTGGGTACCATTTAGACTGTACCACATTAACAGAAGAGGAGATCGAAACGTACCAAAGAGATATCTGGAATCCGCATTTTGGAAAGACGACGCAGAGGACCCAGGCTATGTGACCTACTACTACAACAGACAGGGTCAACAACAGATCATACCGGTAGAATTCAACTTTGAAAACACCTGTTGGACCGAGATCAAGTGGGACAACCTTCACAACAAATACCAGATAACGCGACCCGCAACCACTAGCCTCAACCTCAACATTACAGTCAACAACGTAGTAACCAGAGATCAGTGGGGCTTAATCGACGGACAAGAAGAGGAGCCAGCTTGATCTCCCACACCAAAGACCCCGGCACGGTCACCGTCACTTACAAGCAACCCAGAAGATATCTGTGATGACTCACTGTCACTCGACAGTAGAGGCACGATGGGGGAAGCAGAAGACCGGGGGTGGTGGAGAACTCGGGGCGGGGCACAGGACAACTGTGATGAGGACGCTTGGCTCAACAACAGAACTTGCAGGCTTGCAAGGGATAGTGGCACTTAGTACTTGAACCACAGTCAAGTAACTGAAGGGGCACTGTGCGCGAAGAGGAGGAAGAGGCGAGCGGAGAGTGTAAACAAGTGGATTAAGACAAGTGGACAGTCTGAGGGACTGTCTGTTGTAACACGCTAGCTTATATACCTAGGGACATGGTCTGTGCGTAACTTTAGGGCAGGCTTAGGGCCGCCCACAGGTGCTGCGGAATACTGCGAAATGGAACGTTCGGGAGACATCTAATAATAGTGTCCAATGGCGATAATACGTGTGACTGTGCCGCAGTCAATCACGTCATAGAGATGACTGCTCCGCAGTCCAATAGGAATAATCACAGGAGTGGTACGACTGCTCCGCAGTCCAATCAGAATAATCCAGGGAATGGTACAACTCTTAGTTGTCAGGTGACTTGATAAACGATGGGAGATCACGTGACACATCACGTGATCGTTGGAGTACGAAATTCAAACTCCGAATCCGGATTTCCCCTTTAGGAAGGTGATTACATAAGACCGGGCCGGCGTGGACCGGTCTTAGACGCCTGAGTCGCGAACCAACTTTATAGGTTCGTGACAGTATCCCCTTTTTAATGCCGTGCTGCACCGACAGCACTGGTTGACTTTCTTGGTTTTAGGGGCACTGGGGTGGTCTTTGTGGGACTTTTTTTTTAAGACCAGGTCTTGGGAGTGCGTCATTTGGGATGATGGGAGCCAGGATTTCTCGGGATCGGATATCCCTTCCACTTGATCATATATAGTATCCCTTTCTTGTTGGGTGATACTTTGGGTTTCAAGACCATTTCAACTTCATAATGTTTGTCCTCTCCTTTTGGACGATCTCGGGAGGTGGTCGGGTGAAGTTTGGTTTGTGGATATTATTCGTATGATATGGGGGTCAGGGTTTTTGTGGAAGACTGGATGTATATGCCATGTCATGGCATCGTGGGGCAGGTTTGAGCTTGGGATGCATAGTGTGGATGTTGGTTCTTTCCAACCAGGCTAAGTCTCTGGACTTTTGAATTCTTGGGGTAGTACTTGTGACTTGGGATTTTGCCTGAATTCTGCCGCTACATTTTAGCGTTGTGATGACTTTGGATTTAGTTTGGTTCAGGGTGTTCAGCCATTTCTTGGCTGCAGGGATTTCAAGAGGTGACTTCTTGCATGGATGGCCAAGTGGTTGTACTTGGGAACTTGTGTTGCCATAGGAATGAATCGATGGCCTCAGAAGTGAACGCTCGTTCCTCAGGTTCTACTGCATCAGTAGTTGGGATTATAGTATCTTGGCTTAGTTGGGGTAGGGGTTTAATTATTGATCGTGGTGTCTTGAGTTTGGGTTGCCAGGGTACTCATGTGTGAATCGCCATACTGACTTCTCTTGTCATATGTCTGCGTGTGTTGGATGTGTCACAGGGAAGTGGTCTGTCGGGGTACTCGGGTGTTGGAATGCCATCCTGACTTCTCTTGTCATATGCCTGTGTATCTTGGATTTGTTGTTACTGGAGGATGTTGCTGGGGCACTTTGGATGTAGGGCACCATACTGACTTCTTTGTCATATGTCCGTGCTTGTTGGTACTTGGAAACGCCATGCTGACATGTCTGCATATCTTGGATTCGTTGGGGAACGCCATACTGACTTCTCTGTCATATGTCTGTGTATCTTGGATGTTACAGGGTATTCGGGTTGTTATGTGGGTTCAGGATGCTTGAGTGGGAACGCCATACTGACTTCTCTGTCATATGTTGGATGTGTTGCGGGGGAGTGGTTTGCCTAGGAAGTGTCTTTTACACTTGTGGTTTGCAGGGATTGTTTGGGTTTCCAACGCCATACTGACTACTCTGTCATATGTCTGCGTGTCTTGGGTTCGTTGTTGCAATAGTTGGGAGGTGTCTTTTGCACTTAGGGATTCGGGTTGTCTCAGGGAAGTGTCTTCTACACTTGGGTGTTCAGGTTGCCTCGGGGAAGTGTCTTCTACACTTGGGGATCAGGTTGCCGCAGGGAAGTGTCTTCTACACTTGGGTGTTCAGGTTGCCTCGGGGAAGTGTCTTCTTCACTTTGGGGATTACTTAGTTGTCGCAGGGAAGTGTCTTCTACACTTGGAGTTCAGGTTGCCGCGGGGAAGTGTCTGTTGCACTTAGGGATTCGGGTTGCCTCGGGGAAGTGTCTTCTATACTGGGGTTGTTGCAGGGTCGCCGGGAAGTGTCTTCTACACTTTTTGTATGATATTGGCTTGAAATATCTGTTTTCAGGAGTGCTCGTTTTCCATCTTTATTCACTATCCCCTTTTTAAGGCCTGGACGCCCGGACAGCTATATGGATTTCGACGGAGTTGTGGATGAAGATGATGGACAGGGGGCTGGCATGGGACCGGAAAAAAAAATTGTGAAGGTGCAGGGTGCAACAGGTGTGTAGGAATATGGGGGCGGCACGTCTTGTGGAGTGGGGAATGTTGTCCTAGGAGGGTTGTAATGGGAGCGGCACTTCTTGCAGGAAGAAACAGTAGTTTTCAGGAGTGATGGAACAGCGCGTTTTGCGGAATGGGAACAGCACTCGTGGGGGGACTGCTCGTCTAGTAGGGTTGTAGAATGGGGGCGGCACTTCTTGCGGGATGGAGATTGTACTACATGCAAAACATGGGAAGGGAGCGGCACTTCTTGCGGAAGGGGAATTTGTCAAGTTCAGGTGGTTCAGGATGATACTGCATCTTCTTGCAGGCAGGGGGGAAGCATCTTTAGCTTGTTCAGGTTGTCATGGGGTCAGCACGTTTTGCGGAGTGGGGGCTGCTCTTGTTAGCAGGGAATTTCTTGTGGAGCAGGATTGAAGCATCTTTAGCTTGTCCAGGGTTCGTCGAAGGAGGTACTGTGTCGTCAGCAGGCAGAGTTGAAGCATCTTTAGCTTGTCCAGGGTTCGTCGAAGGAGGTACTGCGTCATTAGCAGGCAGGGTTGAAGCATCTTTAGCTTTTCCAGGGTGTCGGGTAGCTCGGGAAGGGACGCTTGATAGAAGATTGTATCTTTAGTAGTAACGCGAAGTTGGGGTCGGGGGAACTGCAACTGTAGCAGTGGCGCGAGGTGGAACACGGGGAAGACTGCATCGTTAGCAGTTGGTGCAAAGTGAAAGCAAGGGGACCGCATCTTTAGTGGTGAGGGTTGAAGCTTCATCGGCTTGCCCAGGTACTCCGACTCCGACTCGTAGGGATGTCAACGAGTTAGACTCGTCTATACTCGTTTAGCTGTATCTCCTGAACCAGTGATCGTACAGATCTGAAATTTGGAATGCGAGCAGATATACAATATGCCTGCTTGTATGCCAAATTTCAGACCTGTACGATCACTGGTTCAGGAGATACAGCTAAACGAGTATAGACGAGTCTAACTCGTTGACATCCCTAGGTACTCGAGGAGGAAGATCTGCATCTTTAGCAGTCAGGATCCACATCTTTAGTGGAATGTGAAGGCCCTTTGCTGGCGTTCTTCAGGTACTGATCTGTTCTTTTTAGATCATGGTTAACTTGGCCAAGCCCATCTTGTTGGGCAATCGTTTGTTTATCTAGAAATTGAATGGTCAAGCCGTTCGCGTGCGCGAACCCATCATTGGAATGATGCTCTGCACTAATATCTCTTGCCAGATCGCTTCCATACTAGTGTCACCCTGAGTGCGATAGGAAGGCACATGCCTATATCGTCTCTACTGGCACAAGCTCATCTCTGAGTTCTCTAGTAGTGGAATGCCGCACTCAGCGCAGCTGGCATTCAATCTTCCATTCGATAGTGCTCGGTGGAAGGGAGCGAAGTATTCTCAATACTTTGGCTTGTTGTTAAAGCCGGGTAATCAGTGGTGCTTCCTCCTGATTAGGGAATTCGTCGGGAAATGGTAGGTGCTTCCTCCATTTGGGGTCGAAGTATGTTTCATACTTTAGCTTGCTCAAAGCTGGGTAATCAATGGTGCTTCCTCTTGATTAGTCATATGACTACATGGTTCTTGTAGTCTGGGATTCTAGAGGTTCTTCCTCGTTGGTGTGCTTGGATCTTGTAATAGCAGATGTTCGTTCTGCTGGCGGAAGTATTGTTCAATACTTGACTTTGCCCAAAGTCGGATGCGTGATAGGGTCTTTCATTAGGGGTCGTTGGAGTCAAGAGGGTCTTCCTCCTGGGTGGTTACTTGGAATGGGTCTCCACTGGGGAACATTGAAGTCAAGAGGGTCTTTCTCTTTGGGTGGTTGCACTAGGGGACGTTAAAGGGGTTGTTCCTTTAAGTAGTTACTTGGATCAGGTTTCTTTTGTAGGTCATCCGCTTGGGTGGTTACTTGGGATTGGGGGCGTCAAGGCCAAGAGGGGCCTCCTCTTGGGTGGTTACTTGGATGGTAGGTGTTGTCATAGCAGTAGGTGCTTCCTCTGCTGGCGAAAGTATTGCTCCATACTTGACTTGCTTAAGTCGGGTTTCTCTTGTGGTTCTTGGGAATAGGCCTTCACTAGGGGTCGTCGAGGTCAAAAGGGTCGTCCTGTTGATTGGGTACTACATTTTCTTATAGTTCTTGGAAGTAGGCCGTCACTGGAAGCTGATGGAATTTAAAAGGTTCTTCCTTTTTGGGTGTTGCTTGGAATGATTTTTACTGGAAACGCCGAAGGCAAAAGGGTCTTCCTTTTGAGTGGACGTTGACTACTTTATCTTTGTAGTTCGTTGGGATTAGAGCGACTGCGGACCCATGTCCGGGGAATATGGAAGTATCTCTCGATACCTGGCTTCACTCGAAGTCCAGAAATCAGCAGGGTCGTCCTCCTGATCGCGTTCCTCAACAACAGTGTTTCGCACTTCTTCGTTGTTGGATCGGCCAACGCTGGCATGATTGATTGTGAGTCGTTTGCAATCCTTGAAATGGAAAGCTCCTATCTGAGCTGGAAGGTTCTTGGATGTGTTTTCTTGATCCAGGGTTTCTTCAACAAAAGTGTCTTGCACTCCATCTTTGTTGTGGGAGGGGTGGCCACCTCGGGCCCTCATGCTTTGTGTCTTTAGCTTGCATTCTCAGAGGATGTGGCCTGGGTTGCCACAGTATAGGCAAAGCTGTTCTTGAAACCGGCGGTCTCGTTCCGCTTTGGTAAGCTTTCCTCGGGGTTGCTCGGATTGGAATGAAGAAGTGTTAACTTTAACATTATCGTCTTCAATCGGGATTTCTTGGATTTGCGCGGATTGGGTTGAAGAAGCATCTTTATTGCTATCGTCTTCAATTAGAATGCCTCTCTTAAACTTGCATTCCTGGAGGATGTGGCCTTTGTTTCCACAGTACAGGCAGAGTTTGTCCTGGAGCCGGTGGTCTTTTTCCACCTTGGTAAATTTCCTTTGGAATTGCTCGGGTCGGAGCGAAGAAGCGTTGTTATTAACGTTATCGTCTTCGATCAGGATTCCTCTTTTTAGCTTGCAGTTTTGGCGGATGTGGCCTTCGTTTCCACAGTATAGGCAAAGCTTTCGTTGAAGTCGGGAGTCTTGTTTCATCTTGAAACGTGAAAGAGGATTACTCGAGGGGGATGTTTCATGGTGAGGCTCTCTGGCTTTGTCTACCAGTACGTCAGGGGTTGTTGGGGTTGGGTCTTGGGAAGTCGGGTGTCCATCTTTAGGGGGTGCATCAGGTTCGCCGCCATAGAATTCGTTACTGGGAGTATGGCTGGGGGTAGTGCTCGAATTGAAGGAGATCGGAATCTCGGAGGGACCATTGCTCTCAAACATGAGAGGTGGGGATGACATGCTCATGTCAGCGTCCATTGAGATAGTCTTGTTTGGATGACTTCGAAGCGAGTTTTTACCGTTACTTGGGGTGTTGGGGAAGGCGTGGAAGGTCTTGCTAAGAAGCAGGGGCAGGGTTGTCGGTGTGTTTTACACTCGTAAAGTGCTCGGATATTTTTGCGACTTAGTACTTTTTCTCAAAAAGCACACTGCGTCAAAAATTTATAACTCCGCTACGCTTTCTCTAAAGGGTAGGTAGTTAACTCCAGGGGACCACAGTACTACGCCTTCTGGTGTAGGGGGAGTCTCGGGTCTATAGCCACAGATGCACACCTCTTGAGTGCACCAACATGGTCCAACGTTGGGTTCTTCTCCCCAACCGTTGTTGTTTGAATTGTTGGTCTCTTCTGTTTCTGGGCTGCTCGCGGGGAGGGATAGGCGGGCTAGTAAGCTCAAGGGATTTGTTCTTCTTGCTGTGAGCAGCTCTACTAGTTCGGGGTCGTTGGGGTCAGTGGGGGGCTCGTGATAGATGCGGGGGTTGACTAGGTTATGGTCCAGGTTGTTCAGAGTTGTTTCCCAGGTAGCTCGTTCCCAGGAATACGTCAACTCAATTCCTTCAGTGATAACCAAGGAAGGGGGGCCTTCTCTATCCACTACTCGGATTTCGTGGAAGGGAATCTCGATTTCTTCGTAAGAAAGGCGGAATCGGTCGAGGTACCAGACCGAGTTGCCCGCTTGGAGTTGTTGGATAAGGTAGTTGCGTCGAGGGGGAATGTGATTGAACCAAAGATAGTCACTCTTTGTCCAAAGGATGAGTTGCTCGGGGGTGTGGTCAGAAAGGTGCCAGAACAGGAGCTGGTCGTTACAGGCGTCGACCACGGCTGAAAGGTCATCTTGAAAATCGTTGAAGGCGTAGGTGTCCCAAGTCTTGCCAAACTCGAAGAGGTTGACCAAGCTCTTTAGCACTAGGGGTGGATCCACCCAGGAGTCAATGCGGGATGACTCAGAGATGTCGTAATAGGAGGTGGATGGATAGTACCGACGGACTTGTCGGTCTCGGTGGGTGTCAAACTGAGCACGTGCCCTTGCAACGTGTTGTTCCTCAGTTAGGGGGAATGTACCGGGGTGGGGTGGAGGCACTTAAACCGCTCGGTTTACAGTCCTATAACCAGGATAAAGGAATTACTTACTAGTTGCGTTGTTTTGAATCACTCGATTCAAGGGGCAAGGCAACGAAAAAAACTTTTTATACCACTATCAAACTATAGTGGGGTGGAGTCAGAAATCGCCAGAACAAAGGCAAAAGGGTCGGCGGGAATTCGTGGAGTGAGACAATGGGAAAGAAGATGAGGATTGGAACGAATAATATCCTCAAAGAAATAGCCCTGATAGAGGGCAAACACCTGTCCGTCAAAAGTGAAACGTAAATGTCCGTAAGTAGTAACAACACGTCCGTCCAAAAAGTCCTGCACCTCCAACGTTACCAATGAATCGATATACCCCGCTCGGAGTATATTGCTGAGGGGGGCGAAGGCTTGTCGAAGTCCTTCACGGAAGTCATACCTCACACTACCCAGTGGGAGGTTAGCAGAGGGGGAGTCCAAGATTGCCTTGGAGCAGATGTAGAGAGGGGGGAAGTTGTTGGCGTTGGCGGGATCGATGAGGCGGGGGAAGATGGTGTACAGGTGAGGAGGTGGGATATGGAATGGGGTGACGGACGGGAACACGGGGAAAGCCCGAGCAAGGGCAGGCGTGAGGGGGATACGAGAAAAATGCTCTTGGATGGTGATTGAGGCAGGCCGCCAAGATTCTCCTTCAGCAGAGTAGACAGCGGTGTATAAGTGTGGGTGCTCCTCTGGGCTGTTGACACAGGAGGGGGGATGGAAGAAGGAGGCAGGGAGGATGTTCTCCCACTCAGAGGGGAGGTCGGTGGCGGTAGAGTCGACGGGGGATTGTTCTGCTACGCGTTCGTAGTTGATGGGGGAGTTGGGGGTCAGGATGCGAGGGGGAGTGGATGCTCGGGACTGGTTGCGAGGAGGGGGTGATGGAATACGAGGGGGGGTGCTGACGGGGCGCAGTGATGGGGTAGGCTCAAAAGGGGGGTCAGGGTACACCAATTCTGGTGTGGGCTCTCGGAGGGGGACAGAACGGACTGCTACTTGTGTCCGAATGTCAAATAAGGGGGGGAAGGCTTCTCCTTCGTACTCGAGAGGGGTGGTAGGGCAGGGAGTAGTAGGGCGAGAGATGGGCGATGGAAGCCCAGATGGGGGGTCACCGTGGATGTCGGCGAGGGTGTACTCGTACTGAGTACCAGTGGTGGATGAGCCTTGTACGAATTCTTGTACAAAGGCGGAGGGGGACGCGAGGGGAGTGAGGGGCAATGGGAGGTGACGGGGTTGAGAGGATTGTCGAGAGGGGCCGGGAGGAGTGTAGTGGTCGTATTCCTCGTAGTACGAGGCAGAATCTCCGTCCCAATGACCGAACTGCGAGAAGTCGTAGTCGTAGTCGGACACTAAAGGGAACACCCGGGGTCAGGTCTAATTGTGTTAGACTGTCCAAGTGTGATGACTCACTGTCACTCAACAGTAGAGGCACGACGGGGGAAGCGGAAGACCGGGGGTGGTGGAGAACTCGGGGCGGGGCACAGGACAACTGTGATGAGGACGCTTGGCTCAACAACAGAACTTGCAGGCTTGCAAGGGATAGTGGCGCTTAGTACTTGAACCGCAGTCAAGTAACTGAAGGGGCACTGTGCGCAAAGAGGAGGAAGAGGCGAGCGGAGAGTGTAAACAAGTGGATTAAGACAAGTGGACAGTCTGAGGGACTGTCCGTTGTAACACGCTAGCTTATATACCTAGGGACATGGTCTGTGCGTAACTTTAGGGCAGGCTTAGGGCCGCACACGGGTGCTGCGGAATACTGCGAAATGGAATGTTCGGGAGACATCTAATAATAGTGTCCAATGGCGATAATACATGTGACTGCGCCGCAGTCAATCACGTCATAGAGATGACTGCTCCGCAGTCCAATAGGAATAATCACAGGAGTGGTACGACTGCTCCGCAGTCGATGATGTCATGATGATTTGACTGCTCCGCAGTCCAATCAGAATAATCCAGGGAATGGTACGACTCTTAGTCGTCAGGTGACTTGATAAACGATGGGAGATCACATGACACATCACGTGATCGTCGGAGTACGAAATTCAAACTCCGAATCCGGATTTCCCCTTTAGGAAGGTGATTACATAAGACCGGGCCGGCACGGACCGGTCTTAGATGCCTGAGTCGTGAACCAACTTTATAGGTTCGTGACAATATCAACATATTCACAAACGAAAACGACGAAGCACTACTAGAACAAGTCGCTAAGTCTATCCCAACCACCATGACATCTACTATCACTCAGGAGCCTGTACAAGTTCGCACAGCCCTCTTCACCCCACAGGAACAAACACACCAAACCTCCAAAGAAGGACCACCAGGAGGAGACCCCGCAGACGGAGGGGGAGGAGGGGGAGGAGGAGATCATCCCGGAGACGACGGGACAGGTATACCAACCACCGGGTTCGCAGGCACCCCCTACACCACTGACAAATTTATCGGAAAAGAACCCCCCATATTCACGGGAGACCGAGACAAGGCGCAAGCATTCCTTGCACAATGGAACCGGTTTGCAGGAGTCAACGCAGCCAACAGGAGCATGCAAACACCATACATCAAAGCCATGATGTTCCTCACATACATCCAAGGCAATCTGGTGGACAAATGGACCACCGAAACACAAAGATGGCTCAAAACCAGACCAGACAAACACGACCCATGGCTATGGACGGCAATTGAACTGGCCTTCAAATGACAGTTCAGGGACAATATGGAACAAGAACGCGCCAGACTGGATCTAGACCGAGGATTCAAAATGACGGGCAGTGACATAGACAGCTACGTAACCGCATTTGAAAAACTGGTCCAACAAGCTGATTATCGACTGGACAACCCCTTGGTACTCGACAAATTCACACGAGGAATACCAATGGACCTCTATCGCAACGCATATCAATTCCACAGCCCAAAAACATACCACCAGTGGAAGACGGCAGTAATAGAACAGCAGAAGCGATATCTCCATATGAAAGCATGTGTAGACGGATTTGGAAGACAACAGACATCCCAGCGTCCCAGGCAAACACAACAACCCATGAAGTTCCAACTGCCCCAAAGGCAAAACCAACCAGCTGGGTGGCAACAATACCAAAACCACCCCGATGCAATGGACACCACACCAGGAAGAATCCGCGCCATAGTCGCAGGATCAGACGAAGCCAATCCCAACAACGCACAGGAGTGGAGAAACTACACTCAGGGAAGACCCCCATTTGCACCAAGAGGAGGATTCCTCACTAGAGGAAGAGGAGGACGAGGCGTCTTTAACACAAGGGACGTAACCTGTTATAATTGTGGCAAGAAGGGTCACTTCTCACGAGAATGTCAGCAACCTCGCCAAACACGCCAAGGACCACTGCAAGGACAAGGCGCGTACATCGAGGAAATACCCACCGCTCTGCAGAGCGTCGTAGGGGAACCCCTCATTGACCTCGATGAACCTGCACAAATCAGTCATGGGTCCACCTCCCAACAGCAGGTTGAGGACATAATGGGGAGGATTGTGGAACTACCGGAGGAGGGAAGAGAAATGTTCGCCAGGAATATGGCAGGGAGCCAGGATTTTCCAAACGCCTGAACCCAACGGCCTGGGTGAGGGCAGTCAATTGTAACTTGTAGTTCATAACGCGCTATCGATCTATGCACATTCCAGTTTCGATTCGAATGAGTAACTTCATGGCCGAAAGAAAAGCATTAGTGGACTCCGGAGCCACAGACAACTTCATACATCCAGACTTCGTCAAAAGAATGCATCTAGGAACAAAAACACTAGACCGACCCCGTAACATTTGGAACATAGATGGGATGCACAACAAAGGAGGGAAAATCACCCACTGTGTCGACCTAAACATACAAACTGACGGAAAATTCAAGGATATCCGTTTCCTAGTCACCAACGTAGGAGGGGAGGACCTCATAATGGGGTACCCATGGCTGGCCACCTTCCAACCAAGAATACAATGGGCAACAGCAACCCTCGACACCAAACAATATCCCGTGGTCATAAGAACCACGAACCCAAAGAAACGCCTGGACATGGTGGAACTACGACGACTAATCACGCAAATAATCGACGACAACAGACACCAAGCGTTCAAAACCTTGGAAGAGGAAGAAACCCCCACACACCTACGAACAACGGCGACAGACATGGCAATATCGGCACAACAATACACGGAAAAGAAGGAGATACCCAAGGAGTACCAGCAACACGCAAGAGTATTCAGCGAGGAGGAATCCCAGCGATTCCCACCGTCAAGACCCTGGGATCACGCCATCGAACTCAAACCAGACGCACCAGACTCCTTCGATTGCAAGGTATACCCACTAAGCCCAAAGGAAGACAAAGCACTACAGGAATTCCTGGAGGAACAGACGGCAAAAGGCTACATAAGACCCTCTAAATCCCTGTACGCATCACCATTCTTTTTCATTAAAAAGAAAGACAGAAAGCTACGCCCGGTACAGGACTACAGAACTCTCAATAAATGGACCATACGAAACCAATACCCGCTTCCACTAATACCAGAGTTGATAGCGGACCTGAGCGGCGGCTGGATATTCTCCAAATTCGACGTCCGATGGGGGTACAACAACATACTAGTCAAAGACGGAGATCAAGAAAAAGTGGCATTCAAAACCAAATATGGCTTCTTCGAACCACTAGTCATGTACTTTGGGATGACCAACTCCCCATCTACCTTCCAAATGATGATGAACGCGATATTCAAACCCCTCATCAGATATCACGAAACAAAAGGTACCATCATTCGGGTATACATGGACGATATTGGCATCGCCACCACATCCACAGAACAAGCCCACACGGAAGCAGTACACGACATACTGGACCTACTTGCACAGCACGACCTATTCCTCAAACCGGAGAAATGCACATTCCACTCCTCGTCCCTCGATTACCTGGGGGTAATCATTGAAAAGGGGGTGATTCGTATGGACCCCATCAAAATCGCGGGAATAAAAGACTGGCCCACACCAAAAACCGTCGAAGAGGTACGATCATTCCTCGGATTCTGCAACTTTTACCGTGCTTTCATCTGAAGCTTTGCTACACACGCCCGGCCACTCAACAAACTCACGCGCAAGGATACGGAATGGAACTGGGGAACGGAACAACAGCAAGCGTTCAACAAACTTAAAACGCTGGTAACCGAAGAACCAGTACTCACACACCTGGAATTAGATAAACAATTCGAAATGGAAGTCGACGCATCGGGATATGCAGTGGGAGCGGTCCTACTCCAGCGAGGAACAGACAACAAACGACACCCAATAGCCTACTACTCCAGCACACTAAATGCCGCAGAAAGGAATTACAACATCTACGACCTGGAGCTCCTTGCCATCATAAAAGCCTTATGAAATTGGAGGCAATACCTCGCAGGGTCACCACACAAGATCAAAGTATTTTCCGACCACATGAACTTATTGTACTGGCGGCATCCCCAAAAGATCAGTAGACAGGTAGCCAGGGAAGTACTCGAATTATCGGAATACGACGTGGAGATTCACCACATAAAAGGCACGGCAAATGGACGAGCGGATGCCCTGTCCAGGAGACCAGACTACGACCAAGGGGAAAACGACAACGAACAGGTCGTCATACTCCCAGACCACGTCTTTGTCAGAGCAACTGAGATTGACACAACCGAGGACCCAATCCGTATGGGAGAAACAGTCACTATAACAGAAATGCAACCAAACAATCCGGTATACGCCCAGAACCAAGAGACGATCAAAAAATGGGTAGACCCTCACCACCTAAAGAAAATAGAAGGGACCTGGTACAAAGAAGGACGACGCGTAGTCACAGGGGACCAACACGAACGATGAAGGATCATACAAGCACACCACGACCCTCCAGTCCATGGGCACCCCGGGATCAACCGAACCATCAAAATGGTAGAACGATACTACTGGTGGCCTGGACTAAAACAAGAAACGCAGGATTACGTCAAGGGGTGCGCCGATTGCCAACGAATTAAAGTCAACAACTGCCCCACACGAGCTTCGCTACACCCCATATTCCCAAAACCAGAGGCGACCCCATTCGAAACCATAGCGCTAGACTTCATCACCAAACTACTGCAAGCAGATGGCTGCGACTCCATACTAACAGTAACAGACCACGACTGTTCAAAAGCAGCAATATTCATCCCATGCCTAGAAGAGATAAGCGCAGAAGGTACTGCAGCCCTGTACGTAAAACATGTCTTTTCCCGATTCGGATTACCAGCACGTATCATCAGCGATCGAGACCCCCGATTCGCCTCCAAATTCACAAGGGAACTGTGCAAGATCCTAGGCATAGAACAGAACATTTCCACGGCCTACCACCCACGCACAGACGGACAGTCGGAACGCACCAATCAATGGTTAGAACAATACCTACGATTCTGGGTCAACGAACGACAAGACGACTGGACGAAATACCTACCAATGGCCGAGTTCACGCACAACAATTGGCCGAGCAAAACCACAAAGGAATCCCCCTTCCAAGTACTTATGGGGTATAATCCACGCGCGGACTGGATTGATCGACCATCGCCAATTCCCCAAGTGGCGCTGCGAATCAAACAGTTCAAAGAGGCTAGAACGCGCGCTCAGGAATTGATGATCAAAGCGCAGCAGGGCTGGATCAAACACCGAAACACGCCCAAATACCAGATAGGGGACCTCGTATGGCTAGAAGGGCGCCACCTACGTACCAACCAACCAACCACAAAGCTTGCGCCCAGAAGGCATGGACCGTTCCAGATCACCCAGGTGATGTCCGCAGTCAATTACCGCCTAGAACTCCCCACACAGTGGAGCATCCACCCAGTGTTCCACACGGATCTTCTGACCCCTTACTGTGAAACTCCCACACACGGGCCAAACTATCAGCGCCCACCACCGGATTTAGTAGGAGGCGAAGAAGAATATGAAGTCGAGAAGATTCTAGACTCGCGGCGTGTCACGATCACGTGACATGATGCCATGCAAGCATTTCCGTTTTGGGACTGATGACTCAATTCCATATTTAGATTGTGACTCCAGTCGTGCCAGCTCAGCAGTGCCAGCACCTAGACACGCTGTCACTTGCGCGTCGTCCACAAAATAGTATAGAAAATCACAGTTTGTAAGATATATAAACCGCTAGTAGTTTACCTTGTAGTCCTCATTCGAGTCTCTTTAGAATATAGCTCAAATAGCTTGTTCTCCAGAGTGAAGAGTCAAACCCCGGTCCAAGTTCCCATGAAGTGGATTAGTAAGCATCGGTGACCATCCCCGGCCCGACTTGCTAATCTTCCTTGAAACCCCGAGTGTACGATCCGGGTGATCGTAACATTAGACTCGAATCCACCACAGTCTTCTTGCGCGGCGCCACGAGCCTTGTAAACACATCGACCCACTAGCACAGTCCGAGCACCGTGGCTAGTCTTGCACTTGACATCCCCGATGACGATTCCTGGGTAGAAGTACTCCGACGTTGGTCGGACGACCTCCCCGCGCACGTTCTTGGTACAGTCTACTGGAGTTACACACACCGAGACGGACAACGACTTGATGCGTGACAAGGCTATCGGGCCCACATCAACGGGCATGCCTTCTACGTCGAGTTCATCAACCACTGCTGGTATATTTTGGAAAAACGTGACGACGACTTTGTCACCAAGAGCTCCTTCAAGGTCCCCCGCGACAACGACTACGGCTTAGGCTGGTGGTCGGACACCGACACCGAAAACCCAGAAAATCTCCCACCCGCAACCGCCCCGATACCAGCCAACCCCGCACCAGGACCAACAGAAGACCCTGTCGCTGAGTTAACCGCCGTGTTCCGCCAGTTGACCCCTATCCACGTAGATACCACCCTCGTCGAAGAAGACACCGAACCACAACTAACCCTCGAAGAACTCACTCAAGCCGTCATCACAACATACATCCCGCCCGTCAACATCTTCACCACATACGCAGTCCCCACAGCCCCGATCGCCGCACCCATGGC
The DNA here is from genome assembly GCA_021527775.1 of Lactarius sanguifluus. Taxonomy (NCBI): domain Eukaryota; kingdom Fungi; phylum Basidiomycota; class Agaricomycetes; order Russulales; family Russulaceae; genus Lactarius; species Lactarius sanguifluus. The sequence goes on along the minus strand of JAKEYF010000022.1, from coordinate 472,016 downwards.
AGCAGTACCACTCAACGGTACTCTCAAAGGCACCCCACCAACCATCTTCACCGGTAACCGCAGAGAAAGCGAACAATTCCTTCAGGAATTTCGCCAATATCGCCGTACCAACCGCAACCATGAACTCATCGTCAACCCATTCTCGCGCATAGGACTCGCATGCGGTTTCATCTGAGGCCCCGCCGTCAACGACTGGGTGGACCTGATGGAACGCGAGCTCGACGACAGCACCACGCGTACCGCAAACCCCATCGCCGAGACCAGCAAACAGTTGTGGACGACTTTCAAAACCGCTTTCAAAATGGTGTGGACGGACAACCTCAGCAAGCAAAATGCGTACCAACGATTGACGACACTCGCAATGGAAGGAGACGATGTAGACAGCTACATCGCAACCTTCGAATGACTCGCACATGTAGCCGAGTGGAACCGCGATGCAAGCGGCACAGTAGAGTTCTTCTGGCGAGGACTCACCATCGTGTTGCTCCGCGCGTGCCTCATGCGTACCACGATACCGGAGACAATGACCGAGTGGCAGACCGCAGCCCGCGCTGAGGTGCAACGGGCACGCACCCTCGCCAGTTGTCTCGCCACACGAGGGAGTCGTGCGCCCAAGAAACCAGACCCCGTGCTCACCGCCTCGTTCGCCCCGCCAACTGCACCCAGTGCACCAACCTTTGACGGCGTCGTCCCAATGGACGTCGACACCACCACCACGAACAAAGTACGGTATACCCCGTTGACCCCCGCCGACCAAGATACGTGCCACCGCAAAGGCCGCTGTTTCCGCTGTCGACAGCAGGGCCATATGGCCGATCGTTGCCCTGTGTACCCACCCACGTACCCACCCGCGCAGATCCACGCCCTCAACGTATCACCAACGAATACTGCAACACCCACCTCAGCCAAAATCAACAACGTCGAAACCGTGAACATCACCACAGCCACCGCAACAGCACACCTCCTCGGCCTCACCGACCACGAACGTCAAAACATTATCGCGGACCTCCTCATGATGAGCAGTTCCAACCTCGGCAGCGGCAACACCCCACAAATCAACGCACTAGAACTCGAGGTCACACCGTCACCCCACGCCTTCGACCGACTGCTGCCCCGTCCTCCACGTAGCCTGCGTCGCCCATGCAGTCCGCGAATCGCGCCCCCTCCTCTACCGATAGTCGAGGACGACTATTCGCCGAAGGGGGGAGTAAAAACCCTCAAATTCTTGGGTTTCGACCAGGCGATACCAGCCAGCGAAGACTTGTGACCGCCAACTCCAGTCGAAGACGACGACTGGACCTTATTCGCACCCCGCAGCCCCGCCAGCGCACCACCATCGCCACCCCCTCGCCCCCCATGTAGCCCAACCCGACCACTATTCCTCGCCAACGCATGCGAACATCCGCAAGACCCAGATGAAATCACCCCAAGGCCACCTCAACACGCCGATCAACACCCCCACGCTAACGCAGCGGTCACTCAGCCACTACCCCAGCTGACCTCGGACGCCACACGCAACTGCGACAGGCCCGATCACACTACCCAACGACCACGGCTGCTGGACGCAATAGCCACGCGTGAACACGATCGACTCCGCGACACCAAGGCACGCATCAACAACCGCGTCCAAGAATGGCTCACCGCAGTCGCCTACGAACCGCCGCCGCGTCCGGGCCCGCAACTTCGCCCTGCACTCAACATCATCCCCAAAGAGCGCCCAGACCCCGAGCTAAGAGAGTATAGGTACGACTATCAATTTGACAAAGATCGCAGAGAGGGATAGCAGAATGGTTCGAGGACGAACCAATCAAGAGAGGGGCGTATGTCACGATCATGTGACATGATGCCACACAAGCGTTTCCGTTTCGGGACTGATGACTCAATTCCATATTTAGATTGTGACTCCAGTCGTGCCAGCTCAGCAGTGCCAGCACCTAGACACACTGTCACTTGCACGTTGTCCACAAAATAGTATAGAAAATCACAGTTTGTAAGATATATAAACTGCTAGTAGTTTACCTTGTAGTCCTCATTCGAGTCTCTTTAGAATATAGCCCAAACAGCTTGTTCTCCAGAGTGAAGAGTCAAACCCCGGTCCAAGTTCCCACGAAGTGGATTAGTAAGCATCGGTGACCATCCCCGGCCCAACTTGCTAATCTTCCTTGAAACCCCAAGCGTACAATCTGGGTGATCGTAACATGGCGGTTCGGCAGGACAAGGAAACTGCAGTATTTGGTCAAGTGGTGTGGATACCCTGACTCCAAAAACCAATGGGTCTCGAAGGATGACGTCTTCGCTGATGAAGCTATTCGGGAGTTCAAACAATCAAACCCCGCACAAGAAACACATATAAGCCTAGGGCTTTCCCAAGAGACGTCCCCATCTCCCACTTCTACCACTCCCACTACTCATGTCCCAATCCCCAGTCCAGGTCCACTATGTACTCGATGACCTACTCCCCATCTCAGTCCAACCTACCCTCATCGTACAAAACACTATCACCCATGTCGCTTCCTGAGCCCCTTCAACCAACAGACAGTCGTCACTCTTCCCCCATACCATCCCTCCTTCCTTCGCCAAGCCCTACAGCCGTACATACATGGCCCCCTTCGTCGGCGGGTCATATCCCGACACGACCTCCATCCCGTCAGGACCAAGCTCAGGTACAAGAAGATCGAGACTACAACCAGTACCTGTCAGAGGAGCATTGCCCTCTCAACCAACACCTCACGTATGGGAATCACCTCACGGTTACTCACGACGAAACCCCACCGATATGCACCACCGACAGGAGACCAATGCATGCTCCGAAAGCTTCTCGACCCGCGCTCCGCCGATATCAGGCGGAGGAACACAGTCCAGTTTCCCAATCTCGGGTGGAAACACCGCCACCCCACGGGTATCAACACAACAGGGGAGTACATTACATCCCATTCCAGATCCGTGACGCTCAAGGCCGGCTGCACCCAGCTCGGTATATGCAGCTCGTCTTCACGGCGGACCCCTTCGTCCTCACCTACAGACAGGGCAGCGACCAGCAGTATGGCAAGTCGGTGCATGCCACCCCCGACTACGACAACCCCTCGACCACCTACACCGACAACAACCTGATCTTCCTCGATCAGAACAGCAGCTATCGGGAGTTGGTGGACGCCGCCCTGTTGGGCATGAAGGACCTCTCGGTCACAGCGGAGATCCACCACTACCGATGTCTCCAGGCGGGGTACGCAGCCAAGGAGGAGGAGCTGCAGAAGAAAGTACAGGAGTTGGAACGAATCAGGATCACCCGTCACCAGTGCGTACTCCGGTTGCAGCGCACCAATGCTATCAAGCGTATCAAGGACGAGCACGACTCTTACCAACCAGGAGCGGAGGAGGGGCAGCATATCGCGACCATAAGGGAGGTGTTGGAGCGTGGTTGGTCTGGGGCCCAATCGTGAAAAGGGGGTGATGTTACGTTTGGCCCGGAAGTGGACACTGACGTCAAGGGTATGACACCACGTCAGCAGTATATCGTCATGGACTTGTGAGATCAGTCAGCCAGGTAAGCTCCGGCACATGTGATTGTGTACGATAACAGATCGGATCATGACTCGTAGTGACTCATACTAGGATAGCTGTACTAGGGTTCAAGCTACTTACGCTATTGGCTAGTACTTCTTGGAGCGGCGCTTGAAAGCCCGTGCGTATCTGTATAAGTAGAGTAGGGTAAAGACCAAGAACCGCCATCTTGGTCTTCTTCCAATACCACCGCATTCTCCTGCTCTATAGGGATCTCCCCCTTTAAGTGAGTCGTCCAGCATACCCCAGAGACCAAGGGGTCCCCTGTGACTTATCCCAACGTTCCCTCCATGGACAGTGGATTATCCTCTTGACGCCATCTATCACAAAGTCTTCCTATACCAGAACGAATGCGTGGCAGCCCCCTATTGCTCCCTCTACATCGTCAATCACAACACTTGGGAGGAACTCGAGATAACAGATGCCCCACCTATCGGATTACAACAGGGAGATGATCTTCACGCATACAGAGGATTAGCAGGAGAGTTATTCCCCCATCCTGCATTCTACCTGCAGAGCAGAGTCAACCGCCTATTCTACCCTCTCGTCAGGTTCGCCACACAGCAACAGGCCTAAGTCAGGCATACGTCCATGGTAGACATAACACAATGGTTCATCATCATTCTCTTTAGATCATCCCAGGCAGGAATGTGTCCACCATTCGCAAGCCTCCGAGCATGATACCAGCCAAGCGCAGCATCTCGAAAAACCTGTGAAGCATACTGAGTCCAGTGTTCCTTTGGAACTTTGCCAGTGTCAAGCACGTCCTCTGCCAAAACCAACCAGGCAGCAACATTCTCACTAGCCTTTCCAGAGAAAGGTTGGACCACTAGTCATGTAAAGTTCTCCTTAGGTGAGGAGGATCGCAGCGGCAGAGCCGTAGGGGCAGTAATAGTAAGGTTGGTGTGGGTGAACACAGTTTCTATTGACCTCTGAAACTGCTGGGACATGACTACATTACTCTTCACAGTCTGGAGCTCCTGCTCAAACTTGTGAAATACCATTCGCATAGCTTGAAAGACTTTGGGTGTAAATCCCTGTTGCAGAACCTCGAACGGGGACATCCCTGCTCTCTGTCCTGTTGGGATCGTGGCGTCGGGGTCCATTACTTCATTGGCGCACTAGTACTATGGGCCTACTAGATGGGTTGCGCAACCTAAAAATATCGTCGTGACACTCTCAGAGTGCGAGTCCCACTGACCAAAAAGAGGTCAGGGCGGCGCTATTACAGCGAAATGGAGTTATACCTATCAGGCTTGATATACTTGTCCGACATGTTTCCTATTCCATACAAATAACAACTGTGACTTGATTGTAATACTTTCTTCTGAGCGTGAGCCAAGGTTAGGGTAGCCTCACACTTGATCAAGTGTGATGTCACCCACCTCCGTGTGACTGTGTGACTTCAAAGAACTAAAACGGCAAGGAGAGTAGGCGAGAGAATTCTGGGATTCCTGTCGCAAAACTACCTGCTTATATACATGAATTGACTACGCTTGCGCGTTGCACTGATGCAACCTACTCCTATTCTTACAAGGGCACATCTGAGACAGAGATAGAGGAACATCTCAGAATACCTATATTATCCAGGCTTGTGCATCGTCTGAATAATATCCGTGAGTCACAGGTTGGCGGATGAGTCATGTGTTCACAACATGAGCTGGACTTCTACCCAGTGCGCCGAGATAATTTTTTAAAATTTCATACAACTAGTATCGTTTCTTATTGATGTCACAGAGTCACCTCATTGTTGCCGCCTCCATCCTTTGCCACACGCAAGTCCACCACCACCACCACCACTGCACCGAGCAAGCCCCACTGCAATGCCATGCCATTGCGACATGCAAGACCCACCACCATGCCAACCCACTGCCCGCAAGCCGTGTTGTGGCACCACCCAATCACAGTGCATAAGTCCCCGCCATCTCCAACACGGCGTGCAAGTCCCCACTGCCAACGAGGACGACCAGGCAACATCGACACCGCAACGACAATGGGTACAGTGACGAGGACAATGGCAGCAAGGACAATGGCAATGACATCGGCATTGACACAGCACACAAGACCCCACCACCAACCTGCCATGACGCCACCCTGACACAGTGCAGGCCTGCCACTATGCCAACCTGCCTTGCGCAGGCCCTGCAACCATGCTCAGGACCCAGCCACCATCAACTCACAGCAACGCCACCCCCACTGCGCCACACAAAAGTCCCAGCCTGGGCCACAATGACTGCAATGAGGACAAAAGTAACAACAACAACAACTGCGACGATGACAAGGTGGCAGCAGTGGAGACAGTGGTGCGGGCAGGCAGGGCAGGCCAATAACTACTTTATTTTGTAATTTATGAAATGGGAATTTAGTTCAATTTACTGACTCAAGTTGATGACTAGTTGATGACAAAGCTGAGGTTGAGTCATTGGAATGACTCATGTGACTTGTTGGGTCACAACTCGGCAAAAGCTGTGACCATGTGAGCTGACTCACAATGAGCTGGGTTGTGGCAACACTAACTAAGTGTACAGTAAGACTCCTTGACTCAGGAGCTGACACATCGTATCTATTAATAGCGCTTATCTATTGTGCTGACTGAGGCACTTGTCATAGCGCTTACAAGTGGCTCCACTTGGCTGAGTAAATCCTAATACAGTGAGTAAGTGTAAACTACTAAGCATAGTCTAGATCCTTCTAGATTCTTCCAGAACCTTCCAGAACCTTCCATCCTTATCTACCAATCATATGAGTTCGTACAAATAAGGGATAGCAATCCCACGGTCACATGCACATGGTGGCAATCACATGTGACTAATGAATACCTCTGTACTTCGGCCCTTCACCGTATAAATCCGTATAAATACAGAAAAATAGGGAAAATAATACGTGTCCATGACAGCTGATATATTCTCACAAATGCTATACTTATCAACTACCTTCATTGGGCAATGAATCCTCTTGCCAAAGAGTCTACAGTCAGTGACTTTACTATTGCACTGCTCCAAGAACTTGGCTACAAGACAAATGTCAGACTCATCTGCAGTAGAGTAGTTCTCCCATATTGGATCTGTGGAATAGAAAGCCACACAAATACAAATATTGGTGTTTTTGACTGCGCTCAAAATGATTTCCTCCACTTGATCCAGGAGAATAAGTGTCTTGAGGGAAACCTAGACCCACATGCCCAGCTTATTGCTGAGGCAATTGCCACTTTTGGTTACAACAATTTGAGGTGGCAACAATTAGAGTAGGTGATTGTCAAAGAAGAGGTGGTATAAAGTAAATAGTAAACAGTAAACAGTTACCCCAAGTCCCTTTAGAATCAAGAGGAACTGTTATCCACATTTGACCTCAGATCAGAAGATATTTAAGTGTGCTAATGGGTTCAACACATTGTTACTTTGAACTTGGCCCTGGATGGAAGCTACCATTTTATGCTGACAAAATTATAACACTTCTGTATTAAAAGGCAATTCCATTTCCTTCAATTTTTATGGTCAAAAATGTGAATCCAATAATTATATACTATTAAGCCAAATTCATGTTGGAAAATGATATCAAAATGGTATTTATATAATATAATATTTCCACAATTTATAGTGGGAAAATATATTATCATTTAAGGATTCCATCTATATATAGCTTTGAGCCAGTGGTCAACACCATTTACACTTGAAATAAAGAAGTATCTTTGCATTTTTCTAACCTATTTCTGTAAGACATTGCCAATCAAAGGGATTGTAAAAAATTATATCCAGTAAATATTATTAACATCATTTTGTAACATGAATTTAGCCTAATAACCATCATATTTGGTTTTTATGTTGTGAAAAATAAAGAAAAATGAAGTCTTTTATTATAGAAATGTTAAGATTTTGTTATTAGAAAAATGGAGATTTCCAACCAATGTCACCTCAGAATATCTCACATTTTTACAGATGCCCTTCTCAATACCCTTGATACTAGAGTTTTTAATGAATGCTTGGTATAGAGATGTCAACGAGTTATACTTGTGAGTATGAGTACTCATCAGAAATTCCAAAAGGGGCACTCGTACTCGACTCGTACTCGTTGGTGCGAGTACTCGTGAGCACGAGTACTCACCAAATTCTCCAGACCAAAACTCGTACTCGCAGCGCGAGTACCCGTCCGAGCCGCGAGTACTCGTGAGTACAGGTACTCGTACTCATTTGAATTGTCCGAGTACTCGTTTGAAACGAGTACTTGGAATTTTACTATCATTTCCGAGTCTACCACTGGCACCTGTGTTACTAGGCTGTGTAATATAGGTACTATAGTAGCTAACTACAAACAAGGTATTGTAAACGATGCCCGCCGCAGCGTCGCTGCCCCCTGCCGCTAACATCGTTGCCGTGTCGTTGCCCCCACCGCTGTTGGTGTCACCGTGGACCGTCGTCGTCGTGGACTGTCGTCATCGTCGTGGACTGTCGTCGTCGTCGTGGACTGTCGTCGTCGTCGTGGACCGTTGTTGTTGTTGTTGTCGTCTTGTTTGACCTGCCTTGCCGTTAGTCTTTGAAAGTCCAGTTGCAGCAACTGAAAAAGACTGCAACTCAACTGAACTGCAACTGGAAAAAACCGGACTTTTGGTTGCAGTTGTACCTAATCCTAGAATGTATCAGTTGCAGTTGCGCGAAATGGCAGCTGACCTCCAACCGGTTGCAACCGGTTGCAACCGATTTCTTAGTCAGCAGGTGATTGGGCTGAATTTCTGATCAAAACGAGCCTAAGATCACCCAAATCGGCCAAAAACTGAGCAAGTTATGATCAAAACAATCATTTTACTCATAACTTTTGCTTTTTTTGGCTGTTTTACCTAATTATTTTTTCATTATAAGGCAGTTGCACTTAGAAATTTATTATAAGTACCTATTAACACTAATTATAAGTGGTTTTGACTCAGTTTAGACCAGTTTCAGATAGATTAAATAACATTCAGTTGGGTCCAGTTGCAACTGGTGCAACTGGTTTTTTTGCAGTTTTTTGCAGTTGCAGTTGAGGTTGCAACAAATTTCATTTTTTGGCAACCAGTTGCAGTTGCAGTTGGACCAAATATGGTCAAAAAACCGGACCCAACCGGACTTTCAAACGCTACTTGCCGTCGACGCTGGTGTGTCGTCACTTCGCTAAACGCCGTGGTTGACCCACCGGCGGAGGTTTGTTTATCATCGTGTGTGCGACTGCGGTCGTCGTGGTCGTGGTCGTGGTCGTAGTCGTCATGGTTGATGGTAAGGAACTCACGTGTGTAAGCAACTCACCAGTAAAGCACAGAGCTTCCCACGCCCGGTAATTGCCAGCTACATGCGGACCGGCTCGCGGGCTGGGCCAAGCCACATGCACTTACAACAATACTAGTACCACCATCAGCAACAGCAAGACGGCAGCGCCGACGACAACGACAACGCCTTGGACGATGATGGAGCGACGCCCGTCGACCATGACGATGGGGTGTGCCAGTGACAGCAAGACGGTGGCATCCACGACACCTTGGACGAGGCGACAACGACGACGGAGCGACGCCCGTCGACTCGACGACGGCATTGGGCGACATCGACCGACATCGACAGTGACAGCAAGACCAACCACGCGTCCGCCGCTGCTGACAACAACAACAACAGCGAGCGACCGCGACGACTACTCGGATGGCGAGCTATGTAGCTTTTAGATACATTGTATAAACTCAATAGACAATAATTTTTATTTTGCAAAACTATGATAAACTAAAGGCTGGGACCATGGGTATTGACCCCAATTACCACGAGTACTCGTGAGTACTCGCACTCGGGAAAGGGTCAACTCGTACTCGCAGGAGTATTCAGGCATGAGTACTCGTCACAAACGAGTCACACTCGCGAGTAGACTTGTTTGATGACAACTCGTTGACATCTCTAGCTTGGTATATCTTGTAGTATATATTAGAATGGGGAATAGATGTATGAGTGAGCAGATGTCTGCATAACAAGACAAAGCTCAGCTATTGTGTGCTGTACTACAGTATAAGTAGGAACTTGAAATTATATAACCAAGTATATATCTGCAGGGAATATAACTGTATAGTAGTAGTGGCAGTGTATACTAGTTGTAAGTTTTGGGGCATCAATGTAAATTGCTTTATAAATAGTATTTACTGTTTATAAATAGTTTACTATCTATTTATTGGCTGTTGAGTAAACATAAACTAAATGGTTGGAGCCTTACCTCTTCAGAATCTGATTCTGAAGTGGTACTGCTCTACCCCCCCTGACCTGCTGCTACATAGGTGGTGCTAGGCATCACAATGGTCAACGCAGCACCAATATTCTACAGGATTCCAGTTACTGCCAACCTTGTAAACTATGTGAAGAATGGCACATTCCCCCCAGTAGCAACTATTGTTGTTGCACATGCCCCATTGGAGAATCTCCCTATGCCCAATGGCAACCTTGATGGCAACAATGACTTGGATGGCATGAAGCCCCTTGTAAATAGGGATGCAATTTTCTGTTGTTACAAAGTGTTTCAAACAGCTAGGAGCACTGGTTGTAGACCTACCAGCATAAGGCCACCTGAGCATAATGACTAGTTCCATTGTTTTTATTATTCAAGTGTATCTTCTACCACCTAGTCAGTACTCCATCTCCATGTCATTGTGGTTGAGGTCATCTAATGTGGGCTAGTCTTTGAGTCTTTGAGTGTGGCTTCTTGACTGGGTGTGGGATAGAGGCTTAAAGTTTAGACACAGAAGATAATGAAGAGGTCATCAGGAAAAACCCAAACCCTCCATTTATGACAAAATAGTATATTTTGGTCATTTGACAACAATTTGAAGCAAAAAACCAAATTGGTTGGTTTTATTCTTCAAAAAAATGATGAACCCTTGAATTATTGACATATGTTTAATTGACCACCAATTTAGGACATTCTTTTTATAGCACACAATTGTGTACAGGTATTGACAATTGGGCAGTGACCAAAAGTGAATATGGTTCATGTTTTGCACAATTAAGTACATTGCAGTCTCCTTAGAGCCTTAGTTGTGCACATATGAGATAAAATTGTGAAAAAAGGCCCATATGATAGTGTTTTTTTGGTATCAAGTATTAGTAAGCATCAGTAAGTACACATGTTGCTGCCAGGGATTGCCCAACTTTTTACTGGTGCACCAGCAGGAAACCAGTGCAAGTTGCACAAGTTGGCAAGTTGAATATAGAACTGTTCCAACATATTTTTTAATATCAATTTTATTATTAAGAATAAATAATGGATGTTATTTATATTGTTAATTACACAGAAAAGAAAATATTATTGCATTAAAATATATTCATGATCTGAAGAGATAAATTATTTATTTACTGTTGCAGTCAAAAAATATAAAATAAAATTGCATAGCTAACATATGTACATCTTATATAGCTGGTGCCCTGCTGCCGTCTGCCACTGCCATCAGCACCATCATTGTCACAGACCTCATTGGCATGTGGTTGTTGTCATTAGTTGCCATCTTTGTTGTGTTGCATTGTTGTTATTGTGGTCGCTTGTGGTGTCCTGGCATTGTTGGGGGGCTTGTGCACTGTATTGGGGTGGCATCCTTGGCAGGACTTAGTGTTGTGGCAGCTTGGAGCTGGCATTTTCTATCTTCTGGAATAAAATTCGGAAAAATATGAAAATATTTGAGCAGCTGGCTTTTGAAGAAAGTCGAGGGGTCCTCTGCCAACTCTAAGCGATCCGAGCAACAATTTAGGAGTTATTTGACATTAGCTGAAGGGTATTAGCTGACACCATTCAGCTAATGTCAAATAACTCAGGAACTGTTGGTCCGATCGCTTAGAGTTGGCAGAGGACCCCTCGGCTTTTAAGAAGATCTACCTCCACAAATATTTTCATATGTTTCCAAATTTTATTTCCAGAGATAGAAAAACACCAGCTCCAAGCTGCTGCAACACTAGTCCGACTTGTGTGCAATGAGGTCATCTGTAAATGCAATTAGGTGTTCAGAGTGTTCAGAGCTGTTCAGAGTGTCCTTGAACAGCTCTGAACAGCTCCGAACACCTACTGCAATTACAGATGCCGTGGAGGTAGTGTTGCAGGGCTCTTTGAGCCTGAGCAAGCCCAAGTCTGAGCCATGCAAGCCCACTTTGTGGGCTCGCAAATGGAGCTGAGCCCCGGCTAATTTTCTCTGAGCCAATGGCTCAAGCCAGCTAAACCATGGGAAATGTAACAAAGCCTCACAATTTGCACATACTCTGAGCACAATGGAGTACAGAAAGTACACAGAAGGAGGATACAACATGCAGAGTACATAATCCAAAGCTAGAACACATTACAATGGCCTTGTGGTCAAAACATTTGTTGAGCATCCAGACAAACGCAAGCTGTGAAACACATTCTCACCATCAATGATGGCCAAGTGACAAAAAGATCTGACTCACATTTGGCCGCTGTGCGGCAAGGAGTTGCCAGGTTTGCCAAGTAAAGGTGATACAGTAATGGGGTTCGACATGACACTGTTGGAACCATGAGCTGAGCATTGCTTGAGGAGGGTGTGGAGGGAGGGTGTCATACTGTGGCTTCTCATCGAAGCCAAGGGATTGGATATGCTGTGTAAAAGTAATGAAGGGTGCAGGTAGGCAAAGGCAAAGAGTTTCGCTCGAGGCGATCTTCTTCTTGAGAACAGATGCTGCGTACTTCTCAATGGACCCCTTGATGATGTTCTGCCAAGGTAAGCAACCACAACATAGATACACTATACTATACACAAGTGATTCAAGATTGTTGCAGTGGGACTGCATCTGTCCTGAATGGCTGTTGATTGAGGTAAAGGTGATGGTGCCTATGGTCTTGAGCCCAGAAATCAGTGGAACATGTTGATGAGTAGAGGGATTGTGAAAGAGTTGGGCCAAGCTGAAGTTGATCAGAAACACCTGGCTAGTGTTTGAGAGTTCAGTCCTATGGACTGAAAAAAACTGGCAACCGGACCGAACTGTAACCGATACCGACCGGACCATCAGTCACAGTTATCACTGGTTTGACAAATTGTTGGTTGCCGGTTCAACCCATTCCAGTAAATACTCTAACTGCACAAAAACCAGTTTGGACCAGTTCAGACTGCTTATGATCAAAGGTTCTGCTATTTTTTGTAGAGATATGACATGACTACTACATAGTAACTATGTCGTGGGGGTGCAGTGCGGTATTGATGTTGTGAACGCGTGGCACCACACCGGCATTGTGTGGGCGCCATGCCATGTCGGTGTCGTGGGGGCGCCACGCCACGTTGGTGTCGTGAACGCATGGCACCACGCTGGCATCGTGGGGGCGCCGCACCATGTCGGTGTCATGGGGGTGCCGCGCCACATCGGTGTCGTGAGCGGGTGGCACCACGCCGGCGTCATGGGGGCACCATGCCACGTCAGTGTCATGAGCATGTGCACCACACTGGTGTTGTGGGGGCACCGTGCCATGTTGGTGTTGTGGGGGCACCGCGCCAGGTCGGTGTTGTGTGGGTGCCGCACCATGTTGGTGTCGTGGGGGCGCCACGCCAGGTCAGTGTCATGTGGGCGCCGTGCCACATTGGTGTCGTGAGCATGTGGCACCATGTCGGTATCGTGGGGGCGCTGCACCATGTTGGCATCGTAGGGGCGTGGCACTGTGTCGGTGTCATGGGGGCGCCGTGCCGTGTTGGTGTCAATCGCGGCCCCAGCAAGAACACCTATAGAGGAAAATATAATTTTTTTTGGTTAGTTAAATGTCAGCTACAAGGAAAGGAAAGAATGCCTAGCTTCTTGAGGGTTTCCTGGGCCAAAGCAACGTAGTTGATGGGTGCTGCGATGGTGGTTGTTGACACGTTGCAGCCGTTGCAGCAGCATCTGGCCCAGCGACCTCTATGCCCGTGAACCCATGACACGAATTTTTAATAATAACTGGCAGATAACCAGTTAAGACTGGTCACTTGACCAGTTAAGACCAGTCTCAGTTTGAACCGGTCCAGACTGGTTTTTTGGCTGGTACTAAAATAATATGGACTGGTTTTTGTCAGTTCAGTCCAGTTTTTTTGACATCTAGCAGTTTTTAGAACCAGTCACAGTTCCAGTTCACTCAAAATTACCCCAAATAACTGAACTGAACTGAACTTTCAAACACTACACCTGGCTGCTTAGCTTGCCAGCGCCTGTCATGAAGTTTGTGGGTTTGACATCTCGATGAATGTAGCTTTGCTTGTGTAGTGATTCGAGACACAAAAGCTGTAAAAGAGTGGGTATGAGCTAAATGTCTGGGAGTGTGAAACAGATGGATACTACCATTTGATTGGCATATGAAAATACCAAGTTGATGTTGTGGTGCTTGGATATCACCTCTTCTAATGTGAGGTCAAGGCAATTGAGTACCATCATGTTGTAAGGGACCTCTCTACCATACCAATGCATAGTAGGGATTCCTGACATGCCAGAGAGGGGCTTGTAGATGCTATGCTCATGAGAGAGCCTAAGAGTGTGTGTTTGGATAGGTTCAAATTTTAGGGCAACGTCTTGCCCAGTTTTGATATCTTGTTCCAGATAGACATCCCCTAGATGTTACGATTTCCCCTCTTCCCGGTATCCCCTCTTCCCTTTTCGTGGCTCGCATTCTGTGTCGGCTTTCCATTGTACTTTTACGATACGATCCGCTTCGATCCGCGCCCCGGCTCTTATCTCGCGCCCAGCACATGACCGTTATGACGCCCCATGGCGCGACTTCCAGAACCCGCTGACGACTTCTGATCCATGCGTCGTCCCACGGAATTCCCTTGTTCTCTTTTCGTACTTTCCCCTTGTTAGCTCTCTAGGACCCGGATCCTAGGATTGCGCCATATGTTTGTCTCTGACAAACATCGTGTACTAGTATATAAGTCCCACGCTACCTAGCTTGTACGGTAGACTTGACTTCTTGTGTAATACCACACCGCTGTCCATTCTCATGAACCGATCCCCTGAGTCGCACTTTCGCTTGACTCCCCCCTTTCGCTCGCCGTTGTGCTTGAGCCTGTCCCTGCTACTACCCTTGTGTCCACGGAGGCCAAGTGGTACTTGTTCACCATCGAACTAAGTTGTAACTGACTTACTCCTGTCCCATTACTGTCCGTGACTTAACCGAAGTACACATCATACTTAACGCCCCTGTGGTGGCGTTACATTAAGTCAAGTCTCTCACAGTGGCGACATCTAGTCGCGCCAGATCCAAGTTCCAGCCTGAGTACATCACTCGGCTTACAACCGACGAGCTCTCCGACCGTATCAAAGGAGCAGCTGTCTGGGCAGAAATCAACGGCGTTGAAGGATACTACATCTTCAACCCCAAAAAGAAAGAGTATCACCAGATCCATTACCTAGAGGACAAACGTCTCTGGGCTTATATTGATTACTCGCCGAATGAACGAAGCTGGTATACTATTGGACCAGTACCGCTTGAGTTAAACGTTGGACCACTAAAGAGTCATAACCCGAAAGGGATTGACGTTGACTCCGACCCTGATAATTCACCTAGTGTCTCCGTGCCAACAACCACGTTTACCCCCTCCCTATTTGTAAACCCCCCAGACCTACCTGGTTCCCAACCCACACCCCAGTCCATGTCACAAACCCATGCCTCGGCCAGCACGACCCTTACCAGTGGAGGACCAGCTCCTTCTGGTAGTGGAGGTGCTCCTAGCGGCGGCCCGTCAGGTGGAGCAGCGGCTCCTAGTGGCGGAAGCGCAGCTCCTGGAGGAAGTCTCGCGGGTGGCGGCGCTAGTGGAGGAAGTGCACCAGGTGGTGGAGGAGGCAGCGCAGGTGGCGGAGGAGGCAGGGGCAGTGGAGCAGGTGGCGCTCCTATTCCCCCCGTCGGAGCCACACCAGCCGCGATCCCACCCGCACCTGGAGGACACGGACGCTTAGGAGGGAATCCACCCCCCGAGTTCAACGGAGATCGAGAAAAGAGCAAGCAGTTTATGCTTGTGTTCAACCTATATTGAGAAATGAACCCCACCGTCGACCAACTTGCTATCCCCTACCCCCACGCGATGACCTTTCTCTCGTACATCCGTGGACCCCTTGTCGACGATTGGGTCACAGAGCAGTTCGCTTGGCTTGAGGACCAGCGGAACACAGGAGTTCTGATGACAGAAATGAACCTGTGGAACACCGTTCGCGATTGGTTTGTACAAGCGTATACCGATACGGCGGAACGAACAAAGGCCCGGAAGAGTTTGCAAACTCTGACCATGAAGGGCGAAGACATCGACACCTATGTGGCTATGTTTTCCAACTTAGTCCACAAAGCCAGGTATAACCCCGATGAAGCCACGACCCTGGAAATGTTCCAGGATGGACTCCCGAACCAGTTAGTAATCAACGCTACGCGCTTCCAACATCTGATCACATGGGATGATTGGAAGGCGGCCGCTCGGCTGCAGCAGGCTGAATATCTGGTTTTAAAGGACCGCCTGGGAAAGAACAAACCCCAGCGTGGAAAGAAGGGCGGACACAGCCGAGAGCAGTGGGTCCAGGCCCTCAATCAGAACCGAAACCCGAATGCCATGGATGTTGGACGCACCCGAGCCTCCGTGGCACTCACCGACGGAGACCGGGCCCAGCTTCAGAAGGAGGGACGATGTTTTAGATGTCGTGCTCAAGGGCACATGTCACGTAACTGCCCACAAAAGGGAACGCACGCGGCTACTGCCTCCTCCTTCGGACCCCCCTCCTTTACCCCGACTCCAGATGTATCAACTCCCACCATCACTACTGTTGCTGTATCTTCTAATCGCGTACTTTCGAATGAAGAGCAGGCGGATGCGCAGATCGCTGCAATGAAAGCGCAGACCCAGGAGGTCAGGGACCTCATGGTGGACAAACTATTCGGGAAGGAGGGTTTTCCCGATGCTTGAACCCGGCGGCCTGGGCTAGAGCGTTAAATCTAAACGTGTACACTAGCAGATACCGATCCATGCGAATCCCAGTTCTGTTTAAATCTGCACACACGACGGCCGAACGACAAGTCCTAGTGGACTCAGGAGCAACCGACAATTTCATTTGTTCGACACTGCTCAAACGACTACAGATATCCACTCAAGATGTCTCGCACCCCATCCGCATCTGGAACGTGGATGGAACAAACAACCAAGACAGCGAGATCACGCAGTACACCGATCTCACCGTAAGAACGGGGAAAGAGACCAAGACGCTTCGTTTCCTAATCACAAATTTGGGAAGAGACGAAGTAATCCTTGGGTACCCCTGGTTTATGGCCTTTGAGCCACAGATACGATGGGGAGAGGCAACGCTGAACGAGGAGTTTCAGCTGGTCGTCATTTCCAGCCTTCATCTGTCAGACGAAGCCACGCCCATGGAAGCATCCATACAGGCATTGGAGACGTATGAACTTGACAAGGAGGCATGGGAACAGCTCATGGACGATGAGCGGGATCCCTGCATTGCATTCCTACGAAAAACAACGACAGCCTCGGAGCTAGCCCAGTGAGAGGCAGCAAAGAGGCCCAAACACACATTTGAAGAGCTGATACCAGCAGAGTACCGGCGCCACCATAAAGTATTCAGTGAGGAAGCATCCCACCGATTCCCCCCCTCGCGAGTATGGGACCATGCCATCGACCTTCTCCCAAACGCCCCGCCAGCATTGGACTGTAAAGTGTACCCGCTGGCGCAAAACGAAGAAGAGGTGCTCACTACGTTCCTCACCGAACAGCTGGACAAAGGGTATATCAGACCCTCCAAGTCCGCTTACGCATCACCGTTCTTCTTCATAAAGAAGAAAGATGGGAAACTAAGGCCCGTCCAAGACTACCGGCAGTTGAATGAGATCACCGTCCGAAACCACTATCCCCTTCCCCTCATCCCCGAACTCATCGATCGCATACGAGGAGCCTGACTGTTCTCCAAACTCGACATTAGGTGGGGCTATAACAACGTACAAGTCAAACCGGGAGACGAGCACAAGGCGGCCTTCAAGACGAACCGGGGACTATTCGAACCCCTGGTTATGTACTTCAGCCTTACCAACTCCCCGTCGACATTTCAGGCGATGATGGATTACATTTTCCGAGACCTCATCCTACTCAGACTCGTAATCGTCTACATGGATGATATCCTAATCGCCACCGCCCTCGACCACGCCCAGCACCGGAACGTGCTGCATGAGGTACTGCGCCTCTGCGAAGAGCACGACCTGTTCGTCAAACCAGAGAAATGCGAGTTCGAGGTGTTAGAAATCGAATACCTCGGACTCATCATCGGACACGGGAATGTCCGGATGGATCCCGTTAAGGTACGGGGAATCCTGGAATGGCCAGCCCCGAAGAACCTCAGGGAAGTGTGCGCCTTCCTCAGCTTCTGTAACTTCTATAGGTGGTTTATCCAAGGATTCTCCACCCTCGCCCGCCCGTTGCACGACCTCACAAAGAAAGATACCCCCTGGTGTTGGAACCAGGACCAGCAGGATGCGTTCGATAATATCAGACGAAGCATTGGCCGAGAACCTACACTCCTTTTCCCCGACCTCACGAAACCATTTGAGCTCGAAGTAGACACGTCCAACGTAGCCCTTGGGGCAGTACTTAATCAATTGGGACCCGATCAACGCATGCACCCGGTTGCGTTCCACTCTGAATCACTAATGGAAGCGGAATGCAACTATGACATCTACGACAGGGAGCTACTAGCAGTAGTCAAAGCGCTACGAGCCTTGCGTACCTACCTGGTCGGCTCCCCTCACAAAATTATCATCCACACCGACCACACCAATCTGCAGTATTGGAAAGACCCCCGAAAGATCAGCCGAAGAGTGGCACGCGAGTTTTTGGAGTTATCAGAGTACAACTTTGCACTGAAGCACGTACCTGGTATAAAAAACGGTCGTGCGGACGCCCTCTCATGACGAGCTGACTACGAACCCAATGAGGAGGACAATAACGATGTAATCGTCCTCCCCGCTGACTGATTCATACGCGTGACCCAGATGTCAATGCACGACATGGACATCTGGATGCAAATAGCGCAAAACATGGACGAGAAAGCCGTCCTCGGGTGGGTCGAACCCCACAACCTGAAAAAGCACCAAGGTCTCTGGTGGAAAGGAGACGCTCTCGTCGTCGTGGGCGACAACGATCTTAAACGGGGGGTAATTACCTTTTTCCATGACACGCCCAGCATGGGCCACCCAGGGATTGCAAACACGCTAGAGTTGGTGCGACGTGACTACTGGTAGCCGAATATGTGGAAGGACGTGGAAGACTACGTCAAGGGCTGCACAACGTGCCAAGCCAACAAAATCAACCCCCACCGACAAAAGCCACACCTTTTCCCCATCACCACAGACCCCGACACCGAACCATTTGAAGTTGTAACAATGGACTTCATCACAAAACTACCCCCGTCGAATGGATACGACTCCATTCTCACCATCACTGACCACGACTGTTCGAAAGCAGCCATCTTCATCCCATGTAACGAGACGATTACCGCAGAGGGAGTGGCATGACTCTACCTTCACCATGTCTACCCACACTATGGCATTCCCCGAAAAATGATCATGGACCGAGACCCGCGCTTCATGTCCGCCTTCATGAAGGACTTGTGTAAGACGCTGGGGATCCATCAGAACATCTCCTCCGCATATCACCCACAGACGGATGGGCAGTCGGAACACACTAACCAGTGGCTGGAACAGTATCTCCGCCACTGGAGTAACGTGCAGCAGGATAACTGGGTGGAGGCACTCCCAGTAGCGCAATTCGCGCACAACTCGTGGCCAAACACCACAACCAAGCACTCCCCATTCTTGTTGATCATGGGATGGGAACCACGTACCATGTGGACATCAAAACCCACGTCGACTCCGTCCGTTGATCAACGATTAGAAGAGATGGGTGATAGACGCCAGCATGCGCAAGACTGTATCAAACACGCGCAAGAGCTTATGGCGAAGAGGGGGAAGACGCGCTTTATACCTTACCTGGAAGGTGCCCAAGTGTGGTTGGAGGGGATGAACCTCCGGACCTTTTACCCCACCGCAAAGCTCGCCCCAAAACATCATGGACCGTTCCGAATCAAGAAAGTCTTATCGGTGGTCTCGTACGAACTAGATCTTCCGAAGACGTGGAAGATACACCCTGTGTTCCATGCAAACCTCCTTACGCCATATAAGGAGACGGAACTCCATGGAGCTAACTTCATGCGACCTCCACCTGACCTTATCGAGGGAGAAGAAGAGTTCGAAGTGGAACGCGTGTTACAATCGTGCCTTCATGGCCAAGGGCGCAAACTTCAATTCCTGATCCAGTGGAAGGGGTTTCCCATGAGTGACAGCTCGTGGGAACCACTCGATAATGTTCGCCACGCACCTGACCTAATCGCCGAATTTTACCGGCAAAATCCTACCGCCGAAGGGGCTGGACGAAAGATATAAAAGACACACCCCCTTCACCCACTCTCGTCGCCCATGATCATCCCTGGAAACCTCATGTCTGATACACCCATCATCACCACTGTGCCCGTTCGCCCCCCATCTCAGATCATTCTTGAGAACTTGACTGTACCGTCTCAAGAGGCTGGTATCCCGGTTATGGGATACGACGCCTACACCCCTTACTCGCGCATTGTTACTCCGGAACCTCTGCCGGAATTCACGCTTGACCCAGAAACCTCACTGCCCACTGTTGTCGAACCAGCTGAGTCACCGGAATCTCCTGAGCCCACATCTCCACCCCCGCTCACCTCACAACCCACACTAAGCACACTCCACCAACCCGACCTCCCGCTACCCCCCATTCCCACCTGGCATAGACCATGTATTCACCCCTCGTCCTACAGTTGAGCTCGCAGTCCCTGACCGTCGCTACGCCCTCCTCGACGACGAGGATGAGGACAGGTCAGGGGAACCAGGCATCCCGTACTTCCTTAACGACCCCACTTCCCCACGCTTCCACCCGCTTATGATTGGAGAGCCGGGAAAGAAGGAGGTGGCACAGTATATCTATTACCGTAAAGATTACCAGGAGGTCGTAGGCACCATGGGCAAGGGGGAACCTTGCTACGTCACATCCGTCTACCTGCGAACTGTCCAAGCTAACCAACTCCCACAACACGTCATGGACAAGCAGGTGGACCTATTCCACCCTCACAACCCTCGCCACATTGTAATCGATGAGGTGATCTCTTCTCTCCACTACCCCGCGCTCCATGTGGACGTCTCCTGCCTGCGCACGTGCCTTGAGGCACGAGACGCGCTCAAGGTGCGTCGGGACGACCTTCGCAGGCTGGAGGCCGAAGCAATGAAGGACCAATTCCACCTTGACATGAACATGTCAAGCGTACGGAAGAGGTTGCAGTATGCCCGGATCATCCCTCTCATTAGCGACTGATACGTAGAGCTGATGACGAAACCCACTCGCCCCCGCCACTCATCTGAGCTCCGCACTGATAGCGCGGACGAGATGCCCCTGCCACCACGTGCTGGAGGACCTAGCGAGATGCCGCGCCTTCATGAGGAAGGCAGCACGCGTCGTTGCAGGTGTTACGAGTGTCGGTCCAAGGACCACCTCGTCAGAGATTGCCCCGAGCGAGGGCGGCGGGACGCATGCCAGTGGTGTGGCAGTCTCGCCCATCGCGTGGATGTCTGCCTCATAAGACGACTATCCCCGATGTCCGCTCGGTACGAGAATCCCACGCCACGTACCCGCTGGTGTGGGAAGTGTCTCGATTGGAAGGCGACACACGACGAGATCGACTGCCCGCAGTATGAGGGTTGCCGTAAGTGTGGCCGAAGGGGGCGCCACATGTTCTTACGATCTCACACCTGCCCCCACTCCCCCTCTCCTGATCCCACTACTGTTATCCCTGAAGAGGACTGTTACTATACTAGCGACTAGTCGAAGTCGTGGTGACTTTGAGTCTGAAGGGGGGGTAATGTTACGATTTCCCCTCTTCCCGGTATCCCCTCTTCCCTTTTCGTGGCTTGCATTCTGTGTTGGCTTTCCATTGTACTTTTACGATACGATCCGCTTTGATCCGCGCCCCGGCTCTTATCTCGCGCCCAGTGCATGACCATTACGACGCCCCGTGGCGCGACTTCCAGAACCCGCTGACGACTTCTGATCCACGCGTCGTCCCACGGAATTCCCTTGTTCTCTTTTCGTACTTTCCCCTTGTTAGCTCTCTAGGACCCGGATCCTAGGATTGCGCCATATGTTTGTCTCTGACAAACATCGTGTACTAGTATATAAGTCCCACGCTACCTAGCTTGTACGGTAGACTTGACTTCTTGTGTAATACCACACCGCTGTCCATTCTCACGAACCGATCCCTTGAGTCGCACTTTCGCTTGACTCCCCCCTTTCGCTCGCCGTTGCGCTTGAGCCTGTCCCTGCTACTACCCTTGTGTCCACAGAGGCCAAGTGGTACTTGTTCACCATCGAACTAAGTTGTAACTGACTTACTCCTGTCCTGTTACCGTCCGTGACTTAACCGAAGTACACGTCGTACTTAACGCCCCTGTGGTGGCGTTACACTAGAGAATTGAGTAAAAAAAAAAATCGAAGGGCCTCAATCAGAATGGCTCACTGGAAGTGCCAGAACCCAGTAATGTTCCCACTCTATACCTTCCATGTACACAAACTATGTTGGGCTGTTGCCTATTTAGATGTGTCCTGAGGTGTTCATTTGAATCTGACATGAGGATGGGAAATTGGGTTGACCAGATATATCCTGGAAATATGAGTCAATAAAAAGACAGGGATTTGGGCACAATGGATGAAAATGGGAGAGAACAAACAGACAGAGAGAATGGAAAGTTAGAACTCCAATGGGACATTCCCACATTTCCAACAATGACAAGAACATGTGAGATGATAGTGCAATTTCAGAGTGTATCAAGGTACATGGAAGTATCGAGTTGGGAACATGTGATCTAAAACCAAATACCTAGAGTTCAATGTCGTAGTTCTTCATATCGTCACCAAGTAGTTCGTCCCTTGCCGCTTCGACGTCCTCACCCAACAAAGAACCAAGCATAATCATTGGCTGAGAGTCTTCCTCTGTCTGGGTCTCTCCCAACATTGCAGCTTCCAAAGTCTTCCAACCAGCCGTGAAGTCTAGACACTGCTTCTTCAGCAAGAACTTCAGCATTTGTAGAGCCTCCATTAAGGCTGCAGTGATCCAATTTCGTTTCTTGGTATCAGTCTCCCCAGCTGATGAGAAGACATGCTCACATAGGATGGAAGACACCTGACGTCACGATCTGATTGAAGTGGACGCTTACTATATGGTGATGACCTCATTAGTAAGTAGTAATGTGTCATGGACAAAGGATCAGTAAGCAGTACAGACTATCACATGCCGATGTGGCATGACTCGTTCCTAGGATAGTGGTAGTAGGGTTCAAGCTACTTACACTATTGGTACTTATGTTTTGGGAGGAGCTTTAAAGTGTCCTCATACATGTATAAGTAGAGACCATTGAAGACTCAGGATCACCATCCTGGTCTTCTTCAATCACCACTCCTTCTACTCTCATATCACATGCTATACTTGTCTCCCTTGAGCAAGTTGTCTACATTGTCAGGGTATCCAGTAGTGTTTAAAGGTCCAGTTACCCTAACTGGAAATAACCGATAACCGGACCTAACCAGACCAGAAATAACCGGACCATCAGTCATGGTCACAGCAATTCATGACTGGTCTGGTCACCAGTTATTCCATTTTTGGAAATTACTGTGACCAGAAATAACCGGTCATGACCAGTCACACCATATTGTGTAAATATATAGTAATCACCTACTTACAGGGCACAAATATATATATATATATATATATATATATTTTTTTTTTTTTTTTTAAAGTTCAAATTTTACTAAACTTTAGTTTTTTTATCAATTATGACTGAAAATGACTGGAAATGACCGGTCATGCTCAGTAAAAAAGGAAAAGTCTTCGCTAGTCAGCCATCGTCAAATTTTAGTCGATCGGGGTCACAAATCTTGCAAATAGTCAATATTTAGTCAATTGTAGTCATTGTCAACTACCTGTGACTATTTCCTGAAACTGAGTCCAGGTCACTTTGCTGAAGTCAATCTAAGTCGTCTGACAGTCATTTCAAGTCATTTCAGACAATCCATAGTCAATTTTTGCCATTTCGTAGTCATCCCAAGTCCGATCCAAGTCGTCCGACAAGCCACTTCAAGTCATTTCAAGTCATTTTTTGCCCAAGTTTTTGCTGTACAGAAAAAATAAAAATCCATTCATTGCAAAAATATGATATCTATGGGTAATTTACAAAGTACTAATTACAGGCCTCCACCACCGTCGTTGTCGGAGCGCAGCGGGGCGCTGTGTGAATAGAGCATGCCGCCGCCACTACCACAATCGGGCTCTGTGGCCACGTCAGTGGAGTACTCCCCCCCTTCCCTGCCATCACTCCGTCATGGTCGCATCATCATTGTGGCACGTGCTGCTTGGTCGGCTTGCGTCAGCGGTGGTGGCTGTAGTTGCGGGTGGTCGGGGATCGACGTCGGGTGGAGGCGGTTCCGAGTCGGTACTGGCGTCATGGATGGTGGGTCCGTGCGGTGCTGAGGCGGCTGTTGCAGTTGATGTGAGCGTGGTGTCAGTTTAAAAGGACTGAATACTTTTTTTTTTTTTTGGTTTGTGGGGGCGGCGGCGTTGACGACATCTTGTGAACGTGTGCCGGTGGGCGCATGCTGAGTCTGGTATGAGGGGGGTCAGTAGAGCACACAAGGGGCAGGTTCAAGACACTGCCCATACTTACACTTAAGACCAGCAGCGATGTGGCGGTATTGGGCTGGTAGTGTCAATGAAGGACGGAGGGGTGCGGTGCGCAGCTGCGTGGCAACGGTATGAGTACGTTGTGTGATGCCCCCCTTGTGGACTTACATTTCTGAAGAAGCAGAGCGGTTGAGTTGGAAGCACGACCTTGGCACGACAAAAAAAAATTGGGGGGAAGTGGGCATGCGCAAAGATGGATAGGACAAAGTTTGTTTCAACTTAGAGTCACATTGATTTGTCAAGTGTCTAAGCGTGGGAAGTATTTTTTCGTTCCGTCCCGCGTCCGTCCAAGAGACTCCAACTCCAACTTGCGAGCATTCGTCTAAGTCCAACTCCGTTGACTTCCTCATTCTCTTGCCACCGCCGCACTTTCGCTCCAGTCTACATTTAAGACAGCAAGACAGCACACTGTCAATCTCACTGCCCACCTTTTTCCCCACAGGCTACAGCAGACGATCTGGATGCTCAGCGCTCAACGCTCAGGTGCTGCCACGTCGTTGCTGGTCATAAGTGTAAGTATGGGCAGTGTCTTGAACCTGCCCCTTGTGTGCTCTACTGACCCCCCTCATACCAGACTCAGCATGCGCCCACCGGCACACGTTCACAAGATGTCGTCAACGCCACCGCCCCCACAAACCAAAAAAAAAAAAGTATTCAGTCCTTTTAAACTGACACTGCGCTCACATCAACTGCAACAGCCGCCTCAGCACCGCACGGACCCACCATCCGCGATGCCAGTACTGACTCGGAACCGCCTCCGCCCGACGTCGATCCCCGACCACCCACAACTACAGCCACCACCGCTGGGAGTCCAACGCAAGCCGACCGAGCAGCACGTGCCACAACGACGATGCGACCACGACGGAGTGATGGCAGGGAAGGGGGGGAGTACTCCGCCGACGTGGCCACAGACCCGATTGTGGTAGTGGCGGCAGCATGCTCTATTCGCACAGCGCCCCGCTGTGCTCCAACAACAATGGTGGTGGAGGCCTGTAATTAGTACTTTGTAAATTACCCATAGATATCATATTTTTGCAATGAATGATTTTTATTTTTTCTGTACAGCAAAAACTTGGGCAAAAAATGACTTGAAATGACTTGAAGTGGCTTGTCGGACGACTTGGATCGGACTTGGGATGACTACGAAATGGCAAAAATTGACTATGGATTGTCTGAAATGACTTGAAATGACTGTCAGACGACTTAGATTGACTTCAGCAAAGTGACCTGGACTCAGTTTCAGGAAATAGTCACAGGTAGTTGACAATGACTACAATTGACTAAATATTGACTATTTGCAAGATTTGTGACCCCAATCGACTAAAATTTGACGACGGCTGACTAGCGAAGACTTTTCCTTTTTTACTGAGGGTCATGACCAGTCACAACTAGTGTTTTAAGGTCCAGTCCATAGGACCGGAAAAAGACCAGGGACCCAACCGGACCGGACCGATTTGCAACCGGACTGTCGGTTGCGGTTGCACCTTTTTTGGACCCAGCCCGGTTGTGGTTGAACACTTTCACTACACACTCTGCAACCGACAAAAGACTGGTTGAAACCAGTCCTCAGAGCAACCACACCAAGATTTTCAGACAGTCACTCAGATCCAATTTGCAGGCATGATATATTAGTTACTACTACTACTACTACTACTACTACTACTTGTAAACTGCCATGTCAGTGTTGTGGCGTCATGA
The DNA here is from genome assembly GCA_021527775.1 of Lactarius sanguifluus. Classification (NCBI taxonomy): domain Eukaryota; kingdom Fungi; phylum Basidiomycota; class Agaricomycetes; order Russulales; family Russulaceae; genus Lactarius; species Lactarius sanguifluus. The sequence continues at coordinate 445,956 of JAKEYF010000022.1, read as the reverse complement.
TGCCAGCGCCGTGCTGATGTCGTGGTGACGCGGTGCGGCGCGTCGATGCCATGGGGCTGCGGCGCCGTGTCGCAGTCACAGTACGTCAAAGGCTGTGCAACATGCCAGTCTAACAAAATCAACCCCCATCGACAAAAGCCACACCTCTTCCCCATTACCACAGACCCTGACACCAAACCATTTGAAGTTGTGACAATGGACTTTATCACAAAGCTACCCCCATCCAATGGGTACAACTCCATCCTCACCATCACCGACCATGATTGTTCAAAAGCGGCCATCTTTATCCTGTGTAATGAGACGATTACCGCGGAAGGAGTGGCGTGACTCTACCTCCACCACGTCTACCCACACTATGGCATTCCCCGAAAAATGATCATGGATCGAGACCTGCGTTTCATGTCCGCCTTCATGAAGGACTTGTGTAAAACGCTGGGGATCCGTCAGAACATCTCATCCGCATACCATCCACAGACTGATGGACAGTCGGAATGCACTAACCAGTGGCTGGAACAGTACCTTCAGCACTGGAGTAATGTGCAGCAGGACAACTGGGCAGAGGCACTTCCAGTAGCGCAATTTGCACACAACTCATGGCCCAATGCCACAACCAAACATTCCCCATTCTCATTGATCATGGGATGGGAACCACGCACCACATGGGCATCAAAACCCACATCAACTCTGTCTGTTGATCAACGGCTGGAGGAGATGGGGGATAGACGCCAACACACACAAGACTGTATCAAGCATGCGCAAGAGCTTATGGCAAAGAGAGGGAAGACGCGCTTCATACCCTACATGGAAGGCACCCAAGTATGGTTGGAGGGGATGAACCTCTGGACCTTTTACCCCACCACAAAGCTCGCTCCAAAACACCATGGACCGTTCCGAATCAAAAGGGTCTTATCGGTGGTCTCTTACGAACTAGATCTTCCGAAGACGTGGAAGATACACCCTGTATTCCATGCGAACCTCCTCACACCATATAAGGAGATGGAACTCCATGGAGCTAACTTCATGCGACCTCCACCTGACCTGATCAAAGGAGAAGAAGAATTCAAAGTGGAGCATGTGTTACAATCTTGCCTTCATGGCCGAGGGCGCAAACTTCAATTCCTAATCCAGTGGAAGGGATTTCCCATGAGTGACAGCTCGTGGGAACCACTTGAGAATGTCCACCACGCACCTGACCTAATTGCTGAATTCTACCAGCAAAATCCTACCGCCGAAGGGGCTGGACGAAAGATATAAAAGATGCACCCCCTTCACCCACTTTCGCCATCCATGATCATCCCCAAAAACCTCATGTCTGAAACACCCGTCATCACCACTGTGCCCGCTCGTCCCCTTTCTCAGCGTATCCTCGAAAACCTGACTATTCCCTCCCAAGAAGCTGGCATCCTGGACATGGGTTACAACATTGTGTATACCCCATACTCCTGGATCGTCACCCCCTCTCTGCTGCCTGAATTTGTACTTGACCCTGACACCTCGCTACCCACTATCGCTGAACCGGCCGAGTCGCTGGAATCCCCTGAGTCAACGTCTCCACCCCCGCTTGCCTCACAACCCACACTGAGTATGCTCCACCAATCCGACCTCCCACTACCCCCATTCCCACCTGGCATGGACCACATATTCACTCCCTGTCCTACTATCGAGCTCACCGTCCCTGACCGCCGCTATGCCCTCCTCGACAATGAGGATGAGGACAAGTTGGGGGAACCGGGAATCCCCTACTTCTTCAACAACCCCACTTCCCCACGTTACCACCCACTGATGATTGGGGAGCCGGGGCACAAAGAGGTAGCATGGTATATCTACTACCGAAAGGACTACCAGGAAGTTGTAGGAACCATGGGCAAGGGGGAACCTTGCTACATCACACAAGTCTATCTGCGCACCGTCCAAGCTAACCAACTACTGCAACACGTCACGGACCCGCAGGTGGACTTATTCCACCCTCATGACCCTTGTCGCCTTGTGATCGATGAGGTCATTTCCTCCCTCCACTACCCCGCGCTCCACGCAGACATCTCCCGATTGCGTGCCTGTCTTGAGGCGCGAGACGCACTCAAGGTGCGTCGGGACAACCTTCGCAGGCTGGAAGCAGAGGCAACAAAGGACCAATTCCACCTCGACATGAATATGTCGAGTGTACAGAAGAGGTTGCAGTACGCCCGAAGCATCCCCCTCATCAGCAACAGATACGTAGAGCTGATGACCAAACCCACTCGCCCCCATCACACATCCAAGCTCCGCGCTGATAGCGTGGACGAGATGCCACTACCACCGTGCACTGGAGGACCTAGCGAGATGCCGCGCCTTCACAGGGAAGGAAGCATGCATCATTGCAGGTGTTATGAGTGTAGGTCAAAAGACCACCTCGTACGAGATTGCCCCGAGTGAGGACGGTGGGATGCGTGCCAGTGGTGCGGCAGTCTCGCCCATCACATGGACGTCTGCCTCATAAGGCGACTATCCCTGATGTCCGCCCAGTACGAGAATCATACCCCACGCGCTCGCTGGTGTGGGAAGTGTCTCGACTGGAAGGCGACACACGACGAGATCAACTGCCCGCAGTATGAGGGTTGCTGCAAGTGTGGCCGTAGGGGGCGCCACATGTTCTTGCGGTCTCACACTTGTCCCCATTCCCCCTCTCCTGATCCCGCTACCATTATCCCTGAAGAAGACTGTTACTATACTAGCAATTAGTCGAAGTCGAGGCAACTTCAAGTCTGGACAGGGGGTAATGTTACGATTTTTCCCCTTTTCTGCTTCGCTCTCTCCTTCTGTTTGACTCTCGTCTTGTTTGGCTTCGGATGTACTTTTACCCTATGATCCGCTTTGATATGCGTCTCGGCCCTTATCTCGCACCTAGCGCATGACCATTACGACGCCCCATGGCACAACTTCCAGAACCCACTGACACCTTCTGATCCACGCGTCGTCCTGTGGAATCCCCTTGTTCTCTTTTCGTACCTTCCCCTTGTTAGCTCTCTATAGTGGTTTGAGGTCCGGTCTGGTCTGGTCTTTTGCATCTTTTGCTGTGCAACTGGACCAGGACTGGTTGCCACAGATGTTAATTTTGCAAAGACCAGACCGAGACCACAGCCAACCAGTCTACGTCGGTCCAGTTGCAGCAAAACACCTGGTTCCGACCAGTCTTTCGAGAGACCGGTCGACCACCAGTCTCAACTGGTTTTTTTACAGTTGCAACTGGTCTTTTTATTTATTGCAGTCTTGTCAAGTGATTAAATTCACACAGATATGTACGGCTACAAGAATGAGGCTGTACACTAGCTAGCTACAACTTGAAAAAATCCACCGCAGGACTTGCTGTCCGAACTGTCAAGTCGCATCATCGACAAGTCAGGTCATCAAGTCATCGTTGTACATGTGTTGTTGTTTTGTGTCGTCATTGTGTTGTGTTGTGTCATCGTTGGGTCGTCATTGTGTTGTGTCCTTGGTTGTGTCGTCGTTGTGTCGCATCGTTGTTGTTGTTGTCTTACTGTCATTGTTGTCATCTTGTTGTTGTTGTTGTCTTGCTGTCGCCACTTGTAGTCGTCGATCACCTCGCCTTTGTCGCTGTTGTGGTGCTGCCATTGTGGTTAGATAACTGGCCCCTCGCTGTGCATTACTGGTGAGGTAATCAAGGAGTGAACAAATTGGCAAGGGCCGGGACGTTGCACCATGACATGTGACTTGGCTTTCACAATCGTTTATGCTCATACCCAGATGACGATGGCATCAACTGCAAACCCGCCAACACACTGGCAGCCACATGCGTGAAAACGCAGCAAGTCGAACAAGATTCCAACCACTGCAGGCATCCCACCAACACGATTGCGATGCCGCTGGCATGCCAACAACACCAGCACAGCAAGCATGGTGAGGCGATGATGGCGATTCAACCGTGCCGATGGGGCAGTGTCCGACTCAACCATAACAGTGACTACGACAGCGATGAAGATGACGACGATGGCGACGGTGTCGCAACATCGAACGACAATGACACTGCCATGGCACTGCGACAGCATACAGCACCATGGCGCTGGAACACTACGACACCTACACGGTGTCGCAGCAACACAGCACCGACAATGTGGGCTAGGCGAGGTTGGCAGTGAGGGCAGTGGTGACAGAAACACAACAGCGACTGCGACTGCGATGATGGCGGTTGTTGCGACGATGGCAGGCTGCAACTTCAGTAGGCATTGTAGCTAGTTTTACAATTGTAGTAGATAGATATAGCTAGATAATAGTACAGTTTAAACCTCCAAGCTGGTTGCTGTAAAGACCGGTCTCAACTGGTCTTTACTCGGTTGCAGAAATGCTCGCTAAAATAAGCAACTGCAACTGGGCTTGGTCCGGAAGTCATGCAACCGCAACCGATGGTCTGGTTGCACATCAGTCCAGTCTGGTTGGGTCCCAGTCTTTTTCCAGTCCTATGGACTGGACCTTAAAACACTAGCTCTCTAGGACCCATGTCCTAGGATCACGCCTTATGTTTGTCTCTGACAAACATCGTGTACTAGTATATAAGTCTCACGCTACCTAGCTTGTACAGTAGACTTGACTTCTTGTGTAATACCACACCGCTGTCCACTCTCACGATCCGATTCCTTGAGTTGCACTTTTGCTTGACTCCCCATCTTCGCTTGCCCTTATGCTTGAGCCTTACCCCGCTATTGTCCTTGTGTCTATGGAGACCGAGTGACACTTGTTCATCCCCGAACTGAGTCGTAACTGACTCTGACCTGTCCCGTTACCGTTTGTGACTTAACGAAGTACATGTCGTACTTAACGCCCCTGTGGTGGTGTTACATGTAGCAAGCAAAACTGGCAATCACCAGGCGTGGGAAACTCGGCGTCATTCGCTGGTGAGTTGCTTACACACCATGTGAGTTACCATCAACCACACCATGACCACGACCACGACCTCGGTATATGCGACGACAGCTGGCAGCAAACCACCAGCAAGTGGCCAGCTACAGATGACAACAAACCCCCGCCAGCGCACCATCGACGATGAGTTGACCACAACGACACTACAGCGATGACAAGGCAGGTTGAACAGACAACAACAACACGACAACAATGACAAAGATGAAGACGACGACGACAATCCACGATGGTGACAATCCATGACGGCGACAATCCATGATGGCGACAATCCACGACGGCAACGATCCATGATGGCAACGATCCATGACGGCAACGATCCACGACGACTTGGACAACAGTCCACAACAACAATGGCCCACAATGACACCGACGACAACCACGGCGGCGGTGACACAATGACACCAGTACACGACGGCGGGAGGGGGCAGCGACAGTGCAGCGGGCTTGATTAGTGTTTGGAAGTCCAGTCTCAAGACTGGAAAAAGACTGAGACTGGACCAGACCTGGACTGATCTGGACCGGAAATTATTAAGACCAATCAAGACCGCTAACCGCGGTCCGGTCTCGGTCTCGTTGTGTTTCTGAAATTCGGTAGACCAATGCAAGACCAGTCTCAACCAGTCTCAACTGGTCTTTTCTCTTTCTTGCAGATGTTGTTCATATTTGTATTCTCGCATGAAATTGAGCAAACATAAGTATTATTACAGCCTGAGTAAGTATCTATACTAGCTACTAGTAATGCCACTGCCTTGCCCACCGCAGTGCTCACCATCCGAGTTGTTTGAACAAACATGTCGCGTTGGCGTTGTCCGAGTCGTCACTGTGGAAATCGTCTTGCTGTCGTTGTTGTCGGCTTCCATCATCTTGTCTTGCTGTCGTTGTCATCTTGATGTCGTTGTGGTCGTCTTGATGTTGTAATCGTGTCTTGAGGTCATCGTCGTTGTCATCTTGAAGTCGTCGTTGTCATCTTACCGTTATTGTCGTTGCCTTGCCATCGACTATTGTTCCACTGTTGTGGCGGTCAACCCTTGTCGTAGTCACTGTCGTCACTGCTACCGGTGTTGTAATTGTGGCCAGTTCTGCGTTGACGATGTAGATGAGACCGAGCGAGCCTGGTAGCCACTCACCAACTGGAGAGTCAAGGATGGGTGTCGTCAGCAAGCTTGAGACGCAGCGAGCCATGGCAGCCACTCACATCCCGGAGAGCCGAGGAGAGCCAGCTGGGGAGTTGAGGACAGACGTCGTCATAGGCAGCGGGTTTCCCGACAGTGGTGGCAACGGCAGCGGCATGACGCTGTCTTCTCTGGATGAAGTATATCTGCAGCCTGAGATTGAGCAGAAGGAAATAAAATAACATGCGCTTACCTGTGAGAATGAGTGAAGGAACCAGACTGGGGGATGGCACAGTCAGTAAGGTGAGAACGAAGCCAGCAATCTCCCTGGGCCGTCGAAAGCACGCTTTAGGAAATGTGGCTTGGCTTACTAACTTAGTAGCGTACTCCGCCGAGTCACTCGGGGACAGTAACAACAGCATCAACAACCCCACTAACACCACATACCCAAGGTGGCGGCGACAATTCAACCATGGATTGTCCAACTCAACCACTAGCATGACAACGGTGGGGTGAAGACAACAAGGCTGGCGACCAACAATACTAGGCTAGCGATGGCAAGGCAACCCTGAGGGCAACATGCTAACACCAAACGATGACGACGACGACTCGACATGCCAACACCAAACGACAACGACAACAACTCAACAACAACTCAGATGACAGATGCAACAGACAACTCAGATGCAAGCTCGGATGCAACAATTGCTGACAAACAGCATGACACGCGAGTCCTACCGTGCGCCGTCCCTCCCCCTCTCACTCACTCGCCTTACTTACACCTCTGTGTGTGTATAGATTCCGATAGTGCTGCGCGTGGTGGACCGCTTCGTGCGTGGGCCATTATCCTTTTACTAACTAATACAATGTTTTTTTCTCTAGGTTTTTTGATAGGTCATCACCACCTCACAAGTATGGTGCCACAACGCTACGACGGCAACGCGGCGCTATGGCGCTGCGATACCGACATGGCGCTGGGATGCCACGACACCGACGCGGCTCCGAGACGCCACAACACCAACACGGCGCCGGGATGCCACGACACCGACGTGGCTCCGAGACACCACAACACCAACATGGCGCCGAGACGCCACAACACCGACACAGCGCTGAGACACCATGACACTGATGTGGTGCTGTGGCACGACGACAGATGGATTAGATTTGGTAGACAGTGTACTACAGTAATAATCACATGTAATTATTTAGAAGAAAAGAAATACTACAATGAGTTATATGATAGAATAGCTATAGACCGGTTGCAGACCGGCTGTAGACCAGTTAGTGAAGGGCCGGTTTTTGTGCCCGGCTGAGAAATTGTGGACCAGTTGCAGTCCCGGTCTTACCCAAATTAGGTAAAAAACCGGACCGGACTGGACTTTCAAACACTAGGCTTGATACTACTGTAGCTAGTGTTTAGAGTACATTGTGTAGTTAGTTATGGCAAAAATAATGATATCTTTAGAGTACTTGTCTCAGACGAGTACTCATTCTATGTGAATGAATACGAGTACTTGCACTCGCGAGTACTTGCACTCGTGAGTACTTGCACTCGCGAGTACTTGCACTGCAGATGGGTACTCGCGCTGTGAGTATGAGTGTTGATTGGGAAATCTTGACGAGTACTCGCAACCGCGAGTACGAGTCGAGTATGAGTAGCTCTTCAGAGATTTCCGACGAGTACTCGTACTTGCGAGTGTCACTTGTTGACATCTCTGGCCTAGGTGATCAACCCAGGAATGAACATCTGCTCCTTCCAGGGAAGACACCAATGACAGACTCATTCATGGGAAGGCAACCACACGGGCTCTTGAGCAAGTCCATGAGGCTGCCTCCTGGTGTGCCACTGAAAAGGCGACTGCAAAACAGCCCCCTCCCACACCTCCTCCTGCAGAGTCTGAAGACTCTGCGGAAGAAACACCGGGGGAAACTGCCTTCCTAGTAGACATTGAGGACCCAGACACACCCAGCTGGACCGAGGTACTACAGTTGACTGAACAAGATCAATGGCTGGAAGGCGCCCAAGCTGAGCTGCAAAGCTTATGAGAAATGGGTGTCTTCAAGCTGGTCCCATGATCCACAGTCCCATCCAACCACAGCATCCTTCATGGCAAATTTGTGTGTTGATTGAAGCGCGACAGGAACGACAACCCAGTGTGACACAAAGTATGATGGGTTGCAAAGGGATTCCAGCAAGTATGGGGGCAAGACTTCAGCAAAACCACCTCCCCAACTGCCCACCTGGAATCCCTCCACACTGTTCTACACATTGCCACCTGCAACAATTGGTACATAGAACAATACAATGATAAAACCACCTTCCTCAACGGTGTCTTGCCAGACAACAAAATCCAGTACATGGAACAGCTGCCTGGCTTTGAGGAAGACAAGGGAACTCACATCTGGCAACTGCTGCGCAGACTTTACGGGATGCACCAATCCTCGTGGATATGGAATCACACTCTTAACGACTCTTTCCTCAGCTGGGGATTCACTCATTTGGAATGTGAATGGTGCATATACTCATGTTGTTCAGACAACAGTGTGATCTCCATTGTTGTCGTGCACGTGGATGACATGCTTGCTGTCTCAAGCGAAACTGAGGCTAAGCTATTCAGAACTGAACTTGAATCGAGCTGGCAGATCAGTGTGCTGGGGGAGGCCAAACTTGTAGTGGGCATCGCCTTACGCCGCAACAGAGTTGCCAGAACAATCGAGCTAAGCCAGACCATGCTCATTGACAAAATTGTGACCACCTATGGGCAAAGCACCACCACAATAGTTACCACCCCAATGGTGCACAGTGCTCAACTCATTAGACCAGATCCACAGACCCCGTAAACAACAATGAGGAAGAATGCCTAGCCAATTTGCCTTATCAGTCCCTTGTGGGTTCACTCATGTACATCACTAGCAGAACTAGGCCGGATATCATGTTTGCTGTCAGCAAGCTCTCCCGATTCCTGGACTGCTATTGCAAGGCACATTGGCAAGCAGCGATCAGAGTGGTCCACTACCTCAAAGGCACTCGAAACATGGCTCTGCAGCTTGGGGGAGTACCCAACACGATGCTACTGGGATACTGCAATTCTGACTATGCTGTATGTACGCTACACATTCCTTTCCACGCTCCAATCATGCTGACCATTGAGCCCACTCCAATCACACCAATTGTTGAGCTTTTCTCCTTTGCTCATCATCGCATCATCCCTTGCCTAGTACACTATCACATGAAGACTATGGGCCTGGTGTATATAAGGAGGTGCCTTCATTACCTCAGACACTAGCTTCTCCTTTCCGAACCATATACCATCCTTACTACTTCTTAGTGGTTCGCAAGGCCTGGCCTGAAGCCCTAAAGCCTGGGTAGCCAAGCTCTCAAAGCCTGAGCCCAGCTGGGCCCTTGCATCTGGCTTTGGAGGGCCTACAGCTCAGCTTGGGCTATGAAAAGCCTGAGCCAGGCCCTCGAGCCCGGGCTTTCAGTAGCTAGATTTGTCGTTGAGATTACCTCAGGCGCTGGGCCCGAAACTGTCCCTTTTCGATCTTTTCGGCCTCGGACTGGCATCGCATGGTCTCCTTGCCATATCGGTCTCGCACTCCCACGGCGTTGCTCGTTCGACGCAGATTCCCTCTATCCATCATCACTCTATCCATCATCCACCCTCTTCACTCATTCTCATTTGGTCCTTTGCTCGCAACCACGCAGACGGACGACCACGACGCTGGTTTCCCGCAAGATGGCCTCTAGGCCACTCGCAGCCAGGCCGCACGTTCCCGCGCCTCGAGTCGCCTTTGTTCACCAGGCCATCCGGCCTCCTCATACCATCCACCACAGCCTTCCTCTTTCACCCTGTCAACTCGCTTCACCCATAGAACACCTCGGCCACGCCGTCCCTTTGTCATTGGCAAGGGTGTGGTTCAATTCTTTTAATTTTACCTGTACTGATTCGTAATAACAATGTAGGAGCGCGCTGTCGTCGGGCACGACGCCAACCTCCATTCTCCCTGGTTCCTTGTCTCGCCTTGTCCCCCATTGTCTCGTACCGCCTCCCCGTTTGTACCTTACCTCCCCATCTCAATTCCATGTTTCGATCACCTCACTTCCCGTCTGTCTATGCCACCATTCTCTAATTCCCACTTCTTCCCTTCCTACCCTACTTAGCCTTTGGAGTATGGTCTCCATGTACTTAAAGGGCTTCTGGCTCTCTGCTAAATATTATCGTTGTCCCCCCCCTTTCGACGTTGTTCGCTTGTGTGATTTCTTGAGGTCAGGCCACTCGACGGCACCCAGAATTCTCGCAAGTCTAATGACTCGGATTCGCTACTCTCGCTCCTCATCTCTGTCGACTCGTTTCTGCATCCGTGTCTTCACATTCACACTCTTGCCTTCTTAGCTCGTGTTCCCGCTCTCCCTCCGTTCCTGCGACTCGATCATCGTCGCATCGGCACTTCGCCAACGCACGCGCTTCGGCTTCCAGTCTCAGCTCTCCTCTGTTTCACTTAACCCCACGGAATCCCTCTCTGCCTTCGAACTCACGGGACCCTCAGTCCCTACAACGTGTCCATTGAACTTGAGTACACCCCGACGGGAACGCCTTCACGATATGACCAACACTGCTGTGGGCAGACTCCCGTTTGCGAAAGTGTGAGTTCCGCTTTAGCCTGGCCATGGTTCAACGGGGGTCTCACTCACTCGCTACTTCAGGGTTCCCTCTCCCCACAAATCTGCGTCCAACACCAACATGCTCTCCATTCCCCGGGCTGCGGAAGATGTCGGGATGCATATCTTTACATCGCGCTTGGGGGTGTTCTCCATCCTCACCTCATTACGGCTAACCAACTATACAGTTTTCAAGCCACCATGATCAAAAAGGAATGTCGGACCCAAGCACAAGGTAACTTTTTGATGGCGAAGCCTGCTCTGTTGGCACCACCAGCGCCAATGCCACCTCGTTCAAAGCGGACACAATATCCATCGAGCAGAGTCATTGACCCAGCAAATGTTGCAGATGTTGAGTTACGCTCTCACAGAGATGCTATCAGTGCAAGACGGATGGCTGCCGCTGCCGAGCCTGCTAGAGGTCAAGATATGAGTCATACGACGAGATCAACAGAAGAAACATCTGGACTAGATAACCACTCATTGGCATCGCCAAGGACGCCGCAAATAACTGTAGCCCCATCTCTGGAACCAGCCACAACTTCTAAGCGTGCCGGCCCAACAACAGAGTCTGATGATGACTCGGGTAATCACAGCCTGATTAGACATCGTACGTCGTATGTTGTTTGGGCCGTCTACGATAACTGATTCTTGAAACCTAGGGAGCAAAAAATCACGAAACTCGATTGTGCTCGATGAAAGCGATGAAGAAAGAAACGACACATCACAGACTCGGAAGTTACCAAAGCCAGGCAAGCTGTTGTGATTCTAGTGTTTTAAAGTCCGGTCCGGTCCGGTTTTTTTACCTAATTTGGGTAAGACCGGGACCGCAACCGGTCCACAATTTCTCAGCCCAACAAAAAGACTGGACCGGACCGTGTAAGACTGGTCTGTGTCGGTTGGGTTGCAGTCCGTGGACCGGTCTTAACCGGTCCCCTCAACAACCGGTCTATAACCAGTCTTCAACCAGTCTATAGCCAGTTTGCAACTGGTCTACTGCTGGTTTACAACAAGTCAGAATGGCATTATATTTGTTTCTAAATCACTGATTACAAGTAATTAGATGTCTCTATTCTAATCTATCTCGTAGTCCACAGCGCCGTGTTGCTGCGGCGCCGCGTCGGTGTCGTAGTACCTCGGCACCGTGGCGCAGAGATGTCAACGAGTTACCATCAAACGAGTGTACTCGCGAGTGTGACTCGTTTGTGACGAGTACTCGTGCCCGCGAGTACTCGTTCCCATGAGTACACGCGAGTACGAGTTTCCATTTTCGATCGCGCGAGTACTCGTGGTACTCGCGGGGTCACGTGACCCTTTTCCGTGGTTGGCAAAGACTTCAAGAAATATTTGTTTTATAACAAACTAAATACTACAGCTTGTACTACAGTACTGTCTAAGTAACTAGTCCCCACTGCAGCGCTCCGTGTCAGTGTAGCCGTCTGAGTCGTTTGTCGCTGGCGTGTCGCATTGTTCCGTCATCGACTGGTCGTGGTCGTCCCTTGTTGTGTTGTTGGCCATCGCCCCCGCCTTCGTAAGTCGACGGGGATTGCCCCGTAGTCGTAATCGATGGGTATTGACCCGTGGTCCGAGTCGTGGTCGACGGGCATTGCCCGGTCGTCGTGGTCGATGGCCATTGGCCCGTCGTCTTGCCCGTCGCAGTTGCGTCGCCGCCGCGTCGCCTCGTCGCTGTTGCTGGTGTCGTAGTCGTTGCTGCGTTGGTAGGGTGCTGGGCGACGGCTGGAGTTCATGCAGCCCGAAGCTGCGTCGGCGAACTTGAGGCGTGTTGTTGTAGTTTGTCGTTGCTGGTGCGTGGCTGGGATTTGGTCGGAGATTCTTCAGCCATGTATGAACTGGCAATCACCGAGCGGGCGTGGAAAAGGTTGCTTCCCACAGGCCACGGTGCTTCCCACGCTCGACGTTTTACTACGACAACGACAAACCCCGCCAGCACATGTCCTGTCCTAAACACGACGACGACGGCCATCCCAACGACTACGAGTCTACGACACAGCGGGCCGCAGCAGCAACGACGACGACACAGCGACGATGGTTCAACCACACCGGCAACGACAGCAAGACGAGCTCAAACAACAACGCGATTGACATCAACGGCAAGCGACGACACGAAGGCAAGCTCAAACGATGATGACGCGATAGATGGCGGTGGCGGCGCGGCGATAACACGACAGGCGACGGCGGTGACTCAGATGCGATGGCGGTAGGCGGGCAGCTTTACGCTGGGGCAGGGGCTTGTACTAGTACATTATGTAGCTATTCTTTAGTAGTGTTACTAGTGTAGTAATAACAGAATATCCACGGGTACTCGTTCGAAACGAGTACCCGTGAAACTCGAACGAATACGAGTACTCGCGAGTGCGAGTACTCGTGGCTCAAACGGGTACTCGCACCGCGAGTACGAGTGTCAGTCCAAAATGTTCGGCGAGTACTCGTGAACACGAGTACTCGCCACCGCGAGTACGAGTCGAGTACGAGTACGTCATCGGAGATTTCCAACGAGTACTCATACTCGCGAGTGTCACTCGTTGACATCTCTGCCGTGGCGCTGTCATAGTGTGACAGCGCCGTGTCGCTGTCGCAGCGGCAGAGCGCTTGTTGCCGCGGTGCCAGCGCGTCGGTGTCGGAGTACCTCGTTGCCGCATCGACGTCGTATCGTGACGGTGCCGTATCGGTGTCGAAGCGCCAGGGCGCTGTGTCAGTGTCACAGCGCCAGAGCGCCGTGTCGTGTCGCAGCGCCAGGGCGCAGTGTTACTGCGGCGCCACGTCGGTGTCGTGGCGTGACGGCACCGTGCTGATGTCGAAGCACCAAGGCGCGGCGCCGCGTCAGTGTCGTCGCGTGACGGCGCCATGTCGGTGTCGTCGCGTGACGGCGCTGTGTCGGTGTCGCAGCGTCAAGACGCCGTGTTGCTGCGGCACCGCGTCGGTGTCGTGGCATGACGGCGCCGTGCTGATGTCGAAGCACGAAGGGGCGGCACTGCGTCAGTGTCGTGGCGTGATGGCGCCGTGCCGGTGTCGAAGCACCAAGGCGCGGCGCTGCGTCAGTGTCGTGGCGTGATGGCGCCGTACCGATGTCGAAGCACCAAGGTGCCGTGCCGCGTCGGTGTCGCAGCATCAAGACGCCGTGTTGCTGCGGCGCCACGTGCCACGTCGGTGTCGTGGCGTGACGGCGTCGTCTTAGTGTTTTAAAACCTAGAGAAGAACAAAAACAGTAGTTAGTTTAGTAAAAGGATAAGGAAAAAAAACTTAGCTTGTTTGAGGGCTAATACAACGCAGTCAACGACCATCAGTCGACGACCATGGTGGTTGTTAGTCAGTGTTGACATGTTGACATGCTGACACACCCTTGCAGCAATGTCCGGTCCGGTGATCTGCGTGCCCGCAAAAACCCGCGAACCCGTGACACGGGTACGGCCCGGGCAACTAAAAGTCTTGTCAAGGACCAGTTGCAACCGGTTGCAACTGGTCTTTTGGCAGTCTCTTGATGAATTGAATTGTTGATAGACTGCAACTGGACCATGCTGGAACTACATGCAACTGCAACTGAAAGTCCAGTTGCCACCAGTTGGGTCCAGTTGGGTCCATGGTCTTTTTTCAGTCCATAGGACAGGACTTCGAAACACTATGTGATTCAGATCGTCGACCAAACTAATCTTTCACCAGATAGCAGAGTCACGCTTCGACAATCAGATGCCATTGACAAAGATGGTTTTCTCATTGATGTGGATGTTCAGTCAGTTTCCGATGCCCCCAAAGTATCAATGAAAGATCGAAGCCACGACGTCGATCATTTCTTCACACCAGCCTTTGTCAAGAAAGACAAAAATTACCATAACTGTTCCATTTGTTCGTGAGTATTTTATACTATTGTGGAAATGATTCCTTCGTTGACCTCTTGTGCCTGGATTTTCAGTAAGAAATCTCCAAAACATCTGGTATCTCTTGTTGCGGATGTGACCACTTGTTGGCGACACATGGAATCATTTCACAAGGTATGTTTATCCTTCCTCGATTTCTGCGTCATTAAGCGCTTCGTTCTACTGTAGGGGGCGTATCTCAAGTGGGCCGCTGAAAACGACTTCCAATCCATGTTACCGAAGGACGCCAAAAATCGTCGTCAGGCAGCTAAGATGGACACACAACAGCGACCTGATCCCCACCTTGAAGAAAAGCCACCGAGGGAGAGTGTAATACCATACACAGATAAGCTATTTTGTGAAGTGGCAATAGAATGGCTGGTATCGACCGACCAGGTGAGTGGCGCTTCTATCATTCAATGATACTGGTACAACTTTAATTACAGGCGATCCAAGCGTTCAATCACCCCTCGTTCCAGAAGATGATCCACACCGCTGCACGGGCATCAAGTGCCGGTGGTGTCAAGATTCCCGATGGCCGTCAAACTCGCCAAGCAATTATCGACACCTTCAAGATGCAGCTCGTTGCGCTGCGCAAGAGACTCACGGTACACTAGTGCTAGTCAACTGTATTCTCAGCTTGCTGACAATCGGCCCAGAGCGATGGCAAAGTCAGCTTGACCTGTGATGCATGGCAGGCCTCAAACGCTGATGGCTACTTTACGGTCACTGGTTCTTGGGTGGAGGAGACAAATGGTCGATGGGAACTTCAGACCGCGATTCTCGGATTTACACAGCTGAATAACGCACATAATGGCGTAAGACTGGGTCAGGCCTTGTTCAAGATTGTCTCACACTTGGGAATTGCGCACAAGGTACGTCACACCTTTAAATCCCAAACCGACGCTCATGTGCAGATGTAGATCGGCCATGTAACTTGCAACAACGCATCAAACAACTACACCATGCTCCAAGAGTTCGCGAAGCGTATCCACGCGCAGACAGGACAGTCATTTGATCCTAAAGCAGATCGCATTCGGTGCATGTGTTGCCTCTGTTCCGTCTTCTATCCCTAACAAGTATGGCTCCTAGATGTCTGGCCCATATCATCAACCTTGCAACACAGGCTTTTATCTCGACGCTGAACGTGCTCGAAAGCACGTGCGTGAGTAAATGTGGGCAGAGTGTGGAGGAGAGGTTTGAGGAAAGCAGCCAAAGAGGGGAAGAATAAGAGATAGCGAGAATGTCCTTCGAGTGCCCGCGTTTGGGCCTAACTTCCGGGATATTCACACTAAGACTCTAAGAGAGAGGAAAAGGGGGGCGACTGAGCGCTGAGTATATTCAGCACAGAAGTAAGTTTTTATACAGAGGAACCTGTAGCTACTGAGCTAAGGTAAAAGGGGAATAGAAAGGGAAACCTAAAAGAGAAGGGAAACACCGAGAAAGGACGCGTGGCCGAGGCAATATGAAAATAGGCGGTTTCGAGCTCAGCCGGAATGCTGGCCTTACAACGCATAGCAAATCAAAGCACTACGATCCAACCATGCCCAATGCTGACCTCACGGGTGACAATGGGTGTGACGTAGTAGGGCTTGTGCGGGCCATCAGTGTCAAGGTGGCCCTTACACTTTTGCTGTCACCGGGACCCTGTTTCTGATGCCTTCTATCTAGGCACGTTCCTCAGCGAAATGCAAACAACTTTTCGCGGACCTTCAACTACACGCAAACATGAAGCCGATTCGTCAGCTCTTGGTTGACATGCCTGTTCGCTGGTCATCAACATACGTCATGACCTCACGGGCTGAGTTGATGGGGGATGTGGTGCGCTGACTGTCAACATGCTGTTTGTATTGGCTGACATAGCGGTACTAGATCATCAATACTTTTGTCTACGAAATCGGAAGGGATGAGAAAGACCTTGCGAAGCGTGAGAGGATAGATAGTCTACAGCTCGATACTGAGGAGTGGGAGGAACTAAAACTATTTAACGACCTTCTCGCGGTAAGCCTGGACTCCTTATGTCTTCGTCATTACTGATTGTTTGTCACATTTAGCATGCAGACAATGCTCAACACGCGCTCTCATCGGATCAAGCACCCACCCTGCACCTTGCATTACCCGCACTCGAAGCACTGCATAAGGCATGGAGCTCTCGGCGTGATCGTGCGAAGTATGGGGCCTTTGTTCTGGCACTGGATGTGGCCTTGGCAAAGATCGAAGAGTACTACGACCGAACTGTGGAGTGTGAAGCATACACTTTTGCCATGCGTGCGTGTTGATACTAGCCCAGTCTTTCTTGGTACTAACATACATGTATCACAGTTCTTGATCCCTCGGGAAAGATAGAGCACATTCGGAGATATTGGGGTGCAGACAAACTTGATAAAATCCTTGTTGACGCTAAAGCAGTCGTACGTTCTGCCTTTCTATCTGACAAAGGTTTAACTAAATAACAACCAGTATAAGGGACGTTATATGGAGATGTACACAGGCCACAGTAACCCGCTGGTGCCAGCACATCAAGTTGGACGTTCAGCGGCACGCAAAGTCGGAATCTTGCTTCGCAAGCTTTCGGATGACGAAGAGGGCCCAGAAGCTCACATGCAGGGCACTTCTGCTGACCCACAAGATGTGTCACGGTGGCTAGAAGATTTCAATGGTTATCTCCATTCAAGGGACCAACTCGGGACGATGTCAATTGTCGAGTGGTGGGGGGTACGTTCACGTGTTTGACTTGGATACTGTATATACTGATGATCACAATGCTGGGCCTCATGTGTCAGTGGAATTCAACCCGATACCCGGTCTGGGCCTCCCTGGCTCGGGACTACCTCCCTATTATGGCATCATCAGTTTCCAGCGAGCGCGCATTCTCATCAGCTGGAATAACCATCAGCAAACGTCGGAGTAGACTAATGCCTGACATTGTTGAGGCTCTGCAGTTCCTCAAGTGCCTTTATCGTCGTGATCTCATCTTCCGAGAAGAACCAAGCACGTCTTCTGAGCCAGAGGTTGAAGTGGCGAGCAAGGACCATGTTGAGGAAGACATGGTGGGTGGGGGTTGGGATGCTTTGATTGAAGATCTTGAGGACTCGGAGGACAAGGGCTATCAGGATTTTGACGACGATGATGTCTTTGTTCAAAGTATTGAGTAGGTGTGAACTTAAAAAATAAATCATGTCTCTTTCTCCTAAGTCGGGATCATCACGGGTTGGCAAAACTTGTACAGGTCAGGGTCAGGGTAGCGATTTCCCAACCCGTCCAAAACCTGCGGTATGACTTCCACCATCATGTCTACTTATGCTGACACAAATTACTTTTTCAAGTCTTGACACTGCGACGATGCCCATGTTCGGGCTGCATCGGATCTCCGTGTGGCTTAGCTGGACTCATTGCCACGACAATCCGCATCACCATCGTTGGCCCATTGATCTCTCTCGCGCTCATCCAATTCCTGTCCCATCTTTCCACCCACCATCCCCTCTCTCTGTCTCTTTCATCATCTCGCCCACCCACCTCGCCACATCGGATCAACTTGAACATCGGCGACTCACAAACGGCCCCTAGGGTGCATTCCCATGTCTCGTCCCATCTCTGCTTGGGATGCTCAATCGGTGGCTTCTTCTAGCGATGCAAGTAGACGTTTGTTCTGTCTGAATCATCTCACCTTGTCTCACTCTTCCAGCTCTGCGCCTCTCCCCCCTGCTTCACCTCCTCATCATTTTGGTCTCAGCATTCTCACGGTATGCTGTGCTCTCAAGACGCTAAGTGTTTTTCTTTGGATCCACGCCGTTTCCTTAATTGAAGTCTCTTTTTATTGGCCTTAACATGGGACCCTGACCACTCAAAAGCCACATGACGACGGTGACGACTTGGAGGTGACCACAATCGTGATGGTGAGGTGATGTTGACCCACGATACGACCGGCACAGTGCCAATGGCAGCGACAACCTTCCGCTCTTCATTTGTCCACGCGTGAAACATTACCGTGAGACTGGTGCTGAGTTACATTCTCTCACTGGCACGATGAATGAAATACACGAAACCCTCGGAGGTAATCTTGCCCATATCATCATCCTATTGTCTTACTCTACCCATTCTGACTGATTGTTCTCCTAGCCTCAAACCTACCCTCTGTATCCACAAACTCTCCCTCCTGTGCTACCGGATACGCCCGTCATCACGGCATCGTGGGCCTTACTCGACTTGGTGCGTGTGTGTGAGCGGCCACATGCCCATGACGACAAACACGAAAACGACAAACACGACCACAGCCACGGCCCACCAGTCAGCATCCATGACAACCATGGCCACCCATGGCCACCACAGTTCACGACTACCATGACAACAACAATGATGACAATGGCTTTGAAGACGGGTGATGACGTGATGACTACAACGGTAGCAACGACAGCGACAGTCATGGACGTTGATTACTGTAGTTTGTACTACTAAGCTACGAGTATACATGGTAGAAATATAGGGGCCCATTGGCATGTAAGGCTCCCTGATGTCGCTGGCCCGAGTGTGTAAATGTCAGTACCTGTCAAACCCGCACGAACCCATCAAACCTGCCACCCTCCACCACCACTCCTAAGCCGTGGCCTGAGCCCAAGCCAAGCCTGAGCCAAGCCTGAGCCCTTCGCTTGGGCTCAGCTCAATATTTACTGGGGCCTGAGCCCTTCTAAGCTGAGCCTAAGCCAGGGTATTTGAGCCAAGCCGGGCCCTGTAAACCACTACTAGTACTTCTACGCAATAGTACTCTTGAGAGACCCTTTCCAAATATATCTGAGTTCACGTTCTGATCTTAGCCTGATTTAGTGTTGCTGGTCAGCTTCCACTTTTTTTTGAACGTTTACCTTGGTATACACCATTGCTTCCTCGCGACTACCACTCCCCTCCCTGACATCCGTCATACCGCACACACCGTTGCTCCCTTGCAACTATCGTTCATCTCCCCAACACCAGTCACCATACATACAGTATTTTCCATCATCACTGTTGTGACAATCATTCACACCAGTTACCATACATATGGTATTACCCAGTCATCACCATCCCAAACAATGGCACAGCCCATTTTTCTGTCGTCACTATTGTGACAATTGTCTGTACTAGTGTTTAAAAGTCCAGTCATGAAAACAGCAAAAAACTGGAACTGAACTGGACTGAAACTGGTAAAAACCAGACTTCTGGTTCTGGTTGTGCCAAATTTGGACGTTGACCAGTTCTGGTTCTTTGGATTCTGCTGCCCAGGTGAACCGCCACAGGACCAGTTAGGGTCAGTCTAATTAGTCTTTTCTCAACCAGTTGGCAATTTTACTGTGCCACAACTCCCTACTCTCACACACATGACAACAGTTGTGCCAATGGATGACAATGACTATGAGGATGCCATCACCAACCACGGCCACATTCTGCCAGCACTCTCATGGGGCCATGGGGCTGCTACGTCTACAACTCTGCCGACAGGGGCATGACGACGCATCCCTGAGCTGCAACTTGAAGGCTATGTGACATTTTTTTTGCTAGGCTTTTCCAAACACTGTCACTCACTTGACTTCAAATAGGTACCATGTACACTTTAGGTACCATGTACACTCCTATGGTGATGACAACAGTGTTGTCGTTGGGCATTCACCTATGCAAGACCATCACATCCCAACTAAGACAATGACAACAATGACAATGGTAGCAGCGGACAACAATGACTATGAGGATGTCATCACCAGCCACCGCCATGCTCTGCCAGTGCACTCATGGGGCCATGGCATGGCCACATCTACAACTACACCAACAACGAAGAAGACGGAGGATCCCACCAATGCATACCCAATGTAACACCACCACAGGGGCATTAAGTACGACATGTACTTCGTTAAGTCACAAATGGTAATGGGACAGGCTGGAGTCAGTCAAGACTCAGTTCGGGGGTGAACAAGTGTCACTTGGTCTCCATGGACACAAGGGCAATAGCGGAGTAGGGCTCAAGCGTAAAGGCGAGCGAAGACAGGGAGTCAAGTGAAGGTGCGACTCAAGGGATCGGATCGTGAGAGAGGACAGCGGTGTGGTATTACACAAGAAGTCAAGTCTACCATACAAGCTAGGTAGCGTGGGACTTATATACTAGTACATGATGTTTGTCAGAGACAAACATAAGGCGCGATCCTAGGATCCGGGTCCTAGAGAGCTAACAAGGGGAAAGTATGAAAAGGGAACAAGGGAATCCCACGGGATGACGCGTGGATCAGAAGGCATCAGCGGGTTCTGAAAGTCGTGCCATGGGGCATCGTAACAGTCATGCGCTAGGCGCGAGATAAGAGCTGAGGTGCTAATCGAAGCGGATCATGTCATAAAAGTACAATCGAAGTCAGACACAGAATACGAGTCACAAGAGGTGAAAGGAAAGAGCAGTGGGAAGGGAAAATCGTAACACCCAAGCTACATGCAAGGCTACGTGATGTTCTTTTTTTTGCTAGGCTTTTCTGAACACTCTCACTCACTCAACTTCAAATCAGGTACCATGCATGCCAGCAACTCCTACCACAGCAATGACGACAATGTTCATTGTCGGGCATTCATGCACACAAGACCATTGCATCCCCAACTAAGACAACAACGACAACAACAGTGGTCAGCGGCAGTAGGCTGACACAGTTCAAGCCACCTGTGCTGTTGACCATCACCACTATCCCTTGATGAAGACGACAGGGGTTGACTACAACAGCTTGAAGGTCACAACAACAGCCATGACTGTGCCAATGCGACTACGACTGCGACAACAACAACAACAACAATGGCATGGCTGACAACAACGACAGCGGGTGTTATGTCACGGTAGGGACGTTCTCCCGACTTGGGATAGGTTCTCTACAGGGACACTGCACTAAGAGTCACGGGGTCGGTTCAGTGTTCGAAGGGAAGTTCCGAGGAGGAACTTCAGTTAATTATGAACGAGTGGACTATGCTCAGATAGTCCTTGAGTGGATAGGAGGGCTTTGCTGGGGTTCGTGAGAGATGGAGTATTCCAGGTATCGATTGCTCGGGTACCGTAGGATACAAGAAGTCAAGTCTGGGGCTACTAGCAGCCAATGCAGACAGTACTTATAGTAATTAGCGATCCTAGGGAGGAGTCATGAACGAGTCCTAGGATCGAGTCATCGTACAATAAAGACGAGTCATAGCACAAGTCATAAGGGCTCACGCAGTCGTAATGAATCAATAAGAGTCATAGTGCTCCACCAGGGTCAAGGGGAACAACAGTGACTCACCGAGCAGTCACATAAGAGTCATAGTGACTCTGAGATAACAATCAAGGTCACACGACCTATAAGTCACGAGACACCACGTCACGAGACACAAAGTCTGAAAAGAGAAAATGAAGAATAAAATCGTACAAGTTGTGACACAATCCCCCTTCCAAGCACAAAGTCGCCTCGACTTTGTCATGCTACGGGATCTAAGATGGGTAGTGCCACCTACACGAGTACAGGTTAGGACAGTCCATCCAGTGGAACTTGGGTCCACGGCACTCAGTCCTCGGCTTCTTCATCACTGGGGGCCCATCTTCTTTGTCATAGTCCTCCAGGGCCACCTTTTCTTGGATCCATCCTCCAGATCCACCTTGCGCTTCATGGTCCCAAAACTTGACCATACCTTCTTCCATGCTAGGAAGAGGCTTGTTGTCCTGCAGGGGTGCCACTCTCTTGTTCTTTGGGCGTGTCTTCTGGCTGCTCTTGGCCCGGGGCCACCGGCTCCTGAACTTCTCTGTCATCTTCTTGGCCCGACCCTTCAGGGTCCTGGGCACGTCGTGTAACAACTCCTCCCTCCAGCTTTGGCTCTCACTCCAGTATCCGCTCGACGACCCTGTACTCCCTATTGACGTGTCTGGTGAACTGACCCGGTCACATTGGGTACCTGCACTGGTTGATGGGTCGGCACACACCGCCTCTACTGCATTCGAGGGGGCCGTGGTGGAGTGGTCGGCAGCGGGTCGGAGGTACTCGTCCCAGTAGTCACGCACGTGCTCCTCTACAGCGAGGACGGACAGGGTGGCTTGGGCCTCCGAGAGTAGAGTGTTCGGGGTGAGCTGCCCCTCTGAGGGTTCCAGAGGACAGCTCTGATAGGTGGGTGCTGGAGTGACTGGACTGGGTGATGGGTTTTGCCTGTCTGTTGTCATGGTGATGTTTGGGGACATGGCAGTCCAGTCAATGGGGGAGAAGGGATCTTCTGGAGAGTATGGGGGGACAGGGAGAAGTCTGATGTTCTGAGGGATGATGAGGGGAGCAAGCGTGGTGGCAGCAGATGGGGAAGACATTGCAGGAGAAGGCAACTGGTTATGAAGGTGATGGTGAGGATTTGGTTGAGAGGGAAGAGGATTGCAAGAGGGAAGAGGATTTTGGGATATCTTCCATCTTCATTCACCTTATAACTGTCTTTCTTTGTTTGGCCTTCTTTGGTTTCTTGTTGTACTCCTGTTACGAATCCCAACCGCTGATGCTACGGAACGTGAGCTGGAGGAACCGCCTAGCCGGGCAGAGACTCCCGGTGGCTCAGATGCCGCTAGCGGGACCTTACGGAGCGCTAGGGAGATCTTCAGGAAGGGTCTGGACTTATGACGGTATGATCACGTGACCGGAGTCTAGACTGACCTAGAACGATGACGAACGATGGCACAATACGCATGTGACCTTCTGGTAGGTTCCATGACTGCACACGGACCCAGATCCCAAATAGAGCGGACTTAGCTGAGTACGAACCTTATGTACCTGCATGTATATATACCAGGCTTGTCTTCGTACTCAAGTCCTCAGACTTGATTTACTTAGCAATACCAGCTTTGTATCTTGGGAACCCTGCTCTGCCTTGTCTTAAGCCTTCCCCTTTACTTGTGCATCACCATTCTCGCCT
Source organism: Lactarius sanguifluus (assembly GCA_021527775.1). NCBI lineage: Eukaryota > Fungi > Basidiomycota > Agaricomycetes > Russulales > Russulaceae > Lactarius > Lactarius sanguifluus. The sequence goes on along the minus strand of JAKEYF010000022.1, from coordinate 422,491 downwards.
CGCCTCTTCGAGCGTGTGCCTTTGACCGATATCAGTCTCCTTTGTCACCGTTGTCTGACAATGCCGAACACGTCTTCTGCTAGACCTGCTGCGGGTACTTCGAACCATGGACGTCGCCCCGCTGGTGGTGTTACAACTCCACTATCAGTTCATCAGCGTGTACATCTTCTGCTCTTTCCCATGAACTGTCACTCGTGGGATATCCTTTCCACTTGATTAGGTAGTGCAGTTTGCGCCCTTTTCCATGATGCTGCACATCCAGGATCTTCTCGACTTCGTATTCGGGTTCTCCTTCCACCAGATCAGGTGGAGGTTGGGTAAAGTTTGGCCTGTGCAGTTCTGTCTCCTTATATGGCATAAGGAGGTTCGCATGAAACACGTTGTGGATCTTCCATTGCCGAGGTATCTCCACTTGGTATACTGCTTCCGATAACTGTTTCAGGATCTTGAAGGGTCCATATCGTTTTGGTGCCAACTTGGCCATAGGGTAGAGGGTTTTCAGGTTCGTACCCTCAACCCAAACTTGATCTCCTTCTTCATAAGGGCGGAACTTCTTATTGCCCTTGTTTGCCAGTTTCATGGCTTTCTGCACCTTGATAATACTGTTCTGGGCGTCTTTTCTTGCCTTCTCTAGCACCATGATGCGCTCAGTTACTGATGGAATGTTGCTTTCGTTCCTCCATTCTACTTTTGGCATGAAACCCATGATCAGATCATATGGGGTTTGTAGTGTCATCGCGTTCGGCCATTGGTTATGCGCGAATTCTGCCATTGGCAAGAACTTGTGCCAATCATCTTGCCTCTCGTCGCACCAGAATCGAAGGTATTGTTCGAGCCATTGATTTGTCCTTTCTGACTGGCCATCAGTTCTTGGATGATATGCTGTACTGATGTTCTGGTGTATCTTCAAAGTTTCGCAGAGGCCTTTTGCAAACTTTGCTGTGAATTGGGTATCTCGGTCTGAGATAATCTTCTTGGGAATTCCAAACTGCATGTAGACATTCTTCAGGTACAGCTCGGCCACTCCTTCCGCAGTAATCGTTTCTTGGCATGGGATGAATATAGCTGCTTTACTGCAGTCATGGTCCGTTACTGTGAGGATCGTGTCATATTTGCCTGACTTTGGTAATTTCGTGATGAAGTCAATGGCAATGGTCTGAAATGGCAAGGAATGTTCTGGTGTGATAGGGATCATTGCGGGTTTCAAAGGCCTTGTGTTAATCTTGTTGGCCTGACATGTGATGACTCACTGTCACTCGACAGAGAGGCACAACGGGGGAAGCAGAAGACCGGGGGTGGTGGAGAACTCGAGGCGTAGCACAGGACAACTGTGATGAGGATGTTCGGCTCAACAGACAGAACTTGCAGACTTGCAAGGGATAGTGGCGCTTAGTACTTGAACCGCAGTCAAGTAGCTGAAGGGGCACTGTGCGCGAAGAGGAGGAAGAGGCGAGCGGAGAGTGTAAACAAGTGGATTAAGACAAGTGGACAGTCTGAGGGACTGTCCGTTGTAACTCGCTAGCTTATATACCTAGGGACATGGTCTGTGCGTAACTTTAGGGCAGGCTTAGGGCCGCCCACGGGTGCTGCGGAATACTGCGCCTTGCTGCGCAATGGAACGTTCGAGAGACATCTAATAATAGTGTCCAATGGCGATAATACGTGTGACTGCGCCACAGTCGATCACGTCATAGAGATGACTGCTCCGCAGTCTAATAGGAATAATCACAGGAGTGGTACGACTGCTCCGCAGTCGATGACATTATGATGATTTGACTGCTCCGCAGTCCAATCAGAATAATCCAGAGGATGGTACGACTCTTAGTCGTCAGGTGACTTGATAAACGATGGGAGATCACGTGACACATCACGTGATCATCGGAGTACGAAATTCAAACTCCGAATCCGGATTTCCCCTTTAGGAAGGTGATTACATAAGACCGGGCCGGCGTGGGCCGGTCTTAGATGCCTGAGTCGCGAACCAACTTTATAGGTTCGTGACAGTATCCCCTTTTTAACGCCGTGCTGCACCGACAGCACTGTTTGATTTTCTTGGTATTTTCTTTTAGAGGCGCTGGGGTGGTCTTTGTGGAACTTTTAAGACCGGGTCACGGGAGTAGGTTATGGGGGGCCAGGATTTCTCGGAATTGGATATCCCTTCCACTTGATCGGATGTAGTATCCCTTTCTTGTTGGGTGATACTTTGGGTTTCAATACCGCTTCAACTTCATAACGTTTGTCCTCTCTTTTTTGGACGATCTCGGGAGGTGGTCGGGTGAAGTTCGGTTCATGGATATCATTCGTATGATATGGGGGATCAGGGATTTTGTGGAAGACTGGATGTGTATGCCATGTCATGGCATCGTGGGGCAGGTTTGAGCTTGGGACGCGTAGTGTGGATGTTGGTTCTTTCCAACTGGGCTAAGTCTCTAGACTTTTGAATTCTCAGGGTAGTACTTGTGACTTTTTTGCATGAATTCTGCCGTTGGGGAACTTGTGTTGCCATAGGAATGAATTGATGGCCTCAGAAGTGAACGCTCGTTCCTCAGGTTCTACTGCATCAGTAGTCAGGATTATAGCATCTTGGCTCGGTAGGGGTTTAATTATTAATCATGGTGTCTTGAGTTTGGGTTGCCAGGGTACTCGTGTGTGAACCGCCATACTGACTTCTCTTGTCATATGTCTGCGTATGTTGGATGTGTCACGGGGAAGTGGTCTGTCGGGGTGCTCGGGTGTTGGAATGCCATACTGACTTCTCTTGTCATATGTCTGCATGACTCAGATTCGATGTCGCCAGGAAGTGTTGGTGGTTACTTGGGTTCAGGATGTTCGGGTAGGAATGCCATACTGACATCTCTTGTTATATGTATGTCTGCGTATCTTGGATTTGTTGTCGCAAGGGAGGACATTGCTGGGTTACTCGGGTGTGGGACGCCATACTGACTTTCTTGTCATATGTCTGCGTGTCTTGGGTTCGTTGTTACAATAACGAAGGGAGGTGTCTTTTGCACTTGGGGATTCGGGTTGTCTCGGGGAAGTTTCTTCTACACTTGGGTTTTTGCAGGGTCGCCGGGAAGTGTCTTCTATACTTGGGTGTTCAGGTTGCCTCGGGGAAGTGTCTTCTACACTTTTTAAGGGTTCAGATTGCCGTTGGGAAGTGTCTTCTACACTGGGGTTGTTGCGGGGTCGCCGGGAAGTGTCTTCTACACTTGGGGGTTATCCAGGTTGTTGCAGGGTACTTGTTTTCGCTGGGAAGTGTCTTCTACACTTGGAGTTCAGGTTGCTGCGGGGAAGTGTCTTCTACACTTGGGGATTCAGGTTGCCGCAGGGAAGTGTCTTTTTACACTTGGGTTTTTGCAGGGTCGCCGGGAAGTGTCTTCTACACTGGGGTTGTTGCAGGGTCGCTGGGAAGTGTCTTCTACACTTTTTGTATGATATTGGCTTGAAATATCTGTTTTCAGGAGTGCTCATTTTCCATCTTCATTCGCTATCCCCTTTTTAAGGCCTGGACGCCCGGACAGCTATATGGATTTCGATGGAGTTGTGAATGAAGATAATGGACAGGGTGCCGGCATGGGACCGGAAAAAAAAAAAATTCGCGAAGGGAGCAGGGTGCAACAGGTGTGTAGGAATATGGGGGCGGCACGTCTTGCGGAATGGGGTAGTTGTTGAGCAAGGTTGTAATGGGAGCGGCACTTCTTGCGGGAGGAAACAGTAGGAGTGATGGAACAGCACGTTTTTGCGGAATGGGAAGGGCACTCGTGGGGGAACTGCTCGTCTAGCAGGGTTGTAGAATGGGGGCGGCACTTCTTGCGGGATGGAGATTGCACTACATGCAAAACATGGGAATGGAGCGGCACTTCTTGCGGAAGGGGAACTTGTCAGGTTCAGGTGGTTCGGGATGATACGGCATCTTCTCGCAGGTAGGGGTGAAGCATCTTTAGCTTGTTCAGGTTGTCATGGGGTCAGCACGTCTTGCGGAGTGGGGGCTGCTTTTGTTAGCAGGGAATTTCTTATGGAGCAGGATTGAAGCATTGTCAGCTTGTCCAGTGTTCGTCAAGGGAGGTACTGCGTTGTCAGTAGGCAGGGTTGAAGCATCTTTAGCTTGTCCAGGGTTCGTCGAAGGAGATACTGCGTCGTTAGCAGGCAGGGTTGAAGCATCTTTAGCTTTTCCAGGGTTCGTCAAAGGAGGTACTGCGTCGTTAGCAGGTAGGGTTGAAGCATCTTTAGCGTTTCCAGGGTTCGTCGAGGGAGGTACTGCGTCGTCAGCAGGCAGGGTTGAAGCATCTTTAGCTTGTCTAGGGTGTCATGGGAGGTACTTGGGGGAATTCTTGCAATCTCTTGCGGATCAGGTTTGAAGCATCGTTTAGCTTGTCCAAGGTTCGTTGAGGGAGGTACTGCGTCTTTAGCAGGCAGAGTTGAAGCATCTTTAGCTTGTCCAAGGTACGTTGGAGATACTGCGTCGTTAGCAGTGGCGCGAGGTGAAACACAGGGGAGACTGCATCTTTAGCAGTTGGTGCAAAGTGAAAGCGAGGGGGCCGCATCTTTAGCGGTGAGGGTTGAAGCTTCATTGGCTTGCCCAGGTACTTGAGGGGAAGTTCTGCATCTTTAGCAGTCAGGATCCACATCTTTAGTGGAATGCGAAGGCCCTTTGCCGGCGTTCTTCAGGTACTGATCTGTTCTTTTTAGATCGTGGTTAACTTGGCCAAGCCCATCTTGTTGGGCAATCGTTCGTTTATCTAGAAATTGAATGGTCAAGCCGTCCGCGCGCGCGAACCCATCATTGGAATGATGCTCTGCACTAATATCTCTTGCCAGATCGCTTCCATACTAGTGTCACCCTGAGTGCGATAGGAAGGCACCCGCCTATATCATCTCTACTGGCACAAGCTCATCTCTGAGTCCTCTAGTACTGGAATGCCGCATTCAGCGCAGCTGGCGTTCAATCTTCCATTCGATAGTGCTCGGTGGAAGGGAGCGAAGTATTCTCAATACTTTGGCTTGTCGTTAAAGCCGGGTAATCAGTGGTGCTTCCTCCTGATTAGGGAATTCATCGGGAAATGGTAGGTGCTTCCTCCATTTGGGGTCGAAGTATGTTTCATACTTTGGCTTGCTCAAAGCCGGGTAATCAATGGTGCTTCCTCTTGATTAGTCGTGTTACTACGTGGTTCTTGTAGTTCTTGGAATTCCAGAGGTTCTTCCTCGTTGGTGCGCTTGGATCTTGTAATAGCAGATGCCGTTTCTGGCAAAAGTATTGCTCAATACTTGACTTTTACCCAAAGTCGGATGTGTGGTAGGGTCTTTTTACTAGGGGTTGTTGGAGTAAAAAGGGGCTTCCTTTTGTTGGTTCCATAATTGAAGGCGTCGAGGCCAAGAGGGGCTTTTTCTTGGGTGGTTGCTCAGGAGTGGATTATTACTGGGGATCGTCGAAGTCAAGAGGGTCGTTCTCTTGATTGGTTCTGTGATTGGGGGCGTCGAGGCCAAGAGGGGCTTTTTCTTGGGTGGTTGCTCGGGAGTGGATTATTACTGGGGATCGTCGAAGTCAAGAGGGTCGTCTTCTTGAGTGGTTACTTGGGTTGGGTCTTTACTTTAAGTAGTTACTTGGATCCAGTTTCTCTTGTAGGTCATCGAGGCCAAGGGGGTCATCCGCTTGGGTGGTTACTTGGGGTGGTAGGTGTCTTCATAGCAGTAGGTGCTTCCTCTGCTGGCGAAAGTATTGCTCCATACTTTGACTTGCTCAAGTCGGGTTTCTCTTATGGTTCTCGGAAATAGGCCTTTGCTGGGAGTCGATGGAATTCTTGGTTTGATGTCTTCATAACAGTAGGTGCTTCCTCTGTTGGCGAAAGTATTGCTTCATACTTGACTTGCTCAAGTCGGGTTTCTCTTGTGGTTCTCGGAAATAGGCCTTTGCTGGGAGTCGATGGAATTCTTGGTTTGATGTCTTCATAACAGTAGGTGCTTCCTCTGTTGGCGAAAGTATTGCTTCATACTTGACTTGCTCAAGTCGGGTTTCTCTTGTGGTTCTCGGAAATAGGCCTTTTGCTAGGGGTTGTCAAGGTCAAAAGGGTCGTCCTCTTGGGTGGTTACTTGGGATGGTAGGTCTTCATAGCAGTAGGTGCTTCCTCTGCTTGGCGAAAGTATTACGCAATACTTGATTTTGCTCAAAATCGGATGATTCATAGATCATGTGGTTCTTGGTTCAGGGGCGTTGCACTGGTGGTTATTAAAAGTTCTTCCTTGGTGGACGTCAACTACTTTCTATCTTGTAGTTCCTGGGATTAGAGCGACCGCGGACCCGCATCCGGGGAATACGGAAGTATTTCTCGATACCTGGCTTCATTCGAAGCCCAGAAATCAGTAGGGTCATCCTCCTGATCGCGTTCCTCAACAACAGTGTTTCGCACTTCTTCGTTGTTGGATCGGCCAATGTTGGCATGATTGATTGCAAGTCGTTTGCAATCCTCAAAATGAAAAGCTCCTATCTGAGCTGGAAGGTTTTTGGGTGTGTCTTCTTGATCTAGGGTTTCTTCAACAAAGGTGCCTTGCACTCTATCTTTGTTGTGGGAGGGGTGGCCACCTCTGGCCCTCATGCTTTGCGTCTTTAGCTTGCATTCTTGGAGAATGTGGCCTGAATTGCCACAGTATAGGCAAAGTTGTTCTTGAAATCGGCAGTCTCGTTCCGCTTTGGTAAGCTTTCCTCAGGGTTGCTCGGATTGGAATGAAGAAGTGTTGATTTTAACATTATTGTCTTCAATCAGGATTTCTTGAAATTGCGCGGATTGGGTTGAAGAAGCATCTTTATTGCTATCGTCTTCAAGCAAGATTCCTCTTTTGAACTTGCATTCTCGAATATTGTGGCCTTCATTTCCACAGTACAGGCAAAGCCTGTTTTGGAACCGGCGGTCTTTTTCCGCTTTGGTAAGTTCTTTTTGGGATTGCTCGGGTTGGAGTGAAGAAGCGTTGTTGTTAACGTTATCATCTTCGATCAGGATTCCTCTTTTTAGCTTGCAATTTTGGCGAATGTGGCCTTCGTTGCCACAGTATAGGCAAAGCCTGTTCTGGAATCGGCGATCTCGGTCTACCATTGTAAGCCTTCCTGGGAATCGCTTGTATAGGTATGGTTCTTGTTTCGTTTTGAGATGCGGAGGAGGATTACTCGAAGGGGAATCTTCTCTGGCTTTATCTGCCAGTAAGTCAGGGGTTGTCGGGGCTGGGTCTTGGGAAGTGGGGTGCCCATCTTTAGGGTGTATTCCAGGATCGCCGCCATAGTGTTCATTACTGGGGGTATGGCTGGGGGTGACACTTGGACCGAAGGAGGTCAGGGTTGCTTGAAAGTCATGGTCCTCAATCGGGAGAGGTGAGGATGATAGTCTCATATCAGCGTCCATTGGTATAGCTAAGAGGCTGGGGTAGGATTGTTGTTGTGTCTCGTGATGGAATGCCAGGGTGATAGCCTAACTATCAATGGGTTCCAGGGTACCAACTTTACACTCGTAAAGTGCTCGAATATTTTTGCAACTTAGTACTTTTTCTCAAAAAGCACACTGTGTCAAAATTTATAACTCCGCTATGCTTTCCCTAAAGGGTAGGTAGTTAATTCCAGGGGACCACAGTACTACGCCGTCTGGTGTAGGGGGAGTGTCTGGTCTATAGCCACAGATGCACACCTCTTGAGTGCACCAACACGGTCCAACGTTGGGTTCTTCTCCCCAACCGCTGTTACTTGAATTGTTGGTTTCTTCTGTTTCCGGGCTACTCGCGGGGAGAGATAGGCGGGCTAGTAAGCTCAATGGATTTGTTCTTCTTGCTGTGAGTAGCTCTACTAGTTCAGGGTCGTTGGGGTCGGTGGGGGGCTGGTGATAGACGCGGGGGTTGACTAGATTATGGTCCGGGTTGTTCAGGGTTGTTTCCCAGGTAGCTCGTTCCCAGGAATACGTCAACTCAATTCCTTCGGTGATAACCAAGGAAGGGGGGCCTTCTCTATCCACTACTCGGATTTCGTGGAAGGCAATCTCGATCTCTTCATAAGAGAGGCGGAATCGGTCAAGGTATCGGACCGAGTTGCCAGCTTGGAGTTGTTGGATAAGGTAGTTGCGTCGGGGGGGAATGTGATTGAACCAAAGATAGTCACTCTTTGTCCAAAGGATGAGTTGCTCGGGGGTGCGGTCCGAAAGGTGCCAGAACAGGAGTTGGTCGTTGCAGGCGTCGACCACAGCTGAAAGGTCGTCTTGAAAATCGTTGAAGGCGTAGGTGTCCCAAGTCTCGCCAAACTCGAAGAGGTTGACCAAGCTCTTTAGCACTAGGGGTGGGTCCACCCAGGAGTCAATGCGAGATGACTCAGAGATGTCGTAATAGGAGGTGGATGGGTAATACCGACGGACTTGTCGGTCTCGGTGGGTGTCAAACTGAGCACGTGCCCTCGCAACATGTTGTGCCTCAGTTAGTGGGAATGTGCCGGGATGGGGTGGAGGCACTTAAACCGCTCGGTTTACAGTCCTATAACCAGGATAAAGGAATGACTTACTTGTTGCGTTGGTTTGAATCACTCGATTCAAGGGACAAGGCAACAAAAACTTTTTATACCACTATTGAACTATAGTGGGGTGGAGTCAGGAATCGCCGGAACAAAGGCAAAAGGGTCGGCGGGAATTCGCGGAGTGAGACAATGGGAAAGAAGATGAGGATTGGAGCGAATAATATCCTCAAAGAAATAGCCCTGATAGAGGGCAAACACCTGTCCATCAAAAGTGAAACGTAAATGTCCGTAAGTAGTAACAACACGTCCGTCCAAAAAGTCCTGCACCTCCAACGTTACCAATGAATCGATGTACCCCGCTCGGAGTATATTGCTGAGGGGGGAGAAGGCCTGCCGGATGCCTTCACGGAAGTCGTACCTCACACTACCAAGTGGGAGGTTAGCAGAGGGGAGGTCCAAGATCGCCTTGGAGCAGATATAAAGGGGGGGGAAGCTGGTGGCGTCGGCAGGATCGATGAGGCGGGGGAAGATGGTGTACAGGTGAGGAGGTGGGATACGGAATGGGGTGACGGATGGGAACACGGGGAAAGCCCGAGCAAGGGCAGGCGCGAGGGGGATACGGGAAAAATGTTCTCGGATAGTGATTGAGGCGGGTCGCCAAGACTCTCCTTCAGCAGAGTAAACAGCGGTGTATAGGTGGGGGTGTTCTTCTGGGCTGTTTATACACGAGGGGGGTTGAAAGAAGGAGGCGGGGAGGATGTTCTCCCACTCAGAGGGGAGGTTGGTGGTGGTGGAGTCGACGGGGGATTGTTCGGCTACGCGTTCGTAGTCGATAGGAGAGTCGGGGGTCGGAACACGAGGGGGAGTGTGTTGCGTTAGGTCCGCCTAACGATGCTCGACTTGAGCGAGGACAGAGTGGCACGATGTACAGGGGAGGGGTGACTTAGCGGACGTGAGTACACGTCCTTGCAAGGAACGCGACTGCCGTGAGCACTGGGGCGAGATCCACCAGGCGTATACGTTGACGAGCGATCTCCCCTACCAGGGCGAGACGCGACACTTGACAGAAGACGAGAAGGAGGCTGACAAGGAGAGGAGAAGGCGAAAGCGTCTGTAGGATTCAAGAAGACCAAGCTAAGGAGCTCGGTCTTCGCACTGTCCACTAGATATACAGTTGACGAGGAGCTTTGAAGCTCCTCCTGAACGTAGGGTACCCAGTAGCCATAATAGCTCGAACCCTACTACAGCTATCCTAGGTATGAGTCAAGTCCATACTACGAGACATGTGATAACTACAACAAGCTGACTGAGACGACTGTCCCTGACTAATACTAGGGTAGTCAGAACCCCGTGAGACTGCAGTCCGTACCGATGAGTCCGATCGCAACATCACCCCCTTTCTAGGTGCGACGCCCCGACGCTCCAAAACCCTCCTCCTCATAACGAATCCGCGTACGCTGCGGCTGCTGGGCGCCTCTCCTGCCCCGACGAGTCTTCTTCTTCGTCAGCTCGTAGTCCACCATGGTGCCCGCCTCGTCCTCAATGCGCTCCATCGCGTTAGCCATCTCGAGCCGACGCTGACAGCCCGTCACCTTGCCTTGAATCTCCCCCAGGGCGGCGATGAGGTCGTCGATGCGCTGGTTGAGGCGCACGCGCTCCCTGTCGGCGGCGCGGAAACGATGGACCTCCGCCGAGAGGGAGGGGTCGTGAAGGGAGTCGAGGCAGCGGTCGACGCGCGCCCGGTCCTCGAAAGCCTCAGTGAAGAGGACCATGTCCGCCGCGGGGTACATGGGTTTGCCGCCGTAGATGTAGTGCGGGGCGGCGTAGAGGGGGCGAGCGTAGACCTTGTCTGACTCGTCGATGATACCGATCACCATGGGGTCCGGCCCCAGGATCACTTGATGGTAGCGGGCCTCGCGCTCAACCCCGTCGGGGGAGACGATGCGGAATGGGATGTAGTCGATGCCAGTGTTGGCTTTGAAGCCACTGGGGATTTGCGTGTTGATGGTGACGAGGGGTTGGTGGGTGAGGGGGCCCATTACCCCGAGGTCCCGCTTGTACATGGGGGATCCATCGGTGTTGAGCGTGTAGGGGGTTTCCCAGGGGTTGTCAGTGTCTGTGGTGGATTGAATGTGGGGGTGCGTAACTGGGTAGTCGTCGGGAGCATCCTCGGCCAGGCCCCATTCCGGAGCATCAGGCGTCTGTGCTTCAACTCCTGCACCCTCAGCTGTGCCCGTCGCAGCTGCTCGTCCCTCCACTCCTTCACCACCTCCTTCCATGGCCGCACGGGCCCGAATTCGGTGTGGTACTTGGACAGGTTCACGGTCACCGTGTCCGTCAAGGTATGGAACGAGGCTATTTGCGGCCTGGCCCTCGAGTAGGGCACGCTCTTCTTCTTCCGTGACTGCCGCGCAGGCAACAGGCTGCGCACCTGGGGAGTCAGCGCCTCCCTCGATGGTGGGACTGGGGAAGGCTTGGAGGATGGTGATGGCGTCCTCCCGGGTGACAGGTCCGTGGGTGGTGACCAGGGCCTGGGTGACGGTGTCGATCGTGGACTGGGATGGGAGTGAACAGGAGGACATAGCGCGGAGGTAGACAGGTTGGGAATTGGTAGCGGGGAATGCTGAGGGACTTAGCTCGTAGTGCGCCCTTCTTATATGCGTTTCCCCTGCGGGGTTCAACGCTTTGAAGTCCCGAATGGCCTGGTCAGCAAATACGTCGCTTCGGTCGACCCACTGATTCTCCGAGTCGGGATACCCCTTCCATTTCACGAGGTATTGCAGCTTCCGGGTCCTCCCGAACCTTCGCGAGTCTAGAATCTTCTCGACTTCGTATTCTTCCTCGCCTCCTACCAGATCCGGAGGTGGGCGTTGATAGTTAGGCCCATGCGTCGCGGTTTCGTGATATCTGGTGAGAAGATCGGTGTGGAACACTGGGTGGATGCTCCACTGCGTGGGAAGTTCGAGGCGATAATTGACGGGGGACATCACCTGTACGACCTTAAAGGGGCCATGCCTCTTGGGCGCAAGCTTCGTGGTTGGCTGGTTGGTTCGTAGGTGGCGTCCTTCTAGCCACACGAGGTCTCCTTCCTTGTACTTGGGCGTATCTTTGTGTTTGACCCATGACTTTTGTGCCTTGATAAGGAGGGCCTTGGCCTGCGCTCTAGCCTCCTGAAACTGATCGATTCTCAGTGCTACCTGGGGTATGGGTGACGGCCTATCGATCCAATCAGCGCGTGGGTTATACCCCATTAGGAGGTAGAAAGGGGACTTCCTGGTGGTCTCGTGGGGCCAGTTGTTGTGCGTGAATTCCGCTATAGGGAGATAGGTCGCCCAGTTGTCCTGCCTCTCGTTGGCCCAGAAGCGAAGGTATTGTTCAAGCCACTGGTTAGTCCGCTCCGATTGTCCATCCGTTCGGGGGTGGTAGGCAGTGGAGACGTTTTGTGAGATCCCTAAGATCTTGCACAGTTCTCGTGTGAACCTGGATGCGAAGCGCGGGTCCCTGTCGCTAATGACCTTGGAGGGTAGTCCGAACCGTAGGAAGACATGCTTGGCGTATAGGGCAGCGGTTCCTTCAGCGGTGATCTCCTCTCGACAGGGGATAAAGATGGCCGCCTTAGTACAGTCATGATCCGTGATAGTGAGAATCGAGTCAAACCCCTGCGACTGGGGTAACTTGGTGATGAAGTCGAGGGCGATGGTCTCGAAAGGGAGTGCTTCGGGGTCGGGGTAGATCGGGGACAGCGGTGCCCAAGTTGGTCGGTTGTTGGCCTTGTGCCTCTGACATTCGGCGCACCCTTTGACATAGTCTAGGTCCATAGGGATGTCAACGAGTTAGACTCGTCTATACTCGTTTAGCTGTATCTCCTGAACCAGTGATCGTACAGGTCTGAAATTTGGAATGCGAGCAGATATACAATATGCCTGCTTGTATGCCAAATTTCAGACCTGTACGATCACTGGTTCAGGAGATACAGCTAAACGAGTATAGACGAGTCTAACTCGTTGACATCCCTAGGACTCTAGGACGTCTTGGGTGAGGTTTGGCCACCAGTAATAGCGTCCCACCAGTTGTGAGGTTTTGTTAATACCTGGGTGTCCGTAAACTGGTGGTGTATGGTGAGCGGAGATGATACTTCTCTTGTCATACAGTCCACCCGTCACCACTCGTCTCCCGTCTTTGTACCAGGTGCCTTCGATCTTTTTCAGTCGGTGCGCGTCTATCCAGGGGCGGAGGTAGTCCTCGTCCTGATGGTATGTCGCGTCTGGTCGTTCCATCTCTCCAGGTTCTATTGTCAGGGCGTTTGGCATGATGGCCTCGACTTGTGTGGCTCGTACGAAGAGCGCGTCGGGGAGGACCACCACATCTTTGTTGTCGTTATCTCCTTGGTCATAGTCCGGTCTTCGGGAGAGTGCGTCCGCTCTTCCGTTAGCCGTGCCTTTGATGTGGTGAATCTCAAAGTCGTATTCAGATAGTTCCAGTACTTCCCTTGCAATGCGTCTGCTTATTCTTTGTGGTGACCTCCAGTATTGCAGGTTGAGGTGGTCGGAGAATACCTTGGTTTTGTGCGGTGAGCCTGCGAGTAGGGGTCTCCAGTGGCGAAAGGCTTTGACGATGGCTAGCAGTTCCAGGTCGTAGATATCATAGTTGCGCTCCGCCTCATTAAGCGTCGCCGAGTAGTAGCCTATGGGGTGTCGTTTGCCGTCTTCTTTGCGTTGCAGGAGTACGGTGCCCACTGCGAAACCTGATGCGTCCACCTCCATCTCGAACTGTTCTTGGAGGTCCGGGTGTGCGAGTACTGGTTCGCTTGTGACCAAGGTTTTGAGCTTTGTGAAGGCGTCCTCCTCTTCTTGTCCCCATCGCCACTCTGTGTCTTTTCGCGTTAGTCTGTTCAGCGGGCGTGCATGTGTGGCGAATCCTTTGATGAAGAGGCGGTAAAAGTTGCAAAAGCCGAGAAAAGATCGGACCTGTTTGACTGTGGTTGGCGTTGGCCAGTTGCGGATGCCGGCTACTTTGATGGGGTCCATACGTGTCACCCCCTTTTCAAGGATTACCCCCAGGTAATCGATAGCCGGTGCGCCGAAGACGCACTTCTCTGGCTTGAAGTACAAGTCATTGTCTTTTGCGATCTGGAGTATGTCACGTACGGCTGCAATGTGGCCTGCTCGGCCATTCCGGGAGGCGATGCCAATGTCGTCCATGTATACACGGATGGTAGTGCCTAGTGATTCATGTTTGAGGATGGTGGGACCGCAGAGGGAGTCCATCATCTCCTGGAAGGTGGCAGGCGAGTTGGTGAGGCCAAAGTACATGACTCGTGGTTCGAAGAATCCATGGCGGGTTTTGAAGGCGGCTTTTTCTTCGTCTCCCTCTTTGATGCGGACGTTATTGTACCCCCAGCGGACGTCAAGTTTGGTGTAGATATCCGCATTGCCCAGGTCCGTGATGAGCTCTTGTATGAGCGGCAGGGGGTATTGGTTACGTACGGTGAATGAGTTGATCTTTCGATAGTCTTGGACTGGTCGCAGCTTTCCATCCTTTTTCTTGACGAAGAAGAAGGATGATGCGTAAGGGGATTTGACGGCCGGATGTACCCCTTCTCCAACTGCTCGTCCAGGAATTTCCGGAGGGCGATGTCTTCATCGCGTGACATGGGATAGATCTTGCAGTCGATGGCGGATGGGGCGTCCTTCTTGAATTCGATGGCGTGATCCCAGGGTCGCGAAGGTGGGAAGCGGTGTGATTCTTCTTCGCTGAACACTTTGGCAAAGTCTGCATACTCTTCTGGGATCTCTGTTGCGCCGGTGAATTGTTGCGCTTCGATGGCTAGTTCCGTGGCCGTGGTGCGTGCTTTTACTGTCTCCCATTCGTCATAGAGCTGTTGCATGGTGTGGCGTTTCTCATCTTCGGTGAACTCGGTAGGGGCGAATGCGATGGTTACTCCTCGTTCTTCGGGGTGGGTGGTTCGTAGAATCACCGGGTATGCATCTTCTTTGATGACGGCATGCTGCCAGCTAATCTGTGGTTCATAGGCGGCCAGCCATGGGTAGCCGAGGACGATGTCCTCGTTTCCTGTGTCTGTAAGTAGGAACCGCATCGTTTTGCGGGTTCCTTTGGTTTGTACATCGAGGTCTGCGCAGTGCGTGATTAGTCCTGCTTTGTTTTCTGAGTTATCGATGTTCCATATCTTTTTGGGGGTCTCTAGTTCTTTGAGACCGATTCCCATTCGTTTTGCGAATGCGGGTTTGATGAAACTGTCTGTGGCCCCTGAGTCCACTAGTGCTCTTACTTCGGCCATGTTGTAACTTGTTCGGACGGAAACTGGAATTCTCAACGATCGGTAGCGTGTGATTATTACAGAGTTACAACGGAGCGCCCTCACCCAGGCCGACGGGTTCAGGCGTTTGGAAAACCCTCTTTTCCCCATAGTTCTTGAAGGACCAGATCTTTTACTTCATCCGGTGCTCCGGCCACCCCCTGGAGCCACTCCTGGGCTTGTTGCTGCGGGGTTACGGCTGCGCGTACTTGTGTTCTTGGTTCTTGGGCGTAGTAGTCTGTCTCTGACCTTCTATTGTTGCTGCTTTGTGCGTTGTTGCGATGCTGTGGGCAATCGCGACTGAAGTGTCCCTTTTGATTACAGGTGTAGCAAATTACTTCCCTTGCGTCTCGGGGTGGTCCCCTTCCCCTGCCTCGTCCCCTCGGCCCTCCTCTGGGTGGGTAGGGCGCCCTTTGTTGATTGAGTATAAACTCTGCTCCGGCAAGCCTCCCTTGGGCGTCTTCTGCTTCCGCGCCTCGCGCCCGCGTTCTATCTGCGGAGGTGTCCATTGCATTAGGGTTTTGGTGATGGGGGAGGTTCCTTGGTGTCCACCCGCTTTGGGGAGTTCCCCATGGGCTGGGGCGTGCAGTAGTTCGTGGAGCGGGTGTCTTTAACGAGTTAAGACATGCCTGTAGATGCATGTACTGTTGCTGCTTCTTCAGCGCTGCTTGTTTCCATGCCTCGAATGTTGCGGGTTCGTATTGTTCGTAGACTTTAGTAAACAGTGCCCTTGGTAGTCCTGCTGTGAATAGGTCCAGCGTTTGAGGGGCATCGAGGTTGTAGTCAGCTTGTCGGGCTAGGCGTTCAAAAGTAGCCACGTAGCTGTCAATGTCCCCCTCCTTCATATGGACGCCTTTGCGCAGTTCTGCCTGCGCTTGTTCTTTTTCCATCGTATTGGCGAATCGTCGGGTGAAGGCGTTGAGGGTCTCTTCCCAGAGGCGTCGGGTGTGTTCAGGGAATCCGGCTTCTGTCTGGCGCATCAGCCAGTCGGTCATGTACATCACCCATTCGTTGACCATCTCTCCCTGGATGTAGCCGAGGAAGAGGAGTGATCGGCGGTAGTAGTTGCGCATGATGTCGCTCGTACTGTTGATTCCTTGGTAGAGGTTCCATTGCGCTCTAAATTGCAAGGCTTTGGTGCGCTCGCCGTTGAAGACCATGGGAGGGTTGCCTAGGAGTCTGTCTGACGATCGAGGTGGGTTACCGATGGGAGCTGCTCCTGGGAATCCACCTCCTCCGGGTCCTCCGCCTCCTCCCCCGTGTGGGTGGCCCCTCCCGGGGCCTCCGCCTGGCGGTCCTTCTCCTCCTGGGGGGTCTGGTTCGTCGGGTCCAATGGCTCTCATGAGGGCCGCATCGTCCGCGGTCATCCGATGTCCCGTGCTGGGGTTGATGGGGAGTAGGTCTTCTGGGACTCCGTCTTGTGGTAATTGTATGGGGTCTACTTGGACCTGGTACGTTGGTTCTAACTGTGTGGTTGTCATCTCGACTGGTGGGTGAACAGTGATCTGCTCAGCTTGTGGTGTGTCCCTAATCGTAATCCCTTGGGCTAGGTTCGCTAGTTCTTCTTCCTCTTCTGCGTTTACCTGCGAGAGGTGGTCTTCCTCGGATTCTTCGCTGCTTCTATCCGATCCGGAGTCTTCCTCCGTGGTGCTTGTGGTGATTGCGCCGTCAATGGGTCCGACTCTTGCTGTAGGGACTACTTCGCTTTCTAGGATGTCGCACCGGTATTCGTGCGTCGTTGGTCTGACTACTGTTCGTATTCCTGCGTCGTTTGTTGCGAGTATGCACCAGCAGGTATGCTCGAAGCTGAACTCAACTGGGTAGTACCGACTTGGTCGGTTAGGGAAGTCGACGAAGTATCCGGTTTCTCCTCTGTGTGTCCTCCACCTAGCGGCTTTCAGATAGCGCGTGGGGACGTTACGTTCCCCCCTTCCTGGGATAATATACGATTGGACTTGGTTCCAACCCCACCGGTCGCCTGTTGTGGACGCCACTGTGTGTGTTCTATGGGTAGCTTGGTCTTAATGTTGCGTTAGGTCCGCCTAACGATGCTCGACTTGAGCGAGGACAGAGTGGCACGATGTACAGGGGAGGGGTGACTTAGCGGACGTGAGTACGCGTCCTTGCAAGGAACGCGACTGCCGTGAGCACTGGGGCGAGATCCACCAGGCGTATACGTTGACGAGCGATCTCCCCTACCAGGGCGAGACGCGACACTTGACAGAAGACGAGAAGGAGGCTGACAAGGAGAGGAGAAGGCGAAAGCGTCTGTAGGATTCAAGAAGACCAAGCTAAGGAGCTCGGTCTTCGCACTGTCCACTAGATATACAGTTGACGAGGAGCTTTGAAGCTCCTCCTGAACGTAGGGTACCCAGTAGCCATAATAGCTCGAACCCTACTACAGCTATCCTAGGTATGAGTCAAGTCCATACTACGAGACATGTGATAACTACAACAAGCTGACTGAGACGACTGTCCCTGACTAATACTAGGGTAGTCAGAACCCCGTGAGACTGCAGTCCGTACCGATGAGTCCGATCGCAACAGAGTGGATGCTCGGGACTGGTTACGAGGAGGGGGTGATGGAATACGAGGGGGGGCGCTGACGGGGCGCGGTGATGGGGTAGGCTCGGAAGGGGGGTCAGGGTACACCAGCTCTGGTGTGGGCTCTCGGAGGGGGACAGAACAGACCGCTACTTGTGTCCGGATGTCAAATAGAGGGGGGAAGGCTTCCTCTCCGTACTCGAGAGGGGTGGCAGGGCGGGGAGTAGTGGGGCGAGAGATGGGCAATGGAAGCCCAGAGGGGAGCTCACCGTGGATGTCGGCGAGGGTGTACTCGTACTGAGTACCAGAGGTAGACGAGCCTTGTACGAACTCTTGTACAAAGGCAGAGGGGGATGCGAGAGGGGTGAGGGGCGATGGGAGGCGACGAGGTTGAGAGGATTGACGAGAGGGGCCGGGAGGAGTGTAGTGGTCGTATTCCTCGTAGTACGAGGCAGAATCTCCGTCCCAATGACCGAACTGCGAGAAGTCGTAGTCGTAGTCGGACACTAAAGGGAACACCCGGGGTCAGGTCTAATTGTGTTAGACTGTCCAAGTGTGATGACTCACTGTCACTCGACAGAGAGGCACAACGGGGGAAGCAGAAGACCGGGGGTGGTGGAGAACTTGAGGCGTAGCACAGGACAACTGTGATGAGGACGTTCGGCTCAACAGACAGAACTTGCAGACTTGCAAGGGATAGTGGCGCTTAGTACTTGAACCGCAGTCAAGTAGCTGAAGGGGCACTGTGCGCGAAGAGGAGGAAGAGGCGAGCGGAGAGTGTAAACAAGTGGATTAAGACAAGTGGACAGTCTGAGGGACTGTCCGTTGTAACTCGCTAGCTTATATACCTAGGGACATGGTCTGTGCGTAACTTTAGGGCAGGCTTAGGGCCGCCCACGGGTGCTGCGGAATACTGCGCCTTGCTGCGCAATGGAACGTTCGAGAGACATCTAATAATAGTGTCCAATGGCGATAATACGTGTGACTGCGCCGCAGTCGATCACGTCATAGAGATGACTGCTCCGCAGTCCAATAGGAATAATCACAGGAGTGGTACGACTGCTCCGCAGTCGATGACATTATGATGATTTGACTGCTCCGCAGTCCAATCAGAATAATCCAGAGGATGGTACGACTCTTAGTCGTCAGGTGACTTGATAAACGATGGGAGATCACGTGACACATCACGTGATCATCGGAGTACGAAATTCAAACTCCGAATCCGGATTTCCCCTTTAGGAAGGTGATTACATAAGACCGGGCCGGCGTGGGCCGGTCTTAGATGCCTGAGTCGCGAACCAACTTTATAGGTTCGTGACATGACATGTGCCGCATCCTTTGATGTATTGCTCCACATCTTGTTTCATGTTTGGCCACCAGAAGTCTCATTTTGCCAATTAGTACATGCCGTGACTCCTCCCTAGGATCGCTAATTACTATAAGTACTGTCTGCGTTGGCTGCTAGTAGCCCCAGACTTGACTTCTTGTATCCTACGGTACCCGAGCAATCGATACCTGGAATACTCCATCTCTCACGAACCCCAGCAAAGCCCTCCTATCCACTCAAGGACTATCTGAGCATAGTCCACTCGTTCATAATTAACTGAAGTTCCTCCTTGGAACTTCCCTTCAAACACCGAACCGACCCCATGACTCTTCCCTACCATGACGTAACATTAAGTCAAGTCTGCGAACCTGCAGCTACACTGGCTAAAGGAAGACGACTCACACAATCCCGAAGCGTAGAAAGCTTCAAACCGTTTAACATCGATAGGAGGACAGATGACGATCTTCCCAGACACGTAAGGGGAGCAGCCCTTTGGGAAGAAATCAACGATGAAGAAGGTTACTGGGTCTACGACATACTCAGTGGCAACTACCTTGCAATCGAATACGAAGATAGTACCGAGCAGTGGTACTTCATTCAGCAAGACAGCCGAATGGGACATTGGGTCGCAACCCAGCCAGTTCCATCCACGTTCAACCTAGGAAGACGCGCCATCAGAAGAATCTCTGTCACAGCCGTACCAGCAGAAGACGTTGAGAAGAAGAAAGGCCAATATACCGTGCCAACCGCCAAAGCAGACAGTGCTCCAGAACAGCCAAAAAGTTCAGCAATGGCAACACAAACATCCACATCGATCGCCGCACTCACCTTAGCCGGGACGAATACCAGCAAGGTAGCCTCATTCCTCAAACGAGGAAATATAACAGGCAGCAGACTGACTCCATCCGGGTGTACGCCGGGTGGAGGACCCCCAGGTGGACCACCAGGTGCAGGTGGGTCCAGGGGAGGTGGATTCCCGAGTGGAGGCCCCCCAGGAGGTGGTGGTCTGGGAATTGGGGGAGGTGCCGCCCCAGGCGCTGGAGGTGCAAACGGCAAACTTGGAGGAAATCCCCCAACGGATTTCGATGGCACAAGAGCCCTTGCAGACCAGTTTATGCAAGAATTCAACCTCTACCGTCTCATGAACATAGACGCAGAACAGATGGTTAGCCCGATGAAGAGGGCAGCTCTGCTATTGGGATTCATCAAGGGACCGAACGTCAAGGACTGGGTCAAACGATGGACCAACTGGATCATCAACGAAATGAATACAGGAAGAGTTCATATGGATGAACATTACTGGACAGAAGTGTTGCATGCCTTCCAACAGGCATTCCAGGATACTGGCGCCAGAGAACAAGCGGAAGACAAAATCCGTCGACTGGAATTTATTCCTAACAAAGTCGACTCCTTCATCGCTCAGTTCGAAGGTCTGGCAGCCGAAGCAACGTATCCGATCAATGCGCAGTCCACGCTATCATTGTTCGCATCCAAACTTCCCTTCCGAATGATGGATCACGTCTACAAGGTCGTCCGCCCCATCGATTTCCAAGGATGGGCGGATGGAGTATGACAATTCCATCAGGATAACACTGCAGTCCAAAACATCAGAGGCATATACGAAGATATGCCCAAGAAATGAACCTCTAAGGTGAACCCGTACCAATTGGCCAAGGTACTGGGTGTGAAGTTGCCCTTGCCAAATCCCAATGCTATGGATACGTGAGTGGACCATTCCCATTCAGGATGGAACCAGAACACAACGAAGGCCAGGACCTTGGTCACTGATCCTCCATACAGCAAAGAAGACCAGATGAAAACTGGTCGCTGTTTCACGTGCAACAGACAAGGGCACTTATCCAGAAATTGCCCGGACAAACCAGACATTACAGCAAAGAAACCACAAGCCAAGGCACGCACTGCCAAGGCTGATGAAGATGTCAAAGAAAACAACACTGAATCATCCTATCAAGAAAGTGGTTTCGAGAAATTCATCAAAAAGAATCCAGTCCTTAATGAAATAATCAGGACAATGTCTACCACCAAAAGGCGGGAAATGGTTACACAAGCACTGGAGGAATACAAAAAGGACGGTGACGAGGATTTTTGAAGCGCACAAACCCGGCAGCCTGGGCACGTGCGATAAAACTTAATGATGTGTTTGTTTGTAAATACAGGAGTCTCCAAATCCCCACTCTGATTCAAACTGCACACACAACGGCCGAAAGACAAGCTCTCGTGGACTCAGGAGCTACCAACAACTTCATCAGCGATCGGCTGATGAAATGAATGCAAATTGGTTGACTCAAACTCCAAAGACCAAGAATAGCATGGAATATTGATGGGACACAAAATAAGTCGGGCACCATCAAATATTACACAGACCTACAGGTACGGGTAGGCGATCGAACCAAGACGATGCAATTCCTCGTAACGAACCTCGGGGAAGATGAAATGGTGTTGGGGTACCCCTGGCTGGTGGCGTTCAAACCCAAAATCAGTTGGAGAACGTCCACCCTTGATGAAAGCATGCAACCACTTGTCATCAAGACCCTATCACTGAACCAGGACGCACGAGTCACCCAGATACGGAACCACTGGGTCAAACAGGCGCAAACTAGATGCACACCTGGAGAAGAAATCTTCGTTTCTCAAATGGATGAAGAAGAAATCAAGAAAACGTCGACATCGGCACAGATGGCCATCAAGGCATTGCCGAAAGAAGAAAAGACTTGGGACGAGATAGTTCCCAAGCACTACCACAAATGGGAGAAAGTCTTCTCAGAGGAAGAAGCACGAAGATATCCAAAACACCAACCATGGGATATTGCAATTGACTTTATTCTGGATGCCCCAAAAATCCTTGATTGCAAAATCTATCCACTGTCACATGGTGTTACGTTCCTTCCGGACGTCGTCCTAAATGCCTGTTTGCTGCTGCTGCACGTATTTGAACGTCTTCAGTATCCCATAGGCAACGGCTAGGGCGATACGCAGGGCATGGCCAATCGAGGCAATGACAATGATGAAGGCAATAATGATAAGATACGAGGCATCAGCGATGACTAAGCACGACGGCAAGCGGAACGCTTAGTGGCGATAACCGGCACATTAGCACAGATGACAAAGGAAGGGATGGTCAATGAGGCAATCTAGCTTTATACAATCTCCACAGCAGGGAAGGATTGACACAAGATATCAAAGCTAAGGACTACAAGGTGTCCAGAGCTCTCTACTTATACTACAGAGGGGAGCTTTCAAGCTCAGCCCGAATCCGAAACCCTAATATACCTATCCAATAGCATAACTCGCTCTCGGTTCGCATCAGTCAGCCATACAGTCATGGGGTCACCATCTAGACCGCGTCCGGGCTCAAGCTCATCCAGACTCACATTCCAGCCTTAACCTAGGCACAAGCTCATCTAGGTTCTTCCGGACCGTTTGAGGCAGGTCACGTGCCGGGGTCACATGACGGCCGATAACTCCGACCTATTCCCACGCCTCCTGATAGTCACGTGATGGCGGGTAAGGGTCATGTGTGCTTACCGCATGTCTCCCTCGCACGTGATCTTGCGTGTACGGCTCCTCCTTCCACTTCTCCAGCAGGTCTTCAAGTACCGCCGTGGCTCCGCGGACTTCTCTGTCCCACTGTGGGTTGTCTTGTGCGTATTTCTGGGTGTTGCGTAGGTCTCGTCCCGGCTGCGCCGTGACACATGGAGAACAAGAGAAGCTGGACGCTTACATCAAGGAAAACCTCGAAAAGGGCTATATCTGACCATCAAAGTCGCAATACTCCTCTCCCTTTTTCTTTGTGGGAAAGAAAGATGGAAAGCTCCGACCGGTAGTCGATTACCGGAAACTAAACTCCTTCATGGTCCCCGATCGATACCCCCTGCCATTAATCCAAGAGCTTGTGGACAAGATACGAAATGCCAGGCTCTTTACAAAAATGGATGTATGAGCAGGGTACAACAACATATGATTTCGGGATGGAGACGAACCCAAGGCAGCGTTCAAGACAAATCTAGGACTGTTCAAACCAACAGTCATGCCCTTTGGACTACGAAATGCTCCCGCGGTCTTCCAAAGAATGATGAACACTCAGTTTGCTGACTTAATAGCAACTGGGCAAGTGATCATCTACATGGATGACATACTTGTTGCAACAGAAGACGATGATCAAACGCATCGGGAACTAGTCAACAAAGTCCTGGAACGGCTAGAGAAACTGGATTTGTACCTAAAGCCCAGCAAATGCCTCTTCGAGGTCAGAAGAGTTGAATTCCTCGGTGTAATCCTCCAAGGAGGGACAGTAACCATGGACCCTGTTAAAGTAGCAGGAGTTATGGACTGGGAAGCACCCAAGAATGTCTGGGATATATGCAAATTCCTGGGATTCTGCAACTTCTACAGACACTTTATCCGAGGATTCTCATCTGTGGCTAGGCCCCTGAACGAGCGACTAAAGAAAGGCACTGCCTGGAAATGGGACGACAAAGAAGAATGAGCTTTCCAAGAACTGAAGAAACGGATATGTGAAGAACTGGTCCTGATACAACCAGACCAAATTAAACCGTTCGAAGTCAAGATCAATGCCTCAAACTACGCACTAGGGGCCGTTTTAATGCAACGTGACAAAAAGAATGTGCTACATCCAGTAGCTTTCTTTTCTAAAACCATGAACGATGCGCAAAGAAATTATGATGTTTACAACCGTGAGCTTCTTGCGCTGGTCGAAATGTTCAGACATTGGCGTCACTACTTGCACCAGCCCTTGCACAAAGTCAAAGTGCATACAGATCATGCTAATCTGTTGTTTTGGAAGAATCCTGGAGATCACAACAGAAGAGTAGTGCGATGGCACACGGAACTCATGGAATACGACTTTGATCTGATCCACATATCCGGAAAGAAGAATGGGCAAGCCGATACACTGTCTAGATGCCCCGATTATGACCAAGGTGATGACGATAATAAGGCGCTTGTGGTGCTACCACCCGTGCTTTTTAGTCATGCACGTGTCATGCTGAGCGAAGAGTTCAATCCCAATGATGGGAAGGAAACTAAACACTTCAGTGCAACACTGGACCACAGAAAGTACCAGTCCCTGCAGAACATGGTCGAAGAAGACCAACAGACGAACCCAGACAGCCAAGAAAGGCTCCGAAACTGGACGAATACCCATCAATTGATCAAGCTATCATCAATTTGGTGGAAGATTGACAAAGACCCATTAGGGCAAGACCGAGACCAGATTGTCATTGCCGGAGACAACAATCTTAAGAGGGGGGGTAATTCACTTTTACCACGACACCCCGTCAGCCAGACACCCGGGAATTTCAAAGAGTCATAGTGCTCCACCAGGGTCAAGGGGAACAACAGTGACTCACTGAGCAGTCGCATAAGAGTCATAGTGACTCTGAGATAACAATCAAGGTCACACAACCTATAAGTCACGAGACACCACGTCATGAGACATGAAGTCCAAAAAGAGAAAATGAAGAATAAAATCATACAAGTCGTGACAGCAGGATGGCTGATGACTAGTGATTGGCCCAGGTATGGGTAACCCGCCGGGTATTGCCAGGGTACGGGTACGGGTAGCCATCTTCAAACCCGAAGCAAACCCATACCTGTACACGGGTTCCTGCGGGTCATGTACATTGTTGTCGTATGCCATCGATATCACTTTTCCCCCCATTACCACATACACACACTTTTTCTTGCTTTCTCTCGCTCTCTCCCCCCTTTTCCCCAATGCACCACTCCTCCATCAAACCAGATTACCAATGCCAAACACCTCACAAATGGTCCCTAGTAGTGTTGGGGAAGTTTGGTTTGGTTTGGTTTGGGCCAGTTTTGGCCAAACCAGAAACTGAACCATTTAATTTTCACCAAACCAGACCCAAACCGGAACCAAACCGCTTCAAACCACTCCAAACCGTTCCAAACCATTTCAAACTGATTAAAAAAAGGTGTTTTAAATTGCCTCTTAATCAGTTTGGTTCGGTTCAAACCAAGTTCAAACTGAGTTCAGACCAGTTAAGACCTGGTTTAAACTTAATTTGACACCAAAAACATGAAATATTTTTAATAATAATAAATTTAACCATTTATTTTGGTTCAAACACAGTCAAACTTGGTTCAAACTTGGTTCAAACTTGGTTTGAACTCAGTTTGAACCAAACCAAACCATTTAAGGACAAAATATAAAATAATTTTTAATAATTTTTCTTAATTGGTTTGGAACGGTTTGGCATTGGTTTGGGGGTCCCAAACCCCAAACTGAACCATTCAGTTTATTTTCAGAATTTTTCAAACCCAAACCAATTAAACAGTTTGGGTTCGGTTCAAACCAAGTTTGGATCAGTCTGGGACCAAACTTCCCCAACACTAGTCCCTAGGCACCTGAAGACAAGCCGTGCTCCTTTGGCCTCATCTTTCTTCCTCCACCCTCTCCCTTCCTGTCACAAATTCCAAAGATGCAAATAGTAAGCCACTTTTTTTGTTTATTTATTTGTTCATCTCTAACTGATGTAGTGTAGGCTGCAGGACAGTGGTGTCGTCATCACCTTCACAATGGCCTCCACCACCTTCACACCTCGCAGAATGTGAGTGCCCAACCCACCTCACCTACTGCTCCCACCCCTCAACCTGCCAGTCACACATGTATACACAGGCCATCCCATTGTCACCATCTCATGGCACTTGGCCCCACTCAGATGAGTTTCACTTTTTCACTTTTTGTTTTTTTCTTACTTACTTCAACTAGGCAGGACCTCCCACTCCTGTGAGCGTAACAACTTCACCGTGGCCTCAACCCCACCACACTTGCACCTGCACATGCTGCCCCTCAACCCTGACCCTGCCACCTTGACATTGCTGCGACACACCTCAACCCCACCATGCCGCTGCCACCTCAACACAGCCACCACTGCCACTTCAACCCTGCTATGAGACTTGCCACCAGCACTGCACACCTTGACCCACACTGGCACTGTCTCAACACAGTCCCCACCACCCCCTCGACACCAGCATCATTGCCATCCACCCATTTGCTCAGTATTTTTGTGCTAGTACTGTAGTAGTGTATATAGTTTCAACAAATTTAATGTGCATCTGTGCATCTGTATACACGTGACCCAAAAACCTGCACGGGTTTTCATACCCATGTGACCCATTTAAACCCAAACCCAAACCCGAGAAAAACCCAACCCTTCATCACAGGTAGAGATGTCAACGAGTGACACTTGCAAGTACGAGTACTCATTGGAAATCTCTGAAGAGCGACTCATACTTGACTCGTACTCATTGGTGTGAGTACTCATAGGCATGAGTACTTGCCAAATTCTCATGACCAATACTCGTACTCGTGGCATGAGTACCTGTCTGAGCCCCGAGTACTCACGAGTGCGAGTACTCATATTCGTTTACTTAGTATGAGTACTCATCTACAACGAGTACTCTAAAGATTTCTCATTTTTGCTACTAGAACTAGCTACAGACATGTACTAAACAGTAGCTACAAGGCCTACAATTCCTGCCACCCTATCACTATCCCCTCGCCGCAGTCACATACTAGTGTCGTTGTGTTGTGGTGGTGGTGGTCATCGTCATCCATGTCGTCGTGGACCATTGTCATCATGGGTCATTGCTGTCGTGGGTCGTTATCATTGTCATCGTGGACCGTTGTCGTGGTGGACTGTTGTCCGAGTCGTCGTGGACCGTCGGCGTCGTGGACTGTCGTTGTTGTCGTGCCGGTGTTCAACCTCAGTCTGCCTTGCTGTCGCCGTAGTATCATCACAGTTGTGGTCGACCCATCATTGATGGGTCAACCGGCAGGGGTTTGTTGTCATGTGGCTGGCCACTGCCGCTGTCATCGTCCAGGCGTATGTCGTGGTTGTGGCGTGGTTGATGATAAGCAACTCACGTGGTGTAAGATAATGATGCGTAATGACGCTCGAGCTTCCCACGCCTGGCGATTGCCAGTTTCGCCTAGCTACATGTGGGCTGGCCTGCGACCCTTGCCAGTCCCTTGCCACCATGCAAGACGATAGCAGTATCGACACGTTGGATGACGCAATGATGACGGTGGTGCAATAGTTGTCAACCACAACAACAGGGCGATGCCCGTTGATCCGACTCGATCACAACAACTGGCAACCTGATGTCCAAGGCGTCCAAGGAAGGAGGCGACGCATTGACGACGATAGGGGCAACAACACATCAGACAACGACAACGACAACACTGCCGCACGATGATGGACGATGGCGACGATAGCGCTGACGACGATTCGGAAGGTGAGCCCTGCAGCTCTTAACTAGTAGTAGAATACATAGATTACTTAGATAGATTGTAACTCGATACAAAATATATTAGTTCACACAAAAGTGTAATTTCAACTTAAGCAAAGGTGGGACCAATGGCATTGCTATGAATACCACGAGTACTTGTGAGTACTCGTCACGTGACGACTCAAACGAGTCAAACTCGCAAGTTGACTCGTTTGTCAACAACTTGTTGACATCTCTGATCACAGGTATGGGTTTTGTCCAGGTTGGGTACGGGTGGCTCCAAAAATACCTGGGGGTGACCTGCATCAGTAAGAACACAGGTAACTTCCACCTTTTCTTTTTAGCTGGTGTGCCAGCAGAAAACCAGTGCAAGTTGCACAAGTTGGCAAGTTGAATATAGCTGTTCCAAAATATTTTTAATATCATTTTTATTATTAGAATAAATAATAGATAAAACTATTTATAGTATTAATTAGTGTTAATTACTATTGCAGTGTCACATCATATTTGTCATATCTTATTTAGTCATATCTCTTAGTTATATGATGGTGAGGGCAGCACAATAATAATATTTGATTCAAAATCAAGCAAATACATGGTACTAGTACAGTAGTGAACCAAGCCACAAGTGACAAGGTTGTGACGTGGCACCTGGACTTGCCATGTTGCGGTGTGGTGGTGTCAGGGCGGGTTCGCGCATGGCAGGCTGGTGTGGCGGTGGAGTTGGGTGGGGGTGGTGAATGCGGGGCCAGGCCATGTTACTGGCCACAGCGGTTGTGAGGTCTTGGGCGCCGTGCTGGGGTTGCGATGGGGCTTGTGGGTGTTGCGCCAGGGCTTGTGGGTGTCACGCCAGGGTTTGTGGGTGTCACGCCGGGGCTTGTGGGTGTCATGTTGGGGTTGTGGGAGTGGCCGTTTTTCCGCATCCAGTCACGTCCCCAAAAAGGAAGGTGCCAAGAACATCACATTTTTTCTGTCCTCACAAAAAGGGCATCCCCGAACAGCATTTGAGCTCAGTAAACTTTGCTCTTAGTAAGCGCAAATAAAACACTTTCCTTTTTAAAAAGGCTATTTCCTTAATCGTACACTTTGTCTTTAGTCATCAAACTTAAATCTCATATGTTTTTTTAAGATATTCACAGAACTTAACAGAACAATAAATATATTTTTATTATCTAATTAGTCTACATCTATATTTGTCTAAGTTGGACTATGGCGCACGAAAACAGGTTGCGGGCACGGTGAACGTGGGCAGATGGAGACCGTGCTGGCCCCACTGTGCAACACGTAGGGAGGCGGCTGTCTTGTGCGCCCCTTCCTGTGCGAATGGGGCGCCACGGGATGGGGCGGCTTACCCTCGCGTGGTGCCCCCTGTCCGCATGTATGGGGTGGTGTGGCCAAGGGGAAGGAGGGCGTCGTGCCCCTCGTGCATGCCCCTTCCGTGTGAATGGGAAGGGTGGGGCCAGGGATCGTGTGCCCTTGTGCGCCCCTCTCTCGCATACAGGGTGGTGTGGTTGAATGGGGAAGGGAAGGGCCAGGTGATGGGGTGTCCCTCGTGCCCCTTCCCGCGCACGGGGGTGGCGCGGCTAAGGGGGAAGGAGGTTCCAGGGCGGCATGCCCTTGTGCACCCCTTTCCGCGCGAATGGGGAGGGGCCGGGGGTGTTGGGGAGAGGGGGCGGTGTGTCCTCGTGCCCCTTCCCGCACGTACGGGGCAACGTGGCTGGAAGGGAGGTGCCAGGGGCGGCATGCCCTCGTGCACCCCCTCTTCCATGCATACAGGGAAGGGTGGCATGGACAAGGGGGGAGGAGTGGGGGCGGGGCCGATGTGGAGAGGTGGGGAGGTCTGCTCTCGCCCGCCCCCTTTCCGCGCGAACGGGGAAGGGAGGGGATGGGGGTCGCATGGCCCGTTCCGCGTGTACACGGCAGAGATGTCAATGAGTTGTTGACAAACGAGTACACTCGCGAGTTTGACTCGTTTGAGTCGTCACATGACGAGTACTTGCGCCTGTGAGTACTTGTGAGCGCGAGTATGAGTTTGTCTTTTTCTGAGCGCGAGTACTCGCGAGTACTCATGGTACTTGGCATTACCATTGGTCCCACCTGTACTTAAGTTGGAAGAACAGTTTTGCATAAAGTAGTTTATTTCGTATCAAGTTACAATCTATCTAAGGAATCTACTACTAGAGAGCCACAAGGCTTGCCTTCTGAGTGGTCGTCCGAGTCAGTGCTGTTGTCGCTGTTGCCCGTCGTCGTGCGGCGGTGTCGTCGTCGTCGTCGTCTGGTCATTGTTGCCCCCGTCGTCGTTGTCGATGCATCGCCTTCTTGGTTGCCTTGGACGTTGCGGCCCGGGTCTCCCCTGTTGTTGTCGTCATCGGTCGATGTCGTCCGTGTCGCCCAGTTGTCGCAGTCGACGGGTATGCATTGCTGTTGTCGACGGGCGTCACTCCGTCGTCGTCGTCGTCGCGTCGTCCAAGGCGTCATTGCCGCCGCTGTCTTGCTGTTGCCGGCATCACCCCGTGGTCGTGGTCAACGGGCATCGCCCTGTTGCAATGGTCGGGGCGTCGCTCCGTCGTTGTCGTCGCATTGTTGTCGTCGCGGGCGCCGTCTTGCTGTTGCTGGTGGTGGTATTGTTGCGAGTGCACGTGGCTTGAAGCAGCCTGTGGGCCGGTCCTCATATGCGAAACTGGCAATCACCGGGCATGGGAAGCATCGCTCTTATTGGTGAGTTGCTTACACCACGTGAGTTGCTTACCCTCAACCAGACCACCACTAACTTACGACTACAGTACGACCTTGGTATACGACAACGGCAGTGGGACCAGCAAGTGGCCAGCCACCCGACGACGACAAACCCACGCTGGCACCCTATCGACGATGGGTCGACCACGACAACACTACGGCATGGCAAGGCAGGTCGAACACGACAACGACAACGAAGACGAAGACGACATTGGTCCACGACGACAACGACCCACAGCGACAGCGGCTTACGACGACAACGGCTTACCAACGGCCCACCACGACAATGGCCGATGACGACAACGGTCCGCGACGACACCGACGACGACAACGGCTGGTGGTGACACGGAACGACGATAGTACGCGACGGCGGCAGGGGGCAGCCACAGTGCGGCGGGCATTATAGGTAGTATAGCTAGTGTTTACAGTACATGTTTGTAGCTAGGTCTGGCAAAAATAAGAATATCCTTAGAGTACTCGTTTCAGACGAGTACTCGTACTGTCTGAATGAATACAAGTACTCGCACTCGCGAGTACTCGCGGCTTAGACGGGTACTCGCGCCGCGAGTACGAGTAGTAGTCCCAAGAATTCGGCGAGTACTCGCGCCAACGAGTACTCGTACCAACGAGTACGAGTCGAGTACGAGTCGCTCCTCGGAAAATTCCGACGAGTACTCGTACTCACGAGTGTCACTTGTTGACATCTCTAGTACACGGCCACGCGGCCAAAGGGGGAAAGGGAGGGGCCGGGGGCGGGGGTGTTGGGGAGAGGGGGCAGCATGTCCCTCATGCCCCTTCCTGCATATACAGGGTGGCACGGCTGGAAGGGAGGTGCCGGGGGCGGCGCGCACTCATGCACCCCCCCCTTCCGCACGCATATGGGGAAGAGTGGGGGTGGGGGTGGCATGACCTCGCGTGTCCCCTTGCCACGCGTACAGAGCAGCGAGGTCAAGGGGGAAGGGGAGGGGCCGATGGTGACAGGGAGAGGGAGCAGCGTGCCCCTCATGTGCATCCCTTCCACGCAAATGGGGAAGAGAGGGGCCGGGGGTGGTGTGTCCTTGGGTGCACCATTCCCGCGCATACAGGGCGGCATGCCCTCGTGCACCCCCCTTCTGTGCGAATGGGTAAGGGTGGGGGCGGGGGGTGGCGTGCCCTCACGTACAAGGCGGCGGTCAAGGAGGAAGGGGAGGGGCTGGGGAGGGGTGACGTCCCCCTTTCCGTGGCCAAGAGGGAAAGGGAGGGACTGGGGCGGTGTGCCCTCGTGCAAATGGGAAGGGAGGGGCCAGGAAGAGAGGGAGAGGGCGGTCGCGGGTGCCCTCATTTGTACCCCTTATGTGCAAATGGGCGGCACGAACAGGGGGAATGGGAGGGGGCGAGGGAGAGGGACGGCAGGCCCTCGTGCGCCCCCTTCCCGTGCAAACGGGGCGATGGGGAGTCAGCAGCGGGGCACACCGCCAGCCTTCTGCACAAATGGGACGGCGTGCCCTTGTGGGTGGTGGTCAATGCGGGGGAAGCAGATGAGGGGGGGGGTGACTTACCCTAGTAATCCCTCTCTGCACACAAATGGGGTGGTGCCTGACGGGGTAGGGGATGGGGAGGGGCGTCAGCCTGGTGATCTTGTGTCCTCTTTTGACGCAAACGGTGCGGGCAGCAGAGATTGGGAGGGCGACGGGAGGAGACATCTTTTCGGACAGGGAGGATGAGATCCACCCAATTGCAAAATGCCACGTACGCAGATGTGGCAGGCACGTTTTGCTTCCACCACAGGGTCTAGAATGACCTTTCCCCCTCCTTTCCCCCCTCTTGCTTTCCTCTCGCTTTCCCCTCCTCGCCTACCCCAGCATCGCACACCTGGAGGGGCACATGAGGGTAAGTCGCCCTCCTTTCACAGATGGGGCTCATGGGGGTATACCCCTCCATGCGGAAAGTGGGCAGACAAAAGCACGCCGCCACCACCTCTCCCCATTCCCCCTGTCCCCCTGGCCTCTCCCCCCTGTGAGCGTCACCACGTTTGCGTGGAAGGGGAGCGGGGAGCGCAGGGCAAGTCGCCCATCCACTCCTGCCTTCCCCCACATTGACTGACCACCGCCGCCCCCTTCACACACAGATCAGGGGCGCACAATGCCCACCATGGCCCAGCCTCCTGGGCCCTCCCTTCCGTTTCCACCACCCCATTCGCACAGACAGGGGGTGCACTTGGGCACGTCGCCCCCAGCCCTTCCCCTTGGCCGAGCTGCCCTGTACACACGGAATGGGCGACGTGACCCCCATCCCCTCCCTACCCCGTTCACACGGAAAGGGGACGTGCGAGTGCAGACCACCCCACCTCTCCACATCGGCCCCACCCCCGCTCCTTCCCTCTTGTCCACGCCACCCCATTTGTGCAGAATGGGGGCATGCGAGGGCAAGACTTGTGGAAAGGGGACACGCGAGGGCACCCCACCCCCACCCCCACTCTTCCCTGTACGCACGGGAAGGGGCACAAGAAACATGCCGCCCCCTCTCCCCAATGCCCCTGCCCCCGGCCCCTCCCTTTCCCCCTTCGGCCACGCGGCCATGTACACATGGAACGGGCCACGCGACCCCCATTCACGCGGAAAGGGGGCAGGCGAGAGCAGACCTCCCCACCTCTCCACGTCGGCCCCACCCCCGCTCCTCCCCCCTTGTCCACACCACCCTGTTCGCGTGGAATGGGGGTGTGCGAGGGCACGCCACCCTCAGCGCCACCCTTCCCCATACACGCGGAAGAGGGGGTGCACGAGGGCACGCCACCCCCAGCACCTCCCTTCCAGCCGCGTTGCCCCATACGTGTGGGAAGGGGCACGAGGACACACCACCCCCTCTCCCCGACGCCCCTGGCCCCTCCCCATTCACGTGGAAAGGGGTGCACGAGGGCATGCTGCCCTGGAACCTCCTTCCCCCTTGGCCATGCCGCCCCATGCGCGGGAAGGGGCATGAGGGACACCCCATCGCCTGGCCCTTCCCTTCCCCATTCAACCACGCTGCCCTGTACACGAGAGAGGGGCGCGCAAGGGCACACGATCCCCAGCCCCACCCTTCCCATTCGCGCAGAAGGGGCATGCACGAGGGGCACAACGCCCTCCTTCCCCTTGGCCACACCGCCCCGTACACGTGGACAGGGGGCACCACGCGAGGGTAAGCCGCCCCATCCCATGGCGCCCCATTTGCACGGGAAGGGGCGCACGAGACAGCCGCCTCCCTATGTGTCACGCAGCGGGGCCGGCGCGGTCTCCATCTGCCCACATTCACCGTGCCCACAACCCATTTTCGTGCGCCATAGTCTGACTTAGACAAATATAGATGTAGACTAATTAGATAATAAAAATATATTTATTGTTCTGTTAAGTTCTGTGAATATCTTAAAAAAACATATGAGATTTAAGTTTGATGACTAAAGACAAAGTGTACGATTAAGGAAATAGCCTTTTTAAAAAGGAAAGTGTTTTATTTGCGCTTACTAAGAGCAAAGTTTACTGAGCTCGAATGCTGTTTGGGGACGCCCGTTTGTGAGGACAGAAAAAACGTGATGTTCTTGGCACCTTCCTTTTTGGGGACGTGACTGGATGCGGAAAAATGGCCACTGGTTGTGGGTGTCACACCAGGGCTTGTGAGTGTCATGCAGGGCAGTCGTGGTGTGGTGTAATTGGCGTGGCATGGGCCGGGGTGACCGTGGTGGGGCCTGGGTCGTGACGAGGCATCATGAAACCTGCACTGTTGGGGTGATGGTGCGGCATGATGGCGAAATGGCATGGTTGGGGTGGCAATGAGCAAAAGAAGAAAAACAAAAAACAAAAAAACTCACTCAAAGAGGTGTGCAGTCACACGAGTGGTGGGTCTTGCATGTCGTGACGTGGCTCCGGGGGCTTTTGTGCGGCAAGGTACTGATGGTGGAGGTTGTGATGGGGGCCACAGGCTGACGCGTGGTGAAACAGTGAGGCAGCGGTGACGTGGTCTGTCACATCAATGAGAATGATACGGAAAAAAAAGAAAGAAAAAAAAACTTATCAGCAAGCCGAGCTCATCGTTGTCAGCCGGGGTCTTGCGTGTCGCGACAGCATGATGGGGGGAAATTTGGAGTTTGTACGGCGGGGTGGTGGTAGTGATGTCAACGAGTTATCGTCAAATGAGTCTACTCGCGAGTGTGACTCGTTTGTGACGAGTACTCGTGCCTGAATGTTCACACGAGTACGAGTTTACTTTTTTCTGAGCATGAGTACTCATGAGTACTCGTGATACTGGCATGGTTCCAGCTTTGTTTGGGTTGGTATTAAAATTTTGCATAAATCAATACCATTTTCATATCAAGTTACAGTGTACTATAGTAAACTACTAGTTAAAAGCCCGAGCTACAGCCTGAGGACCCACCATCGGAGTTGTCATTGCGGTCGCCCGTCGTCGTCGTCGTCGGCATCTTGCTGTCGTTATTGTTGCCAGTCAACATCGCCCTATTGTCACGATCACGTGGCATTTCTCCTGCAGAGTCTGTTTCAGTTCCGGTTCTAGATGTGGCCAGACACTTTCCGATTGTTATCAGTGACTCACTGGGCAAAGGGCTGCCAGCTCAGCAGTGACAGCACATAGACTTGCTGGCACTTGCGCGTCCCATAGAAAATAGTATGGAAAATACCAGTACTGTAGGATATAAAAGAGGCTCATAGTTTACATTGTATTTTCCATCTTGGTCTTCCAACAATATAGCCCAAGTACTCTTCTAGTGTCAAGGTTGCTTCAAGGACAAGTACGCTCTATCGCTTAGTAAGCACCGGTCGTGACCGGCCCGTGTTACTTCGCCTTTGAGACTTTTGACTACGCGCCGCCGTGCGCCTTCGGGAATTGCTAGAGATATCGAGAACATATCGGGAACGATCCGGGTGATCGTAACACCTATGGTCATGTCGCGTCATCGTGGTCGAGGACACCTGTCGTCATGGTCGATGGGCACTGCCACGTTGCTGTGGTCGACGGGCATCACTCCATGGTTGACGTCATGTCGTCCAAGGCATCGCTGCCGCCACTGTCTTGCTGTTGGTGGTGGTGGTATCGTATTGTTGTTGCAGCCTGTGGGCCGGTCCGCCGCGTGTAGCTAGCGAAACTGGCAATCACCGGGCATGGGAAGATTTGCGGCTCTTACTGGTGAGTTGCTTACACCACGTGAGTTGCTTACCACCACCAACGATGGCCCATCACCACGACTTTGGTATACACCTGGACGACAACGACGACAGCAGTGGCAAATCACCAGCGCGTGGCCAGCCATACAACAACAACAACAAACTCCCGCCGGTGCCCCATCAACTATGGGTCAACCATGGTGTTCAGATTTTAGCAGGGTGACGACACAATGGCGATGGCAGGCAGGTTGAACACGACAACAACGACACGATGACCATGACCACGACCACAGCCATGACCACGACCGCAACCGCAACCACCACGACCACAGTCCACCACGACCACTATCCACCACAACTCCATGATGATATCGATGATGGCGGCGGCAGCAACGACGCTAGCACGCAACGACGGCAGGGTCAGTGGGGATACTATATTAGTAGAAACAATAGGCTACTAGTAGTGTAGGGTACACTGTACAGTAGTTTAGCTAATTCATTTGTTTTGTGTGCCGGAAATGCTACGAGTACTCGCTTGAAACAAGTACTTGTACCATTCGAATGAGTACGAGTACCCGAGTACTCGTACTCGCCCTGATGCACGAGTACTCGTGGCTCAAAATGGGTACTCGCCCCATGAGTACGAGTCGAGTACGAGTCTCGATCCGGAGGATTCCAGCGAGTACTCACACTCACGAGTACTCGCACCAACGAGTATGAGTCAAGTATGAGTGGCTCTCTGGGACTTTCCAATGAGTACTCATACTCATGAGTATAACTCGTTGACATCTCTAGGTGGTGGTGGTGGTGAACTTGCATGGGTCAAAAGACAGCGGCAGGGTGATGTGGCTTGTGACAGTGAGCAACGATAAAAAAGAAAAAAAGAACTTATCTGGGTGGAAACCCAGCTCGACGTTAGTCATTGCGTGTTGGTGTGATCGTCAAGGTTGCAGTGGGGATTGTGGGCATCAGTCGCGCCACTTGAAAAGTAAGGGTTGGACTGTTTATCAGGAAGGTGCAGGAAGGTGCAGATTGGTAGGAGGAAGACGAATGTGTTACAAGAAATGTTGTATTACTTATGCGTGTCACATCACACTGGCACTGGTACAGTAGTGTGGGGTCGGCGATACAGAAAGTTACATTTTTCAGGAACAACCGAAAGTCTGAATTAAACGCAGACATTATCCGAAAGTTCAACCAAAAGTTCAAGCTCAAGTGCGACACATCCTTGCAATTGGGTTCATGGTTCGTCTCCCTTCCACCAATCTGCTCCATTCTGATAAACAGTCCAACCCTTACTTTTCAAGTGGCGCGACTGATGCCCACAATCCCCACTGCAACCACAACGATCACACCAAGTTGGTGTGATCAACGAGTTAGACTTGTCTATACTCGTTTAGCTGTATCTCCTGAACCAGTGATCGTACAGGTCTGAAATTTGGAATGCGAGCAGATATACAATATGCCTGCTTGTATGCCAAATTTCAGACCTGTACGATCACTGGTTCAGGAGATACAGCTAAACGAGTATAGACGAGTCTAACTCGTTGACATCCCTAACACCAACATGTGACGACTAACATCGAGCTGGGTTTCCACCCAGATAAGTTCTTTTTTTCTTTTTTATGTTTTACATCGTTGCTCACTGTCACAAGCCACGTCACCCCGCCGCCATCTTTTGACCTACGCAAGTTCACCACCACCACCACCACCACCACCACCCTGCCGTATGAACTCCAAATTTCCCCCATCATGCCGTCGCAACATGCAAGACCCCAGCTGACAACGACGAGCTCGGCTTCGGCCTACTGCTGATAAGTTTTTTTTTCTTTCTTTTTTTTCCATATTGTTCTCAGTGATGTGCCAGACCATGTCACCGCTGCCTCACCATTTCACCATGCGTCAGCTTGTGGCCCCCGTCATGACCTCCACCACCAGTACCTTGCCATGCAAAAGCCCCCGGAGCCACATCACGACATGCAAGACCCACCCACCACTCATGTGACTGCGCACCTCTTTGAGTGAGTTTTTTTTTTTGTTTTTTCTTCTTCTTTCACTCATCGCCACTAACAATACAGGTTTCACAATGCCTCGTCACGACCCTGGCCCCACCATGGCCACCCCAGCCCATGCCACGCCACGACCGCCCCAGCGTGACACTCACAAGCCCTGGCACAACACCCACAAACCCCGGCGCAACACCCACAACCTCAGCACAACACCCACAAGCCCTGTCGCAACCCCAGCACAGCACCCAAGACCTCACGACCACTGTGGCCAGCAACATGGCCTGGCCCTGCATTTGCCACCCCCACCCAACTCCACTGCCACGCCGGCCCGCTGCGCATGAACCCACCCCGACACCACCGCACTGCAACACAGCAAGTCTGGGCGCCACGTCACAACCTTGTCACTTGTGGCACCTTGGTTCACTACTGTAGTACTAGTACCATGTATTTGCTTGATTTTGAATAAAATATTATTTTTATGTGCAAACCTTACCATCATATGACTATGATTGATATGACTAATGTATGATATAATATATGATATGACAAATGTGACAAATATGATGACAAATATGATATGACAAATATTTAACTTAGATGATATGCCTAATACTTGGACTTGTATAACTTTCTTGACTTTCTGAACTTGTCCTGCTTGCTGGTCATCACTGTGTAAGAAACTTTTTGAAGAATCAGACATGGCTTGTGCACATGTCAACTTGCTAACTTTATGGGTTGTACCAGGTGGCACCACCAGGTGGTACAACCCCTGTCAAGCAACCTGTACAAATACTGATGCATGATCCCAGAAAGCCCTCCTATCGTTCACTCATCCATCAATCACTGAAGTTCCTCCTTGGAACTTCCCTTAGAACCCGAACCGACCCTGTGACTCTTAGTGCGGTGTCCTTGTAGGCGAACTTATCCCAAGTCGGGAGAACGTCCCTACCGTGACGTAACATTAAGTCAAGTCTATTATCCTACAGCTACACTGGCTAAAGGAAAAAGACAATTCACACAATCTCGAAGTGTAGAAAGCTTCAAACCATTCCAGATTGATAGGAGGCAAGACGATGACCTTCTCAGACACGTAAAAGGAGCAGCCCTTTGGGAAGAAATTGAAGATGAAGAAGGTTACTGGGTATACCATATACGATATACTCAGTGGCAACTACCTTGCAATTGAATACAAAGATAGTACCAAGCAGTGGTACTTCATTCAGCAAGACAGCTGAACAGGAAATTGGGTCACAACCCAGCCAGTTCCATCCATGTTCAACCTAGGAAGACGCTGTACAGAGCTGAGTCTGTGTGAGTTCGTAGGTGGAGGGGATCCCACAGGGGTTACAGAGGGGGAAAGGCTGAGTCTGAAGTGTTCATGACAGCGACAGCCGGTGTGAATGTGATCGGACAAAGGCAAGAGCGAGAGTGACGAGGCGAGATGAGAACGAGATGAAGGCTTGATCCTTTGAGTGCCTGCAGTAGGGCCTGACTTCTGGGATCAGCATGCAGATTTAGAGGGGAAACAATGGCGACTGAGCACTGTTTCTATTCAGCCAGAATCAAGAGACATCAGTATTTGTATGGGTTGCTTGATGGGGGTTGTACCACCTGGCGCCTGGTGGTGCCACCTGGTACAACCCATAAAGTTAGCAAGTTGACATGTGCACAAGCCATGTCTGATTCTTCAAAAAGTTTCTTACAGAGCGATGACCAGCAAGCAAGACAAGTTCAGAATGTCAAGAAAGTCATACAAGTCCAAGTATTAGGCATATCACCTAAGTTAAATATTTGTCATATCATATTTGTCATATTTGTCATATCATACATTAGTCATATCTATCTTAGTCATATAATAGGTTTTGCAGCATAAAAATAATATTTTATTCAGTCATACAAATACATGGGTACTAGTACTAAAGTGAGAGCCTGCAAGTGGCGGTGGTAACAGGGCCAGAGTGGCGGTGGCAGGACCGGGGTCGTGACATGGCAAGAGTTGCCATGTTGGGGTGGCGTGGCAGATCGGCGGGGTCCTGTGTGCTGCGTTGGGGCAACGTGGCAGGTCAGCGGTGGCCGGGTCTTGGCGTGGCAGTGAGTCTGCGGGTGGCGGGGTGTTGCGTGCCATGTCGACATGGCGTGGGGGTCAGTGGTGGCTGGGGCCTTGCATTTCACATTGAAGGGGCGTGGTGGGTCAGCAGGGTCTTGCGCGACATCCCAGTCTTGGCATGCTGTGTTGGGGCAGCATGGTGGTGGGTTGGCAGTCAAGGTCTTGCGTGCCGTGTTGGGGTGGCACAGTGGGTTGGCAGTGGCGGCAATGGCCTGCAACGTCCACAGTAAGCAGGAAAAAAAAGAAAAAGAAAAAAAAACTTATCTCATACATTGGGCTGAAGTCTTGCGCACAGCGGGTTGGCGGTGGCAGTTGGGGTAGCGATGAGTGAAAGAAGGAAAAAAAAACTCACTTGAATGAGGTGGGTAGTCACGCGGGCTTGTGGGCAGTGAGTTGGCATGGTGGTGGGCCTTGTGAATCGCATTGAGGGGTGCCGTTGTGACAGCTGGTGTCAGGATGGGGGCTTTTGCATGGCGGGGTACTGGTGGTGGATGTTGTAGATGGAGACAGGGGCCATGAGCTGACGTGTGGCGAAGCGGCGAGGCAGCAGCGGTGACGTGGTCTGTGACACCAATGAGAAAACGATAGGGAAAAAAAAAGAAACCCTTATAGCATCAGGCCAAAGCCGAGCTCATTGTTGTCAGCTGGGGTCCTGTGTGTCGCAAGTCGCAATGGCATGTTAGGGGTGAGAAACTTTCGCACGCGGGGTGGTGGTGGTTGAAACTTGCATGGGGCAAAAGGTGGCGGCAGGGCAAGGCAGCAGCGACAATGACGTGGCTCTGTGACAGTGAGAAACGATGTAAAAAAAGAGAGAAACATATCTGGGTGCACTAGGCCGAAGCCCAGCTCATTGCAAGGCTCATCGTTAGTGTGTTGGTGACCATGGTTGCAGTGGGGATTGTGAGTAACAAGATGCATAAGTCACACCACTTGAAAGGCATGAGTTGGACTGTTCATCAGGATGGAGCAGATTGGTGGGAGGGGAGGGAGACAAATGAAACGAGATGAATGAGACCAATTGCAAGGAATGTATGCATGTTGCATCACTCACTGGTATGGTGATGCAAAAAGTCCGAATTACATAAATGCAGACATTTCCAAAAGTTCAGCCACAACATTCCTCCAATTGGTTTCACATTCATCTCCTTCACCTCCTTCCCCTCCTACCAATCTGCTCCATCCTGATGAATGGTCCAACTCATGCCTTTCAAGTGGTGCGACTTATGCATCTTGTTACCCACAATCCCCACTGCAACCATGGTCACCAACATGCTAACGATGAGCCTTGCGACGAGCTGGGCTTTGGCCTAGTGCACCCAGATATGTTTCCCTCTTTTTTTTTACATCATTCCCCACTGTCACAGAGCCACGTCATTGTCGCCGCCGCCTCACCCCACCACCACCTTTTGCCCCACGCAAGTTTCAACCACCACCACCCCGCCGTGCGAAAGTCCTTCCCCTCTAACATGCCGTTGCAACACACAAGACCCCAGCTGACAACGAGCTCAGCTTCAGCCTAATTGTTACACTACCACGAGCATTTAGTCTGACTTAGACTGCGTAAGGGCGTTCACGACTTAGCAAATATTCGGTTTGCTGCACGTGACTTGACACGTGACTCTGTGCGGGGTACATGGCACTTACAACGAGGCACATGACCTTTCTTCGTATACCAGGATGTTTTTAGTCACTGGAGACCTTAGCGAGAGACGACTTGCTCAAGGGAGACAAGCGAAGCGTAGATGATGAGAGACAAGTGGTGATTGAAGAAGACCAGGATGGCGATCCTGAGTCTTCAACTACTACTACTTATACACATACGAGGTAGCTTTGAAGCTCCTCCCGAAACCATATAACGAATGGCCAAAGTAGCTCAAACCCTACTACGGCCATACTATGAAACACACCACATCGGCATGTGATACTGTGGCTGACTGATCTGATGAGTCCATGACATATTACTACTTACTAAGGGAGTCATCGCCCGTGAGTAAGAGTCCACTTCTCGCCGACCACGACATCACCCCCTTTTCAGCTGCGATGACCACGTCGCGTCCTCATAGGTCCAATGCCTGACATCCACCCTTCCTGCGTCTCTGAGACCTGTCCAATAGTGTCTGCCATCTCCAACCGATACTTGCACTTCTTCAGTTCCGACTGGACCCCGCCAAGCGACTGAGCCAGCGAATGCAGGCGTTGCTCCACCCGCTCCGCCTCGTGCTGGTAGAGATGTCAATGAGTGACACTCGCGAGTATGAGTACTCGTCGGAATTTTCCGAGGAGCTACTCATACTCGACTCGTACTCGCATCAGCGAGTACTCGTGCTCACGAGTACTCACCCAATTTTCCAGACTGACACTCGTACTCGCGGCGCGAGTACCCGTCTGACCCACGAGTACTCGTATTCATTCAAGTTATATGAGTACTCGTTTGATGCGAGTACTCATGGATATCATTACTTCTGAGTCTACTATGGGTACTACCAAAGAATAGCTACAAAACAGTACTAGCTATAGAGCCCTACAAATCCCGCCGAGTGTAGCTGTGTCCCCCACCACCGTCATATCTGAGTCGCTGCCGTCGCCTATCGTGTTCATCTCCACATCACTGTCGTTCACGTTGCCGTTGTTCGTGTCACCGTTGTTCGTGTTGCCATCATCCGCGTCGTCGTTGTTTGAGTTTGCCTTGCCGTCGTGTCGCCGCCGCATCGCCATCGTTGTCCATCATGTCGTCGTCATCGTTCGAGCTTGCCTTGCCGTTGTGGTTGAACCATGGTCGCCACATCGCTGCCGCGGCCCGCTGTGTCGTAGCCGTTGTTGGGAGGGCCGCCGTCGTGTTTGGGACAAGATGTGCGCTGGCGGGGGTTTGTCATGGTAAGTTAGTCTTGAACGTTGAGCGTGAGAAGCCACCAGACTGAGACAACCTTTTCCACGCCCGCCCGGTGATTGCCAGTTGCGGTCCGGTGCGGGACAAATCCAAGCCACGTGCACCACCAACCTTGCATCAATGACAACTACAACAACATGCTTCAAGTTCACCGACGCAGCTTCAAGTTCGAGCTGCACGAGCTCACCTGCCAATGCAGCCACGACCACGACACCAGCAACAGCAACAGCAATGAGGCGATCGTGGCGACCAAGGCAACGCAACCACGACCAACCACGACGACTGGGCAAATGCCCATTGACCACAATAACGGGGAAATGCCTGTCGATTCCGACAACGAGGCAATACCCATCAACTTACGAAGGCGGGGCAACTCGGATGGCGAGCACGGCGGCGGGGACTTCATAATACAAGTAGTTAGTTACACTAGTGGCCGCATGTACTTACAGTAGCAACCTGTGCAACAAAACGGGCCGACTCGGACAAACTGATGCTGGCCCATAAACAAGTCATATAAGTCTGCGAGTACACGAGTACTCGTGCTCCAAAAAATGCAAACTCGTACTCGTGCATACTCGCAGGCACGAGTACTCGTAGGCGCGAGTACTCGTCACGTGACGAGTCAAACTCACGAGTCACTCATTTGACTGTAACTCGTTGACATCACTACATGCTGGTACTGACAGTACCTCTTCAGCTCCACCTTCAAGCTATGGTCCTTGAGCTCGTTGACGGCCCGATCGAGGCAGTGCTGCCCCGTGTGCCCGCTGACTAGAGCGTGCATTTCTTCAGGGGCGTAATGCGGCTTGCCATGTTCGCGTACGTGGGGCTCGGCGTACAGCAGCTTGGTATATACCTTGTCACTGTCCTTGATGAGCCCCACTACAATGGGGTTGGGGCCATCGATAACCTGTACATAAGTAGCCTGCTGAGTGTGGCCTTGGGGTGTGGTGATTGGGAAATGTATGAAATCGTCCCCACAGTTGTGTTTGAAACCATGGGGAGCGAGGTGCGTGCCGCCGAGCTGGTGGCGCAGGCACGTGGTGGTGTGTAGAGGGGTGCCTTCCGCCTGAAGGGCGGCGCAGTAAAGGGGTCAACCCGTGGTGTCACAGGCATACGGAGTCTCGTCGGGGTGGTCAGAGTCGGTGGTGTTAAGGATGGACAGGTGCTCAGCTGGATACCACTCCTTCAACTGCTCCGGGAGGTCGTAGATAGCTTGTGCATCATCGCGTCGAACTGTTGGCACAACTTGAGTCGCGCGGTTCTCCTTGTTGCTCCCATCATCCATCGCTTCGTGGCTAGGTCAAGCTGCTCTAGCCTCCACGTCTCCGCCGTTACCTTCCACTCCTCCCATATCTTCGTCCTCCGTGTCTTCAACCTTTTGGAGCCGGTACTCGACTCAAACCAGGCCAGATCCAGGTGAGGGGAGCTTACACCCTCCGAGAGCGTCACGAACCCTACCAGCTTCGGTCTCCATGATGGGGACGGCGTTGAGTCGGTTTCCGTCATTGTTGATGAGCCAGTAGGTGGGCTCGGTGTCGGGGTTGTCGAGGTCCGTGATGGGCTCAATGCACGCCACGGCGTCGCACATCTCTTCGTAGGTGAGGTTGCCCGCTGCGTAGGCAGGGACAGAGGGGGGAGTGGTGCGAGTGGAAAGAGACATTGTGGGTGTAGTGAGGAGTCCAGTGTGTAAAGAGGAGGGTGAGGACTTAGCGTCGATGCGACTAGCTTTTATAGCTGTGGGGTGAGTCCTTTCGAATTCCGCTATCGCTTGTTCGGCGAATATGTCATCCTTGTTGACCCACTGATTGTCCGAGTCGGGATACCCTTTCCACTTCACAAGGTATTGGAGTTTGCACCCTCTTCCGAATCGCCGAGAGTCCAGAATCTGTTCGACTTCGTATTCTTCTTGGCCTTCTACTAGATCTGGTGGTGGGCGTTGGAAATTTTCTCTGTGCATGGGCGTTTCTCGGTAGGGTGTGAGAAGATCAATGTGAAACACCGGATGGATGCTCCACTGTGTGGGAAGCTCGAGGCGATAATTAACAGGGGACATCACCTGTCACACCTGAAAGGGTCCATGCCTTCGCGCGGCAAGCTTGGCCATGGGTTGGTTAGTGCATAAGTGACGTCCTTCTAGCCATACTAAGTCTCCCTCTTGATACTTGGGCGTATCTTTGTGTTTGATCCATAGGGACTGGGCCTTCTTGATCATTTCTTGGGCATTCCTCCGTGCTTCTCGAAACTGCTGCAGTCTCGTGTTTACTTGCAGGATGGGGGAAGGCTTGTCAAGCCAATCAGCACGCGGATCATATCCCATCATAAGAGCGAATGGAGATTTCCTTGTCGCTTCGTGTGGCCAGCTGTTATGCGCGAATTCTGCTAGGGGTAGGAAGTGCGCCCAGTTATCTTGACGCTCGTTGGCCCAGAACCAAAGATACTGCTCTAGCCATTGATTGGTCCGCTCTGACTGTCCATCCATGCGGGGGTGATACGCCGTAGAGATGTTCTGATAGATGCCTAGTATCCTACACAGTTCCCATGTGAATTTTGATGCGAATCGGGGGTCTTGGTTGCTGATGATTTTTGCCGGTAATCCAAATCTCCGGAACACGTGGGTTACGTACAGTGCTGCTGTCTCTTCGGCCGTGATTTCCTCCATGCAGGGGATGAACACCAATGCCTTGGTACAATCGTGGTCTGTGATCATCAGGATCAAATCGTGTCCCTGCAATATCAGTAATTTAGTAATAAAGTCGAGCGCTATGGTTTTGAATGGCTTAGCGTCGACGACTGGAGTTATGGGCACGAGCAGGGCCCTCATGGGTCGAT
This sequence comes from Lactarius sanguifluus, assembly GCA_021527775.1. Taxonomy (NCBI): domain Eukaryota; kingdom Fungi; phylum Basidiomycota; class Agaricomycetes; order Russulales; family Russulaceae; genus Lactarius; species Lactarius sanguifluus. Next base: position 377,830 of record JAKEYF010000022.1, on the reverse strand, counting down.
TGTTGATCTTGTGTCTTTGGCATTCCGTGCATCCTTTGACGTATTTGGTCACGTGTTCCATCATGCGTGGCCACCAGTAGTGTCGCTCGATGATCCGTGCTGTCCTCTTGATCCCTGGGTGACCGTAGACTGGGGTATCGTGATGGTTGCAAATGATGGTACGAATTGCGTCTTGATCACCCATGATGACTCTTGCCCCTTGTCGGTACCAAACTCCATCGTGCTTTTTGAGGTGATGGGGGTCAACCCATGGGTGTAGTCGGTCCTCGTCTTGGTCGTGTTGTTCTGGGGATTGGGCTGTGATGGCACAGGCGAACACTCTATCCAGGAGGACTACAATTTCTTCGTTGTCATGTTCTCCTTGGTCGTAGTCCGGTCGTCTTGATAGAGCATCTGCTTGACCGTTGTTGGTCCCTTTAATGTGGTGAATGTCGAAGTCGTATTCCATAAGTTCAAGTACTTCCCTAGCCACTCGGCGGCTTATCTTCTGTGCTGATCTCCAGTGCATGAGATTGAGGTGATCTGAGAATATCTTGATTTTGTGGGGGGATCCAGCAAGGAATGGCCTCCAGTGTCTGAGTGCTTTCACTATGGCCAATAATTCCAAGTCGTAGATGTCGTAGTTGCGTTCTGCCTCATTGAGCGTGGCCAAGTAGTATCTGACTGGGTGTTGTTTTCCATCTTTCTTCTTCTGGAGTAGTACCGCTCCACCTGCGAATCTGGACACGTCCACTTCAAGCTCGAACTGATCGGTCAGACAAGGGTGTGCCAGTATGGGTTCTTCAGTGACTAGTGTCTTGAGCTTTTGGAACGCTCTCTCTTCATCCGGGCCCCACTGCCAATCCATGTCCTTTCACGTAAGTTTGTTGAGTGCTCGTGCATGCGTGGTGAATCCGCGAATGAAGAGGCAGTAAAAATTGCAGAAGCCTAGGAAGGAGCGAACGTCTCTGACCTTTGTTGGGCATGGCCAATTTTTGATGCCCGCAATTTTTACCGGGTCCATATGAGTTACCCCCTTTTCAAGGATTACCCCCAGGTAATCCATTCGCGGTTGGTGGAAGAGACACTTTTCTGGTTTGAAGTAGAGGTCATGATCCATAGCCACCTGAAGTACGTCGCATACTGCGTTGATGTGTGCTTGAAGGCCCGCGTTTTCGTGTGTGGCTATGCCTATGTCGTCCATATAAACTCGTATAATGGTACCTTGTAGCTCGTGTTTAGCAATGGTGGGTCCCATTATTTCGTTCATCATTGTTTGGAACGTGGCCAGAGAATTGGTGAGTCCAAAGTACATCACAAGGGGTTCAAAGAGTCCGTACCGCGTTTTGAAGGCTGCTTTTGGTTCGTCTCCCTCTTTGATGCGTATGTTATTATACCCCCATCGGACGTCCAATTTGGTGTAGATGTGGCCGTTTCCCAAGTCGTTGATGAGTTCCGCCATCAGTGGTAGTGGGTATTGATTGCGGATCATACAAGTGTTGATTTTCCTGTAATCTTGCACGGGGCGTAGTTTCCCATCTTTCTTTTTGATGAAAAAGAACGAAGAGGCGTAGGGTGACTTGGATGGGCGGATGTACCCCATCTTGAGTTGCTCTTCTATCCACGTCTTGAGTTGTCTGTCTTCGTCCTGAGTCATGGGGTAAACTTTGCAATCAATGGTCGCGGGCGTCCCGGCTTTGAACTTGATCGCGTGGTCCCATGTCCGAGATGGTGGGAATCGGTGTGACGCTTCTTCGCTAAATATCTTCACGAATCGCTGGTACAGCGCTGGAATCGCGGTTGCCACTACATTCTGTTTAGCGGCAATTGCTAGTTCTGTAGCGGTGGTACGTAGCTGGCATTCGTCTTCCAATTCCTGGACTATGAGGTTTTTTTCACTGTCGGTGACTATCCTTGCGATGGTGACATCTTCTTCAGTTTTGGTTCCTGCTATGATCGTGCAGGGGTCGGAGGGGTTGATAGATCGAATGACGATGGGGAGAGCGTTTTCGTGGATTGTAGCATGCGTCCAGCTAATCGTTGGCTCGTATGTGGCTAGCCAGGGATATCCGAGCACTAAGTCTCCATTTCCAATGTCGGTGACTAAGAATCGCATCGTTCTGTGGACTTCTTTTGTTTGCACGTCAAGGTCTATAAAGTGAGTGATGGACCCAGCTTTGTTTTCCGTATTATCGATGTTCCATATTTTCTTAGGACATTCTAGCTCCTGGAGCCCTAGACCCATCCGTTTGGCAAATGCGGGTCTTATGAAGTTGTCAGTGGCTCCGGAGTTGACGAGTCCTTTTATATCGGCCATTGAGTAACTGGTGCGGATCGAGACTGGGATTCTGAGAGATCGAAAGCAAGTCATGATTACAGAGTTACAATTAATTGCCCTCACCCAGGCCGATGGGTTCAGGCGTCTGGAAAATCCCCCTGATTCCACATATCTTGAAATATCAGTGCTAGCCCCCCTCACTCCCTCCAGCCAATTTCGTGCTGTGTCCTGGGGCGTAGTCGTATTGGCAACCCGGGCCATGGGTTGATCCTGACTGTGGTAGTCAGTTTCAGTGCCTCGGCTGCTTGACGTGGGCTGCCATTGTTGTTGGCGTGGCTTCCTAGGGCGGGTGCAGTCCCGTGAGAAGTGGCCTGGGTTGTTACAATTGTAGCAGATTACTTCCCTCATAGGGCGTCGCCCTCCTCTACTTTGTCCTGGGCCTCCACGCAGTGGGAAGGGGGGTTGCACCTGGTACGGCCCGTGGTTCGGGTCTCCCACCTCAGCTAATTGTGCTCTGGAACGGTCAGCCGATGTATCCATTGCGTTTGGATCGTGTCATGGGGCGAAGTTCCTTGGTGCGTTCCACGGTTGTCCTCCGAAACATGGGAGAGGGTTAGGTTGGGATACCGGGTTTCTGGTGGGTGTTGTGATATTGAGGCGTGCCCTGAGGTGGATGTATTGTTTCTGTCTACGCAATGCGGCCTCCTTCCAGTCGTTGAAGGTGCGCGGTTCATCCATTTCATATACTTTGGTGAACAACTTCCCCGGCAGTCCCGCCGTGAAACGATCAATGGTTTGTTGATCGTTGAGATGGTAGTTAGCCTTCCGCGCTAGCTGTTCGAATGTGGTGACATACGTATCTATGTCATCTCCTGTCATTCAGAATCCTTTGGCTAGCGTAGCTTGCGCTTGTTCTTGTTCCAACGTATTTGAAAATCGGTCGGTGAATCTGGCCGTGAGTGTGTCCCAGAGGTATTCATCGTATCTATCCGTTCCCCCTCGGATTTCGTTGTTCAGCCATTGGAGGAACCCGAGCGTCCAGTTGCTAACCAGGGGTCCTTTGATATAACCGAGGAATAGCAAACATCTTTTGTAGATGTTGCTCATGATAGGGGCATCGAAGTTGAGACCCATGTACGCGTGCCATTGTGTGAGGAAGGACTCATAATCAGTGCGGTCCCCTTTAAATATCAACGGTGGTTCACCTTCAAGTCTGGGCGTCAGGCCTCCCCCTGGTCCTCCGCCTCCTCCTCCGTCTTCCCCTGGTGGTCCTCCCAGTCCCAATCCTGGTGGTGGGTTGCGTCTTCTTCCCGGCGGTGGGTCTGGGATGTCTGGTCCTACTGCCCTGAATATGGCGGCGTCATCAGTGGTCATTCAGTGACTGGTGCTTGGGTTAATAGGCTGGAGGTGTGCTTCGGCTTCTTCTGCAATTCTTCGAATTTCATCATCAATTGCAGTGTGTCGGAGTTGCTCTGTGATTGTTTCGGTTGTGGTTGCCATCGTGTCTACTATGGCTGGGGATAATACTTGGATCTGTTCTGGTTCGGTTATGTGGAGCGACTCAGCTGTCTGTACTATGGCTTCTGTTTCTTCTTCTCCGCTCTGGCTTTCGTCTTCTCTGCTTGTTTCAGATGGTGCGGGTGTTTGTGGTTTGGAAGTGCTTGGTTCTTCTTCTGGTTGTCCGTCAATGCGCCCATATTGTTCCCTAGTGGGCAACCCCCATGTGTCAATGTCGCAGTTGTAGTTTCTTCCCACTGGTCATACTGCGTCATATCTATTGTCGATTGGGTTCCACGTAATTTCCACCCAACACAAATTTTCGAAGTTGAACTCAACTGGTCTGTATCGCATAGGTCCTGTTGCAAAGTCTACGAAGTATCCGAGTTCTCCTCTGAACTCTCTCCACCTAGCGGCTCCTAGGAACTGGACAGGTACGTTGCGATCTCCTCGTCTATCGAGGGAGTAAGGTCTGAACTGGGTCCAACGGTCTCGGGTTGTGAACGCCACGGTGAGGGATCCTGGTCTTAATGTTATGCTACCACAAGCGTTTAGTCTGACTTAGACTGCGTAAGGGTGTTCACGACTTAGCAAATATTCGGTTTGCTGCACGTGACTTGACACGTGACTCCATGCAGGGTACACGGCGCTTACAACGAGGCACGTGACCTTTCTTCATATACCAGGACATTTTTAGTCACTGGAGACCTTAGCAAGAGACAACTTGCTCAAGGGAGACAAGCGAAGCATAGATGATGAGAGACAAGTGGTGATTGAAGAAGACCAGGATGGCGATCCTGAGTCTTCAACTACTACTACTTATACACATACGAGGTAGCTTTGAAGCTCCTCCTGAAACCGTATAACGAATGGCCAAAGTAGCTCGAACCCTACTACAGCCATACTATGAAACACGCCCCATCGGCATGTGATACTGTGGCTGACTGATCTGATGAGTCCATGACATATTACTACTTACTAAGGGAGTCATTGCCTGTGAGTAAGAGTCCACTTCTCACCGACCACGACATGCAGTCATGGAACCTACCAGAAGGTCACATAAACAATCATGCCATCAAATTGTCATCATCGCACTAGATTGGTCCAAGCCCAAGTCATGTGATTGTGACATCATAGGCCCAGGTTCTGTCTGAAGTTCTCCCTAGCACTTCATAAGGCCCCGCTAGCAGCATCCAGGCTGCTGGGAGTCACTGCAATGCATGGCAGTTCCTCCAGTCCAGGTTTGGCCTCCTTGGTGGTCAGGATTCATAACACTGGTTGGCCAGATCTTGTCAGCAACCAATATTGTGGATGCCCTAACCAAAGCTCTGCTGGGTCTGCACTTCGCTGAGCTGCATGGCTTCTTGGGGGTACATGATGTCAAGAGGGATGAAAAGAAGTCAGCACAGAACTGATGTTTGCACTGAGGGGGAGTGTAAGAGCTGAAGTGTGTTTGGGCATTGGATGACCCATATTCAGACAATGGAATGCATAAACATACTACATATATTATATCATATGACACCTCTTTTTCTCTCCTCAGCTCATTTGTCACAAACACTGAGGAGGAATGTTTAGGATCTAATAATCACATGTTACAATGTACTATGACTCGTTCCTAGGACAGCTCTAGTAGGGTTCAAGCTACTTTAGCTATTCATCTCAGAGTTTGTAGGGGAGCTTTAAAGCAACCTCTCTATATGTATAAATAGTTGGCATTGAAGACCAAGATTCACCATCTTGGTCTCTTCTTTCAATCACCACTTCTCATTTCTCCTGTCCCATCTACTTTGAGCCTTTGTGCTTCTATTCAATCACATCAGCCTTCATGCTTGATCAGTATCAGAAACCTCTCAATCACATAACTATCAATCCTTGTATTTCACTAAGTCATGAACACCCTTTCATGTCCACATTGGACTAACACTTGTGGTGGTGTTACACCTTGCATGCACCTGGCTCCCCAGTTGTTTCTGATACTTCTGGTGTGCCAGATCACCCTAACTACTGTGTGTGTTGCATCACAAGCATCAGAGACACCTTCAGTGACCCTTTTGGTGCTAATGGAGCAATTGAGGACATCATAACTACTTCCAATGAAGTCCAAGCATTTTAAAAAGCCTATCTGGTGCCTGCATGAAGACACATATTCCATGAAGACAGTAAAAATGGACACAGTCTGTACCTGTGGCAGACAGTTATGCTGCTGCATCTCGATCCCTGAAAGAGCATTTACACATACCTCGAGCACAAGCGTGTCACCCATCATTCGGAAGTACACGGTCCCTATCCAAAAAGGTCAGTCAACTCAAAGAGGACACACAAGGACTGCAAATACAGACCGGGTAGTCTTCTTGGATCCTTGATTCTGAGTAGTAATGGGAATAGTGGGAACTGGTTCATCAAATCAGTGGCAATACTCATAGCGCTGCAGGTCATGACAACGCCCGATCTCATCTACGGGCGCGAGTTGAGGTGAGCCCCATTGTTAATCTCGACACCAAGAATTCCGCACCAAGGAGAAGAGGAGCGCATAAGTCAATAAGGTAGGAAGGCTGAACGTGAACAACGTGAACAAGAGCGTCCCAAGGATGAGTTGATCCACTTCGTAGTGCCAAGAATCGGTGCGCCGATGGAGGACATTAAACCGTTTTCCTACAACCCCTGTGAATAATTACTGGATTCGGAGTAATCGGCGCTGACCTCTGAATAAGTTCCATAATGAGCGCAAGGCAAATGTCTGGTACGATAGTGCCGTTTTCAATACGAGGTAGCTCAATGACACATGTAAGGTGAGGGCGTTGAACAGGTCCAAGAATAGTGACAATGGAACGGTCAGACCTCCGTACCCAGAAAGGCCAATCGCGTAAACAATCATGGGAAAATGAGGAGACAGTGAACGTAAAATATCTGGCGGCGGCGTAAAACTTAACTTCGAAGGTAACCAAAGTATTGAATGCACTCACAAGCCCACAACTCCAACACTCCCAAGAACACGTGTAAGAGAAAGGAGCTCAGCTCCGTATTCAACTTAAGGCCCTCAGGCCAGTTATCCAACCAGAGTAGTGCATCGCGCGTGAAGTCGATGAAGATGGTCTACGTCATTGATTATCATCCCGAAGGGCGTCTATCAGGGATAAGGGACAAACCTTGAGCCAATCGTGTAACGAAGTACCGATGACCTCACGATTATCGCATACAAACGCCCCAACAACACTACCCAGTATCACGTCGTTCATCACGAGCCAGATAGCGTTATTGAAGCTACAGGAGGCTTATTGAAACGGGATCATAGGGGCGTCATTGAAGACGCTCACCGAACGTATTCTGCGGACGTTTCTAGCTTTCCATAGACATAAGATAATCTCGGATACGAGACTAGACCTTGCACCAGGCTTGATCGCGCCCATAATTGGTCAACTGGCGCGAAGATTAGGGGTCGAGAAGACTACTTGAATGGGTGGCGCTCACGCAATTTTGAGTGCACTCTCCCAAGCGCCACCCATGGAAGGCATTGCCGAAGGTACCCCTCTATCAGCCTGAGAATGGACCTGGGACCCGAGGACAAATATGGGCATGCGCGCTCCGGACGGCCGGCACATGTGTCATGTACGTTGCGTGCAACTTTGTCCAGGAGCTTGAAATTCGCCAACCACGAACCAGAGAGATTCAGTAAGGAGTGCAGGCGATAGGCTGCGTTTAGCTACAATTACAGGCGATCAACATGTCACGGGCCACATGCCCAAAGAAGCGGACCTGTGCGAGCGCCGTTGTGTCCAGTCCGATTATATCGAAGATTGGGTGGTTGTCTGGAATAGCAACATTGCGGCGTGGAACGATGTCTTCAGGAGTATGGAAGCGGGCGGAACCTAGTGCGGTCCTGCGATATGTCACGATGGTATGTGAGGGTCCGGTTCTGGATCGAAGTAAGCCTCGAACCAGCATGTGGACGGATCGAGACATACATAGACGAGGGTGGCCCCACCCCACGAAGAAACTGGATGCTAGGGGTATAGCTTGACGAGCTGGACGAGCATTCTCCCAGTATCACCGGATCATCTGTGGAAGACACCTCTGTGAACCGAGGATTCTCACTGAGAAAGTCATCTAAGAGGGCATTCGCGTGTTCTGTGTATCAAAATTCATTAAGTGCCCCACAAATAGTGCAAAGTCTTACCAAGTGACCCAACCCGAAGCACACCGGCTACGCATATCACTCTAGAGTTTACCCAGCCGTAGCAGTATCCACTTTCTCCCAAGTCTTCGATGGGCCAGAAGGTAGACCACTTCGTGATCATGACATGGCCGTCCAGAAGGGACCCGTGCTTGCTAAAAAGACCGACCGGTGAGTGACGGGCCGGCGGTCGCACCGTCTGTGGCTGAACCACGTCGTAGCATCATCCTCGACTGCGTCAATTGCACACAATATTCGATACTGATATATCTCCATCTAACTCATACTTCGTCTCTTGAAAATCCTTACTGCCTGCTGGTGCACCCAATTTTCTCGTCGTCTTTCGTGAGTGTCCGCTTGTCTATTGTAAGGCAAGGTCTGACTGTATTCAGTAGCACTATCCAGTATTACATATCAGACAATTATCTTGACTACACAGCATGAGTAGCCATTATGAGCTCGGACCTAACGAAAGACCCGACATGAAGAGAAAGATTGTCGTAGTCGGGGATGGTGAGTCTAGACCCTCTTGTCAGCTGCTCTCTCACATATCTCGGGAACACTGCACAGGTGGGTGTGGGAAGACGTGCCTGTTGATCGTGTATGCACAGAATAGGTTTCCAGAGGTACGTCTCTGCAACACCTTGTACGAGGCGGCGGCTCACCGAACCAGGCGTACATCCCCACCGTGTTTGAGAACTATGTGACAAATCGACAGTTCGACGGCAAAATCATCGAGATTGCGTTGTGGGACACGGCAGGGCAGGAGGAGTACGACCGTCTGCGGCCATTGAGCTATCCAGAAAGCCACGTCATTCTCATCGTGTTTTCCGTCGACTTCCCCGTGAGCCTCGCGAACGTCCAGGACAAGGTGCGCGCTCAGCTGAGCCTTGTAGTTCGTGTCTGATACAGCGCAAGTGGTACCCTGAGGTGGCCCACTTCTGCGAGGGCACACCACTCATCCTCGTCGCGACCAAGACGGACTTGCGTCGGGACGACAACACACGTCGCATGCTTGGCGCACAGGGCCAGAAGCCCGTCACGCCAGAGCAGGGCGCGGAGGTCGCGCACGAAATCGGTGCCAAGTATATCGAATGCTCCGCGAAGACAGGCAGTGGTGTACAAGAGGTGTTTGCGCTTGCACTACGGGAGAGCATGAAGGGCAAATGGGGGAAGATCGCGCGACAGCGGCAGTGTGTCGTAACCTGATCGTTCTGTTTTGATATCCTTTGCTCTTAGATAGTCATCTGCACGTCCATGGACAATTATCGCTCTGTGAGCGCCACCAGGGAGTCTCCGTGGAGAAGTTCTGGCGTCACTCGGAGTGTATGGTATTCAGTGCTACGTTTTTACTTACGGAAGCTGGGACCTTCCTACTCTGACCCAGGATATAGAATTCTGGAGCCCACATTCTGGAGTTCCTTCCCACATGTGTGACAGTGCGAAGCAATGTTCTATTCTCGTTACTGTAAGCGAGCGCAAGGCAACATCGTGTTATGTACCTGGCGAATAGCACAATCGTGCGTTCAAGTTTAGGTGTTACCGTCTTGATTACCTCGTTGCGCGCCTCCTAGTCGCAACATTGTTTACCCAATGCTGGCCTGAGTGTTTCCACTCGTGCGTAACAGAAAAAGATTGATTAATTACATACACTACACAAAGAAAGCCCGCCCCAACGGACGGTCTTACAAACGCTCCGTGATGTACTGTAAGAACTTAGAGTTTAGCCGATGTGCGCCGGTTGCGCGCTTTGCACAACCCGTCCAGCTGATGTTCCAAATGCACGTAAAACATGTGTCTAGATGATGTCTGGACACCATGCACGCGAGCTTCCCGCGCCTTACGCTGACTACATTATATGGGCGGAGGAAGGAGCCGCTCCAATCGCACATCTCCGCTTTAAGATTTGGGGGTGCGGTGAAGATGGGGGAGCCGAAAGGGCTCCAGGCCAAAGTCCGGATTGCAGGAAACCAGTACGGTACCTCGAAGCGGAGCTTACAGGAATTCCGCGAGGTGCCCGCGTGGTTTGATGGACTGGTGCATGGCCCTACTATTGACGACGAAAACGTCACCAGGTCCCCACCAGTCCACCGTATTGGAACCTTTTGAGTAACCTTTGCCGCTCCTACTGCCGGCAGCGTAATTCGCCTCGTCTGAGCACATCCGCCTATTATGTCCTAGACTACGGGTCTCCAGACAATGGGTCTCACCACCAACACATGTCCTTTCGGTCCGGGTCCGGTAATCTCATTCTCAGATTCTCAGTTCTGGTGCATACAATGAAATATAGACACTGAATTAGAAGAACCAACCATTACTATGGGGTGAGTAAAGATCATAAAAGTGGAAGCAAAGACATTGTGTCCGTAAGAATTTGTGGAATACAAATACAAAGGAGGATATCTTACAAGACTTTCAGGCGTTGCCTACGTGCTTCGCCCTTCTATACCCGCAAGTCCCTCACGACCGTCCGCGTGGTCTTCTCTCCTGGTGCCGCCGTTCGCACCAGTGACGTCAACTCCTGCGTTACCGGCAGATGGCGGTTTGGAGTAGGGCATATGGTGACCATTCGGAAGATATCCAGGGTACTGGGCATGAGGCTGTATCATAACCGGCATATCAGGGCGGTGGTGCGGTACAATATAAGGAGTAGGATACGGCACGGTGCCATAGGGGAGGTATGGTCCTGGGTAATACTGGGGATGATGGGGAAGGTAGCCTGGGCCCTCATGCTCCTGACCCGGATGAGACGACGGAGGCTGCACCGGCATGTAGTAGGGATGGTAAGGGGACGCCTCACCGGGCTTATGCGCAGTTGGAATAGGAGGATGAGGATACTGCCCATAGATCGGAAGCGGGTATCCGATCGGTCCCATAAACGAGGTACCCGGCGGGGTCCCACCAGCCGTAGGGACGCCGTGAAGAGGCATACCCATCGTTGGCGGCGGCGCTGGGTCGGGTTGAGTCTCGGCGGCAGAAGTTGCGCGACCAGTTGGAGGGAAAGGTAAGATTACACGTGTCGATAAGCGAGATAAATGCTTAATGAGAGCTCACTCTTTCCATCGCGCTTCTTGTAAGGGCCTCTCTTGATACCCTTTTTTCTTTCCTTGCGCTGGGAATCGACGCACTCTTCGCCGATACCGTACTTGACGCAACGGAGGCAGGGACGCGCATCGTCGCACTTCTTGCATGCCTTTTGACAGTTCGTACAGGCGTTCTTGACTTGACGACGCTTGGAGCGAATCTGAGGCTGGGAGGTGCTGACCACACCGGGGGCAAACGGGTACATGTGCATTGGCAGACCGGTATAAGGCACGGAATGGATGGTCAACTGAGACTGGACAGAGTCGGAAGCGGATTCGGGGGATTGATCAATTCGGTCGTCGTCGGAGTGAGTACGAACGGAAGCCATAGCTGGGGAAGAAAAGAGGGGAGGGAGGGTGAGCGGGCGGACGAGCGGAGGATGTGGCGGTAGGAAAGAGAGGATGAAGGGGCAGCGGGCTATTGAACTTCGGGTCAACGGCAGAGGCACGTGGCACCAATGCCGTGTGCACTCTCAGATGTGTACATCTGAAAGGTGGGCGGCCCCTAGCGCCGGTAAGGAGAAGAATAAAGGGAAGGGTGGGAAGAAAAATCAGGAATAGGAGACAAGGAAAGAAGTAAAACATGGCTGTTTGATGGGGAGAACCCCAAATACAAGAAACGATAGATGGCAACGGAGACGGAGAGGGGAAAGGACGTACAGAGGATGTCGGTTCGCTGAGATTGCGGGGATTGATTGAAGAGAACAGCGGAGAGGCGGAAAGAGCGAAAAACGCGGGGTTACAACTCGACCTCCGAGGCTCCCTTTATCTTCTCAGCTCGATATGAGCTGGAGTCCAGGAACATGGCTGTGGAGCAAACACCGGTTCATCTCCGATTGAACTAAAAATGTTTCTCGTGATAGGGGTATATGTCGACCACACCTGACCAACGAGTTAATAATAATAATTTATTATTATTAATTGGCAACCAAATAGGAACAAATCATTCGACACGAGGGCTGTGTCCTCGGGGCGCACTTGCGGGCCATCCACGTCGGACACGCTCTTGGCTGCAGCCCGTTTTGTCGAGCTCGCCATAGTGCTCGCTCTATCTATCACAATCGACTCCAACACGGTAACAACGATTCGAATCATTTAGTTTTTTTTTACGGTTTTTTTCTTTTCTTTTATTTGTCTCTACGTCGCTCTGCCGTTCTTCCGCCCTCCTTTCGTCTTTCATTAGCTTCCATGTCCTCACCCCCACCTCATTCCCATTTGCTCGCTCATGACAAGAGTCCACCGAAGCGAAAGGACCGGCCTCCTGCTCTTGAGATTCCCAATACGTCCACTTCCCCGTCACATTTACCCGATCGTCGACCGTCTGCGGAAGACACCACCAAGTCCCACATTGAACAGGTAATGTCTGCACTCTGAAGATCTCATCTTACCCCCTCATCATGCATCATGTCCCAGTTACATCACGATCAGCCCAATGATGACCTTCATGCTCACCTCCCCTCTCGCTCAACCTCTGCCACGTCGTCCCTTGATCCATACTACTTCAGCGTACATTCTCCCTCTGGTTCACCCATACCCCCTCTTCCGGACCCTCCCAATCTGAGCAAGACTCCGGAAACACGTCCAGCTACACATGATCCTGTCACACCTCACCGGGATCCCTCCAAGATTGATCGACGGGTTCTCCATGGTCTAGGCGAGCTTGCAACCCCTCGCTGGACGCGAACGGTTGCAAGTCGTGACGACGACGCTCATGGCTTAGACCAAGACGAGTTGGACCCACCTCTCCCTGAAGAACCTGAAGAGATCGATTCGGACAGCCCCTGGACTATAGAGGCCATCGACGGTGAAGAGGACGAAGAACGAGATGAAGTACATCTTTTTCTTTTTCTGGGTGTATCCTCCTTTCCGTAGTTAATCGCGCATTCAACAGCCTTCCGAATTCAAGTCCATTCCACGGATGATTCGTGCTCGGCCTTCTGTTACTGAAGAGAGTGGGGGAGAAGAAATTCTCTACCCACGGACTCAATTTTCTAGACCTCTTACCCTGACTCATCCCGCAGTGCAAAACTTTCCCTTTAATGATCCACCTCCAATATCTTTCGCGCCATTATTGAACAAAGCAAGGAAACGCACCGTCCGACGAGTTTGAACGGGATCAGGCCGGCTCGCTCATCACAAAGCATCAGAGGACTCCCTCCGGCTCTGTCCTTGACGGCGTCAAAGAGGAACGCGCTTCGGCGCGGAAGCACCATAGTCTGGGCGTTGGACTTCCTTCGTCCTCGAGGGACAGACCCCGGGAGCGTCGCAAAGAAAGTATCTCGACGAGCGGGAACGTGGCTAGGGAGCGTCATTCTCGACACACTTCAGCGAGTTCTTCTTCCTCAAGTCATGGGGAACAGCTTCATTCGCGCCGTGTTCACCCGAACGACTTCTCTCACTTACCTCCCTCTCCTTCCACTTCATCTATTCAACAATTCTTGCGTCATGTAGGCAGCAATGGTGCTGTTGGCGCCTCCGCATCTGCCGCATCTCAGAAAGAGGCGTCGAACGTCCACACACCAAATGTCGCACATTCGTTACTCAGAGGCACACAAGAGGGATGGTCAGATCTCGATGATCAGGCTACTGCCGAAGCACTTCGTAAACTCGACGGAATATCTAGTAAATCTAGTGCCCGCGTGCGTCTGAGTGTGGGTAGTCTTCGCTCGAGTCGACCTGGCACACCAGCAAAGTCAGGCCAACAATGGGAGGGGATGGGTTCAGACAGCGGGAAAACGAGTCGTAGAAGCTCGGCGCACATCCGGGATAGTACTTCATCGACTAAAGATAAGGACCAAACTCCAAGTGCTACACGTCAGGGAGTTGGATTCGGTGACTTTGTTGACACTTTAGAACAGGCAGGGAGCGTGTTTGGAAGTAGCGACGAGACGCAGCTCAGCTCGCCAGCGCAGGACAAACCTCCTATAAAGAAGTCCTCCGCAAGGTATACGACTCAGCTACACCGCCAAGCGCGGTTCCGCCTCGTCGACCACGTACACCAGTACGCCGACTACAAGTTCCAGGGACTCTGGGTCTATGTCAGCGGGTACAAGCCTTACCTCAATCTCGGCACAATCCGGACGCCATTCCACAAGCAAGGCTAGGCGCAATAGCGTTGGCAGTGATGCATCGCAATCGGGAGATGTAGCCTTCTTGAAAGACCGTGTTGCGTCTCTCGCAGCATCTAATGAACAACCAGAAACTGGACAAGACGTACCCCCTGTTCCTCCGTTACCGAAAGACTTGTCAACGTATCGTTCTCCGCCACAATCCTCGGCAGGTACATTGTTTCCCGTCGAAGGAACTTCCACAGAAGAATCGACTCGGGCAGACGATAACGAGCCCAATCGGTTTGTCCCACCTGTGGTTGCTACCGCACCTATTGTTTCAAAGCCTCTCTCGCCGCCTCCTTATACCTCGCACGGTGACCACCAGGGCTACGCCTCTGCTCCTGCAGTGTTGAAAACCCCTTCTAAAAAATGGAGCTTGCTTGGGATGAAACTGAGTGGTTCTCCTTCGGCAACGAAAGACAACTCCGGCGCAAAGAGGCAAAGTCCACATTCTGCCGCCTTGAGCCAGCCGTCCCGCCGTTCCATTTCTAAGGACTCTGAGCCCTGGTCACCTATCCAACAACCTGATGCGATGGCTTCCGCGGCGTCCCTGGCTTCACACTCGTCCCTGTCTTCATCGCACGCTTTGTCCGCATCTGGTGCTGCGGCTGGAACACCTGACCAACCCTTCTCCAGCCGACCTGACACTGCATCAAGCTCCCATAAATCCAATTCGCTGGCCGCTCCTCAACAGACACCTCTCAGTCCCTCGGGATCCAGTACGCCGTGGATCGTCCAAGCGCTTGACGCCAGTCTGCTATCCCTTTTTTCCGCCGCTCGTCTTCTCACTCCATTCAAGCTGGTGTTGCGCGTTCATCCTCGCCTCCTGCCTCTACGGGTCCTTCACATCTGCAAACCAGAGAACCTGTGTCTCCCTGTAGACTCTAGTTTATCTACACCTCCAGGTGCACACAAGAAGTCTTCCATAATCAGCTTGGGATCGCTTTTGAAGGGTTCAAGCTCGAGACGCAACCTTGCAGTCTGGTAAGGATGATCCTAAAAGTGACAGGGAGAGTCGGCGCGCGAGAGACACCGACGGCGGGAAGTCCGATAAAGAGAAGGTCAAAAAGGACGACAAAGACCGCAGTGAGAGTCGCATCTCTATGCTGATGGGTCGGAAGCGCGGCAAGGTCTGCCAGCCTCCAACCTCACGTGAGCGTTACTCTGATTCCTTTCTTTGTAGACATTGTCCTCTGCCGAGTCAAAGAAGCAGCAGCCAGTGAGTATGCCTCCCATGCAGATGTCCGCGTTGCCCCAGGCAACTGCTCAACGCGTTGCGAATCTGAAGGCTACACCCCCTTCAAACGGTTCCGCAACTGCTGCTCGTAGCAACGTTGTATCGTCGCGTGCTACTGCGCAGACGATCAGTTCTCTACAACGGCAGTCCGACACGTCACTGCGCAGCCGGACGCAGCTCCCAACAATTGCTGGGTCACCCTCAGTCGGAACGGCTGGAAGTAATTCACAGATCAGTCGGGAAATGAAGGAACGAGACCTTCCCCCTTCGTCCGGCGCGAATGGAATCAGTGTGAATCCCAAAGAGACGCCGACAAAGATTCCTCGCATCCACAGTCGCACGTCCACTGTGTCATCACCTGCTCTGAAGCCGTCCACATCTTCGACAACTGCTAGCCGGCGGACCAGCCTTATTGTTACTTCTGTGGCTGGAAACGATCCATCTCCCACACCCGGCAATACACCGGGGAATGGATCCTCGGGGTCTATAAACAAACCAGCGCCCATTACGGACGAGTTTGGAGTATTGGACATCAGTGACGTACCGAAAGCCACACTGACAACGGTTACGCAGCGGCAGTCCATCCGTGCATCACCCTCATCAAGCACCGCATCTCGGGTTCCTCGCCAGGTGTCTAATTCGACCTCGACGTCCAACATCCCACGGAAAGGCAACCGTGATTCCATGTCTTTTGGTGGCCTCCGCAAGTCCTCCACTAGCTCGGTGGCTTCGCTCAACTCTGTTGCCCCGAGCGATGCACCCTCAACCCAGACGACGTCACATCGCTTCTCTGCCCTCTCGCCGTCAAAGGGTCTCAAGCTACTAAGCCCCAAGGTCTCCTTGACTCATTCGCGCTCTTCCAATTCGTCCAACACCCATCAGGTCGCCACGCCGTCTTCCAGTCGTCTATCATTATCGACGCCGTCCCCCGCCCCGAGTTCCGTTGATGAGGAGGAGCTCCTCGGTGACGAAGAGATGCTCCAATATATCAAGCGGCAGCAGCAGAAGAAATTGGCGCACGGTGCGACCCAAGAAGAATTGGATGCGCTACTTCGCTTCCCTGAGCCTCTTCCGCCAGTAGCACCCCAGAGCCCATCAGGTAAGTCCTCATCTGTGTTTATCTCGTCATCTCGTTCACTCCGCCCGTCAGCCGTCCTTAAGAGCAGCCAGCGTCAACACCTATCTGAATTCGAGTGCCAGGAAATTCTTGACTACCCTTCGGTGTACTACATCGGCACTGGTAGCGAGAAGAAACTTGCGCACCCAGATAAGCCGACGAACAACTTTGGCTACGACGACGACCGCGGTGACTATCTCGTGGTCGATCATGACCATCTCGCTTACCGTTACGAAGTCATGGATAGCCTTGGGAAGGGGTCCTTCGGTCAAGTGCTGAGCTGTCGAGATCATGCCACGGGTGCGTCTGTCGCGATTAAGATCATTCGGAACAAGAAGCGGTTTCACCACCAAGCCCTCGTCGAAATTAAGATTCTTGATAACTTACGCCAATGGGTATGCGTCGTCTCTTCTGAGGTAACCTGCTATATCTAACCTACTTTTCAGGACCCGGAGGAGAAACATCACGTGATCAAGATGACGGAGCACTTCTACTTCCGCAATCACCTCTGTATTGCCATGGAACTACTGAGTATCAATCTATACGAACTCATTAAAGCGAATGGCTTTGTTGGATTCACCACTGCACTCATCCGTCGTTTTACGAGCCAAATGCTCATGTCACTCACTTTGATGCGGCATCACCGCATTGTACACTGTGACCTTAAGCCTGAGGTAGCTATCTTTGGGACTGCCTCTTCGATGGCCGCTGATGCTTTAGCAGAATGTGCTATTACGTCACCCCGCCAAAAGTGCCATCAAAGTCATTGATTTTGGCAGTAGCTGTTTCGAGCACGAAAAAAGTAAGGGCATAAAATATTGGAGACCTCGATTGTGCCTTACTTAGGTGACGCCCATAGTTTACACGTACATTCAAAGCCGGTTCTATCGATCTCCCGAAGTCATCCTAGGTATGAACTATCACATGGCCATTGATATGTGGAGCTTGGGCTGCATCCTGGCGGAGCTCAAGACCGGGTTCCCTATCTTTCCCGGAGAAAACGAGCAGGAACAATTATCCTGCATAATGGAGGTCCTCGGTCTTCCCGACAAGGACTTTGTCAATCGGAGCTCTCGCAAGCGGCTCTTCTTTGGTATGTTCAGCGTCTTTTCTATTCTTTCGGTCCCTTATTCTCTACTAGACTCCACTGGCGCCCCTCGACCAGTGGTGAACTCGAAGGGGCGCAGGAGAAGGCCAGGCACAAAGACCCTTGCCCAAGTTCTCCGCTGCGAGGATGAACTTTTCATCGATTTTGTCTCTAAATGTCTTATGTGGGACCCCGAGCGCCGTATCAAGCCCCAGAACGCAATGCGACACCCCTTCATTACCGCCGGAAAACGCTCGAAAGGTTCAACACCCTCGTCTACAACGGCCAAGGCTCTCCTGTCAACAGCGTCCAGCTTAACAAGTAGGTCCAAGCCAACAGACACTCCCAAGAAGTCCCAAATTAGCGCCCCTACCCCCCTCACTGCTCGCATTTCACGAACTACCAATGCTCAACCGTCCACCCCCGGCGGTGCATCCACCTCTATGCACTCACTCGGATCTGCACGTTCTTATCGTACATCACAATCTCAGACTATCTCTTCATATCACTCCAGCAGAACCATCAGCGGATTTGCTGTACGTTAAATAATCCACCACTGGAGATCGCAGGCTGATCGTACCGCTGTAGTCAACCTCCAGCACCAAGTGAACTTGACGTTCACCTACAGTTCTTCTATATATTACCTCGCACGCTCCCGCACGGTAGATAGTCATTACTTTGCAAAACGTCAAGCAGGCCCTTACCGTTCCTAATACCCTGGCCCGCTGTATTTTACCCGCTATTCCGGCTGTTTTGTTGTTTTTCTTTTTTCCGGGCACCTTGCACGCCACCGTACAATCCGTCTCACGAACACGCAATACAATATCCACTTCATTATCCGGATATCATGGAGTGGTGGGAGTGATCGCAGTTGTCTTGACCATCCCAACGAGTGACACGAGTGAAAGGGTGCTGCTCAAGGAGCGATCCACTGCGTGGCCATCTACGCGAGGGCGAAATCGATATATGTATACAACTAGTCGAAGTTAAATTTCGATGTCGTCGGCATCGTCCAGACATCTCAATTTCAACAGTACATCACTCCCTGAAAAATAAAAATGGTAAATCAGTCAAGAAGCCACATTGAGTTTGGCGAATCGTGCGTACCCCAACCATCCAGAGAGAACAAGTCGAGCGAACCGCCGAAGTATCTGAGCGTACCTCAGTTGATGCTATGGGCAAAACGACGATGGTCGACTCACTGAGCGTACAACCGACTCATGGGCAGTCCGAACCCAAGCCCAGCGATCGTGCCGAGGCCCGCCTCGATGCCCTTGCCCGTGATCTCGCCAAAGAGCCCTCCAGCTGCAGCGTCCGACCCGACCGCCGCCGCGCCGCCCACATGCTGCGCCGCATACGGCCCACCTCCGTTCCCCCCGTCCTCGTCCTCTTCGTCCTCGTGGGCGTGCCGGCCGGCCGTGGTGAACGCGTAAGAGAATATGCGCGCCATGTGGGCGGGCGCGACGCCGCCGCCCTGGTCGCGGATGCGTAGGGAGAGCGTCGCGGGCTTGTCGACGCCCGGGAGGCGCGGTGGGGGGACGATGGTGACGAGCACGGGCGGGAGGGAGTGCGCACCGTAGGTGCCGCCGGTCCCATGCTGCTTGTGGTGCCGCTCGACGGTCGCGCGGAAAGCGTTCTTCAGGATCTCGGTGAGGATGTACTCCATGTGCACGGGGACGTAGCTGTTTTGGCGCCAGCTGGGTTATGTCTGTCAGAAGGCTCGATGTGGGACTCACGCGAAAGTGGCATCGGTCACACCATCGATGACGACAGGCGGTGCTGCGCCCAGCGATGCCTCGCATAGTTCGCTCACAAACGAGGCGCACATGCGGATCATCTCGATGGGCGATAGTGACATGTTGACGACCCCTATGTTCGTGTTTGCCTGCTCTGGGTCCTGCAGTGCGCGGGACAACACGATGTGCTGTTCAGCAATGAGCCGGACGGCGATGCGGTTGCGGATGGCGGCGTTCAGAAAGCTGCTGATCTGTTCCGAAGACATGTATTTCGCGCATTCTTGGAAACTGTGACACGTACACCATTTCCAGCAGCAAGGAAATGTGATATGACGACTCGACTCACCCCTTCGCCATGGTTGGGATATCGTTCGCGTGGTCCCGCACAAGCTTCTCGAGTTGTGTCGCAAATGCCGCATTTTCCTCCAAATTATTCACGTGTGGGTACGTTGCGCTCCACAAGAAGCTCTGTCTGAATCCATTGAGGATACGCGCAATGTATGGGTTTGTGCCGACGATAAATGGTAGACCCTCGAGGGAGCGTATACGTGTTGCTAGGCGGCGGGGTATCTCGGCCTGCGCATACGACACAGAAGTTTGTACGGACTCGGCGGTTAGAGGGCGGCCGGTGGCTAGAAGAGTCCCGAGAGTGAGTGGTCGAGGTTGATGTTGTGCATAAGTTGCTACGAGATGGGCGATTTCGGGTGGTGCGGGTTCTGGCGTCCGACTGTAATGTGAAGAATACCGACAGATCACAGGCAGACGGTGTAGTCGCGGGCCTCGAGCACGTTGGAACATAGTGTAATTAGAGTGGTTTGTAAAAAATCCAGCTAAGACATTGACATTATAACGCGAGCGCGGGAGTGTCGTGCGACGAATAGGCTCAAACATGTTCCGTACGCGGATCTCAATTAAAGGGAGCCGGTCATGGTCAGGCGACCTTACACGAGTGAACCCAGCATACAACGCCACACACGTAAGATCCGATGTATTAAAAGAAACTATAGAATCTAATTGTACACTTGGTAAAGTGGCCTGTGGGATTGGTGAACATCAGCGCCTGAATAATCTAGAGGGTAGCAGTGCACGTACGTGCTGGAGAATTTGGTGCCTTGCCTGACGACTTTCTCAACGGCGTCAAGGAAAGTCACGTTCGGTAGCGACCTTGCGTCGTGCACGTATGGCAAACATCCCGGCCTACAAAAATGGTGAGACAATGCTAGACCCAGTGACAATCATCTACATACCTCAGTCGCCACCGACCGCAATTCGGCACCAGTTGTATTCGGACATAGACGCGCAATAAGGTCAAACCTAATGTCCCTCTCAACGCTCATACTCCGAGCGTGGATTCGGAGGATGTGGGCTCGCCCCTCATTGTCTGGCAGTGAGAATTCTATTCGCCGGTCCAAACGACCCGGTCGCAGCAAGGCGGGGTCAAGGGTGTCAGGCCTGCGTAGAAATCAGTCTGTGAAACCTACACCTGCAAAAATATTCTTCACCTGTTGGTAGCCATCAACACTTTAATGTTACCCCGCGGGTCAAATCCATCCAGCTGGTTAATGAGTTCCAACATAGTCCGTTGTACTTCATTATCGCCTCCAGCGCCGTCGTCGAAGCGGGCACCGCCAATGGCGTCCACTTCATCAAAAAAGATGATGCAGGCCTTCTTGCTTCGTGCCATTTCAAACAGCTCGCGAATCATGCGCGCGCCCTCACCAACATACTTCTGGACGAGCTCAGATCCTATTACACGAATGAAGGTCGCATCTGTTCGGTTGGCGACTGCGCGCGCGCAAAGTGTCTTCCCTGTTCCCGGGGGCCCAAACATCAAGACACCTTTTGGTGGATCGATGCCAAGGCTAACAAAGCGCTCGGGCTGAGAAGATGTCAGAATGGTTCACAGTAAGTAGCACGTGGACATACTGAGAGCAGCGGTAGCTCGACAACCTCCCGAAGTTTCTCAATTTGCTCTTTGCAACCCCCCACATCGGAGTATGTTACATCTGGCTTCTCTTCGACTTGCATCATCGTCACCGAGGCATCGATCTTTGGAGGAAGAGGAATCTGAATTTGATATTTGTTACGGTCGACGCTACGACGACAAGCGCCAAAATCAATGGGAGGTCTTTAAATGGCCACACGACTCACCCAACGCGCATGCCCTCCTCGATATCCGTTGGCGCTACGCGGTCGCCTAAGGAAACTACAAACTTGGCAATCTGCTTGATATTGATGAGGTACTTGTCCTGCTCGTCGGCACCTTTCTGGCCTTGCAGTGCACCCATTGCGTTTACCGCGCGTGCGGCTTCCGCCGCCGCCTCGTCCATCTTAATGATCTTCGTACACCGTGCAACCTGGAAAGGGTGCTCCTCGTTCATACGCAGTCTGTCTGCGGGAAGGTCCCATAAGTTGGGTGACGCTAAGCCAGTGTCCGACTCCTTGATGCCTGCAAACAGATTGGTCGCCGACCGGTAAATGGTACCCCGAGGCTACGAACCAAGTTTTTCATTTATGCGTTTTTGCACATCCTTGATGTCGGTTTCAGTTTTTTTTAATTGAGCGGCGTAGGGACCTTGGCCCTGGTAGAACAGTTAGACGGAACCCTCGGAGTACGCGCAAATCCGCACGTACATACGTCTTAAGGATCTGATATCGCTTTCGTCCAGAGCTGCAGGCGTATGAGGATACAGAGTGGGATATGAAGACGGCGAGACGCACGAGTGATTTTCTCCTCTTTCTCGTCGGCCTTCTTAGTGTCTAAGACGCGGTCAGAGGGCCCATGAAAGCAGTTCACAGGCTACATACATTTCTCCCAATCGCTATTGAGAAATGTCAGATCAAAAACCGACACTTGGAGATCGAAATAACACTCACGCTTTCGGATGGCATTGTGGGTGATTGTGGTTGACCTGTCGTGTCGATGTCTGTGCAAAGGTTCGTCGCAGGGACGCGTCACCCCAATCTGTGCACGTGACCATCCCGATTTGGACTGTAAAGGTCGCATCCCTGGCGCGATAAGCTGCCTCTGTGCTGATATAATTTCGAAGCAGCCATGGCCGGTGCCCTCCCAAACGCGAAGAAAAACCTTCCAAAAATCGAGGATGAGGAGCGCGAGTCTCGCTTCGGTCAAGTATTTGGCGTGTCAGGTCCTGTCGTCGTCGCAGAGAACATGACCGGTTGCGCGATGTATGAGCTTGTGCGCGTAGGCCATGATGAGCTAGTTGGAGGTTCGTACAAATATACTCTATTGCATGTTCCTTTTCCTACATAATGTCCACGTTAGAGGTTATTCGAATCGATGCGGATAAGGCAACCATTCAAGTGTACGAAGAGACATCAGGCGTCACAGTCGGGGACCCTGTACTACGGACAGGAAAACCCTTGAGTGTAGAACTCGGTCCAGGTGCGGGCTTTGACTTCTTTTTCTGTCTCTATACTGATATTATCCAAGGATTGATGGGAAACATCGTTGATGGTATTCAACGACCACTGCGTGTGGGTTTTGTTTCGCTGCTTTCAACGATGAGACTAACACTCCATAGGCTATCCAAGAACTCTCAAAGTCTATCTATATCCCGAGAGGAATCAATACAGAAGCTCTGGATCGCAATCTCCACTGGGATTTTACTCCAACAGATATCAAGGTTCTCCTTTCACATTTTGTTGATTTCACAGCCTCTGAGCTTAAGGACCCTGCCCCTAGCTCGGAGATCATGTCTCTGGAGGCGATATCTTCGGTCATGTATACGAGAATTCGCTTGTCAACGCACACAAGGCCATGATCAGTCCCAGAGCGATGGGCACTGTCACGCATATATCAGAGAAGGGCAGCTATGCGGTCGACGTACGGGGTCTTTCATTTCTTCACGGAAAGCTAAGCGAAAGGGAATCCATCAGGATGTTGTTCTCGAGACCGAGTTCGAGGGTAAAACAACGAAGCATACTCTCATGCAATTGTGGCCCGTCCGTGCCCCCCGGCCTGTATCAGAGAAACACACCGCAGATTTCCCGCTCCTAACAGGCCAACGCATCCTAGATGCCCTGTTCCCGTGTGTGCAAGGAGGGACGACAGCTATCCCTGGAGCCTTTGGGTGTGGAAAAACTGTGATCTCCCAGGCCTTGTCAAAGTACTCAAACAGCGATATTATCATCTACGTTGGCTGTGGTGAGCGCGGGAATGAGATGGCGGAAGTGTTGATGGAGGCGCGTTGGTCTCACTACTTCCCCGGTTCCTTGCTGACCACGGCAGTAGTTCCCACAACTGAGTATGGACGTTGGGGATCGACAAGAACCCATCATGAAACGCACCACGCTGGTGGCGAACACATCGAACATGCCAGTCGCCGCCCGTGAAGCCTCTATTTATACTGGTATCACACTTGCGGAGTATTTCCGTGATCAGGGCAGCAATGTCTCCATGATGGCAGACTCGACCTCTCGGTGGGCTGAGGCTCTCCGTGAAATCTCAGGTCGGCTGGCAGAGATGCCTGCGGACTCTGGTTACCCCGCCTATCTCGGTACCAAGCTCGCAAGCTTTTACGAGCGCGCTGGCAAGGTTACGGCGCTCGGAAATCCCGTTCGACAGGGGACAGTTTCTATAGTTGGAGCGTGCGTAGTGTGCACCTCGCAGATTGGTCTCAACTTACAATTTCTTAATCAGCGTCTCGCCCCCTGGTGGCGATTTCTCGGATCCTGTAACATCCGCCACTCTCGGTATCGTACAAGTCTTCTGGGGTCTCGATAAGAAGCTCGCGCAGAGAAAGCATTTCCCCTCCGTCAATTGGAGTCTTTCATACTCCAAGTATACCAAAGTTCTCGAGCCCTATTATGATTCCACAGAACCGGGCTTCGTCGAGCTACGCACGCGTACGAAGGAGATCCTTCAGAAAGAGGAAGACCTCGCCGAAATCGTCCAACTTGTTGGTAAGAGTGCCCTTGGAGAGAACGACAAGATCACGCTCGATGTCGCTCGCATGCTCAAGGACGACTTCCTTCAGCAAAACGGTATGAGCGAGTACGATAGATACTGTCCCTTCTACAAGACAAGTGCTATGCTACGTAACTTCGTGGACTTCCACGACTTGGCCATCAAGGCAGTACAGACAAGCGGCGTCACTTTTTCGAGGATCAAAGATTCTACAAGTGATATCATGTTTAAGCTTTCGCAGATGAAGTTTGAGGTACGTATATCACTTCATCTACTCATGTTCTGATTCCTTATCTGCTCCCCCACCAGTCACCGTCGCAAGGCAAGGAGTCGGTCAAGAGGAAGCTAGACAACCTCCACGGAGAGATTATTGAGAAGTTCAGGACGATCGCTGAGTGAGTGGGGGTCTTACTGAATATCAATACCTACCTCCTGGACGAGTGTACTATCACCGCGAAGATTTTGTTGTCATAGCAGTCACGTGATGTATAATTAACTAAGCATGGAGAGAATGATGAGTCAGCGGGTGATAATACGGACTCTTCGGCCCGTCAGTGACTTAGAGCGCTACTTGTTCTCACTCCAATCCAACTCTCCATAACACAACACCATGTCTGAACGAAAAGGTGATTGTAGCCCGATCTCTCAACCCAATTTTTGCTGACAATATCCAGTATTAAACAAGTATTTCCCCCCGGACTTCGACCCGGCCTTGATTCCGAGGCGTAAGGGACCGAAGAACTCACAGCAGGTCGTTCGTCTCATGGCACCGTTCTCAATGTATGTGGCACTCACTATCACTGCTTTCGAACATGCTCATTTTATCAAATAGGCGATGCAACACATGTGGGGAGTACATCTACAAAGGCAAGAAGTTTAACGCAAGGAAAGAAACGGTTGAAGGAGAGGATTATTATGGCATCAAGATCTTCCGTTTCTACATCAAATGGTACGTCATACCGCCTCTGTTCTGAAAACATTTACTCACTGCTCGGCGTAGTACATTATGTTCAGCGGAGATCACGTTCAAGACAGATCCAAAGAACACCGACTACGCCGCGGAGCATGGCGCATCACGCAACTTTGAACCATGGCGAGAAGAGAAGGCCGTCGAAGAAGAGGACCGACTGGCAAAGCTCGAAGAGGAGGAAAACAACCCAATGAAGGCCCTCGAAAACCGCACGGTCGACTCGAAGCGCGAGATGGACGTCCTCGACGCATTGCACGACATTCGCGCGCGAAACGCGAGAAACGAGCGTACGGGGCAGTCTGACGACATCGTCGCACGTCTGGGTCGTGAGGAGGTCCTGAGCCCTGAGGAGGAGCAACGGCGGAGGGAAGAAGAGGAAGATGAGAGGCTGGTGCGGGAGGTCTTCTCGAAAGTTGCCATGCCGGCCGTGGCAGGACCATCGCACGAGCCAGGAGAGGGGAGTGACGAAACACCCGCCCCAGCGATGGTAACCGTCAAACGGAAGGCGGACGACGTCGAGCCGGACCTCAAGAGCCTCTTACCTGAGAGCACACGAGCAATGGTAAATACCATCGTGTCTGGGCCGTTACAACCAGCGAAGAAAAAGAAAGCAGACAATACGAAGTCGCTTGGGATCAAGCTTGTGAAGAAGAAAGTTGCAGCAAGCTAACAACAATCTGGCCGTGTTTTTGCAATTTAGTTGGGCTCCGTCTCCATAGAGTAGTACATACCATTGTAATTTTTCGGTTTGTTTGTAACAGTGCCAAGTTTGTCATTTGCGACGCGCTCACAACTTCAATCATTCACGCGTTTCCAAATTTCTATTGTACGCTTTATTTCACCGCCATCATGGACGAATCTCGCGAAGAAATACCGCGCATATCCATCGACTCTCTTAGAGATTGGCACAGGATGAAGTCCAATTTCAGCAATGCCGTCTTTGAGCTTTTCGACCAACGTATTCGCCAGAACGGACTGGAATCCGAAAGGGCTTCTTTCTTGCCCCACCTTCAGCAGGCACATGAGGACATCACATAAATCGGGGTTCCATGACTGACGGTTTGCTTTCCAGTTCATCAATACAACCTTCGAAAAGGCGGAACCCAACGTGCGTATCAATGGAAAGAACTTCGAGGAGGTGAAGGACGGCGACGACGGTACGTCGTCGTCGTCGAAGCGTGGCGATCTACTCACTCTCACTGATTTATATTCAGACAAAGAAGTTGAGCCATTTGACGAGGCACTGGACCGAGAGACCTGGTCTCTCTACAATGAACGCTTGCAATGTGACCTCGAGTTAGCTACAAAGCGACGAAAACGACCGCAGGAAGTTGCCAATCTTCTCGAGAACCTCTTCAAAGCTCAGGAAGCTGCCATGGGAGAATTCGATGAGCCAGCTGAAGAGGAAGAAGATCACCTCGACCCTAGCCTGCCTGATGGTAAGCTAGTCGTTCGACTCGCTTGGCTAGTTGTTGACATTGGTCAGAAACTATGCTTGCAGAGACGGCGGACACGTTCTCTAATGTGGTTGGCCTCTCTGAGGGTTTATCTCAGGTGGGCCCGGTTTTATTTCATGGCGGGCTCGAACCCTGACGCGACCTTGCGCGATACTTGTAGACTGTGAAGACCCAAGCGCGATCGAGTAGGAAGACTTAAAGAAGCTGAAGAGGAAGTCAATGCTATCAAGCCGTAGCTTTTGATGAAGTCTTCCGCACAACCTCAAACACTTTCTATCATGAACCTCGGAAGCCACCACGACCTCTGAATCCTCCGCCACCACGACCACCGCCACGACCACCGCCGAAGCCTCTAAAGCCTCCACGTCCACGATCACCTCCAAAGCCCCCTCGTCCACGGTCACCTCCGAAACCTCCCCGACCTCCGCCCCTGCCCCGGGGAGCTCCACGCCCTCCTGCCGCTCCACGACCACGCCCTCCCGCGCCGCCCCTCCCGCGGCCTCTTTCTGAAGGAAGATGTTACCCGCTGATATATAAGCAATTGGATGCAGGTCTATACGTACTTGTGACTCCTGCTCAGACATTAGCACATTGTTATTCGAATGGAACGAAATAACGTACCTCCGGCCACTTTTGGTTTAGGTAGAAATCGTTCAATGGGAAGTAATTTGTCCCCCGCAATGTACACCTTGTCGCCTTTCTTGAAGCTGCCCGCTACCATACCCTCTCCCATTTTCACTGAGAAATACACTTCGTTAATTGGGCCAAGAATTTCGTCAACCTTTCCGATGACGGATTTGTTTTGAAGGTAGATGGATGCATTGAAATATGGTACTTTGTCTGGCATGAGCGATGAACAGAGCATCTCGTCCTCTACCGCATGGACGAATGAGCCCATCTCTAAGAGAGAGTTTCTTCGGTCAGCTTAAAGGAAACGAGGAGTTAAATGCGCACCGAGGACAGAATCGGGAGGGCCCATGTCCCGCGGTGGTCCTCCACCGCGTCCTGATCCCCTTCCTGTGACAAGAAACGGTTGTGCGATCAGATAAAGAATACTTGCAAATATAAAGGCGCACCTCCGCCTCGACCAAAGCCACCTCGACCTCCCCTATACATTTAGAGATTACAAGCGAGCCTGGCGAGTTGGCCAAAAGGGTTTTACTGCAGCGAGAGTCAGTTGCAAGAGGCCCAAATTACCTTTTTGGACGATGAGCGGACGCGGTCACGGTCCCCGGACGGACTTTAGGGAGGAATCACACTCACGAATGATGGCAAATGTCCGCCCCGCGTTTCTGAATCCACCATTCCACTTCGGGCTCTCCTAATGACAGTCAAGACTAAAAGCTGTGTTTCCGTGAACATCGAACACCTTCCCAAGGTTGGGAAGCGTGACGACGTACTTCAGCTTGGCAGCGACCTCTGGAACGCAGTGGCCCCAGCCTCCGCAAGCAGCGAACCAATTGCAGTGTCTGTGGGTTTGCTACAAACACGTACCGATAACGGAAGGGGTGATCCGTCTATTTCTCTGTCTGTGACGTGCTGGGCTGTCCCGG
This sequence comes from Lactarius sanguifluus, assembly GCA_021527775.1. Classification (NCBI taxonomy): domain Eukaryota; kingdom Fungi; phylum Basidiomycota; class Agaricomycetes; order Russulales; family Russulaceae; genus Lactarius; species Lactarius sanguifluus. The sequence goes on along the minus strand of JAKEYF010000022.1, from coordinate 349,622 downwards.
GTAAAGATGTCCAGGTGAGCAGTATGTGGACTTCAAGGACGTCGTTCACCCCGCGTTCCCAGACGGCCACGCTCGGTATTCCTTCAGATTTAGCGAAGCAATACCCTCACATCCTTGGTCCTGGCTCCACTTCTCGCCGTTCCGGAAAGACGCACATGCTCTCTGTGGTCCAGGTCATCCCGTTGCAAGAAGTGTTCGTGCAAGCGCTTTCCAGCCCCGCATATAGCAGCGCAAAGTCGGATGTTTCAGCCTTCGAGGACTGGCTGTGTCGTGGCCAGAAGATTCTGCGGCAGAATTCCGTGCTCTCCATGGATTCCCAAGATAGCCCTGATGGGAATCCTGTGGCATACAAGTTCATCATGACCGAGCCAGTGTTGCAAGGATACGCCCAAAGGTCACAGACGTTGTTTACTCTTCTACCACCCCCGGAGGATCCGTCGGCTATCAACGGACACCGGTCATCCTCTGTTCCGGACGAGGCCCATATCGAGTTCGACGACGAAGACCTCGAAATTGGCGAGAGTTTCTTGGCCGGCTCACTGGTCCCTCAATCCACTTTATACCCTCAACAAGAAAATGGCTCTCCAACGATTAGTGTGCCACTCTTTGCTCACGAGCTCACAGCAAGGCCCTTGTTAACACCTAATTACTCGGGGTTGGGTGACCACACGATGTACGTGCGCACTTTTGATCTACCCAAAATTGGAGTGCTCGACGGCGATTGGGTGAGTGCTTCCCCTCCCATACTTGGAGCTTCTGAATCATCCTCATCACCTGACAAATGCCAGGCCATAGTCCAGCCCGCATCATCGAGAAGTCGTCGAATAGTGAGGTTAGAAACCAACGACGAAGTGGGCGAATCGTGAGACTCTTGCCTCTTTCAATTTCTGAAGTCGAGCTGAATCGCATATTCCAGTGGCTTCGTCGGGGCTTCTCCTATACTTCTGCACAATATTGACCCCGAATTTCGAACTACCCCCGGCCGCCTTTACCTACAGGCAGCTCCGGATGGTGTCCGCAGCCGCAACTTGCCAACGGCTAAAGCGGTGACGATTGCCCGCGTTGCTTCCAGGCTGTCTACAAACCGCCTTTATCAGCCGCTCGTCTTGCAGGGCCTGAAAAACTTTTTCGATGGCAAAAAGCGCCTGGTTAAGCAAGGTGATCTACTTGCGGTAGAAGTAGACTTGAACCAGCTGCAATATTTGCAAGCAAGCTCGTCAGGGGAAGGCGCTGTGGGCGTCGGAGAACGGTTGGTTAACGTTTGAATCCTCAGGGTGCATGTCTCACGAACAGCCAGGCAATCGACATACCCATCGACTGCAGAGAAGGTCATCTATTTCACAGTGACCAACATCGAATGCGATCCACCATCCACGAACAATGCTCTCAACCCATCAGACGTTCATCTTGGTTTGTCGACTGGCGAACTAGGCTGCTGGGTAGACTCGGCAGTAACTCGGTTGACGCAAACTGGCCTCGAGCACGCTCGGATACCAGATGTTTCGGGCAGTCCTTAGTGCGTCGTTCTTTCCACCTCCTAGAGAAACTATTCTCACAGTTTCCTGAAGATCCACGGGGTTCTGATGGAAGTGCGCCTGTCGGAATCGTGCGAGGCAACTATCGCGCTCATACGCAGCTCCTTGGGTTGTCCCAGGCGGCGCTAATGCCCCAAGCTCTTACATTCGACATACCGATATCCATGCTTCTTAAAGGCTCCCGAGGAATAGGCAAGTTCACGACGGCTATGCAAGTCGCGCAACACCTGGGGATGCATGTTTTTGAGGTAGGTGCTCGAGGCTTGCGTGCGAGTACTCCGGGATATTCAATGTTAGTAGGTGAACTGCTACGACTTTCTTGGAGAAAACGACACAAAGACAGAGGGGTTGCTCCGCGTTCGCTTCGAGCAAGCCACTTCATGTTCTCCCTGTGTGCTCGTTATGCGACACCTTGAAGCCTTTGCACAGACAACGCAACCCGCCGAGCCTGGGAAGGGTGAGTCATGGATGCATACTCTGGCGTTTTGGCCGGTAGACTCAAATCTTTTCCAGATCCTGTCATTGTCAACGTGATTAAGGAACTGTTTCAGGATCTTTATGGCTCATGGAGACTTACGGGATATCCAATACTCGTCTTCGGAACTGCGACCGAGCCCGGTCGCGTTCCCCCCAGTCTCGTGTCCTGCTTCAAACACGAGGTAGATTTCGAGGTACGGCCGTTTCTGAGGTTGATGTCCAGCTATTGAGTAACACTCAACTCGGAGGCAGGCTCCTGGTGAAGCGGAGAGGTCGGCGATCTTGGGCAGTCTGCTCGCGTTGAAGCAATTAGCCCCCGACGTCTCGCTTATCGATCTGGCAAGGCGGACCGCCGCTTTCGTGGCGGGTGATCTAGCTTCCCTCGTCGTTCGTACTAGCTACGCCGCGATAACGCGTGTCGTGCAGGCGGTGTATGTTCATAGCCTTCCCTCTTAGCATTTCCTCTTGTGATTGACCCCGCTCTTAGTGACGGTAACTTCACATCGAACGACACATTCTCTGCGGGCGTGTCTTTGACGAACGCAGACTTTGAGATTGCCATGGACGAAGCGCGATCGTCTTACAGCCAAAATATCGGCGCACCGAAAATTCCGAATGTATCGTGGGACGACGTTGGTGGTCTGACCGACGTCAAGGCAGACATATTAGATACCGTCCAGCTGCCCCTCGAACACCCGGAGCTTTTCGCGTCGAATCTCAAGAAACGCTCTGGTTCGTGAAAACCCCCATTATTACTACCCCTCTTACTCACGCTCGCCAGGTATCCTGCTTTACGGACCTCCGGGCACCGGAAAGACGCTGCTCGCCAAAGCGGTCGCGACGTCGTGCTCGCTCAACTTCTTCTCCGTGAAGGGTCCCGAGCTGCTCAACATGTACATCGGTGAGTCCGAGGCGAACGTGCGGCGTGTCTTCCAGCGTGCGCGCGACGCGCGGCCCTGCGTCGTCTTCTTCGACGAGCTTGACTCAGTCGCGCCCAAGCGCGGCGCGCACGGCGACTCGGGCGGCGTCATGGACCGCATCGTCTCGCAGCTCCTCGCCGAGCTCGACGGCATCTCCTCTTCCTCTTCTAGCGGGGGCGACGTCTTCGTGATCGGCGCGACGAATCGCCCAGACCTGCTCGACCCCGCGCTGCTGCGCCCAGGCCGCTTCGACAGGATGCTGTACCTCGGCGTGAGCGACACGGACCTGGCGCAGCTCAGGATCCTACAGGCGCTCACGCGCAAGTTCCGGCTCGACCCTGCGCTCGACCTCGCGAGCGTCGCGCGTGACTGCCCGCTCAACCTCACCGGCGCCGATTTTTACGCGCTGTGTGCTGACGCGCTGCTCAAGGCCATGTCGCGCAGAGCAGAGGAGATCGACGCGCGTATCGGTACGTGTCGCCTTGGGCGGTGACACATAATTCTTACACTACGCGCACACATACAGCGACGCTCAATGCCCAGTCCGTCATCGTCGGATCCGGCTGCGCAGCGGATGGCCCTCACCCCTCTCGCCGCAATACTACCTCACGGAGATGGCGACGCCCGAGGAAATCGCCGTCGTCGTCTCTGCTGACGACTTTGCAGCGGCGCTGCGCGAGCTCGTGCCGAGCGTCTCGCAAGCCGAGATGTCACGTTATGCGGAAATCCGCGAGCGTTTCTCGCGCTCTAATGCAGCCAATGATGACACCGGCGCCGACAGTGAAGTGGACATGCATAGTAGGAGTAAGGGCAAGGGCAAGGGCAAGGACGTGAGTGTGAGTGTGAGTGGAGATAATGAAGGCCGGAACGAGTAGCAGTACTGAAGGACAACGAGATGCATATGCTAGACGTCTCTCGTTTACACGACTCGACTTTACGGGCACTGATATCGTAGACACTGATCTGTGATATGTGAATCAGGAACCAGCAGTTGGCCGAGAAGCCAACGCGGTCGAGGATCTCTTTGAGGTCGTCCGGTTGACCTCGGCGTGAGCGACACGGACCTGGCGCAGCTCAGGCACAAGGCACACTATGCGGAGATCTGCGAGCATTTCTCGGAATTAAATAGTAATGGCAAGGGCAAGGACGAGAGGGTAGACTGAAGATAGTACGAGTAGTACAAGGGGATACATACACTAAACGTCTCTCGTCTACACGACCGACTTTTTATTTACGGACATTAATATCGTTACTACGTAGACTGATGTTGAAGAACGCGGATCAGAACCATCGGTTGGGCGAGAGGCCAACGCGGTCGAGGATCTCTTTGAAACTGTCGGACACCATTGAGCCGAGCGCAGTGGACGACCTGAGCTTCACAGGCGTCCCACTTATCGGCAAGCTGGAAAAAGTCGATTAACAATGACGTAGAAGAAAGGCAGCATTGAAGAAAAAAACAACATACTTGTACGCGACCTTGCCGTCAATCACCACTTCAAGGTTGAGTTTCGGATGCTCGGGGTTTCGTGTGTCGATCTCGAACGTGGACCTAACGCCAATAAGTAATGCACCGTACTCGACGGGTACTGTATGGTGCTACGCACCACTTGTAGTTCCCGATCGGCAGGTATTTGAACACGCGCTCTGCGGGCACTTCTTCGACCACCTGTTCCGGCGGGTTCTCCTCGTCGACGATGCGCAGTTTCGTTCTCCGTACGACGGCCTCGCTCGCCACCCTCAGCGTGCGCACGAGGGGCACGTAGAACATGCTCAGCGGGCTGGTCGAGAACTCATGCACGACGTGCGCGCCCTCGTTCACGGGGTTGAACTCGATCGCGGCAAACTCATGCCGATCGCCGGATAGGAGGAACACGTTCGGGACCGTGTGGAGCGCAGAGAGCAGCGACGCCTTTTCCGAGTCGAAAGCGGCCCACGAGTCCGTCTGGGCGTCGTGGGTCCAGAGCGAGGTGAAGGGGACCGAAGTGACGATGAATTTGAACGTTGCCGTTTGATTGACCTTGGCGATGTGGTAATTAGTATGATCATCAAGAGTGTGGACTCATTTTATTTTACGCACCTTGCCAAGCCATTCGTAGAGGGCGCTCAGCTGGGCATCACCGAGCATCGTTCGCGTGGCGGTCTCACCATCAAAAGGACTGCTGCGATGCCGCCGCGTGTCCATGACGAAAAATGCGACATCGCCATAGCGAAAGTCGTGATAATGCTCTCCTGGGGTGTGTGAGTCGTAATTACCGCCTCCATTGTAAATGCGAAATGCGTCGTCAGCGTTTACAAAAGGCGGCGTGTCATTGGATTGGCCGGCGTAGTTGTTGATGATCTGCGGGCAGGGGTGAACAACGATCGAGAGAATCCTTCACAGGTGGAACGCAAGAAGCCGAACCTCATGATCGTCATAAGTGTGGATGATGGCTGGAGGCCAGAGTCATGCAATGCAAGATACGCGAGAATGCACGAACGCACGCAATCGTTCGTAGATCTTGCGGAAGCTAGGGCTGTTGTAATTGCGCCTGTACAGACGACGGTACGCGTGTGTTGAATCGCCGTGGTAAGTTGGGACGTCGGCGTAGACGAAGTCGCCCTATAGCACGTCAAACGACCTTTTGTGATGGAGAGCGAAGGCACAATTTACCAGGAACAACATAAACTCAGTTGGGACCGCGTGCTCAGTGGTGGGAATCACGTCCTGAACCGCGGAGAACTGACAGGTTTGCGTGTATATCAACATTGATTTTAAGCGGATTTGTACTTTCAGTCGAATTGTCACTGGCCTACCGAGTCCTGTAACGGCCTCTGGCGTATTGACAAGGGCGGGCTCAGGGAAGAGGTAATCGGCAAGCAGGTCGAAGCCCTTGATTCTCCTGTTTTGGAAGGGGGCGTAGGGGAAGTTGGGCTTGAGACAAGACGACGCGACGAAACGGAAGTGAGAGCCCGTTAGAAGTCCGCGAGTCGGGGAAGGTACGGAAGCGGATTGGGGAGATTGGATAGGGCAGGATTCTCCTCTCAATATTTGCCAGGGTGTCTGGGAGGGGGTGTTAGGGCGTGGGCGAGGGGGTGGCTCAGGGTTAACAAAACGCACATTCGTATTCCGTGGAGGGCCAGAGTTTGGTCAACTTGGTAGTGTTTGTCCAATCAGATTCCGGGCCCAGATGAAGGATGGGACCGTCCCTCCATCGATCATCCGCCGGCCGGCGGCAAGGGGGCGCCATTGAACGCGCACATGGTGTCCCGTAGCTCCATCCTCGAAGAGGGGATAACGAACGGTGACCTTGACAGCATCTGGGTAAACTGCACCGAGGCGGGTAAAGGTGACATCGGTAGCAGAGTCGAAGACAGGGGTAAAGACAAAGTCTGCGGCCAGGAGGATTAGAAGAGTGTTGATGGACCAGGTTACGACCGATGTGAGGACGAGTGGTGGGAAGTGAGAATAGCAACTCCCAAAAAATGTCTTGCTTTCTGTAGTGAAGGCTGCAGGATAGTAGTCAGGACAACGCGCGATAGCCTGAGAGGGTGTCTGACATGCCTCTTTTGCGCGAGTAGGCTGCTCGTCATCCTTAGCCGCGTCAGAGCTGGGTCTGACTTCCTTTTCTCTCGTTGGAGGTGGTGAGCGGGATGCGAGAGGAATAGTTGTGAGGTAAGCAAGGTAGAGACCAGGGACGACGTATTTCAACCATCGAATGGGAATCTATGCATTTGTCAGAAGAGAGGTACCGGAAAGACAACGAACTGACCACTCGAAGGAAAACGTAGCTAGGAGAGGCGAAATAGCGACGAGCACACCGCGCCAATGTAGAGTGCGGTCAACGTCATTGTCGTAGTTCAGCGTATCCATGATCACGTGATGGACAGCACTCTCTTCAACTCGACGCTTAATGGGTGCTTCACAGTCCAAAGCGGACAACGAGCAGGTGTTCTACAACCCGGTCCCTATTCAGGTCCGTCGGTCGATGCGACGGGACGCACTAGCCTGACAACTCCACAGGTCTCACCAGAGCTCGCCAGCCAGCTCTCCGACGCCACTCTCTCCTCCGACGTCTCTCCCGCCCGCCAAGCCGTGCTCGATGCCAGCGTACGCGCAAAAATAATCGCAGAGGCGGCGCGTCTCCACGAGGGCGACGACGTCCTGCGCCGCGAGATCGAGGCCGCTCTCGAGCGCGAGAACCTAGGACCGTGAGCGCAGCATGGCCGGACGATGCGGACGAGCACGGCGACGTCAAGAACTCCACGGCCCTCCTGGGCGACCTCGAGGAGGTCCGTCAGAAGGTCGACCGCTACCGTGTCCCGCGCGAGCCTGGTGGACCACCCGGACGTCAAGAAGGCCAGTGAGGCCGTCGCTTCTTGTTACCGGTGCGTGTCCCCATGTTACCGGGTGACTCTCTCTTATTCCCGACAGAGCGAACCCAACGACAAGTCTAAATTGCTGGTCAGAGGTGGCTGCGTTTCGTGGCGCAGTGGCAAAATTGGAACAGGTAGTACCCAACAATCTCTTGCACAGGCTACCGAAATGCTGACCTTCCCCTCACCCCAGCAATATGTTGACTCGTTGAGGTAGCAGGCAGGAAGGATTCCATTTAATAGATATCGTCCCGCGCTGTCACACCAACTAGAGACAATCATTCGTGCCAAAGAAAGTCGTTATTCATTATATAGAACAAAGGAAGTGGATATGTGCCAAAATACAAAACAATGGCACCAGTCTCAACAGCGTCCTTGGGTCCGTCATCTAATTACCTGATAAACTTAAGCACCTCTAGGACCAAAATCGTCGTTAGTTATCATCGTTCAGTTACTTTTCCTTTCAAAACCATAAAATGAAATCTCCAGTAATAATTCCAATCCAGTTAGTCATTCGAGTACGCGGAGGCTGAGCTGTACGTTGATGTCCTACGCACGTTTGCAGACACGCCCGTCTGCGCGGACGGCTTGTGTCGCAGCGCATTCAAGAATCCACGCCGCACAGACGGCTCCCCACTATTCGCCGAGTACTGCGACGCGGAACTCGCAAGTGACGGTATGTGCGGGCGCAAGGATGCGGGCGAAACGGGCTGTTGCTGCTGCTGCTGCTCCGACGCCGCCGCCCCCGGTGGCGCCCACGACTGCGTGCTTCGCCCGCGGCATGATCACGGGCCGGTCCGGCGAAGCCGGCAGCACCGAGGACCTGGGGATGGCCGAGATGGACCACAAGGGCGGAGAAGACGGCCCAGCAGACCCAGCAGATGGTGGTGAGGGCAGGGCTGCGCCGGCGGGCAGTGGTGGCGGGAGGACGGTGGAGACGGAAGGCAGCGCGGGGACCAGCGGTGGGGGCATGCCGCTCACTCTGGGTGCCGCGTGTCCGTGGGTTGCACTAGAGCTGCCGGATGGCGGGGTGTTTTGGGAGCGCGCCGAGGGCGCTGGAGAGGACCGCTGCGTGTGGACTGGAGCTGGCGCTACGGGAGCCGAGATTGGTGTGATCATTGCGGGTATATGCGGTGAGGTAGGCGCGGGCGTGGGAATGACAGTGAGCAATTCAGTACTCTGGGCTACGTTGTCGTCCTCCGCCGGCGGCCGTTCGTCGGTGCCTTGTGACTCGAGCGGTGACCCATGGGGCAGCAACGGTGGGCCTAGCGACGGTTGACGTATGTCCTCCCCTGCCGCGGGTGCCGGCGTCAGGGCCGGCGCCAGTGCTTCCCCCTCTCCCTGAATATGCTCTTCCTCGGGGGCCGCTGGTGGTGAGGGGACCGCGCTGTTTCTGTTTCTTTCGCGGGGATGTTGGACCGCGCGTGAGGAAGGTCACCTTGCGGCGGTCGGGGTTGAGCGCGAGCATGGGGCGGTACTGTGATTGGGGCTTGAGCCCAGATGAGGCGTTCCGCCTGGTGTTCTCGCGCACGGTGAGCATGTCCCGCTGCACGAAGCCGTCAGCTCGTTCAGTCATCTCACGACGAAATATGGTGGAACGCACCGCCTCCTTGCGTTTCTTTCTCTGGTCCCGCTTAATCAGAAGACCCCAGTATTTCCAAATGAGCACGAGCAGCACGGCGAGGGTCACGCCACCCGCCGCGCCCCCAGCAATTGCAGGCGATTGGAACGGACGAACTGCCCCCCGAGGAGGATTGAGATGTTGGTGTTGAGGATCCGCTCGCGGTCACAGTTAGAGTGACTACCTGGACACCAGATGGAGTAGCGTTGGACGACGACTGGGACTGCGACATGGGTATAGAGAGGAGGGGAGGAAGGAGGATGGAACAGAAAGGGAAGCAGGGGGGGAAGCAGGGCTAAGAGAGCAGTAGCATGCAGGGTAGACAGGTGGCGCAATATTTATCGCTTGTATTCTGACCAAAGATTGCAAGGTGGCATTGAGTTAGTCGCCCTGGCGTGGCCGAGGCCATCATCCGTCCTCGAGGCTTAGTTTTAAATATAGCGTGCGTAAGTTACACCGTGACGACCGGCAAGCAAGGTAAAGGTGTCCCGTATCATTCGTACTAACTTATCTGCTAATCCGACAACAAAGCCGCCTCGTTCAGCTTCTCTGCCTCTTCCATAACCCTCTCCTCCAGTGCCGCCACTCTGCTCTCTGCTTCGCTCTTCTCCTTCTCCAATTCCGCATACAGGCTCTGTAGCGCCCTCTCCCTCGCTTCGAGCTTGTCCACCTCCTCCTTCAGCGCCGAGACCCGCACCGGTCCCATGGCCGACTCGGTCACCCTGCAACCGCCCAAAGCTTTCAAACTCGAACGTCATGTCCTGGATCGCGTCACCCGCAGAGCCAAGTCGCTTCCCGAGTTCAGCTGCGCGTGTTGCGTAGCCGCCCAGTACGACCCCGAGTTTCTTCTCGACCTTCGCCGCGCGGGCAGCTTCCCGCCCCACCGCTGTTTTGCGCTCCTCCATCACGGCTTTGTACCCTGCTGCACGCGCCGCAGCGTCCAGGTGTTCCGCAGGTACCCACGACCCAGACGCGGTATCGGGCAGGAGCGTCGCACGCAGGTGCACCCATGACGCCCGTTCGTCCACAACGGCGGCGTCATCGTCAACAGAAAGCGCGCGCACAGCATCGCGCACCTGCTCCTCTGGTGCTTCGGGGAACCCGAGCGCGCCGGCGAGTTCGCGGTGGATGGCCGCCTTCGCCACGGCTACGTATGTGTCTGGAGGTGGTTCGTAAGTGCTTGGGGTTCCGCCTGGATGTGCGGTCCCGGGGATTGGATGAGCAAGCGCGTCGTGGTGCATGAGTCGGACGAGTTCGAAGTCGACAAGTCGCTGCACTTCTTGTTGCTCAGTTTCGGCGGCAGGGACTAGGCTGAGATCTTCGAGGAAGACTGCTCGAGGTCGACGTTTGGAGGTCGGGGAAGTGCTCGCCGAACCACTTGCGAGCGTCGTGCGAGTGCAGCCCGCTCTTCCTCCTCTTTCCGGCGTTTTATGCGGGCATCACGTTCCGCCGCGTCTTCTACAGAGAGCACCTTGCCTGACTCTGCGTCTTCCTCCTCCTCTTCCTCTTCAGGTACGAGGAAGTTCAAAGTTATTTTCAGGTTTGGGCAGGCTCTTGAAGCTCGCTTGGAGTGACCGCTTGGCCGTGTCCGTCCGCATGCGTAACTCCCTTGGTGTTTGTCCAACGAACGACGAGCCGCCTTCGGGGTTGATGCTCAGGTTGTCACGCATTGGCGTACGGAATGGTGTTACCGACGGCCCGTCAGTCGCCCGTGGTGTGGCGAGGGGATTGGGAGTAAACGCGACCTGATGCCGAGGCGTCGCGCCTTCAAAGCCGGTGCCCCCATTGTCGGGAACGTGTAGTGGGGTGTTCTCGTCACCAAGAAGTGGTGTTTGCGCGATGGTCAAATTCCGTAAATTACGAGCCTCCAACAAAACATTATCCTCTGCAAGAAAGATAATTAATTCCTGTGAGCATAAATAAGTTACCAGTCACGTACGTTGAGGGGCGGTCCTTGGTGTCCGCGCCATCCTGGCCCTCTCCAGGTTATCGTATCCCGCGAGCAATTGCTCACTAGAGTCGTCGGTACCCCCAACTAACGCCTTGGCGTTCTCACCCGCTTGTCCAATCTTGACGATCTCCTCAAGCTCCACATCGCTGACTTGGGCAGCAGGCAGCTCGAGCTTTCCTCGACGGCCAATCGACTCCGCCTCCTTGAGCTTCTGAATTTGCGCGTCACGAGCGGCAACGAACTTGGTCTGGTGAGGGCCGTTCTCGCCCTCCTTGCCCCGCTTTGCCCGCTTCTTGCGCTCAGCCTCTTCTTCCTCGGGCTTGCGCTTATTCTCCAGACGACGCAGAGTCTGGCCAACGGGTGCAGCTTCGACACGTGCTTGCTCCTCCGCCGTGTCGTAGAAACCAGCGGCGGGTTTCTTCTCGAACGGGATATCGGCGTTGTACTGTGTTGGGTAGAGGGTTTGAGTAATGCGACGAACGTAAAAGAGCACGCTACACGCACGTCCATGCCCTTCTTCTTCGTCTTGTGGCGCATGATGATTCCCGCGGCTTTGAGCTCCCGCTTCTTTTGGAGCACGGCAAGCCGTCGTGCTTCCTCCAGCTGCCGTTCACGGGCTTTCCGCTTTGCCTTTTTCCCTTGGGTATTGGCAAGGCGGGCCCGTGCTTCCGAGAGCATCTCCTTCTCTAAAAGAAAGTCAATCACCGGAGACGTAAGGTGTGGGTGAATGTCATACCATCCTCGTCCATGTCAATGGGGTCGGGGCGTGCAGGTTTTGTCTCGGGATCCGGGTCGATTTCACCAGGCCGTAAGCGACGCACGTCGTCTGCGCCAGGACCAGTATCACTGGGACCCGCCAGGCCAAGTTCCTCGTTTTCCTTGGCCTCGGCCACGTCGAGGAGCTTTTGATACCGCTCAAGGCACTGCGTGGCGGTGCGACCAACTATGGGCGCGATCGTTCGCCATTGTGTGGGCATGAGTTTGGCGAGGTGGAGCACCTTTTCGTCTTCCTCCTACATCGACGAAGGATCAGCGACAGCGACAGAGAGAAAACGGGGTGGGACGCACCTTTGACCATTCGGTCTTCTTGATGGAGGGGTCTAACCACTCGTACCAGCGTGCCTTGCATTGTTTCGGCGTTTTTCGAACGAGAAGAGAGGATATCCGGGCCCTGGAGTGAAAGAGTGAGCGAGACGTGACGTAGTGGCTGGGAGTGACCTGACCATTGATTTTTACCATACTTTGCAATGGCGGCCTTGAGAACCTCGTCTTCCTGTGTTCTGTGTCCGAGTGTCAGAGCCCCTTCGTGAGGTCAGAGGACAGTACTCACTTTCCAAACGCCTCCCTTGATAATAATGCGCACCATAGGTCAAAGGAAGTAGTTTCGCTCACGTAAGCCAAGGTGGTTCAGTTCGTGACACACGCTCAATCTCCGCTTGAATTATGTACTTATCTTATCTTATCTGCCTAACTTATTGTGACTCGTCTCGCAATGCCTCTCATTGTCGTGTACAACCCAGTGTGTGGTGACCGTAAGGGTGCTCGGTTGACAACAGAAACTGTCCTCCCTCTTCTCACCTCTCGTGGTCTTACACCTCATAAAGTCGCCGCGACAGAGCATGCTGGACACGCCGGCACACTCCTTCTCTCGTACATCAATGGCCTCGCTCCACCCGAGCGCGCAGAAGGGATCACTCTCATTCTCGTCTCGGGAGACGGGACGCTTCACGAAATCGTGAACGCGCTGTACGGAGCACGCGCCGAGAAAGACAGCTCATTCCCCAGCCTCCGAATCGTGCTCGTCCCCGGAGGCACCGCCAACGCCTTGCACGCCACCTTCTTCCCGCCCTCCTCTGCGCCCGACGCGGAGCCCACGCTGCTCGCCTCATTACTGACCCTCCTATCCGCCGCGCCACGCCTCGTGCCGCTCACGTTCGCCCTCACGACCATCGTTCCAGAAGGGACTCGCGTCGTTTCGGTCCGTGGTCACCTCGACGTCTCTGCACGCCGCGATCCTGCACGACTCGGAGGCGCTGCGCGCGTCCGTGCCGGGAATCGAGCGCTTCAAGATCGCCGCGGCGCAGAACGCGACGACGTGGTACCGTGCTCGTGCGCGCCTCCTCGAGCCCGTTCAGCGCTACGACGTCGCCTCTGGCGCGTTCGTCACGCTCGCCGAAGAGCAGCAAGAGCTTCTCGGTCCGTTCGCGTACTTCTTGTCGACTGTCAACGTCGATCGCCTCGAGCAGCACTTCCGGATAGCGCCACTGCAGCGCTCGCTGCCCCCACCTCACGGCACGCAGACGATGGACGTGCTCATCATCCGCCCACTGCGCGACCCTTCGCTAGAAGGCAAAGACGGCGAAGCGGAGCGCGAGGGGTTCAAGGACAGAATCTGGGGTGCACTTGGTGGGGCGTATCAGGATGGTGCGCACGTTCATGCGCGGTACGCCAACCCGGACGGAAAGAAGGACGGCCCAGTCGTGGTAGAGTATTTCAGGGTCGGGGGATGGGAGTGGATTCCCGTGAGTGTCCCGGAACCCTCGCCCTCGGCTGGCACTGACTACCGTACTAGGAAGAAGACGATGAAAAGGCGCATCTCCTTTGTGCGGATGGAACGATATTCCACGCTCAAAAGGGAGGGAAAATCAGTTCAAACGTGCTGGCGCGGACAGCGCACGATTTGGATATCGCAGTTTATGCCTGAAGGCGCATCACCGCCACCGGAGGGGGTATTCACGCACGTAAGAAGCTTAGATATCATTGCACTCGTTGCACAGGAGATCAGACAATAACACAATCATTGAAAGGAGACCGCGGAGCTGCCATCTAAGTGAGGACCTTATCCACGACCGCAATGGTTGCAGCGTGGACCTCATCCACCGCAGGAGAGCTGTCGACCTGCAATGTCGGACGTATTCGTAAAAGGGACAGCTGCAGAAACTTTCAACCCACCTCTGCCACCTTGCCGAACTTCTCGTAGTATTCGATGACTGGCATGGTAGTTTCCTTGTATGTAACTTGGGTGCGGATGAGTACAAAAGCACAGCGTTCACCAGAGAGCATCGTGAACTCACCGAAGCGTTTCTTGATGCTCTCAATGTTATCGTCGTCCCGACCACTGGTCTTACCGCGTTCGAGCAGACGCTCCAACATCGTTTCCTCGTTCGTCGTGAAGAAGAGCACCAACGACGACGTGCACACCTGAGATATATCGCGCTACGGTCAGTCGACGCGCGCAATGCATCGGTGAGAGTATTGAGACGCACGTCCTCCTCGAACTTGAGAGCCTGGTCCATCTTGCGGGGGAACCCGTCGATCAGGAAGCGACCTTTACCGTCTCCCCAGCCCTCGCCGGTCTTGGACTCGAGGACGGCATCCATCGCGTTCTCGAGCAGCTTGATGGTGACCTCCATCGGCACGATGTTTCCCTCGCGGATGTACGTGCGGATAAGATCGCCGAACTGAGAGTTTGGGCGCTCCTGTTCAGCGCGCAGGAGGTCGCCAGCAGAGAGGTGCGAGAAGTTGTACTTCCCGACAAGAAGGCTGCACTGTGTTCCTTTTCCTGAAAATGGCGATGAGCACGCAACATGTGGACGAAGTAGGGAGGACGCACCGGCGCCTGGGCCGCCGAGCACGAATATCACGGTCACCTTTTCCTTGTCGAATTTCGGCTTCGTGTGCTTGGGAGAGCCGGGGAGATGCAGCGCATCAGCGATCTTCTCTATGAGGTTGGGCGCCATCGCGGTCCTGATCGGGGGTGTGGACTGGCCAGACAAGCGGATGGTCGTTGGGGCGGGGACGTGAGGATGCGGGGGAGGTCGCTGCGCGGTGATGGACGAGGACGTAGTAGGCTGCGAATGAGGAGAGTGCCACTGCTGCGAAAAGTGCCGGGTTTGGTGCAGCCCTCCGGGGCATGGAACACCTTGATGGTTGCGCGATACTGTAATTGGCGCCGGTACGGTCACGTCCTTCCGACACGACCACCGCGCTCATTCATGTGGTTCGCGCCTGCCGACGCCAAATCTCATGCCCATTGGCGATGAAAGTCCTGTCTCCCTGTGGCTCATGGTGACGCCACCTTTTCGTTGTGCAGGCCCGTGTAATGCGCCAGGTATATATAGACATCGTCAGACATCGTCACAAGCATCGTCGCGTCTTTATTCCACGTAGGCAGTCCTAATGGTCTCCTCGCGCCATGTCTCCCTTGTCTTCCCTTCACCGTTCGATCACAAAGCTCGATCACCATTTATTTTTTTCCGACCCTTGATTTTGCTTTTGCCACATACGTACTACTAACCGCTGCGTCCGACGCACCATCGCTGTCGAGGGTACTCATCACGTAAGAAGTTTAGATATCATTACACTCATTATACAGAGATCAGTTACGAGATCACACAATAACGCGGGCCGCAGTTGGCATCTAAGTAAGGACCTTAGCCACGGCGGCGGCGGCTGCAGCATGGACCTCATCCACTGATGGAGAGCTATCGACCTGCCATGTCGCATGTATTCGTAAGAGGGATGGCTGCAGAGACTTTCAACTCACCTCCGCCACCTTGCCGGATTTCTCGTAGTGTTCAATCACCGGCATGGTGGTTTCCTTGTAAGTGGCTTGGCACGAAACATATAAGTTACACAAGCGCGACGTTTAACGGATAGTATCGCTCACCAAAGCGTTTCTTGATGCTCTCGATGTTGTCGTCGTCCCGACCACTGGTCTTACCACGTTCGAGCAGACGCTCCAACATCGTTTCCTCGTTCGTCGTGAAGAAGAGCTACCAACGATGACGTACACACCTGAGATATTGCGCCACGATCAGTCGACGCGTGCATGTATCAGTGAGAGTGAGAGACGCACGTCCTCCTCGAACTTGAGGGCCTGGTCCATCTTGCGGGGGAACCCATCGACGAGGAAGCGACCCTTGCCGTCTCCCCAGCCCTCGCCGGTCTTGGACTCGAGAACGGCACCCATCGCGTTCTCGAGCAGCTTAACGACGACCTCCATCGGCACGATCTCTCCCTCACGGATGTGCGTGCGGATAAGATCGCCGAACTGAGAGTCCGGGCGGTCCTGCTCGGCGCGCAGGAGATCACCAGGTGGACAGGTGCGAGAAGTTATACTTCTCGACAAGAAGGTTGCACTGTGTTCCTTTTCCTGATCCAGGGACATATTTTGTATCGGTGATGAAGGGAGGAGGGAAGAGGACGTACCAGCGCCTGGGCCACCAAGCACGAATATCACTGTCACCTTTTCTTTGTTGAATTTCGGCTCCTTGTGCTTAGGAAAGGGGAGATGCAGCGCATCAGCCAAGACACCAGCGATCTTCCATATGAAGTTGAGCGCCATCGTGATCATGATCGGGGGTGTGAACTGGCGAGACACGCAGATGGTCGTTGGGGCGGGAACGTGAGGGGTGCGGGGGATGTCACTGCGCAGGGACGTCGTAGACGGTAGCCGCGAGATAGCAGAGAGTCGGCCCAAGGAGAAGTCGTAGATAAGAAACGCAAGAGCTACTCAAGATTTACAAAGCGGCTCTAGGTCCCCTTAATACACGAGCACTAGACGTATTCGGGATAATCACAAGGCACTCTAAGGGCCAAGAGGTACGCTAGTGCTCGGCTTGAGACATGGTAGCAATTTTGACGTTCACGACGAACGGTGCGAGCGTGTTGGTCCTTTAAGCTTTACGACGTCAGGGCTGCGAGTGAGGGGGTCCGATCATTGGCGCTGGCACGGTCGCGTCTTCGCGCTTACGATGGACCTCCGACACGACCACGGCGCACTCATTCACGTCGTTCGCGCCTGTGACAACGCCGATGCCCCAAGTCTCGTCGCCATTGGCGGTGAAAACTCCGTCTCCGTGTTGCTCATCGTGTGTGCCGCCACCTTTTTCGTTCCGCAGGCCCGTGTAAATGATCACCTCCCCTTGACGCGTAGACCGACACGTCTGTAGACCTCGTCGCGTCTTTCCACATAGGTTCTCGCATCACGGCCCTCGCATGGTCTCCTCGCACCGTATCTTCCTCGTCCTCAGACCAATGGCTTATCGAGTAAAAACCCTGATCACGTAGCTCGATCGCCATTTTTTCTAACCCTCTTTTGCCTTTGCAGGCTGACCGCGGCGTCTGCAGACTTTGGTCTGCACCTCCTCACAAAATCCCCTGATGTAGACGAGGATGTCTTTCCCTTTGGAGGCGGCCTGAGCGGCCACCATGGCCCCGTGAACGACATGACGTTCTGTGGTGGCCCCACGGACGAATCTGCGCGCTACGTCGCGACCGTCTCCGGTACGCAAAAACGCACGTACCCCCCCCATTATCGCGCCTCTCAATACAAACAGACGACAAAATGCTCATGGTCTGGGACCTCCACCCGACCGTCGACATCCCCTCCGCGCCGCTATCTGTCTCGCCCTCCAACGACGACGGCAGCGGCGACCCCTCCTCCTCGCCCGGCTCCAACTCGCGCCCACAGCCGACCGCGTACGTGATCTCGTTCCCGCACGCGCTCAGCGCCGTCTGCGCACACGCCTCGACGACCAAGGACCTCCTCGTCGCCGACGTGCGCGGCTCCCTCGCGCTCATCGACTGGCGCTCCGACCCCTCACACGCGCCCGCAGACGCATGGCACCACCCACGCGTCCTCGAGCTCGCAGCGCCCCGCGCCGTTGCCGGCGCCGCGGGCGCCTTCCCAGCCTCCGCTGCGTGGCAACATGCCAATTCGGACATGTACGTTCTCCCCTCCCCGCTTCTCGAACTACCCCCATCTGATCGTCGTTAGTATTGGCTCCGTGCACCGATCGCGGTTCTCTCTGTGGGACCTCTCCAAGTTACAAGGCGGAAAGCCAGCGCTTAGCGGCGCGTCGTTTCCCGAGGGTGCGCACCGCTTCCGATGGTGTCCGACCTATCCCGAATATTTCGCCATCTCGACGCGCAATGCGGGTGCGCGTGGCGCGACGATCCACGTGCACAGTGCCATGCATGCCCACGCCCACGTCGAGCCGACCGCGTTCACCCTCGCGCCGCGGCCCCTGTGCGTGCGCGATTTTGACTTTGTCCCGCTCAAGGGAATCCCGCGGATCGCGGCGGCGGTAGGACACGAGCTTGTCATATTCCCTATCGGGGTGGAGTAAAGCCACGGCAGAGGTGGTCCTTTCATTACGATCTACGCCTATTTTATGTATTTGCTTGCTACCATCGTATTGTTTTCCACACCTCGCTGCTATGCCGCGGCCTGATCATGTTCGCAGACGGCTTCAGGAACTGGAAGTGTGGCAGTGTACATTCTGTCCTATGGTAACCGTTAGGCTTTACGGTTGAAGGGATGGACAGCAAATCGGAGGCGGTGTAAAATTAGAGAATCTACAGTGATAAGTTACAAACAAGCTAATTCATGAGAGCTAAAGATAGAAGTTCTGCTACGTCAGAGCATAAGGTACTGTGTTTGCGTGGTTGGAGTATCCAGATAAACGGTAATGGGGATGTGTGATGGTGAGGGGAGGGGACAGCCAGCGACGTTGTCTACAATCCGTATCCGGGCGCATTCGAGTGCATGTGGTGATAAGCGTACGGCTGGTGATTATTGGCACCACGTCCGACACTATAGCCTGGGTGATGCGAGTGCGGTGGCGTAGGATGATGGGATGATGGCGTGGGTGCCCCACTTGTGTTTTGTCCACCGTTGGCGTATGTCTGATCGACGGCCTCCCCAAAGCCGAGCTCCCTAAACATATTGTTCCAGTATCGCATGTCATCCGACTGTGCTGGGGGTGGGGGAGGCGGCGGTTGGAGGGCCTGAGCTGTTGGCTGGGCCTGTACGTAAGTGCCATTGCTATACGCTGGCGTGCTAGAGGTCTGGGTCGGGGTACTCCTTACGGCATCGACTTGCATCGTCTCATGCGAGGATGCAGTGATACTTGAGGGCGTGGGAGAAATTGAATAGGAGAAGGAATGGTGCACATTCGAAGCATTCTGCACGTCGTCGATCATCTGTTGGGGATATACACCTGGTGGTGGTTGCTGTGATGCCGGTGTCGTGGCGGACAGTGTAGAGTCCCGCCGCAATGCTGTTTCACGAGTCCCTTCAGCCACTTGTACATCACTGCATGAAGCTAAGCTTACGACGGGAGTGGCCATCGTCCCATCCCTTTTGTTGTTGAGACCTGAAGAGGTCTTGCGCAATCAACTCGCGCAAGAACCTCGCGTGATAAGCAGCACCCTTGCACGCCACCGAAAGATGTGACGCCTCCTCGTATGCATCGGCCGTCTTTGAGATAATCGTGTGAATTTCGTTGGTTGCCCCTTCGTGTAACTCCGCCAATGTCTTTGAGCTGCGGAGGAGCTGGGAACACCGTTCTGAGAAGGCGAACGGAAATAGGACCAAATGGGCATACCTTCAGGAGGAAGACAGCTGAGTATGCCGTCATGACCGTGATGGAATCCTGGCCGTAGCGCTGGACGATGATGAGCGCTCCATCCCAACAGAATGAAATCAAGCCTACAAGCATGCTCATTGATGCAAAATCGTTCGAGACGATAAGCAAATTTTCCTTCGCGCTTGTATAACACGCCGATAAGGCCTGCACACTCGGCGTCGTGCGGCTTGACTGTTCGCTCTCGATCAGCCTTCGGATCAATAAAAATGGAAGAATGGAAACCGGAAACTTACGGGAGACATGGCAGCTTGAATACCAAAACTATTCAAAAACAGCCGCACATGCAGCCGGAAGAAGCTGAGAAATGACATGTGGAATGATTCGCCGTTGGCCCGCCGCATCTCATGGTGCCAGGTGTCCATCCATTGAGTTAACTTGCCATTACAATTTCGCAGCAATACTTCTTTGTTCACATCGGTGTGAGCTGCTCCGGGAATGCCTTTGTGTAAATAGAAGACGTCTGTCGTCTCCGCCTGACCAAAAGAGTAAATGAGCCCAAGAAAAGCGAGTTTGCAGAACCTTGTTACTCACGGCGATTCGGCGCAATTGCACAAAAGCGGCGACGACCACGTCCTCTGGACGAAGCGGGGTCCCTCCCTCTTCGTGCCAAGTAGCCGAATGCCGGACCAGGTCATCCTGACAAGGGCCGTGAAATCACCCGATGCCGATTTCAGGGTAACTTACCTCCGGGAGCATCCATTGACGTCCAGTCTGCATGCTCAGACTCCTGTCGTGCACGAACAACACGAGGTAGGTGCGTTCGCGATTACGACGCTCCCGAAGTTGTAGCTCGGTCTCGTTTGGGGGCGGTGGCGAAACATACCGGTTGAGGCTCAATTCAACGGCCATACGGCAAGCCTACACATGCAGGTTATCGCTGTCTGTAGACCTTATTACCACAAGGAATCACTCACCAGGCCGATGTATATCCACGTTCGCTGCTGCAAAATAAGCCGAATTTCCATGTATACACGTTGTGGCGCTTACCGTGTCTTCTGGTTCTTTCCAGTAAGTAAGGCAAGCGAAAGCCTGGACTACCTCGACGGATTTCCAATTCTCCGCAAAGGCACGGAAAGCAAACTCGTAAGAAAGTTTTTGACATGCCTTGAACGACTCGGGCTTGAAAAATTTACAACCAGCCATGACCAAAACCGTGAATAGGAAAGGTGACTTGGAGCGAACGTAATCAGTGGTGTGCAGAGCCGGGTCAAAGAGATTAACGAAGGGGTTGAGTCGCAGGAACACGAGGTCGAACAGAACTTTGGCATTTGACTCATCCAAAATTCCAGCGGCTACAGGATCCTTCAAGCTGGGTTGTACGGTTGGGTTGGCGGCTTGAGAAGAAGCTGTCGAATTTGACCGATCCGATCGGAGAGAGGTGGGGGCCTCATGCGAAGGATTGAGGATAGTTTTGAAGAAGGAATTTCGTTGATTCTCTCTGCGAATGAGATCCGCGGGGAACATGCCATCTGTCTTGCCTTCACTTTCGTTGTCCTCCTCGTCTGTGGGGGGTCGCACTTTACGATCAGGTTGGTCTTCCCTGTCAAACTGTGGAGGTAGGTTGAGAGGCGGGAGATCACTCGTATAATTCCCGGGGGACCGGGTTTGGTTGTCCCCACGCTGCATACGCCAATCGGTTGGGGAGATGGAAGAGGAAGAAGACTCAAGGGTTTGAGACTTCAACTTAGCGTTATTGAGCCCCTTCTCGAGGCGCCTCAGCATTTTGGAGGCTTCGGATAACCTGGATATCGTCTCTGATGATAAGTTCCTATGCGACGAGAAACGAAAAACGAACTTCGAGCCTGGTTTCCGCCCGCGCCGATGTCTCTCGAAGACACACCTAGAAGAGTTGAGCAAAATAATACCGAATCGAGATGAAATAGACATTTACTCGACACCGGTGCGCCTACATCTCTGACAGGGCTGGGAACCGTCTTCTGCGCCGACACATTTCATCTGAACGGAAGGAGTTGATGAGAAACAACGGTCTGTAATTCGACAACGACGATGCAAACTTTTGCTGCTCGGCACACTGTACAAGCCCGAGCGCCTCTGACGACAGGAGTCTTACCGCTAGAAAATAAACGGAGGTAAAAGGACAGGGGGAACAGAGGAGAGTTGTCGCGGCTTACGATGACTTTGCCTGTTGATTGTCCTGATGGTCGACGGAACCAGAATCTTGGGGGGAATCCATCTTGCAAATGAGGGGGATTAGCCGAGTGTGCGGCCGTCGGCAATAAAGGACGGAAAGAAAGTTGAGGGAAAGAGGAAATTAAAGCAAGATGAAAGCTGAACGAAAAAGTCGGCAACGAAAGGTAAGGGGAGCTCAACTCGGGACGGAGAGAGGAAGGGTGAGGCAACCACTGAGTATAGCAGAGCAGACCGCACCGACCTAACAAGCCGGCGAATTTCCCTTTCAAGTTACCGGCCGGCTCTCCTTGCGGCTCCATCATAACATCCGCCCATCATTAACCTGCGGTCTCCCTACAAACACCACGACACCCTTTCCCTGCCTTGTTTGAATATCCGAACGCTCTACAATCCTTTCCCCCTCACCATTTGCCCCTCCTTTCCCGGGTACCTTACTCTCCTTCATAATGCCGGCTCGTCCCCGGATTTCCGGCCCCCGGTCGTGCCTCGATTCCGCGGCCGACTACTTGCCGCGGTTGCGGTTACTACCCGGGGTGTGACCGTATCGAGATGTGATGCACATTAAACTTACGGGTTTCATCTAAGTATAGGCCGTTGTCGTCTTGGTTGGTCTCTACGCCTTCGAAGCGGAGATTATCCCTTGGATTATCCAGACATATCTGTCTAGCAATCATGTGCATCACGTGATTAAGTTTGTGAAAAACCAAAAAAAAAGTTGGCAGGTGGCCACTGGCACCACTGGATCGATCACCATGCATCATGTCCAACGTCTCCTCGGCGCAATCAGGCAGCGACTGGACTGGGCACTACGACATCACTTTCGATTTTAAATACCCTACACTAATTTCGTCGGTATTAATCAACTCCCCGCACCCACGGCCGAGGCAGAGATCGTACTAGCCAACCAACCCCACCGCTAACCAGATGACAAGCTCCTTTGGCTAATTAGCGATGCTACCTACCGTCTATATCACTCTTCAGAGTATCTCCGCTGTGTTCGTACCCGCAAGGTATTACAACTCTTCGTCTGTGGCCAATCGAAACCTGGCGACATCATTCTCGCACAGGGAGATGCGTTTGGATACACGGACATGTGCAGCTTATCACTCGTACTCATTATAGCACAATGACAGCTGCTGGCAGAGTATTGGCAGGACTTAAACCCTTGGACAACTATTATGATATTTCTGGAGACTATTATTCCTGGCATCGCCATGACTTGTACCTGCCGACGAAATTAATTGTCGAAGGCGGCGTTCAACGTGGACTATGCTGTTTTCAAACGATTTCTCATGTGATGGTGTGTGGTTCTTTTTTTTTCCACATATCTTCCCGACGCTTCTTTCAAGCTGCTGTGTACCTGTTACGCAGAGAGACTCATCAGGGTAGAATGGGAGGCATCAATGATGTATAAGTAGTCTCATTCTCAACTACTCGCGGCAGTACAGTCCCATTCTCGTTCGATAAGCGCCGATAGTTTGGTTTGCGATTTGAAGCGGAGATATGCTATCTAGACGCAGATCACTTTATCCAATGCCCAGAAAGGGTATTGTTGGAGCGTATTCTTGTGATTACACCACATCAAACTCAACATCCATGCTTCTCACCAGCTCCCCGTCATCCGGTCCGATCCCCAAACTAAGTACCGGACGGACAATTGAAGCCGCGTGTGTAACTGTCCGGTTTTTGGTCGCTTCATTTCCCCAGCTCGGTCTCCCCCGGCCTTTGTCAGATACTGTACTGTGATCGGTGATTTGTCGTGATGACAGGTTCTGATGCTCATCTGGTACCTCGGGCATTTCTACAAATCTACCCCGGGCCCGATGCCTTGATCGCCTAGGTCGGACAGCTAGCTCAGGTTACATCAAGCCACCACTGTATCATCGCCTGGAGTTTACAGTAGGAACACAGATCGCGCTAATCTTACACTAGCGATCTACATATCTGTTGTCATCAAATGGCTATTTTCCTCTCCCAGCAGTAATGAAAAGGGATTTAAAACTTGAGTTCCATAACTAATCATCGATTAATCATCGACGGCGGTTCGACGCTGTGTTCAAGGGCTTTGTCTGCGCCGAAATTATTGAAGGATGCCCCATCATGCATCATGCACCATGCGTCATTGTTTTGCCACATGGTGAATCTTGGTACAAGGGTTTACCAATCCGGCAATATCACCTAACCCTTTCAATCTACGTTGGTAACACCACCGGCGACTTATATTCGGCATCCACTTCAAGGGGAGTAGAAAAACAGTGCCAGGCACCGGCACCGACCACTAGGCGAGCCCTATCCCGTTAACTGCTTGCTGTTCATTTTCTTCCCGGCCGGAAAGGAGAGGAGAGGAAATCGACAACCACTTACAATTCCTGATCCCGAGGTATGCGCTAATGTCCCAGCTTACAGCGTGTTGGAAGACGGATCTAGCCAAGGCTATCAATCAAGGTATTGTGTAATTTGGCTACAGCCTATACAGTATTAGAGTGGGGTAAAGATATTGGCCGGAAAATGAATCGCCCCCTTCTCTCACAATGGACCAGGAACGCTTACTGCGCGCCGTGCCACTTATGGCGGACCACGGAGTCAACAGTGAGCCCCCACCTCGGGCGGGGGTTCCCCTGTCAACCACTCGGCCGTACCGAACAAAGTCCGACTGATGCTGAGCAGTCTCTCCACTGTGTCCACCAGGTCTTCTAACACCTCGCCTTCCGCAAAGCCATACAGGTGTGACAACCCAAGCACCCTCTTCGAATGGCGCATGGACTTTGCGATGTGCGAGACCAACATGGCACGTGCGTGCCGAGTTGATGGGAGAAATTGTGGCAAAGGCTGGCGGGAACGGAAGGCGTTTTCACATGCGTATAGCGAGACGCACACGCACGATACCTGGCCGCGCATATTGATCGAATGAGTCAGAACGCCCAAGTGAAATCAAAGAGGACGTCCACGTACAAACTCGCGCCGGTCTTTCATGACCTTCGAAACAGCTTCCTGGACAGGTATATGTTCCCTTATTTCACGAAGGCCAGTCATAAGGTCGAGCATTGCTTGCATGGAACTTATGGTGTTGCGGTACTGCATCATAGGTTTCTGGGTGCAAGTTCACGTGAGGTATGCAAGCGAATCGCGCTCAGGCGGGCGGTCCGACGCACGGGTAGGAGACTCATTTCATCGCGCAGTGCAACGATGAGACGGGATAACCGGATCAAAGAGTCGCGTATCTCGAGCTCAAGCTTCAGCGTCCGTCTTCTGTTATCAAGGGTGTATACACGATTACGCTTGAATAGCCCCCTGTTCCCATGCAGTCAGATCAGCGATTTGGAACCAGCAGGAACTCAAACGTGCTTGCTGAGTGTCAAATACAGCTGGCTTAACAAGCCGAGCGTGCGGCTCGTATTTCGCAGGAACAGCATCTGCATACAATAAATATTACCTTTGGTTATAACACTCCTTCATCTCGTCGACGCAAGACGCACCCTGCAGTGTCTTGGGAAGACAAAGGTGTTCATTGCTAGGGCTGCTAAGACCCCAGCAGGTAATCATAACCGCTCTCCAGACCGCGAGAACTGCGGGCAAGCATTAGCCTGAGCATTGCGTACGGAAGAACGAACGAAGCGCACGGAAGATCCCGGTGTCTGCATTGGCGTCGAGATAACCGGAAAATACTATTGGTGGAAGTGTTACGGCTCTGGAATCGCGCAGGGGTAAATTTAGAAAGCAGTTCAGTGCTGGCGGGCACACTGACGCAACAACTCCAAGAGAAGGCACCTCCGTCCTAGTGATAATCCAGCTAATCGGAAGGTCGGCGAGCTAGAGACGTTTGAGAGGGATATCTTCGAGAAACTGCCGCATACACGAACCGTTACCATAACCACGAGGCCATATGGATTCACATGGCATATCAACCAAGTCTAAGGCGAACTCACGATCAGTGCACTAGCTCGCTGGGTCGTCTAAAATCACTCACGATATATGCGTATACGGCTCCCAATATTGTACCAGTCTGAGAAATGGGTAAGGGCGAAAAGGCCTAGGTAGATAGCACGGACGCACGATGCGAAGGTATGCTACTCTGCAAGTTGCCCCTGTATTCGTTTCTAACACCCACACATAGCTGACAATCATCCATTGCCCATGTGTGCGAGCAAACCATTTCTGACCTTCGGACAAGAATGAAGGCCACTTAACCGAGATAGGATTCAGTTCTTACCTGAACTCCCGGTCGGGAGGAAAGCTGGAAGGCTGAGAAGGGCCACACCAATTGAATTCTTTATCGCGTGTTGTAAATGGCTAGAGCGTGCGACGCCCCGGACGCATGTGGCAAAAATGAGCCGAAAGCGAGTTATTCTAGGCCCATAGATGACATTGCGGTAATATATTTCGTTGGGTTCGGGGCTAGAGGGCCGGGAATACCATGTAGCCTCCCTCCATCTGGCTAGTTCCGAGAGCCCTTCCCGAGCTTCGGCCATGCTCATGTTATGTTCATCCTCGAAGCGCCCCGGGTCGTCGTCATCCAGCGTCACGTGGGTATCATCGATAATGGTAGGAGGAGCAATGCCCAACCAGGCCAAGGAAAGGCGCGGGTACCACAGGCGGGTACGGGAGGTGCTGTGAAGCAGAAGAACCCTATCAACAACGATTAGGGCATTGTGCATTTCTTCAGCCATCTGTACAAAGACTTAACCACCCATTGCTGGTACGTTAGGATATAGTTACAAACCTCTATCAGCGAGACAAAGAAGTGGGAGTGACCTGAAACCTCTGAGGTGGTGTCGTTTTTTGGTGAACCCCCGAACAAATCGGTAAGTCCTTTTCTTGCAGCATCTCGTGCTTGGTCTAACTGGTGCAGAATTTGAGCTGCTTCCTTTTTCGATGGTCGGAACGCGTTTGCGGTGCGTTCGAACACAAACAAAAGTGTATCTTCAACATGTTTCATTGACGCCAGAATTGCCTGCCCAAGGTCCAATGCCGGCTGCATAGTTGGATACGTTGACCCCCTTCCAGGACTTGTTCCCACATGTGAACAACCCCACGATAGTTCCCTGCGAACATTTTCTACGACCCCGATGAGAGGCTTGATAGATGCAACTGTGAAAGCACTTAGATACACTCAAACGACTCGAGGAAATCGGCTTACCATCCACTCGGCCCAGACGAAGCTCGAAGGCGGCTATCGAGTAGGCGAAGTCCAGTTGAATGGATTCTGCAAGCAACTCATCCAATAACTTCCTTCGGCGAGAGACGACGTCCAAGGAACCGCTTCCTCCTTCACGACTAGTGCTTGACGTCTCATTCAAAGATATAATGAGGCATTCGCGAAGCTTCGAGAGGGAGATGACGATTTTTCGCGCGAAGTGAGTCGAGAACCATCGTAGAAGAAGAATATTGCTGATTAGGCAGATAAATGCAGCCGAGAGTGTGATCCAAACAAAAAAAGTGGCAGTGTGCACGGAGCCCTGGTCGATTTTGGGTTCAATTCACAGGTATGGTCATAGTTAAGGTATACCGACATTCGATACACCGACATTAGTTGTCAGGAGCCAGATCGATACGAAGCATGAGATACGAGCGGAGAGTTGCAATCGGGGCAAGCGACTCTTGGCCCAGCCAGCTAGTGTGCTATTAGTTAAGAGGCGAGGAACTGAGGAGTTCTGCTTGCCTAAGAAAGCTATTACGACAAGGAAGACGGCGGGTATCGCCCTTGATGACACGGTATAATCAGGTCGTAAAGAAGCGACGTATTTTGCGAAAGTGGAGAGACCGATACCAAACAGGGCACCTGTGATGTTAAAAATGGTGGCTTCTAGGTGCTGAGCAAGCGTATCTTGGGCTGAGAAAACGAGTTCCTTAAGGGTGAGAAGTAAGAACGCAGAGGAACCTCCAAATTGTGACCAAGGTTTGACGACAAGAGTCAGACAACATAAGAAAGTAGAAAGCAAGCGAGCAAGGACGCGTCGTGTGAAAAAGCAAGAAATGAGATCGAGCAGGAACGTTAACATGCGAGTGCCTGTGCCTGTACTATCCATCGGAGGAGAATGAGATGCCAGTTGATAACGACGCTTTGGTCAGGTGGCCGTGCGAAAATCCGGGGAGTAATTGGCCAAAGATGGCCGGCAGGCAGTCACTACGACGTGGCCTATGGCAGAGAACATTTACAGCAAGGGGACCAGGGTCTGGTTCACCGATAAAGAACAAGGATGGATCTCAGCTGAGGTCACGAATGTCGCCAGGGGTTCAGACGACAAAATCAAGCTCCTATTTGTCGACGACCGCGGCAAGGTGAGCACCACGCGTTTGTTTTTTTCGCTACTTACGCAAGCTCTGACCTGCTGATTTCAGGAAATCACAATCGACACAACTGCAAAGGCTATCAGGGATGGCCAAAATGATTTACCACCCTTACGAAATCCTCCTCTACTGGAGACGGCTGACGACCTTGCTACCCTATCCCATCTTAATGAGCCCTCAGGTGTGCTACATCCATCCTCGCATTGTCGATTGCCGTCAATCCCTCTTCAGTCCTTCACACCATTCGAAACCGCTATGCACAGCATAGTATCTATACCTACAGTGGCATTGTTTTGATTGCCATGAACCCGTTCCAGCGCATCACTCAGTACGGTCCCGAAATTATTCAGGCGTACAGCGGGCGAAGGCGAGGGGAGCTTGAGCCTCACCTCTTTGCTATCGCAGAGGATGCATATACCGCTATGAGGAAAGAGGGTACTGGCCAGACAATCATTGTTTCTGGAGAGAGGTACGTAGTGCTATCACGAATAGACGGCTAGCTGATCAACGTTCCTTAGTGGTGCGGGTAAGACCGAATCCGTGAGTCTCTTGGTGGCAGATTATTTATCCTACTTATTCGATATTGCGCAGGCCAAGTACATAATGCGTTACCTTGCATCTATTAATCCTCCCGACTCGAACGCAAAGACGAAAACAAAGGCTTCCTTAGATGAATCAAGCGAGGTCGAGCGCCAAATATTGGCTACCAATCCTGTCCTGGAGGCGTTTGGTAATGCGAAGACTACACGCAACGACAACTCCTCTCGATTCGGCAAGTATATCCAGGTTCGTGCCTCGTGCAAATGTTGTGAGCCGCATATATACCTTCTCGCTTAGATTCTTTTCGACGGAAAGCAAGAGATCGTCGGGGCAAGGATTCGAACTTATCTCCTGGAGCGTTCCCGCATTGTTTTCCAGCCACTGACGGAACGTAACTATCATATCTTCTATCAACTCTGCGCCGGCGCACCTCTAAAGGAACGCAAGGACCTTGGCCTGGACACTGATATCACAAAGTTCCACTATTTGAAACAGGGCGGCCCCCAGTCAACTCCTATCCCCGGAGTCGACGATGCGGAGGAGTTTCGGGCAACTCAACATGCTCTCTCGACCATCGGTATCTCCGTCGAACAGCAATGGGCTGTCTTCCGCCTTCTATCTGCTCTTCTCCATCTTGGCAACGTAAAAGTTACACAAGCGCGGTCGGACGCTGCCATAGATGAAAATGACCCAGAGCTACTCCTGGCCACGCGGTTTTTGGGTGTCGACAAGGCAGAATTCAAGAAATGGACCGTCAAGAAGCAGATTACCACACGTTCTGAGAAGATCGTGACATCCCTGAATGCTGCCCAGGCGACCGTTGTCCGCGACTCTGTTGCAAAATTCGTATATGTTTGTCTTTTCGAATGGCTCGTTGCTATTGTCAACGAGAGCTTGGCCGGAGAAAATGGCGAAGCAGAGAAACGCGCTGAAATGTTCATCGGCGTCCTTGACATCTATGGTTTTGAGCACTTCCAAAAGGTAACGATATCGGATTGTCCGCATGGTTTGTAGTGGTGACGTGTTCGTTTGCAGAATTCTTTTGAACAATTTAGCATTAACTATGCCAATGAAAAGCTGCAGCAGGAGGTCAGTGGAAACGATACTTCACGCGCATCAATTGACGAGCTGTGTAGTTCAACGCGCACGTCTTCAAACTTGAACAAGAGGAATACGTGAAAGAAGAGATCAACTGGACTTTCATTGAGTTCTCAGACAATCAACCCTGTATCGATGTCATCGAGGGCAAACTAGGTGTACTCGCCCTCCTGGACGAAGAGTCACGCCTCCCAGCCGGAACGGATGCATCGTTCCTTCAGAAACTGTACGCTCAGATCACAAAGCCAGAGACGAAAGATGTCTTCAAGAAGCCTCGCTTTGGCAACAGTGCCTTTACCATCGCGCACTACGCTCTCGACGTCACTTATGAAGCCGACGGCTTTTTGGAGAAGAATCGCGATACAGTCCCGGACGAGCACATGAATCTTCTGGCATCGACGAAGAATACATTCCTTCGGGAGGTCCTTGGCGCGGCGTTGGCATCGACTAAGCCACCCGAGAGTCCTATGCCCAATTCTCCAGCTGTCTCGGACACGAGCTCGGCTTCTCGTCGCCAGTCACTCATTCCCGATCCAGGGCGGACGTCCCTGGTGAACTCTGCGGCAACCGGCCCCAAGCGCCCTGGTGCAGCCGCACGCAAACCTACCCAGGCATCTATCTTCAAAGCGTCGTTGGCGAACTTAATGTACACACTCGGCATTACAAATGTCCATTATATTCGATGTATCAAGCCAAACGAACAAAAGGAGGCCTGGAAGTTTGTCCCTCAGCAAGTTCTGAGCCAACTCCGCGCTTGTGGTGTACTCGAGACCATTCGAATTAGTTGTGCGGGCTACCCTACGCGATGGACCTACGAGGAGTTCGCAGAACGGTTTGTCCCTTCACTTCGGTTTTCGCATGTGACTCACTGTATGCAGGTATTACATGCTCATATCTTCGTCTCAGTGGGGCCCAATGATCCAAAACTTGGAGCTGAATTCCCTCTGCTCATTGATTCTCGACAAGACTATCAACGACCCTGATAAATATCAGAACGGCAAGACGAAGATATTCTTCCGTGCAGGCATGCTCGCTGCCCTGGAAACGTTACGCGCTGATCGGCTCAATGCTATGGTCACCGTGGTGCAGAAGAATATGCGACGGCACATGGCTATGAAGCGCTACCGCGAGATGCGAGTCGCTGCCATTAAGATCCAAACATGGTGGCGCGGAATTATGGCAAGGCGCTTTGTCGCCCAAGTTCGTCGGGAGAACGCTGCTGTCCGCCTTCAAAAGGCTGCACGGCGATACGTGCAACGGAAGCGCTTCACAGAGGTTCGAACAGCCGTCGTTCGCTTCCAGAGCCGTACGTGCTGTATTTGTACATTCTCCATCCATACTGATTGCAGGGGCATGTGTAGGTGTCAGGGGGGTCCAGGCTCGTCGTGCATACCAGGCACGCCGACGAGTCCACGCGACCACAGTTTTGCAGAGTTTGTTCCGCGGAATGTATGTTTCCATGGATCTCACAGTACACCACACATACTCATGATATATTGTAGTCTCGTCCGAAGAGTTTTCCGTTCAGATGTCCGCCATGTCATCTATTTGCAATCTTGCATGCGGAGGAGGCTGGCGCGCAAGCAGCTCAAAGGCCTCAAAGCCGAGGCCCGCTCAGTCTCCAAGTTCAAGGAGATCTCTTACCGTCTGGAGAATAAAGTTGTCGAGCTCACGCAGACACTTCAGAAGCGGACGGAAGAGAGGAACGAAGTCGTCGCTAAACTCACCTCACTTGAACTGCAACTTAAGTCGTGGATTTCACGACACGAAGAAGTTGATGCACGTGCCAAACAGCTCTCCTCAGATCTTGCCGCGTCCCAGACAGAACTTACTCGCCGTGACGAACTACTTCGCCAAAAGGAGACTAATGAAAAGCGCCTCGAGGAAACGATTGCCACTGTCCAAGAGCGGGACCAGACAATTCGTAGGCTTGAGGAAGATTTGGCGCGTCAAGCTACGGAACTCGAATCGCGGGCCAGACAGGTCGACAGCCTGCCCATCCGTACTGCAGAGGACAGCTCCGTGATACATACACTCAAGAACGAAGTTAGCAATCTGCGCGAGCAACTCAACCGTGCACATGCCTTGCAGTCTCTGACTCGCGGCGCGCGGGACCCCCCCGTATCTCCCACATTTGCTCCTACCCTGCGCCACCTGGAAAATGGGGCACCCGAAGAAGTTGCTCAGGGCATCAATGGCAGTCCCTCTACTGCCGCAAGGCACCAAAGGCGACACAGTTCTGCTGGCGTTTACGCCCTAGGTCCACACGACAATCGTACGTCCGTGGATGAATTGATGACATATGTGAAGCGCACCCAAGCTGCGAATCCACGTGCGGTTTCTGTGGCATACAACGGGGAAGAAGGAATTCCGCGCCTCCGCGGTGTGAATGGCCTATCGGACATCTACGACGACCCTGCAGAAGAGAAGATCCGTCTCCTCCAAGATATTCGCAACCTCGACGAAGACGTCTTGGAGGGTCTCATCAAAGGCCTCAAGATACCTCTTCCAAGCCTTACAAACCCGTCAGCTGTCAAGGAGATCTTATTCCCCGCGAATCTCATCAGCTTGGTCACGAACGAGATGTGGAAGTATGGTCTAATACCCGAGAGCGAACGGTTCCTGGCAAACGTTATGCAGACCATACAGGCCCATGTGATGGCTAGTGTTCCTCGTCTCAGAGATTATGTCCGCTCATCTGACACCTACACAGACCTTCACCGGGGAAGATGCCATAATCCCTGGTATCTACTGGCTATCAAATGTCCACGAAATGCTCTCTTTCATCTGCGTGGCCGAGTCGGACATGTTACAGGGCATTGGCCCAGGTGAGGAGAACGCTGTGCGCCCATTCGACTGGACCGACTATGAGCGCCTGGTGTCGGTCGTGAAGCATGATTTGGACAGTTTGGAATACAACATTTACCATACGTGGATGACGGAGACGAAGAAGAAGCTGACGAAAATGGTTGTCCCCGCTCTCATAGAAAGCCAATCGTTACCAGGCTTTATCGCAAGTGACGGCGGGGGACGATTGTTCAATCGTGTCTTCAACTCAAACAGCCAGCCGGCGTTCAGCATGGATGACATTCTCAACTTGCTGAACAAAGTATGGAAGAGTCTGAAGAGCTATTACACGGAGGAGAGCGTCGTTCAGCAAGTGGTGACAGAACTTCTCAAGCTCATTGGGGTGACAAGCTTCAACGATCTTCTCATGCGAAGGAACTTCTCCTCTTGGAAGCGGGGTACATTTTCATTTCCGGCTTTTTAATTTTCCACAACTTTGGCTAATTTACGCCTAATCTAGCGATGCAAATTCAGTATAATATCACGCGAATAGAAGAGTGGTGCAAGTCTCACGATATGCCAGAGGGCACATTACAGTTAGAGCACCTGATGCAGGCCACGAAGTTGTTGCAACTGAAAAAGGTCCGCGGCATTTTCAGAATTCGGATTTTTCGGTGCTTGGACTCACCGAGTTGTACAGGCAACGGCTGAAGACATCGAGATCATCTACGACGTTTGCTGGATGCTGAGTCCCATGCAAATTCAACGCATGTGCACAAACTATTACGTCGCTGATTATGAGGTAAGACGAACGTCTGAGTACGAATGGATAGATTGCTCACAGAAGCTTAGAACCCTATCTCGCCCGAGATTTTACGCATTGTCGCATCGCGCGTCGTTGCGGGCGACCGGAATGACCACCTCCTGTTGCCAGAAGCAGAAGAAGTTGGTCCATATGAGTTACCATTACCTCGAGAGGTGAATGGACTCGAGACGTATGTCCCCGCCTACCTTAACGTTTCCCACCTTCGTCGACTTGCCGCGCTGGTCGCATGAAACCCTTGGGATACCGTACCGCTACTTTTCATACTTACCCAGTGCTCTCTTTGTTCATACTATTTATGATATACCTCACTCCACTTTTGCATTTGGATACTCTACGGAGACAGGGAAACCGTGTTCCGACCTCATGTTTGTCCAATTATGAATCTGCGGCCCCTTCACGATCAATCTGAGCTCAATACAAGTTCACATCCGTCCTCAGTCTGCTCCCTGAGAAGCCGGTCGGTTTCTAATAATGCAAGTTCTCCCTGGTTGGTCTTATCGCGTCGATACAGGAGTAGGGGCTGTAAGACAATGAATAACAGTCCAGGATTATCGCACCCACGGACATACCCCAGTAGTTCGGACGTTGAAATGGCGGGCGAGCAAATCTAGTGCCCTCCCAGTGCCCACGCTCTAAGTACGGCGACTGGGTAAATAGGCAGAGGGCGGTGCGACGCGAAAAAAAGTGACCTTGCGGAACCAGAAGGTCTTCTCGACTCCTTCGCGATCGCCTCTATAGCTTGCTTTTACGTGCAGGCGCTGGTCAACTCCAACGGAACCCGGTTTGTCTTTCAGATCGGCCGGTACCGCGCGATGGCGCATCCTCATGAGCTCGACCTGCTGAAGCTGCGCAAGTTTTTTCGGGTCGGTGGGGATCTTGCGGGTAGTAGTAGTAGCTTTGTTACTCGACGCGGCGCCAGCATTGGGGAAGTGCTTGGCCAGTAAAGCGTGAGCGGCTTCATTCTTGGGTGCAGGTGCAGGTTCAGGTGCAGGACAGGCGTGTTGTGATGCGTCGCGATGTCTGATTACCCGTGCAGGTTAAGAGATAAGAGATGAGGGGATTAAAGGCAAATATGGATGGATGGATGGAACTCACGCGGCGCAGTAGCCGAGCTTGCATCGCGCACATAACGCAGATATTCTGTCTTCGTCCCCGGCAGAATCACCGACGAATGCGTCGAGGCTAGGTTTGTTGCAGGAGGCGAAGGAGCAGCGCCGGAGTTTCTGGAGTGCATGCGACGATGCGTCCCTCAGAGCCTGGGACGGGTCCACGGGACAATCATGCGTATCTGGGAAGATATGGTCTTTGCAGAACTGTTGATCGCAGCGACATCGGATCGGTAAGAGGTCGAGCGCGCGGCAAGAAGGGAGCGAGCAATGGGCACCGATGGGAGCCAAGTCCATCTCCGGACCGGGGTGCAAGTGGCGGTGGAGCAGGCTGCGCTGCAGCTCTTTAGCAATAACACCCATGAACATCGTCGTACGTACGTCCCCCAAATGAGTGAAACGCTAATTAGCCTGACATTGTACGATAAAATCGTCATCCAGGAAGCACTCTTTGGTCGCACTGTCACGCCTGCAGAGCGTTTGCGCCAACACCAGCGCGCGCTCGCAAAAGCGCAGCGCGAGCTCGATCGCGAGCGCACAAAGCTCGAGCAGAGCGAGAAGAAGCTCGTCATGGACATAAAGAAAAGTGCAAAGGCGGGACAACTTGTGCGCCCCTGGCTTCTATACCCCGTCTATTTTCTAAAACAAAGCTGCTGCTACCTGTGTTGCAGAATGCATGCAAGGTCATGGCGAAGGACTTGGTCCGCACCCGCCGTTATGTCCAGAAATTCTACCAGATGCGCACGCAATTGCAGGCGGTCGGACTGCGCATCCAGACGTTGCGCAGTAATCAGCAAATGGCCGATGCTATGCGCGGCGCCACGCGAGTCAGTGTTCTTCGCATCCAAATCTAATCTTTCGCGCGCTTTTCCCTCTCCCACTGGCTGATTGGTGTTGTTTGGGCGTCTACAACAAAACAAAAAACAGGCAATGAAGAGCATGAACCGAGGGCTCAACCTCCCGCAAATCCAGCGCATCATGAACGAGTTTGAGCGCGAGAGTGCGACGATGGACATGAAGGAGGAGATGATGAGCGATGCGGTCGACGACGTCATGGACGACGATCTGGAAGACGAGGAGGAGGAGGGCGACAAGATCCTCAAACAGGTCCTCGATGAAATCGGCGTCGGAATCTCCCAGCAGGTACGTCTGGCCATTCCACACCTCCCCTCATCGCCACTCACTGAAAAATTGTATCCAGCTCGCCGAGGCGCCTACGGGCCTCGCTACTGCCTCGGCGGCGGCCGAGCGTCAGCCCGTTGCCGTTGCTGATGGTCCTGCACCATCGCCCGGGAATAATGTAGGTTCTAGTGGTGGTGGCGGCGGCGGAAATATGACGGACGAAGATGCCTTACAAGCCCGCCTGGATGCCCTACGCCGAGGATAGCACTTCTCGTGAAACCTTCCTTTACGTTTCCCCTTAGACTGATCTAGGTTGATTGCCCTCGTCCTTGTATTACTAGGCCTATGATCAGACCAGTTACAAAGACCACTACTTACTTGTCTTGGCGTGCTCTTTCTGAGGTTACTTCGATGAACTTCTTCCCACCCCGTGAAATAATCATGGGAACTCCGGCATGTTATTTCCTTTACCAGAAGACACCCAACTGACAAAAATCGGCGGGCACAAAACGTACAGTTTCCAATTTTGTACTCACCATTCTCACCACTTTGGTCGGGGTCGACGTTTTTCAGAAGCCTTAACTGCCTCCACGCACTACCCACTCAACGGCGCGAAAAAAAGGGTAGTACGTACTGAGCTCTCGGACTTGTTCTCAGATGAACAATACGAAAGCTGCCCATTTGAACACCATGCTCATCTTGCATTGAATGAACTAACACCCTATTACAACTGCGTAGCCACGATATATGGTATCAATGATGGAAGTCGTAAGGTCATTCAAGTCAAATCATCTCTATATCATCACAATGCATTCAATCCAGCTCTTCAAGCTTGCTGCCAAGGAGCTGAAGAACATCCATGACGTCCTGAGGCCTGTGACGGATGTGCTCGTCAGGTGGCTACGATAGAGAACGGAAGGATACTCACGAAGCATCATCTCGGTTGAAGATTTTATCCGCAGCTTCTTTTACACCATCCGCAGCACCCAGGGATATCAATGCACCTGCAACAGTCTTCGCAATGGCACTGAAGTCGCTCCCCGAAAGTGGCGAAGGTTCACGCCTGCCAACCACGATAAGCAATTGCGACTTCAAACATTTCCTAGCTTTGTACCCACCTCGTGTTGTTAAGAAGTTCACTCGCTCCAACTGCCCCAACCCCCGAGGCCACGCCACCAAGGAGACCATTTTTGATGACTGTTCCAATGGAATTGGTCGACTTCAAGCTAGTCAGGAGATCGTCGAATAAGCTTGCGACACCGGGGGTGCGTTTATCGTTATCGATATGGCCAGGCAGCGCACGGCGCGTGCTATTGCCACCGAGGAAGTGCTCTAACGCAGCGGGCAGAGCGCCAAAGGCAAGACCGGTCCCAATCGTCTTCAAGAGACTTCCAACACCACTTCCAACGCCACTTGGGAGAGCGCTCGCACGTTCGTCAATGTCGGCGCGGGCCTGCTGTCGGCCGTCACTAGAACGATGATAACATTCGTCAGCAGGGGCCTTCCCCAAGAGCCAAAAAGTGAGGGGCATACACGACCGGAGCAGAAAAAGCGGGGGATGCTGTGGAGACAGCAAGTGCGAGGACAACGAGAGTCTTGTAAGAGTGCATGTTTAAAGATGATGATAATTGATATAAGAAAATGCGGCTTGAACGTGGGCGTGAATGCAAAGAATAAAACGTATGGGCTGGGGGGCATAAGGGTCAGCTACAGGTTCTAGGAGCGTGAAGACCAAAGCTTGGGAACTGACCAACCAGTGCCTTAGAAGATACGAAGATATGAATGTGAGCAGGAGCTGCAGAACCACATCCCCCAAACCAAGCCGATTTATAGTGGACAGAGGTCGGCGGTGCAATGTCACCGAAGGTCGTCTCATCACCCTAGCAGTGCACCAGACCACCCGTGGTCGACGTTAGTGCCAGCGCTCGCATGTTATTCCTTCGCTTCGCGAAGAGCCAGGAGACAGGAATTCTTGATGGCAATCCATTGCTGAGCAAAATGATGTGAACCATGTGGATCCTGAATGATGCCTTATTGTTTCCGTAAGTCATGCATGCATGCATGCAACTCGTTCGGGTGCAAATACATTGCCGGACAAGATCAACCGTGGCTGTGTCGGGTATGTTAGTCTCTTTTACCGTACGAGCACAGCCATAAGGATCACGGCGATGCAGCCATATCATGCATCATGTCCGGCGCTTGTGAAACCTGTTAGTTGATGGCGATGGAGTTGTGTGTCACCTGCGACACATCGCCGTCGCCTAATTAGCTCTGTGGAACTGAGGACCACAGTTTTCACTCATGGGCAGTTCTATGTTGGGGTTTCAAGAGTGACATCAAGGGACATCAAGGTGATTTGGGATGATAAAGTACGAGTCTGGGGGCTACTCAACTGCTTGTCAGATCTCTGTCTGCTATACGGGAGGTCCGCTGAATATGTATGATACAGACACGAATAGCCGGCGCATGTGAATGTGTACACTGTACCTTTCTGTGGGTAAAGACGCCACCCAGGGGTGGCAACACTCACATGAAGTTGGTAAACAAACCAGAGAGTTCCCGACAGGACCTCAGCTTGTTGCCCCTCCCCCTAGCCTCACCGGGGTTTTTTTTTTCATTGCGAAATCCATACCATGTCTGCGATTTCTCGCAACAGTGTCTGGATAGAGGAAAGGGTGGGTACGCGGTGAGATACGTCATAGACAACGGCTGGCAACGCGCGCGCAAGCTCCGGAATTTGAAACTCTGACCGAGAGTATTTTAATCGACATTTTGGCAGTCACGCAGCAGATCAAGACGTTGCCGATAGCTGCCGAGAACGTCTAGTAGTTCGTTTGTACGTTGTGTCTCCCTCAGTCGGCGATTCCTGTTTCAGTCGCTTGCGAAACAGCCAGATGGTATGATTCACGCGAACGGTGGCCGAAAAAAGAGCGTATCTGCTAATTCTGTCATACCATCATAGAAGTCGACTGATGGGCCTTACGGGACAGATCAAAAATTAGCTATAACATCAAATGATACCCGCATGTTTGAGATGAGGCGCCTGTCATAGCCTCAGTCCGGCGATCACCTGAGCGTCCTGCTCGCTCAATTTCCAGGTGATCCCAGAGCCATTATAAAACTCATCCACGTCCTCTTCCTGCACCAAATAAAAAAAGCGTTAGCTCGTCATTGTCGAAACAGGTAACACAGCCACAGACCTGATCGAGATTGAGCAACGTAGAGATTTGTTGGAGTCGCACAAACTTGTCGCGCACGTCCCCAAAGGCGGTCTGTGAAGAGAGATATGTCGTGACCGCACGCAGGTCACGATCAAAACGAACGGCGCCAAGCTGTGAAGGAGGATTTTGATTTCTAAAAAAAACAGAGTTGTCCGTGCAACGGGGCATACCTCGTTATACTTCTGACTAGAGACTAGCTTTTCCCAAGGTCGGATCAGCACATCCAGGGCAAGTCCAAAGAAGAGGTGGTAATTGTTCTCGGTGAGCGAGTCCTGACCAACATTTGATTCGTTCGAAACAAGCGCACACAAAACCAATTCTGATGTCGCGTACCTTGTAACCCTCCACCAAACCTTCCCAAGCCTTGATGAAGCGTTTTCGCACGACGTCCTGATACTCGGCTGCTGTATAGGCATCATCGTCGAGAACGTACGACACGTCTTTGTACACGTCTGTCAGCAACGTGCGGAGCTTCGGCCGCAGAAGCTGATTGAACAACTGTTCGACCCCCACGCGCAAAATGGACTGGAACTTTGGTACGATGTTCGAGAACGACGAGATGCTGGCGCGGGCAGCATCGACCTCCTCAGCCGAGAAACTTTGCGGGATTACAGCGGCTGCAAGCAAGTCTTTTACGAGGCGATCCATGTGCGAAGCGGATACGTCCAGGTCGTTCAGTAATATCTGCACGGCGTAATGTAGCAGAAGGCGGATAAAGATAACGGCACCTACGCACGATGAACGCAGCACGACTCTCACGTTCAATTTTTTCTCCTCGTCCGACGCCCGCGTTGCGGTATACATCGTCCATCTTGCGTCTGATGGTACCAGCATAATCGTTCTCGATTACACTGCGCAGAGCTCCCGACGTCCTCTCAACAATCCGAGCCGCGCCGGTTGAAAGCAGTCGTGACAGGACCACTTTGAAAATGTAGAACGCGTCGTCGGGCGTCGTGGTCATTGTCGGTGACGACGTTGCGTCCGGGGTTGAAAGGCGGTGTGCCTACAGACGACGTTCAGCATTGCGCGGGCACAAATACACTGTAGAGAGGACTTTGTCGATGGCGCTCCGCGTATACCAGACTTCCAGAGGGATATAGTACGTGCTCAGGAGGTCTTCAAAGAATCTATTGCACGCGGAGGACTCGACCGCTTTCAGCTCCTCGGACGTTGAATGTGGTGAATCATCTGGCGGTTTCTTACTAGTCTCGGGAGATGTGAGGTTGGATGGCTCTTCGTGCCGCGATACAGGTGTGCGACTGTGTTCGTCTTCGTCCCCGCTTTCATTCTATCACCTCGGATGATATGACAGTTCGTTACACAAAACGGTAGCTTACCTTCAGCCGATCCAACAAGAAACGTCTGAAGAGATTCCACCGGCCAGCCATTCCCGCAGCCTCGGAGATGACCTTGTCAATGTCTCGTGGATTCACGTCGTCTTCAGAAAAAGGAGTTGTCGTCTGTCGCCGCGGTGCGGTCGGTGAAGGCGCCGCCGACAAGAAGTTTACGTTTGCCACATCTGCAAGCTACAGCTGTTCAACCGTGACAGAGTCGACGAGTTGGTGTTTGGTTACTTTACGCTTCATCGCCCGTTCCTCTTCCCAGCCTTCGATCAGGCCTTTGCAGACGCGGTCGCACTCTTGCAAGAGGCGTGCGATCACGCTGGCCATTTTTCCCGAACCATAGTAGCTTTCAACTACGGGCTGGTGCTGGTCAACGATCATGGCTATGCTCTCAAAGAGAGCAGTCAAAGCCGTGATGTAATAGAGGGGGGAAGATGCTTCGCAAGGTAAGGTAAGTGAAACGGGAGGCGGTCAAATAAGCGTCAGGCGAACGTACCTTGTGCAGACGCGGGGGGTCGTACCTTGACGAGGTCCACGATGAAGCTCGCATACGCCTCGAGCCCTTCAGCTTCCCAGCCAATCACCGGGAACAGTTTGAAGAACCGAGTCGTCGCGACCGCATCTCGGGCTTTTGTTGCTTCCGTGAATTGACGCGTGAAGACCTGGAGGAGGAAATTTCGCGCGTCCTTCAAAGTCTGCGCGGGCGGCAGGGGGTTCTCCGAAGAAGGCTACCGCCCTCAAGCTTAGTACGATGAGAGCGTTTGGGGAAGTAGCGATCCTACCACGACGGTCTCCACAAATGTGCCGTTGATAACAACATCGGGGACAGCCATGGCCCTCGCACAATGTCGCGTTGCCGACTCCCAGTCCTGCGCGTCGATAGACGACTGGAGGGCGGACAAAGATGACTGATATAGAAAGTGTGTGAGGGGGATTCGGGAGCAGACTAACGGGGGACGGACCTTGAGCTCAATGACCTGCTGGACGCGGTCGCTTGCCTCTCGGACCCTGCGCATCTCCTCGTCGAGAGTGCGCACGCGCCCACCGACGCGTTCTGCTGTCCGCGCTGTAGCGGAGACTTTGTGCGAGAGCGCGGACGCATCGACATGGAGTCCATCTATTTGTGGAAGGAGCGTTTGGAGGCGGGCGAGGGAATCGAGGATGGGTTCCTGGTGGGCGAGAAGCGCAGAGAGTGAACTGGAGAGTTCAACTTCTTCAGACTCGAGAGAAGAAAGGGCGGAGAGGATTTCGGGAAGGGTTGTCAACGTAGAAGGCGGTGGACGGTGAGTGGGCGGTGGATCTGCGTTCATTTCTTCCTAACGTCGACTCGAACGTCGACCTCGACTTCGACCCTCGACTAGACGTCCCGCGTCACGTGACGGTACTGAGGCTTGCCATTTGCGCACAGTCAACCCTTCTCTCACGAATCCCATCAATAGTTGCTTGTTTAATTAGCCTCCCTATCTGCATGTCTTTCGCCCCTCAAAGTGGACCATCAAGCTCGATGCCACGGGAAGGTTCGCGTGTCGCTGTCGCCGTGCAAGGAACCGAGCAAGTCGACACCTTGGCGCAAACGGACCTTGCGGCAGGGTCAGCACCCGCTGGTACTCTGCACCTTCGTGGGGGCCCGCACAATCGTCCGCATGTAGTGTGGGGCGAGGACGTGGTGGACAACGAGGGCCTTGGAAGAAAGAAATCAAAAAGTGCGTGCGCCGGATCAGGAGAAACAGATCGAGGACGATTAACACAAAATATTTGTTCTAGTTTGTTGTATCTACCACAGGCCAAGACGATTCGACGAATCGTCTGACGAGGATTCTTCGGGGACGGAGTCAGAGTCAGACGACGGTAATGCAAGACCGAGCCGTGACTATCGCCGCCATCAGCGCCATGCACACAACGGGGAGTGCGAGGCCGATCTCCCCCGAAACCTGGACAATAAACTACGAGGTAGTGACGACAGAAATGCATACGAACAGATGTCGCCCCATAAAGGAAAGGGCAAAGCGACGGGTTGACAGTGAGGCCTAGTGAGGCTTTGAGCGAGGCTTGGCGTTCGAAGAAGAGAAGTACCCAATCATATAATTCGCCTTCTCTAGATGACAGTCCCACGGAATTGCTAGTAGTAGTATTAATATGACTTTGCTTTACCTTGGCTTCCTTGCGGCGAAATGCGCACTGCATACTTCGTTTTGTTTTCTGCCAGTGCACACTTCCTCCTACTTGCATTTCACAGGGCCACCCCCTACAGACATGATGATGTATACCAACAAGAAACTATCATAGGGGTGGTGACAAGAAAATAATGGAATTACATTGCACTTATGCTGGTGGGTCTACAATCGGTCATCTGTAATTGCAGTAGGTGTTCAGAGCTGTTCAGAGCTGTTCAAGGACACTCTGAACAGCTCTGAACACTCTGAACACCTAATTGCATTTACAGATGGTGGGTCCACCATCTGTCTGAACACTTCATAGCAATGGAGAAAAGTGTGCCTATTTATAAGGGGCTTCATGCTATTGATAGGGGGCACAGGAAGATGGTCCAGTGGGGTGTGTGCAATGACTGGAGTGGGTGCTGGGGGGAATGTGCCATCCCTCACATGATCTGCAAGCTCAATGGTCACAGGGATTCTGTAAAAGGTTGGTGCTGTGCTGACTACAGTGATGCCTAGTATCATCTATGCAGCAGGAGGTCACAGGTGGGAAGGGGCCTGTGGAGGAGGGAGGAGTCACATACCTCAGTTGCCAATGGTTCCACCCACCTCTGGTTGTTGTACCTAAAGGCAGCAATTGCCTGAGCCATAAGTTGGGCACATGGAGCCTGTGGGTCTGGGTTTCTGAAAAGTCACTTATTCTCTTGGATCATGAGGATGATATCATCCTGAGCGTGGTCAAGAACACAGATATTTGGGTCTGCATGGTGGGACATTCCACAGATCATATATGAAAGTGCCACCTGAGTGCAGACAAGTCTGATGTTTGTCTGGAATCCAAGTTCTCGGAGCAGTGCTGAACTGAAATTGTCAACTGTAGACTCTCTAGCACAATCCATCATTGCCTGATCCAGGTAATTGATGAGTATGGCATTTGTGGGAATCACCATATCAGCTGCCTTGACTGTGTTCAGTAGCTCTCTGTCGACTTGAGGTAGTGGCAAGTCATCTTGGCCAAAAAACGCTGCACTGTCCTGGTACTTGACATTGATGTTGTAGGCATCTAGTTCATTTTTGGTCCATTCACAAGCAGACTTTGCAGAGCACAAAAGATCCATGAGACCAACACAAGGGGATTGGCACTAGACTGGAGGGGCTGGCAAGCTGGCAAGCAACGACAAAGGAAGTGAGAGAAGAAAAGACACTACGTTTGGAATGCATTCACTCCTGAACTGACTGGACTTGGAGGTGGTGATGAGAAAAACTAGCATCCAGGGCATCTGTACGATGCGTTGATTTTGATTTGCCTTTGCCTGACAGAGTTTGCATAGTGTATCGCCACCACAGGGGCGTTAAGTACGACGTGTACTTCGGTTAAGTCACGGACGGTAACAGGACAGGAGTAAGTCGGTTACGACTCAGTTCGGTGATGAACAAGTACCACTTGGCCTCCATGGACACAAGGGTAATAGCAAGGATGGGCTCAAGCGCAACGGCGAGCAAAACGGGGGAGTCAAGCGAAGGTGCGACTCAAGGGATCGGATCGTGAGAACAGAC
Source organism: Lactarius sanguifluus (assembly GCA_021527775.1). NCBI lineage: Eukaryota > Fungi > Basidiomycota > Agaricomycetes > Russulales > Russulaceae > Lactarius > Lactarius sanguifluus. The sequence continues at coordinate 306,135 of JAKEYF010000022.1, read as the reverse complement.
AGCGGTGTGGTATTACACAAGAAGTCAAGTCTACCGTACAAGCTAGGTAGTGTGAGACTTATATACTAGTACAGGATGTTTGTCAGGGACAAACATATGGCGCGATCCTAGGATCCGGGTCCTAGAGAGCTAACAAGGGGAAAGTATGAAATGGGAACAAGGGAATTCCGCGGGACGATGCGTGGATCAGAAGTCGTCAGCGGATTCTGGAAGTCGCGCCACAGGGCGTCGTAACGGTCATGCGCTAGGCGCGAGATAAGAGCCGAGGCGCAGCTCGAAGCGGATCGTATCGTAAAAGTACAATGGAAGTTCGACACTGAACATGAGTCGCAGAGCACGGGACAACTGAGGGATAAAGGAAGGAAAAAGTCGTAACACGTAGAGCATAGAAGATAGTAAATATACCAGGATTGTGTATTTTGTAGTTTTACAGACAGATTCAAGAGGGAGAAGGCTATGAATATGTTAATAAAGAGAAAGAGAAATGAATTATTGGACTTTTGAACATGTCCTATAGGTATTTCCACCGTTTGTGAATTCGCTGGTTCAGACATGACTAGCATGACTTCGTGCCAAAGGATGTGAGATCAAAACGTTTGACCCCTATTCCATCGAGCAACAGCTTGTGACGAGACGGAGGCAGGATGCACATGAAAAAGGAAAAATGTCGTATAAGTATGAACATCCGGACACTCGTCTTTGAAGTTTAAAGAGACTGAGGGCGGCGCCCCTTCGTCACTCTTGCTCGCCTTAGTGTCTCCATCGTTTTCTCCTTCAATTGATTCCGTCACTTCTTTTGCAGAGCGATTAGCCTTCCTTGTTGGAGCGGTCGCTGTACTGTGCGAGGGGCGGAGAACTCGCAGACCTCATGCACGCAACCTTGCTCTTACATGTGTGTGCCCAACGTGATGGTGTTCGATGAGGTTAGCCGCCGTGTGACAGTAGCAGTGGAAAATTAGAATGACGCGCATGCGCCTCTGACGTGAGCAGACTCGAAGAAGTCTGGCTGGGTCCTGTAAAACTCATTTAATAAAAGATAGGTAGACGTGCATGTAAGTGAATAGAATACGAAGGAAACAAAAAAATAAAAGAACCGCTTCGTCGACATTCTGCGACATGCGCCGCCTTTTGAGGTAGTGAGAATCGCGAAGACGGACGAGAGGGAGGAGCCACGACAGGCCATGCCAAAGTGCGGGTCCGTCAAGGATGGCCCTCGGGTCTGCATGTGTAGTCAGCGCCGTAGTTCGTCGTTCTCGCAGAGCAGCTTGGGGCTTTCTTGTTCGAGCTGGCGGATGCGTAGGGTCGGTGGTGGCAGCGCGGGGACCTATTCTGGAGAGAGAGCGAGCACAGGTTTGGGGCTTGGCACGGTCCGCTCGAGCTGCACAAAGACGTGAGGTGGAGGTCGAATTTGCGGCGAGTCTGACCTTGCTTGTTTGATGTAGGCCTTTCGTTTTGCGCGGTGTCTCACTTTGTGCCTTTGCGTTACGACTCCACTCAGGGCGATCGGCGGAGGCAGTCATTGAATGGATTCGGCGGACAGCTGCGGTCGTGCAGCGGCGGTGACAGGGCCTACAATCGAGGTCAGCGCTACAAAGCAGACATACGATGTGCAGCGTTGCCGGCGGCCTTGAGTTTGGCGCGTTGTTGGGCGAGCGTGGTGGTGGCGTCGCTCGGGTTGCCGACGGTATTGGCGATATCCGGAGATAAGAAAGAGGAAGAGGAGTCGAAGGCAAGTGACTGGCGGTTCGTGGCGCTGGTGTTAAAAGTGAGGGCGGATGGGAAACCGGGTATGGTAGACTTCAGTCCGGGCGATTTGAGATTCATACTTGCAAGCTTGGCTTCCATCTCGTATTACCCTGAAGTGGGGACAACACCCGCATATAGATTTTGCAGCTAATATTAATTATCATGTCGCTCACCACCAATCTCGCCCGGCCAAAGACATCCGCCGTAATCACCGTGCGCGTAATCAAATCGTTCGACTTTCGTACAGAGCGCAGCCTCGTACTGCGCGACATTAACCTCGAGACAACAACGATCGGAAACCTCAAAACGATAGTGCGCGATGGTGAGGGAGGAGGAGCCTGACTTGTTCGCTTCGCTCGCTTACCCCCCTGGCCTGGTACCGAAATAGCCATTCAGATCCAACCCGGATGGAAGCCTTATCGCTCTGCGTCCTTTGGTCTGAATCCCCTCTGCCACACTCGTTCTTCTAAGAAAGAAGTACACTAACGCGTCACCCCTCGATTGCGCATACGTCTAGATACCTTGAAGTTATATACGCAAGCGCACGGGGCGAAGGTATGGGGTTATGGGCGAAAAGAAGATCCTTTACGTGTGCGCTGACTTTGCGTGGCGGTATCCAGACCACCAACCTCATCATCAATCTCGACCATGACGACTGGATCTTTTCTGACGAGAGCAAGACGTTAGCAGAGTCTGGTTTCGGTGTGTACAGCCCGTCGATCATTCCCGACCGACACAGACATCTATGCCTCGCTTCGTTAACAGAGAACGAAACCGAGGTCAGCTTCTTCAACAGGGACATGTACGAAACGTTCAAGTTAGACCCTCAGGTATTTTCCCCCCTCTGTGTTACCCCGCACGTTGTACTCACTATTGCCGTGCAAAGACACGATGGGAAAGCTGATCTGTTTTCCTATTGTTTGGAGGTTCACTCATTGAGGGCATTCATTTGGTAGCGTATCAATGTGTACTGTAAATTGTTTGATCCGAGGAATGGCACAGGGGAAAAAATCTATGTGTGTGCGTGCTACGGCGGGGTCAGAATCGGTGACAACGTAGGGTAAGCAGAGGGAAGGAATGATGACGAGCAAACAATACATATCGAGTGACAGTGACCAAATAAAAACCCCGGATTATAATACATGTATCACTGGTTTGCGCACTGCACACGGGGCTCTGCATCGTCCTCTTCCATCGAGTCTTCTTGCATTACCCGTTCTTGCCGCGGATCTACATCGGACATCTCTACTTCCTCGACGAGGACGTTCTTCGGCAACTTGGGTAGCGGCTTGCGTGGTGGGAGAACTTGCTCTAAAAGGTGTATCTTCTCGGGGTCAATGTGTTCGGGCCACTTGATCGACATCTTGAGGTAGAGGTCACCCAGCTCGTGATGCCGTTGTGATGGCATACCCTGACCATGAATAACTTTCATGTCATCTGTGGCGTTGAAAGTATCAGGACGTGTCATGCAAGCCCCCGGCTTGACAAATACCTTGCTTCACGATCTCGCCTGGCGTTATGGACACCACCAACGCTCGGTCATCCAAATGCCTGATTGTGAATTGTCCGCCTCCAAGCGCCATCAGAAGGTCAATCTCGACGTCGGTGACGAGGTTGTTGTCGTTGCGCTTGAACCGCTCGTGGGGCTTTTCTTCGATGACGATGACGACATCACCAGGAATCACCCCAGGGGCCTGATCACTCTCACCGGCGAAGGTGATCGTCTGCCCTCCCTTCATGCCTTTGTCGACGTGTACCTCGAGCATCTTCTTCTCCGAAACCACCTTACGCGCGTTGCAGGTCTTGCATTTATCGCGATGGTTGATGATCTCGCCTGTTCCAGAGCATTCGTCACAAGGCTGCTGCAGCTGCTGGATCATGGGGCCCATCTGACGCAGTGTAATGCGTACTCCACGGCCCTGACAGGAGCCGCATTGCCGCACAGCGCCGTCCTTCCCACCTTTGCCGTCGCACTTTGGACAGATAACGTTACGCGTCAGGGCGAGCTTCGTTGTCTTGCCCTTGTACAGATCCTCTAGGGACACATGTACCCGGTGGACGAGATCCTTGCTCTTCCGTGGCCCCTGATTTCGTGAGCCGCCGCCACCGCCAAAGAAGCCGCCACCACCAAATAGTTGACTAAATAGGTCCTGAAAGGAAAAAAAAAACAAATTTGATGGCATCGGTCTTGGGTCTGCACAGGATCAGCGCGGAGGCCACGCACCTGGGGGTCCATGCCGCCCATGCCACCGGACTCCGACAGTCCCGCCTCTCCTCTTGTATCATAGATACTACGCTTTTGTGGGTCGGATAGGACTTCATATCTGGGATAGGCGCGGATTAGCAAGCGATGCCCACAACCTGGTTGTAGGGTACGTCACGCACGCATGAGTGACTTCTTTGAAAAGCTCAGGGTCGCCGCCTTTGTCGGGATGTAACCGTAATGCTCTGTAGACGGCTCAGTCGGTCAGCTACTGCTGTGACGAGAGGGAACCATTTTTTACTTTTTCCGGTACGCCTTCTTCAGGTCGCTTTCTGAGGCATCAGGTTGTACTTCAAGGAGATCGTAGTATTTTCTGGCAGCTGGGATGAGCGGGGGGAAACTGCGGGACAGTAGAGACATACGTTTCCTTGACCATTGTTGTGGTGTTGTGTAGAGAGAGAGGTTAGAGGGAAAGCGAGGAGAACGAGAAGGGTAAAGGCAGTGAAGAAGGGGACAGGCTGTACGTCAGCTTCCGATAAAGAAAGTGATGGAACACGCCAGAAATTTCGAGTTGTTTCGGTGTTTGCCGCTGACAAATACAACACGGTCCGACAACATGTGTATACAATGTGTCCATACAGTAATACACCGCCACGACTGCACTAATCACTGTAATAATCTAGCGAATGCGATGTCATATTCCTCACCTCCACCTTCTCGGCGCCATACCATGGCACCTCAGATTCTTCCGTGCTCGCCCCGGCGGTGGAATCAGATTGAATGTGACTAACCGGAGATTCGGAACGGGGCCATTGATATAATTCATGTCCTTGAACGCTATCCTTACGTGGGGAATTGGCGACCTTGATGCTGTGAGATGGCATGAAGTCGGACACAGAGTCGGGTTTTGGTAGGTCATGTGGAAGTAGGAACGGACGCGTAATAGAGAAAAGGAGGACATTGAGTAGACCAGAGGAAAGATAGATGATATCGGTAAACACGATGATCCCGAAAGGGACATTATGGTGTGCGAAGCTACTATAGCGCACTGCTGACAACGGCAGAACCTGTGGCGTAGCGCTCCAGTTTAAAAGGGCACCAGAGCTGAGCTACATTACAACACTCACATTGACGATGTAGACCAGCGGATAGCTGGGTTATACATCAACGATAGGCATTGGAGGGAGAAGACGATCTCACAAAAGTAGGCCATATGCTTGCTTGAGGGGCCCAAGAACGTTGTCAGAATTCGGTTTACGCGACACACGTATTTTCCACCCGCTTGTCGTGATGTAACCCCTGAAATAGAGGAAAACCACTGCGTAGATCACGATGTTGAATATGGCAGTTGCCCACATGAAACCAAAGTTCGCCGCCGTTCGCTGGACCGAATACGCGCCCTGAATCCAGCACCCTGCGTGATCAATCGATTTAAATATCCTTCAAGCAACAGTGGAGAAGGGCGTACAATAGTCTGCGGGGCCGTAGAAGCGATACACTCCATTGGCAGCTATGTTGACGGCCACTAGAAGGCCGACGGCGCTCCAGAGGCAGGCGACGACGACAAAACTGCGGCCCAGGCTCTTCTTGTGCTCCCCCTCTTCGTCAGGTTGGAGGATAATTTTTGAGAAACAGAGAGTTCTGAGGGTATATAGTGAAATGACCTTGACGACGAGTCGGCCCGTACGTGCTCAAGTCAGGACGTGTGGGTGTGAGAACATAAGAGCAGACGACCAACCAACGTCCTACGGTGCTGGTGAGATCTGTGGATTGAACCCTGCGCGAATATTTCATTACTCACGAAAGCGCTGCCCCGACATCGGAGAGATGCTTGATGGCACCTACGGCGATATCAATATCACCCTGACATAGGACCTCGGATATTCTTTCTACCTTGGGCGGAGCAGAAGGAGCCAGGCTGCACAGACTACACCCATGACGGGATCAGGAACAAGTCAATACCAGGGGAAACGTGGATACGGACAGCGTCTATCGCCCACTTGATGTTCATGAGGCCTCCTGATGCACATACTTCAATGGGTGTGTCCGTCCCCACCGCTGTCATGACGCACCCACGGCCTGCACAAGATCCCAGCTTAGCTGGTTGAGAAAGTAAACCTCGGCGGGACTACCAAGTCTCCATCTTATGGAAGAACCTCGAGTGACACTGACGGCACTATACTTTGGAAAGAAGGGAGTTTAGTCAACTAACAGTTTCGACGAGATGGGCCACATACAGCAATATACGACAGGAGGCCGACGACAGCGCACGCAGACACTGCAGACGTTTCAGCTAGCAAGATCAGGCCCAGGCGTTCACCAAAGGTGAAAGAAGCAGGTGAAGACATGGCAAACAACGGGAGAAATGATAGCTTAGCAGGCATGCCACGAACGACCAGCTCTTTATAATTTCACACAGTCCAAGGTGCGTGCCCTAAGGACTAGTAAGCAGCCACCGCTGTGGTTATTTGTTCCAATCAGAGAAGCCCTCATATGTCGAACATGCGTAAACAGCGCGCAGAGTCGCGCGTACGTGTCCTGAAATAGCTGGACTGCCGCGGTGACGTTATCAACGCTGTGCTATTGAATTGCGACCAATGCCACGAGGTGCCGCCGAGCGGCGGCTCGACGAGTCCGAGCCAAAGTATAATCTAGAGGAGCCGTCCGGTACCATCTCTGCAATGCCGGAAACGACTCGAGAGCGACTTTTTTACGGTGTCGAAAACAATCGAAATGAGGACCAGCAGCCATTGGAGCTGACTTGCAATAAAGTGACGTTAGATTCATACCAAATGGAGAATCGCCACTGGACAGCTTCCAAATACTGCTACCGACAGAGCAAGAGCTAATTCACGGGCTGTGCCTTCTAGGATAATCGAGGGGTGATATGACAACGTGATGTCCAGTGGGACACCCACATGGTCTCAGCGCTTCACCTTCACAACCCCTTACTGACATCCGGGTAAACGTCAAAGCGTCGCTGGACCGTAACAGGTATTCCTGCTCGGGCATCGTTGAAGGTCTTCGGGTCTGTATTACAGGTTCGATGCACGGGGGCCGTGCTTTACGGGAGCCACTCACCGATCCGCGTGTGTAATATCGTTTCGCCGTCTTCGGCCTCAACAAGCTTCGACCCCCTATACGCCGTTAGCGCCGTGATTGATCGCTCGTAGCCCAGCCTCAAGGAACGCACATAGGATCCACTACTAGAGAATGGCCCCACTGGAAGCCAAATTTGATTTATATGTATGTGCGGAGTATCATTCGTCAAAGCGAACGCACCGCATGGTATCCTGCAGTAAGGTCTCTCGCAGGGCTGCACATAGAGAAGTAGACCTGGTTGTCCACCGCTCTGCAGTTGGACCAAATGTTCAGAAGAAAACGTAAGTGCATAGGCATTTCGCTACGCACCTTGTGCGTTGCAGCAGCTCCCAGTGAAGCGGGCCAGTCGTCATGTTAAACGCGCCAGGGTAAATCATCACTTGGCACCCTGCACGGTGTCAGTTTAATTGTAGGGGTGTAGGTTTCAGATTCACGAACCTTGACGCGCTGAGATCGCTGCGAGCTCCGGGAAGCGTACATCATAACAAATACCGAGTCCGACGCGCGCGAATTCTGGATCCTGGCTTAATTAAATTGTGAAGAGGGAATCGGTGTGACGGTAGCTCGCCCGTGTCAAAAAAGTTGGTGGTCGAGCCGCCCGTCAGCGTCTCGCTTTCCTAAGCCCGGGTGAGAGATGGGTAGCGACGAGTGATGAACGCACGATACTTTGAACGTTATTTTCCCAGGAATGTCGATGTCGAAGAGGTGGACCTTTCTATGGGTGGCTACGAGTTCCCCTGGAACGAATGTTGGAGCCGACCGGAGATAATGGTGACCCAAACGTACCTTGGGGCGAGTAGACGGTCGAAGTATTGTATACGTTACCATCGGACGGGTCCTTCTCTGGAATAGAGCCTGTAGAGGGGAGATACGTAGACAACGACTCAGAGGACAAGGCAGGCAGAGAATGCGGACTGACCGCCCAAGAGCCAGACACCCTCCGTTTTGGCAGCCTCCGAGAGCATCTTCACACTCTCGCTCTGACTGGCGTCGATATCATATTTCTCGCCCTTTATGAACCCAATAGACTCGGCGTAAACGGGGAAGTGTACATGTCCGTATGGCGAATTAAAGCATTCCTGCAGGGTGACACGAGTCGGGTCTTTGGCCGATCGTTGGGACGGATGGAGGGGAGAGAAGCACCCACAGGAAGGACGATCAGATCAGGCTTCCCTTGCGTGTTGCCGTTCGTGCCTTCGTCGTTGGCAGCCTTGCGTATCATGTCCCTAGCATGCTTGAGATTCGCCGCTTTGTCGGCACTGATCTGACCAAGCTGGATCAGAGTAAGGTTGAACGGCTTAAATGTAGGTGCGGGGGGGGCGCATTGACATAGACGCCATACTTCTCAACGAATGAGAAAGGACCGAAAGTGAATATCGGCGGAACGATGATGGGCGTAATTGCCGAAGCATATGCGGATAGACTTCGCCACACCACGCCCTGGACCCCTGGCGCCTCAGCAAAAAACCATTTTGGGTCATCTGGGGTCTTTGGCTTGCATTTTTGGGATAAATCCAGTCAATTTTTGTCCGATCCAAGTCGTCCCACAGTCATATCTAGTCAATTTTTTAACACACAGAACATTGATTCATTGCAAAATACTAGCATATGACATGTGCAAGTAATATACAAAGCGAGGGTGATTAAAGGAGTGTGGCACGGAACTTGCTTTTCGGTGTGCAGTGCTCCACCTAGGGTTGCCGCGGTCCGGTGCGGTCCGGTTCAGAGGCCTTTTTTTCCGAACCCCGAACCGGACCCGGGTCCGGTTCAGGCTCTCATGCCGAACCTCGGACCTCTGAGAGGTCCGGTCCGGTTCAGGTCCGGTTCGGGGCTCAAGCGTGGCTGAACCCGAACCCGAACCCCGAACCCTCACAAAAATTCTAAAAAAATTATAAAATTCTAAAACAAATTACAGGACGTCTACAGCTATCTACCCGCACTCACACCCGCACCTGCGTGAAACCCATGAGCAGAGATGTGTGTGTGTGCGTGTGTGTGTACGAGGTGAGAGGAGCGCTCACCTACCGTCGCTGCTGCAGTTCGTCGTCCTCGTGGAGTAGCTTGGAATTTCTTGATCGAGCTCGCGGATGTGCAGAGTCAGTGGTGGCAGCAACGACCTGTCCTGGAGAGAGCGTGAGCACAGTTCGGGACTTGATCATGGTACACTCAAGCTGCACAAAGAGATATGAGTTGGAGGTCCAGTTGTGACGAGTCCGAGTCCACTTACTTGTTTGATAAGCCTTTCGTCCTCCATGCGCATAGTGGTCCCCAAGTCGCTCATGGTCGGGTCGTCGCCACTGCTGTCACGTTGTCGTCATCGTGTCGTCGTTGTCACGGTCGCCTTTGCCAGCTCATGCTTGTCGCCACTGTTATCGCGTTGCGGTCGCGGCCAGTTTCGTCTTCGTTGTCATCTCCTCGTGGTCATTGTGGTCGCAGTCGTACTGTAGTTGGGTCGTCGCCACTTCGTCGCAACCGCAGTCGTCTTCGTCACTGCTGTTGCTGCCTCACCATTGGCCGCCGTCGTCGTCGTCGTCTCCTAGTGGTAGTTGTTGTTGCAGTCACAACAAGTGGTTGTCGCATTCATTGTCGTATTACCATTGCCACCGCGATGAGCCATCATCGTCTCCCGTGTCTTCCTCATCATGATCGCGGTTTGGTCGCACTTTACAGCCTCATCCATCAGCGAGATACCCCGGCAGTTGTGGCGTGGTGGTCATGGTCCGAGTCCTGGTTAGGTTAGGGGTAGTATGCAGCTGAGTCAGGGCTGTTACGGTTGGGATCGCACACAGCCGGGGTGTCCTTATGGTGGGAAACCTACACCACTTGTGGCTGATGACATTGTTGTTGAATGATGGGGCTGTCTGCCATCGTCGCACGTTCCACAGCAGTGAGAAGACGGCGAGCACGACGACACCAAAGAAGGTGCCTGACGTAGCCCGTTGTCTTCACCTCTGCATGGAGGTGTGGCCCTCGGTGCTATGTGGATCATGACTTGTTACAGCGGATTGTTACAGCGGGAACAGGACAGAAGAGCAGGACAGTACTGTGTAAAATGTACAGTCAAAAAAAAAGTCATGTTGTCAAACATGGGCGTGGGAAGCTTTTCCCACATTCTTCATGTTGCTTCGTCAATGCATCGTCGACCCTTGCTTCGTCAACCCCTCTGTTTCCGTCTTCCACTTCCCTGGATGAACATTTTTGAGTCTACTCGCCGCACATCCATACTGGACCACACCACCCCTTGCTACTATCGCCCCACCCCGCCCCGGCCCTCGCTCCCCATGTCATCAACAAGGTCATAAGTCCGAACCCATCTGGCCCTTGCATCCCCACTAACGAGCAGCCGTTACTCTTATACAAACCAGCTTGTACCTGCTGCAGGTGTTCACGAGACACCGACAATGGTGCTACCCTCATAAACTAGATGAGTTCAATATTGGTTCGTTTAGGCTACAACGCGCTAACATTTGTTGCAGACCTACATAACTTCCTTGGTGAAATGCCCGACATCACCACCGAAACCGCTGCCCAGGGTGGGCCCCCAACCACACCACTGCCCACTCCCTGCGCACCCATAGCAACAATGCAGCTGCAGCTGTACTGTGTGCTAATTCAAGCCGCAAGCGATGATGACGAGGTGACAGCTACAGCTACAATGGCGAGGCAAAGGCGGCGACATCGAGGCGACAACGGCGATGGCAACGCGGCATCATGACAGCGACGATGATAGCCACAATGGTAATGGTGATGAGGACAGTGGGATGGTGCGGCGACGGTGGCGACAGGAGCGATGATGGGGACGACAGTGGGACAACCGCAACGATGATGGTGCGATGACGATGGCGGTATGGTGCAGCACAGCAATACAATGACGACAAAGGGGTGGTATAGCGGCAGCAGCAGGCAGGGTAGTCCTGTAGTAATTATTTGTAGATATTTCATTCCACAATAAATATACATTTTACAGTATTTTTCAGAGTACCCTGTGTTGTGCGTGTGTTTGTGGCCCTACTAGCGGTCCGAGGTGCAGTCCGGTCCGGACCGGGTTCACATCAACCCTGGTGAATGGCGAACCCTGAACCAGACCCTCTAGCTGGGCTGCGAACCGGACCTTGGGTGCGGTCTGGTGCGGTTCAGGTCCGAACCCCAATCCGGACCGGACTGGGGCATCCCTAGCTCCACCCTTCCGCCACCGTCATCGTCGGGATGTGGCAGGGGCTGATGTGCGACTGCTTGTTGTTGCTGTGGCATGCACTGCTTGGTTGACTTGCATTGGTCTCCCAGTGGTGGTGGGCCGGGGTTCTCGAGATCCATTTGCCAGCCTCAGCGTTATAGAGCAGCATGGCGTTCATGCCGATCGCCAAATCAACTTTGTTTAATAAATTATGTCTTGTCCAGTTTGGAGTGTGCAACAAGCTGTTGTTGTTGTGAGATGGGCAACTATACAACTGTCAAGCGCATAGAGGACGTAACAATGTCTTGCAACAGTGTTGACCCAGCATTTGTTTGTTTCATAATGTTTGAGTGGTATGACTAAGACTGTCTCATTCCAAGGCCCTTAATGTCATCATTAGTACAATTGCCTGTGCGAGCACGGTGCAGGATTTCCATCAGTATAGAACGATCAAGGACTGTAATCCTTCAAATGACTTGTATTCTCACCGGCATCCATGGGCGGCGGCCCAACGATACGTGAACAGTTACATATGACAATGGTGGCATTGACGGGCAGCGTCAGTGGGCACTTGCTCAACATCAGCAGCGTGGTGGCCCGATGAGACACTGAATCATGCTGTCAATGGGTGGTGTCAGTGGGTGGTGGCTCTGGGCGAGCGCCACACTCGGACAAAAAGAGGCCCATATTCGACCACATTGACGCCAACAAGGGGAGTGCGTCGGGTGGGAGGCAACTGCAATAGGAGTAGCAGGCAAACGGAGTATCCAACAAAATTGGTCAGTGTTCTATCAAAGCAACGAGAGCCCATACAGACGACCATGCGAAGCCGAATGGATGCGGCGACGATGTGGACTGGGAGCTGGTTTCGAGTTCATGATAGAGGGGGAGCTTGCAGCAAGCCACGAATAGGGGTCAACATTCTATGTGTTGGCGAAGCAAACGAGAGCCTGTACCTGTCCAGGGAGATGACTGCCCGAAGCCAAATGGGTGCTGGGACGATGTCGACTGGGAGCTCGTTTGGAGCTCGTGCTAGAGCCTGGGGAGTGGAGAGGCCATGTCAATGGGTGGTGTCAGTGGGCGGTCACTTGACATCGGCGGCGTACATGGGCGCACATTGGGCAGTGCCACTGTGAACGTCAATTTGGATGAAAATCATCCAAATTGGTACTGATTTTCAGAATTCAGCCTAGGATAGACGAGTTAGAGGCTGATTTCGATTCATCCTAATTTGTGGTGCTGATAATCATCCAAATAAAATAATTCTATTACCTGCTGAAAATCATGAATCATAAAACTGTGTCGAAAACACTTTGAAAACACATCTATGATTGGATGACTAAAACTAGCGGATGAATATCATCCAATGATTGACACTACATATGAATACAGAGAGGGTAAAGAAATGACTTGGACAAAAAAAATTTGATGAGGACTGCTGCCTCTGCCGTCCCCCCCACACCGCTGTCCCCTCTGCCGCCGCTTCATCACCGGCCGCTTCGTAGTCGTCATGGTAGTGGTCGTGGTCGCGCCGTCATTGCATGGCTGTCGGCGTAGTCTTCGCGCGGCCGACTCGCGCCGTAGTTGTGTCGTCGTCGTGCCATCGTTGTACTGTTGTTGCGCCGTTGTCACACCATCTTCATGTCACATCGGTCGTCGTCATGCGAGTCGTCGTCGTGCGGCTTGCACCATGCCGCGTGCGTCATCGTGTGGGGCTCGCATCGGAGTGGTGGTGGTGGTGGCTTGTGGTCAGGGTCCATGTGTGGGAGTGGCATCGGTGGTGGGCATTGGTGGGGCCGGTGGCGGCACCGTCGTGGCAGCAGACGCACACTCGACTTAGAAAAAAAAAAAGTCTGGCGGAGGCTGAATCTGCGGCGTGGGAAAGTGAACCTGACACGTCGACACCAGGCACCCTTCTATCATACTTCAACACTTCAAGCTTCAAGCTTCAATGTTAACAACCGAACGTACTGAATTCGAACAACTGAACTGGTGCATTTGTTCTTTTTTTTTTCCCTTCTAACTATTCTTCTAATGGTCCTCTTCCAGGTGTCGCCTTTGCATGTGGGCCACCTCTACTCCGGGGACAACACCGTTGTGGGCACGCAATCCACCACACCACCACGCCCTGTCCCTTGACCCCCACACCCCCCGCCGCTGCTGGGCTTCGGTCCATTATATTAAGATACATTTTTTCTTGTTTTTTTTGTTTTTGTATTACAGACCTAAGTCCCCGTTGCTGCCTCTGCCTCCACCTTGCAGCACACAAGCCCGTGGCCACTGCCTCCAACCCATCGCCACGCTCAAGTCCGCCGCCACCACCACCCCTTACAGCACACAAGAGCCGCCGCAATGCCACCCCCACACGGCACGCAACCCCACTGCTACGACACCAACGACGACGATGACACTGGTGAGGCTGATGATGATGGCGATGATGCCACTGGCGGTGCCCGCGACGGTGCGTTCTTCGTGGCATGATCACCAGCTGGTCTGACAGAACTGGCAGCACCATGCAGCAGGAACTCAGCAGTAGTGGTGGTCCACGAGGGTGCAGAAGACAATGGCTGCGTGGGCGTGCACTGGTAGGCAGTGGCAGCAGCCACAGTGCGGCCGTGGTGACAGGAGGTGGCATGTAGTCATTTTTATGTGTATTAGTTTAGTGAAAATAAAAATTTCTTTTATCGGATCAACCTAAAAAGGAGTGCTGAAAATCATCCAATGATCAAGACTGATTTTCAGTCGAAATCAATACTGATTTTCATCCAATAATTGCTACTGATTTTCATCCTAAAATTGGCCTACGGTGTGTCATTTTTGGATTGGCTGATTTTGTACAAATATAGAATGATCTTCATCCTAATTTTGTCATCCTACTCGATGCTGATAATCATGTGCGGCCTACTGATATTCATCCTATGAAAGAGGTCATTTAAGCGTTACATAGGATGACTTATAGGATGAATTTCATCCTAATCTACGTTCACAGTGGTGGCCCGAAAGTGTGGGGGCGTCAACGGGTGGCGTTGGTGGGCAGCAGGTTGATAGCGGCGGCATCCATGGGCTGCGGTTCGAGGGCGTCAGTTGGTGGTGGCTCAATGTTGGCGGCGATGGGCGGCGGCCCAACGAGACAATGGCAGCGTCAGTGGGTGGCAGCTCGACATTGGCGGCGTCCAAGGGCATTGGCCTAGCAAAGAATTGCAGCATCATCAGCTATGGTTTGTTATTATTTGCGATTTGCAGGTGAAAGTGATATGATGTTTTTGGTCAGTACAAACAGTTCGCGACCATGGCAGAATTACAAAGATGTAAAATAAAATCCCTATGCAGCCTGAGCTGGTGGATTTACAAGCAATCTAAACGCTTCATAGCATTGAAGAAATGCATGCCTATTTACAAGGGGCTTTATACTCTCCTCAGGCTCGTGGGGCCCTGGGAGATGGTCCAGTGGAGCATGTGCAAGAACCATACATCAGGAAAAACCTCCTGCGTTAGCAAGAGTTAGCGAGAGTCTAAATTATTGTTAGGCGAAGTAAGACAGATAACACTATAATAAGTCGGATAATGCATCAATAAGTTGGATAATGCATCAATAATATGACATAAGCCACACTGGTCCTGGACCAGCTGGTAGTACAAGTGCGTTTATCTAGAAGAACTACTCCAAAACATCGCAATCGCCTGCCAAATATTTGAGCGATGGATGGGAGCCTGATGACATGGTGTGGCAGGCCTACATCAAACTTGAGATCCGTTATCATGAACTTGACCGTGCCAGTGCTATTTATGAGCATTGGGTTTAAGGCTGCGCACCGAACTGTAACGGCAGATGGCCGTATGCCTTACGGGTACAGTACGGTTACGGAAAACCCGTAACCGTAGCCATAGCTGTTGGTCGGTGAGTCCACACGATATGGTGCGGTTTACAGTGCAGCTGTATACGGCTTTGGATCGGTCATATGGTTTGTGTAGAAAAGCAAGTTAGGGATTCGCGTCAGAAGGTCTAAGAATGTGTCTAACTATCATTATCCTTCACAAAAGCAACATATGTGAGTCGAAGGCGCTGTTTTACCAACATGAGAACTTGAATTGTTTCAGGAATGAGACTTGCCCGCCTCAGGGAAATCGTGTCACGATGTATTGGAGCTGAGTCCATGTGAGTTTGTAGGTGGAGGGGATCCCGCAGGGGTTAGAGAGAGGAGAGGATAGAAGAGCCAAGCCCGAAGCGTTCGCAACAGCGACAGCCGGTGTGGTGCGAATGGACTAAGGCAGGAACGAGCATGGATGGGTGAGATGAGAATGAGACGAGTAGTGAGGCCATCTGAGGCGGTGATGACGAGGCAAGGCGAGGACGAGTGAACTGAGTAGGAGTGCCCGAGCAGCGGGCCTGACTCGAACCGGGTTCACGCTGACAAGAAGAGGGGGAAACACAAGCTGGAGTCCTGCTAGACTGATATTCCGAGTCAAGGGAGCGAGGTTATATACATGTAGGACAGTAGCTACCCAGACTGTAACGCCACCACGGACGTTAAGCCTGACTTAGACTGCGAAAGGGTGTTTACGACTTAGCGAATAGTTCGATGATGGTCACGTGACTTGGACACGTGATCGGATCGCAATAACGAGGTACACGGCGCTTAACGAGGCATGTGACTTCTAGGTACACCTAGGACGTCGAAGGTTGCTGGGTACGATTGATAATAGACGACTTGCTCAAGGGAGACAAGTGAACGCATACTGGAGATGGAGAAGACAAGTGGTGATTGAAGAAGACCAGGATGGCGATCCTGAGTCTTCGACTACTACTACTTATACACATACGAGGTAGCTTTAAAGCTCCTCCCGAAACCGCCCGTCAAATAGCTAAAGTAGCTCGAACCCTACTACAGCTATACTAGTAATGAGTCATGCCCTAAAGGCATGTGATATCTGAGTCCGCTGACTGATACAAGAAGTCCATGATGTATTACTACTTACTAAGGGAGTCATCGCCCGTGAGTAAGAGTCCACTTCGCCACAACCATAACATCACCCCCTTTTCAGCCGCGGCGACCACGTTGTGTCCTCATAGGCCCGATGCCTGACATCCACCCCTCCTGTGTCTCCGTAACTCGTCTGATAACGTCTGCCATCTCCAGCCTGTACTTGCACTTCCTCAGCTCAGAATGAACCCCCCCTAGCGACTGCGCCAACGAATGCAGGCGTTGCTCCACCCGCTCCGCCTTGTGTTGGTACTGGCGGTACCTCTTCAGCTCCACCTTGAGGCTTCGGTCCTTGAGCTCGTTGACGGCCCGGTCGAGGCAGTGTTGCCCCGCGTGCCCGCTAACTAAAGTGTGCATGTCTTCGGGGGTGTAGTGAGGTTTGCCGAGTTCGCGCACATGGGGTTCAGCATACAAGGGCTTGGTGTACACCTTGTCGCTATCCTCGATGAGCCCTACGACGATGGGATCGGGGCCGTCGATGACCTGCACGTAGGTGGCCTGCTGAGTCTGGCCTTGCGGTGTGGTGATGGGAAAGTGAATGAAGTCGTCCCCACGGTTGTGTTTGAAACCGTGGGGCGCGAGATGCATGCCGCCGAGCTGGTGGCGCAGGCGCGTGGCGGTGTGAAGGGGGGTGGTCTCCACCTGAAGGGCGGCGCGATAGAGAGGCCGACCCGTGGTGTCACAGGCGTACGGGTCTCATTGGGGTGGTCAGAGTCGGTGGTGTTAATGATGGACGGGTGCTCAGCTGGGTACCATTCCTTCAACTGCTCCGGGAGGTCGTAGATAGCTCGCGCATCATCGCGTCGAACTGTTGGCGCAGCTCGAGGCGCGCGGTTCTCTTTGTCGCTCCCGTCATCCGTCGCTTCGCGGCTAAGTCGAGCTGCTCGAGCCTCCACATTTCCGCTGTTACCTTCCACTCCTCCCATATCTTCGTCCTCCGGGTCTTTGATCTTCTGGAGCCGGTACTCGACTCGTACCGGTTCAGGTCTAGGTGAGGACAACGCACGCCCTCCGAGAGTGTCACGAATCCTACTAGTTTCGGCTTCCGAAAGGGGGACGGCGTTGAGCCGGTTGCCGTCGTTGTTGAGGAGCCAGTAAGTGGGCTCGTCAGTGGGATTGTCGAGGTCAGTAATGGGCTCGATACGGGCGATGGCGTTGCACGTTTCTTGGTGGGTGAGATTGCCTGCTGCGTAGGCAGGGACAGAGGGGGTCGTGGAGTGAGCGGAGGAAGACATGGTGTGTGAGAGGAATCCAGGGTGAAAGGATGGTAAGGACTCAGCGTTGGTCTGAATGGCTTTTATAGCCGTGGGGTAGGCTGCTTCGAACTCCGCTATGGCGCTTTCCACGAACAGGTCAGCCTTGTTGACCCACTGATTGTCCGAGTCAGGGTATCCTTTCCACTTCACGAGGTATTGGAGCTTCCGTCCTCTTCCGAAACGCCTTGAGTCTAGAATTCGCTCGATCTCGTATTCCTCTTGTCCATCAACCAAATCCGGTGGTGGGCGTTGGAAGTTTTTCCCATGCATGGGCGTATCTCGGTAGGGTGTGAGAAGATCGATGTGAAACACAGGGTGAATGCTCCACTGCGTGGGAAGTTCGAGATGGTAATTGACAGGGGACATCACCTGAGTGACCCGAAAGGGTCTGTGCCTTCACGCGGCAAGCTTGGCCATGGGTTGATTGGTGCGTAGATGGCGTCCCTCGAGCCATACTAGGTCTCCTTCCTGATATTTGGGCGTGCTTCGATGTTTGACCCACATGGATTGGGCTTTCCATATCAGTTCCTGAGCATGTTGCCATGCTTCTCAGAACTGCTGGAGTCTCGTGTTCACTGCCGGGATAGGGGAGGTCTTATCCATCCAATTGGCGCGTGGGTCATATCCCATCATCAGTGCGAATGGAGATACTCAGGTTGCCTCGTGGGGCCAGCTGTTGTGCACGAACTCTGCCATTGGCAGGAAGTGCGCCCAGTTATCTTGCCGTTCGTTGGTCCAGAATCGGAGATACTGTTCCAGCCATTGATTGGTCCGTTCAGACTGTCCGTCCGTGCGTGGGTGATAGGCTGTGGAGATGTTCTGATAGATGCCTAGAATTTTACATAACTCCTGGGTAAACCTGGACGCGAACCGGGGGTCTCGATCGCTAATGATTTTCACCAGTAATCCGAATCTCCGAAAGATGTGAATCCGAATCTCCAAAAGACGTGAACAACATACAAAGTGGCGGTTTCTTCCGCCGTGATTTCTTCAACACAGGGGATGAATATGGATGCTTTGGTACAATCATGGTCTGTGACCGTGAGGATTGAGTCATGCCCTTGTGATATCGGCAATTTAGTAATAAAGTCAAGCGCTACAACTTCGAAGGGCTTAGCATCAGGTATCGGGGTTATTGGGGTTAGCGGTGCTTTGGTTGGTCGGTTATTGACTTTGTGGCGCTGACATTCCGCGCATCCCTTGACATACTCGGTGACGTGTTCCAGCATCCTCGGCCACCAGTAGTGTCTTTCGATAATCCTTGCGGTCCTCTTGATGCCTGGGTGTCCATACGTGGGGGTGTTGTGGTGGTTTCGTATAATCGTACGGATGTTGTCGGTTCCTCCAGTGATGACCCTTGCTCCCCGTCGAATCTCTTGAGCTGGTGGGAGTCTACCCATGGGCGTAGCTGTTCCTCGTCTTGCACATGGGCTTCGGGGAGTTGGGCGATTATAGCCCGTGCGAATACTTTGTCGGGTAACACTGTTACTCCTTTGTTATCTCGTTCTCCCTGGTCGTAGTCGGGTCTGCGGGATAGTGCATCCGCATGTCCATTGCTGGTTCCTTTGATGTGGTGGATCTCAATGTCATACTCCATGAGCTCAAGTACTTCTCGAGCGATGCGCCGACTTATCTTTTGTGGTGTCCTCCAGTGAGTGAGGTTTAGGTGGTCCGAAAAGACTTTGATCTTGTGTGGCGATCCTGCTAGTAATGGTCTCCAGTGTCGGAGGGCCTTAACGATTGCTAGTAGTTCCAGATCGTATATGTCATAGTTGCGTTCGGCTTCGTTGAGGGTGGCTGAATAGTAACCGATGGGATGCCGCTTTCCGTCTTTCTTTTTCTGTAGTAGTACTGCTCCTACCGCAAAGCCGGACACGTCTACTTCAAGCTCGAATTGATCGGTGAGACTGGGATGTGCGAGTACTGGCTCTTGGGTGACCAGCGTTTTGAGTTTCTGAAACGCTCGCTCTTCTTCTGTACCCCACTGCCAGTCTGCGTCTTTCCTTGTGAGTTTGTTGAGGGCTCGTGCGTGGGTGGCGAACCTGCGAATGAAGAGGCGGTAAAAATTACAAAAGCCGAGGAAGGATCGAACGTCTCTGACCTTTGTTGGGCGTGGCCAGTCTTTGATGCCCGAAATTTTTACCGGGTCCATACGGGTTACCCCCTTTTCAAGGATTACCCCCAGGTAATCCATTCGCGGTGAGTGGAAGATACATTTCTCTGGTTTGAAGTAGAGGTCGTGATCCATAGCTACTTGGAGTACGTCGCAAACCGCATTAACGTGCGCTTGGAGACCCGCGTTTTTGTGGGTGGCTATCCCTATGTCGTCCATGTACACGCGTATGATCGTGCCCAAGAGCTCGTGTTTGGCAATAGTGGGTCCCAGTATTTCGTTCATCATGGTTTGGAACGTTGCCGGTGAATTTGTGAGTCCAAAATACATGACCAACGGTTCGAAGAGTCCATACCGCATTTTAAAAGCCGCTTTGGGTTCATCTCCCGGTTTGACACGGATATTGTTGTACCCCCATCTGACGTCGAGTTTAGTGTATATGTGGCCATTCCCTAGATCGTTGATGAGTTCCGATATGAGTGGCAACGGGTATTGGTTGCAGATGGTGCATGCGTTGATCTTCTGGTAGTCTTGAACTGGTCATAGTTTCCCATCTTTCTTCTTTATGAAGAAGAACGATGAGGCATAGGGGGACTTGGACGGCCGGATATATCCCATCTTAAGTTGCTCTTCAAGCCATATCTTGAGCTGGCCGTCTTCCTCTTGGGTCATGGGGTAGACTTTGCAGTCGATTGTCGCTGGGGTGCCTTCTTTAAATTCGATGGCGTGGTGTAACGTTCCACTGGACGTTCCTTCTTGCGGACTGCGCAAGGCTACTAGTGGGACCTAACGATCACAGAGGATGTCGACTTCACGTACTCGTTCGGCTATTAGCTCACAAGTGAGACGTAATAGCGTGGCCCAAAGGATATAGACAGCGGTGATGGCCAGAAAGAATAGAAGACGATCAAAGGCGATAGACAACCGACCAATGATGTAGAGGAGAGGAGTTGCGACAGACAGCCAGCGACGAGGATAAGCGGGAAAGGAAGGGATAGCAGGCAGCGGCAGAGACAGCACGCTGGAGCACAACTAAGGACAAGGATAGGCAAAGAGGCAGACAGCCGTCTATTGCAATGCAGAGCCAAATGAACCAACAGCCAACGAATGGCAGTACAAATGGGTGGACAATCCAAGAAGTCAAGCTTAGGTCTTCAGCGACCATAAGCCCCTCTACTTATACACATCCAAGGAGGTTTGAACCCCAGCTTGGAACTCCGAAACCCTAGTACACGGGTCCTAGGAATGAGTCACAACTACGTCAGAGATAAGGGTCAGCCAATGGCACAGACAGCTCATGGCACGAGTCAGAGATAAGGAAACATGAGGCATACAGCCATCAAAGTCCAGGCACGATCGATATGAGTCACAAACACGAGGCGTTCTAGGCCGGTCCAGGCACAAGCTCATCTGGACCCATCTGGTGCAGGTCTAGCCAGGTCACGTGCCAGGGTCACGTGACAGGCGGGCGCTAAGGTCACGTGCGCTACTCCCAGTATTCTGGATCACTCCGCTGAGCGCTTCCGGGTGCGTAGTAGTATTGCGTGGGAGACTTAGCTCTTTCTTGGGCATGGGCAGCCACAATCCTTGCTACTTCAGCCTCTTCTTCCGCGTATTCTTCTGTGCTTTTCCTCCTAGCGGTGTTTGGGGTCTTCCCGTGGGGTGTTCGAGGGACGGTCGAAGGCGAAACCGTAACACGTGGTCCCATGGTCAAGAAGGGGGAAATCGGTGCGATGCCTCTTTGCTGAATATCTTTGCGAATCGTTGATAGGGTGCTGGGATTACAGCCGCTATCGTGTTCTGGTGAGCGGCTATCGCGAGTTCCGTAGCAGTGGTACGTAGCTGGCACTCGGCTTCTAGTTCCTGAACTATGTCATTGCGTTCCTCTTCGGTGATTGCTCGATTGAGGTGGCTTTCTTCCTGCATTTCTATGCTTGCTATTATCATACGACTTTCTTCGGGTTTGATAGATCGTATGACTATCGGGAGCGTATCCTCGTGTATAGTGGCATGGGTCCAGCTGATAGTGGGTTCGTACGTGGCCAGCCAGGGATATCCTAGTACGAGATCTTCATTTCCTATGTCCGTGACAAGGAATCTCATGGTCCTATGATTCCCTTTGGTTTGTACGTCCAAGTCTATGAAGTGTGTGATGGACCCAGCTTTATTTTCCGTGTTGTCGATGTTCCATATTTTCTTGGGATGCTCCAGGGTTTGTAACCCGAGCCCCATGCGTTTGGCGAACGCCGGTCTTATGAAATTGTCGGTGGCTCCTGAGTCGACAAGCCCTTTTATGTCGGCCATTGAGTAACTTGTTCGAATCGAGACTGGAATTCTAAGCGAACGGAAGCGAGTCATGATTACAGAGTTACAATTGATTGCCCTCACCCAGGCCGATGGGTTTAGGCGTCCGGAAAATCCTCCTGATTCCACATATCCTGGAGTATCAGGTCTTTCACCTCGTCACTCGCTCCTCTCACTCCTTCTATCCATTCCTTCGCGACTTGCTGCGGGGTGGACGTGCTAGCTACGCGTGCTGTGGGTTGTTCTTGACTGTAATAATCCGTCTCCGCCTTTCGATTGTTTGATGGTTGCCACTGCTGCTGGCGTGGCTTTCTGGGATGGGTGCAGTTTTGTGAGATGTGTCCGGGCATGTTACAGTTGTAGCAAATAACTTCCCACATATTTTGGCATTGACCGCCTCCTCTCCCCTGCCCAGGTCCTCCTCTTGGTGGAAATGGGGGTCTCAATTGATACGGACCTCGATTTGGGTCGCCTACCTCTGCAAGTCAGGCATGCGAGCGATCTGCCGATGTGTCCATTGCGTTAGGATTGTATCGCGGAGGAGGGTTACGGGGTGCGTTCCACAGATTTCCTCCGAACCGGGGTGGCGTGGTGAATCGAGGGGGTGCGTTTCTGGTAGACAAGGTAATGTTAAGCCGTGCTTTGAGGTGGATGTATTGCTTTTGGCGGCGTAGAGATGCGTCTTTCCAGTCGTTGAAGGTTCGCGGCTCATCCATTTCATATACTTTTGTGAACAGCTTGCCCGGCAGCCCCGCCGTGAAGCGGTCGATGGTTTGTTGGTCGTTGAGATGGTAGTTAGCTTTCCGGGCCAGCTGCTCGAACGTGGTGACATACGTGTCTATGTCGTCTCCTACCATCCTGAACCCTTTTGCCAAAGTGGCTTGCGCTTGCTCTTGCTCCAATGTATTGGAGAATCGATCGGCGAATCCTGCTGTGAGTGTGTCCCAGAGGTATTCGTCATACCTGTTTGTCCCCCCCCTAATCTCGTTGTTAAGCCACTGGAGGAATCCTAGGGTCCAGTTGCTGACGAGGGGTCCTTTGATATACCCTAGAAACAGCAGACATCTTTTGTAGACGTTGCTCATGATGGGGGCGTCGAAGTTGAGTCCCATGTATGCGTGCCATTGGGTGAGGAAGGATTCGTAATCAGCACGGTCCCCCTTAAATACCGACGGGGGTTCACCTTTGAGTCTGGGCATCGGACCTCCTCCTCCTGGCGGTCCTCCACCTGGTGGTCCTCCGCCTGGTGGTCCTCCTCCGAAGATGCCCCCAAAGTTACGTCTGGGTGGTCCTCCTCCTCCACCTCTATCCTCGTCTGGCGGTCCTCCTGGTCCAGATCCAGGTGGTGGGTTGCGTCTTCTTCCTGGAGGTGGGTCGGGTACGTCTGGTCCTACCGCTCTGAATATTGCAGCGTCGTCAGCGGTCATTCGGTGACCTGTGCTTGGGTTAATGGGTTGGAGTTGGGCTTCAGCTTCTTTGGCTATCCTTCGGATTTCTTCGTCAATTGCCGTGTGTCGAAGCTGCTCTGTAATGGTTTCGGTGGCTGTGGCCATAGCTTCGGCTACTGTGGGGGACAACACTTGGATTTGTTCGGGTTCAGTTATGTGAAGGGACTCAGCTCTCTGCACTATGGCTTCCGCTTCTTCTTCGCTGCTTGCTTCTTCTCCGCTTGTTTCGGATAGTGCGGGTGTTCGTGGTTCTGACGTACTTGGTTCTTCCTCTGGTTGTCCGTCGATACGTCCGTACTGTTCTCTGGTAGGTAGTCCTCGAGTGTCAATATCGCAGTTGTAGTTTCTGCTGGCCGGTCTTACGGCGTCGTATCTGCTGTCGACTGGGTTCCACGTAATTTCCACCCAGCACAGATTCTCGAAATTGAACTCAACTGGTCTGTACCACGTGGGTCCTGATGCGAAATCTACGAAATATCCGGTTTCTCCTCTGTACTCTCGCCACCTAGCAGCCCCCAAGAATTGGATGGGTACGTTGCGATCTCCTCATCTCTCGAGGGAATATGGTCTAAACTGAGTCCAACGGTCTCGAGTTGTAAACGCCACGGTGAGGGATCCTGGTCTTAATGTAACGCCACCATGGACGTTAAGCCTGACTTAGACTGCGAAAGGGTGTTTACGACTTAGCGAATAGTTCGATGATGGTCACGTGACTTGGACACATGATCGGATCGCAATAACGAGGTACACGGTGCTTAATGAGGCACATGACTTCTAGGTACACCTAGGATGTCGAAGGTCGCTGGGTACGATCGATAATAGACAACTTGCTCAAGGGAGACAAGTGAACGCATACTGGAGATGGAGAAGACAAGTGGTGATTGAAGAAGACCAGGATGGCGATCCTGAGTCTTCGACTACTACTACTTATACACATACGAGGTAGCTTTAAAGCTCCTCCCGAAACCGCCCGTCGAATAGCTAAAGTAGCTCGAACCCTACTACAGCTATACTAGTAATGAGTCATGCCCTAAAGGCATGTGATATCCAAGTCTGCTGACTGATACAAGAAGTCCATGATGTATTACTACTTACTAAGGGAGTCATCGCCCGTGAGTAAGAGTCCACTTCGCCGCAACCGTAACACAGACAAGTAGCTAGGAATGGATGTAAGGTAAGAGGGATAGGGAGAGGTGGCGAACGATGGGATACTGAGATGATCAAGACAGTCAAAAGGTCAAAGGGAGATGGGCGCGGAAACGAGAAACCGAAACGCATTATCTAGGTGAAAGGTAGCAAGAATATGATATTAACAGACAAAGACAACCAAGACTTTATGACGCACGATAATAGAGTCATTCTCCTAATCCAATGGCAGCGCATAGTCAAGCATGGGCTCCGACGGTGTCTTGCGGGTGGCTAAAGGGCAAGGAGAGCGAGTGAGCTGCGATCTTGGCATTTTGAAAGGGGGTACGCAAGGTGGGCGATGCGACGGAGACAGGGAGTTGAGACAAAGCGACATGAGGCACAGGGACGCGTGGCCTGGCTGCGAGCGGCTTTTGCGAGCCTCTTGCAGGGCGAGTACGGGCGATGGAGGTAACAAGCGGGAGGAGAGAGAGAGTGTGTGTGTGTGTGTATGGATGAGGTGGATGGAGAAAGGAAGATTGATAGCAAAGTGCAATGGCGAATCCGAAATGGCAGTAGGCCACACGACACCAGACCCTGCAACATCCAGGTTAGACGGCCAATTTGTACCATAGCCAAATGGATGTTACGGTTGCCAAACTGTACCATGACCGTACCGTAGGGAAGGACATAATCGCCCTCACAATACGGAACATGGTAGTATCTGTGGACCGTATTATACGGTCACGGCACGCAGCCCTAGCCCGACCCACCACTCCACGGCAGTAAGAAGACAGTGAGCACAAGGGCACCAAAGAAGGCGCCAGCATAGCTAGTCGGCTTCCGTTCTGCGTGTGGTGATAATGTGATGATAAAACAAATGCCGGTACAGCGATACAGTGGTGTGGGGGAAAAAAGTACTAAGTCGTGTTCATTGATTAGTCATATCATGGGAACCGTTCCCTCGACGACCACATTTTCGGTTCGTTTTACTTCCTCCCTTCACGCAAACAGTTTGCCTCAGGCTGTCATCTCCCCCGCCACTCAAGGGCCGAGTCCACTGTCTCCCTTCTATTCTTCCCCCATAAAACGGACCCAAACTAGTTAGGACGTGACGTGCAAGCCCTGCAATGGGAGAAAACATAAGTTTTATTTCTCAGTTGCCCTCAGGTCCCTCACTGAACTTACGTCAACCACAGATCCTCCTGATTCCCTTACTGCCACACAGCTGCCATGGGACCACGCCCCACAACCCGAGCCATCCATTCGCCCATAGAAGCCAATGTCACCCACCAACAGCAAGATGTCCCATGTCGCTACCGCCCCAATCATCACCACATCATCAGTACCAGTTGTAAGTCTGAACCTACCTGCTTTGTGTCCTCCACTAACTAGCTACTCATTTACAAGCTACTGTGCACCTGCTGCACATGTTCACAAGACACTGCCAACATCACCGACCTCCTTACCAAAAAAAAAAAGGAGTACCATTCTGTTTTTTAACTTATAACGTGCTAATGTTGAATGTTGGCTTGCACAGGTGCCTGGTACATCACACGCCATCATTGATGCCACCACCAAAGCCGCTGCCCCACACAGATCCCAACCATGCCACTGGTCACCGGTCACCACCGCCGAGTGGTCCAATGTAAACCCCGTACACCCATGACAATGACAGTGATGCAGCCATGGCAGGGTGCGCACTAACCCCAACTGGGAAGACGACAACTACGACAATGGGGATGACGACACAGCAATGACAACTACGACAATGGTAAGAAAGACTATGACAACGGTTACAGTAATACTGACAGCGGTGAGCACGATGGCCACGGAGATGACGACGATGGCAACGACGACGATGACAGGTGTTGGATTCATGTTAGACTAGTTAAACCACATTATTTGCTGTATGTAGGTAGCCTACTGCAATGATGGTATTTGTACAACAACGTCATACGAGCTTAGCCAAAAATTACTCCTAGCTTAGTTGTCCATTATGAGTCTATTATGATTCGTTTGGATGGAAATTATCACCAGATTATTAGAAAATTACTGATAATTACTGATAAATTAAAGGGGGTAAGGCTAATTCTGATAATCTAGGCTAACAATAAATTTTCGCTAGCCTAACAAAATTATCTCTCGCTAACGCGGGAGGTTTTTCCTGATGCTAGTGGGTGCTTCTTGTGGGAATGTGCCTTGATTCACGTGATTCACCAGGGTGGCAGTGATCGGGATCCTGTAAAACATTGGTGTTGTACCAACTACAGAGATGCCCAGTATGGTCTAGCAGCAGGCCAGCCTGGGGTGAGAGGGGGTCTGAGGTATCTAGAAGCCACATACCTCCTCTTGGACAATTTCCTGTTCCATTTCTGTCCGCTTCAAATTGTTGTAATTAAAGGCGGCAATTGCCTCGGCAATAAGCTGTGCACGAGGGCCGAGTTGGTCCCGGCTTCTTGGCTTGTTCTCTTGAATAAGGCAGATCATATCGTTTTCGGCCCGATCAAGAATGCAGACGTTTGGATTTGCACGTGCACTTCTGCTTCCACAGATGTTCAAAGGAAGCACCACTCTAGTGCAGATCAATCTAAGATGCGTTCCATAACCAAGTGATTGGAGGAGTGCCACGGCAAAATCGTCAGCTGCAGATTCATGAGCATCAATTTCCATTGCCCGGTCAAGATAGTTTATGAGTTGGGCATTTGTTTGAATCAACATATCGCCGGCATCCAGTGCGTCCAAGAGTTCGTTGTTGGCAGGTCTCCTGGGCCAAAAGATGTTGCGGCATCCTGGTACGTGATATCGATGTTGTAGGCCTCCAATTCGTTATCGGTCCATTTACAGCCAGATTTTGCCATGCGCACGAGATTCATGACTCAGAGAGGACTGGGTTGACACGTTGACAGACTGAAAGGGCTGGGAAGTCGACAACAGCACGAGGAGGAAGGAAGTTAAGTTTGGAATGCAAGGAGTTCTAGCTATTTGGACACCATTAAAAGACCATTGTAATAGCGCCGCTACCCATCCCCACTGCTGCCCCATCGCCGCCGCCCCATCGTCGCTACGGCAGCACCTGTCGTTGCATCGTCGTCGTTATCGCCTCCGTTGTCGCCGCGGTCGACTTCGTCGTCGCGTCGTCGTTGCCGTCATCACCTCGCGGCCACGGTGATTGCGGTCGTCTTCGCTTCGTCGACGTTGTCGCCTCACCGTTGACGGGTCGTCGTCGTCGTTGTGGTCACTTCATAGTCGTCGTTGCCGTTGCTCCGGCGCGGCCGCGTTACCCACGTCCTCATCGTGGTCGGGGTCGCACCGATCTTGCGTTCACAGCTTGGTGGCAGTGTGGCAGCGGTTGAGATCGCAAATGTCCGAGATACTATATCGTCGTGCCGGAGGCCCACACTGCTTGTGGCTTGCGTTATTGTCGTCATCGTCGTCATCGTTGTCGTCGAAATGGTGGGACTGTCTGCCGTACACCTTTGCTATAGAATGTATGCGGCAGTGCAGTACTGAGGGTGAGGAAAAAAGAGGGTTGAGAGTAAGAAATACGGATAGGAAAGGAAGACTTGAATCGAATTGGACTCATACTCATCGCGCCTCGGGACTAGCGACGATTAACACACGCTCCAGTGGAGACAGCGTCGTCGGGGAGGCGGTTTGAAGTGGCGAGGGTAAAAACGACGCCTTTGTGCGAAGCGAGCCCGCCGCGCCAGGGGACTCTCCGATGTCGATGGCTGCCTGCAAGTCGCTCGCATAGCGGTTCTGGAAAGAGTGGCGCTGGCTGACCTCTATTGCGACGGCGTAGAGATCCGCCGCGAGGTGGGTGACGATGGGCGGGGAGCGGGTTTCTCGAGCGGCGCGAGCCTGCAGAGGATTCGCAGCTCAGCACGGTGAACACGACGGCACCAAAATGCGCCTGGCGTAACCCGTCGATTTCACCTCTGCGTGGAGGTGTGGTATGCTGGAAAACGGCTTGTTAGTACAGTAAAGTAGCAGGGAGGCAGCAGCGCTATAGCATAGACCACCGGCATCATCGTACTACAAAGCTCTTGACGGAGTTGTTTGTCCCCTTGTTGTTGCCGTCACTCGTGACGCGTGACGCGTGACGGCGTCACTACAGTGGTCAATTCGATCTATAAACCACCACCTTCTACGTTGACCACTCTTCCTCACTCTCCGCCCTTTCCTCTCCCGAGTCAGAGGAAGCTGAACTCTCCAGTTCACTCTCTGCACAGACTGCGCTTGTTGCCCACCAGGAACCCAACCTCGATTCCTTCGCTCGCCTCCAAACCCTCCTTCCACGAATAGGCGGTCTTCATGTCGATGTGTCTGCCCTCTCGCAAAAAGTATCTGCTACAGCGCGGACAGCAGAATGCGTCAATGGGCCCGTGTGCACTCTCGACGAGGAGGTGTGCAGGGTCCGAGAGGCAAGCGACCACGTCCAGCAAGTCATTGAGATGGTTTGTACCGTCTCCCATTAGTCTGTCCCCGAAACCCCCTCACGCCCTTTCTATACTAGTCGTCCCTGTTTGCCCTCCAGTCATCTACCGACGGACTGGGAGTTGGCAACACGACACTGCTCGGGCCACGGCCGTCTCCAACGTTGTTGTCAACGGCACATTTGTGGAGACCACTGTGGTACGATTGCTACTTCTCATCATACTAAGCTTGCGGGCGGTAGCCTTCTTCGGAGAACCCCCTGCCGCCCGCGCAGACTTTGAAGGACGCGCGAAATCTCCAGGTCTTCACACGCCAGTTCACGGAGAAAATAAAAGCCCGAGATGCGGTCGCGACGACTCGCAGTGATCGGCTGGAAAGCTGAAGGACTCGAGGCATATGCGAGCTTCATCATGGACCTCGTAGTGCCCGACTCAACTGTGTTACTATCAGATATCTGCACAAGGTACGTTCGCCTAGTAATTATTTGGCCGCCTCTTGTTTCACCTACCTTGTGAAGCATCTTCCCCCCTCTATTTCATCACAGCGTTGACTGCTCTCTTTGAGAGCATAGCCATGATCGTTGATCAACATCAACACATGTCAGTTACTACGGCTCTGGGAAAATGGCCGGCGTGGTCGCACGCCTCTTGCAAGAATGCGACCGCGTCTGCAATGGCCTGATCGAAGGTTGGGAAGAGGAACGGGCAATGAAGCGCAAGGCAAATAACTACCGACTCGTCAATTTTGTCACGGCTGAACAGTTGTAGCTTGCAGATGTGGCAAACGTAAATTTCCTGTCGACCGTGCCATCACCGATCACACCGCGGCGTCAGACGACGTGAACCCACGAGACATTGACAAGGTCATCTCCGAGGCTGCGGGAATGGCCGGCCGGTGGAACCTCTTCAAACATTTCTTGTTGGATCGACTGAAGATAAGCCACCGTTTTGTCTAACGAACCGACATATCAATCAGGGTGATAGAACGAAAGCGAGGGAAGACGAACACATTCGCACACCTTATCACGGCACAAGGGCCATCCAAGCTCGCATCTCCTGGGACTAATCTGAAACCGCCAGATGATTCACCACATTCGACGTCCGAGGAGCTGAAAGCGGTCGAGTCTTCCGCGTACAATAGACTCATTGAAGACTTCCTGAGCACGTACTATATCCCTCTGGAAGTCGCGGAGCGCCATCGACAAAGCCCTCTCTACACTGCATCTGTGCAGGCGCAATGTTGAACATCGTGTGTAGGCACACCGCCTTTCAACCCCTGACGTGTCGTCGTCACCGACAATGACCACGACAACCAACGACGCGTTCTACATTTTCAAAGATGTCCTGTCGCGACTACTTCCAACTGGCGCACCGCGGGTCGTTGAGAGGACGTCGGGGGCTCTGCGCAGTGTGATAGAGAACGATTATGCTGGTACCATCAGACGCAAGATGGACAATGTATATCGCAACGCGGGCGTCAGGCGAGGATAGAAAATTGAACGTGAGAGTCGTACTGCGTTTGTCATGCGTAGGTGTCGTCATCAGCTACATTACACCATTTAGATACTACTGGACGACTTGGACATGTCCGCTTCGCACATGGATTGCCTCGTAAAAGACTTGCTTGCAGCTGCTGTGATCCCGCAAAGTTTCTTGGCTGAGGAGGTCAATGCTGCCCGCGCCAGCATCTCGTCGTTCTCAAGCATCGTACCAAAGTTTCAGTCGATTTTGCGCGTGGGCGTCGAACGGTTGTTCAATCAGCTTCTGCGACCGAAGCTCGGTACGTTGCTGACAGACGTGTACAAAGACGTCGTACGTTCTCGACGATGCTTATACGGCGGCTGTATCAGGACGTCGTGACGTGACGGAAACGCTTCGCCTAGGAAGGTCTTCACAGCCGTTTTCATATCGATAGACCGGTTTTCGGCTGAGTACTGGGATCTCCCATCGGGATATTTGCCGAGACTAGTGTTGCGGCAGCTCATATAGCCGGGCCGAGCCGGAGCCGAGCTGTGAGAAGCTGGCAGATTGATTGTTGGACGGAGCTGAGCCTAGGCACTGTGGCTACCAAGCTGGGCTGAGCTAATGCCAGCTCGTTTGTGGCTCCAGCTCAAAGCTGGCATTGAGCTGGCAGTTTTGTGTGGTCTCAACTTCAGTTGTGATGCAGGTCTCAGCCCAAACACTTTGGCAGCCATAATTGTTTTTTTTGTTACACCATGCAGTATTAATTCAGTACTCTAATAACAGGCATGCTTTGTAGTAAATCTAGGGGGGAAAGGAGCAGCTTGAAGATGTCTGTGTGTGGGGTGCAACCCATCAGTGGTGTACTCTGTGAGGTCCCTTCTCATACATCCAGAAAAAGTGGTGCTGGTCAGCATCCTCATGGAAGTCACATGTTATGTCACGGTAGGGATGTTCTCCCGACTTGGGATAGGTTCTCTACAGGGACACTGCACTAAGAGTCATGGGGTCAGTTTGGTGTTCGAAGGGAAGTTCCAAGGAGGAACTTCAGTTAAGTATGAACGAGTGGACTATGCTCAGATAGTCCTTGAGTGGATAGGAGGGCTTGCTGGGGTTCGTGAGAGATGGAGTATCAAACAGGTCGATTGCTCGAGTACCATAAGACACAAGAAGTCAAGTCTGGGGCTACTAGCAGCCAACGCAGACAGTACTTATAGTAATTAGGATACTAGGGACGATGTTGAGATCAAGCCCAGAATGTTGCCGGAACAGACAACCCGAGGCCAGACCATACAATTAGATAATCGCTAAGTTACAGTAGAATAACTAAATAATAGCGAACGACCAAGGAGATAGGAGCATACACCCTAACTCCAGACACTCACACTCGCATTCCTCATGTACATAAGCTGCCGGCCTCAACCTAAATCCTAACAGGTTATGGGCCCTGGCAAGCCTGAAACAGCCAGATGAGCATACAACATCAAATATATTATCCCCCCCATACTTGATACATATACACTGGGCCCCTATCGCACGAAGCAAGCGATAACTACAAACAACCCCTCAGAGATTGGGACAGATGACATGAGCATCAAAGATCCCAGCCAGAGGGAGCTATAAAGCTCAGTGAACCGCCCAACGACACAAACTGGAGAGCACAGTTTGGTGTGAGTGGATATACAAACTTACCCCTATCCTTCGAAAATGTCCAATGTCGAACACAGCTGGCATAGTGCGGACCCAATGACATGGGCATCCAGCATGATCTGGATGACATCGGCATTTGAGAGTCCAAGGCATGAGAAAGTTTAGCCACATGCGAGCAAATATGATCACACACAAAAACACGTACCGTGTTATAGAATGCACGACCGATAGTACCTTGCAAAAGGACATGGCGTGCATGCGGATGATACAGAGAGCCAGCAAGAGCTGGAAAAGCATGTGAAATGCATGGGAAAGTTCGATATGAGAGTTCGACTCCGTGCGAGACAATTGAATGTCAGACCTGGAGATGACACAGGCATCCTGCATTAGCTCAACGATACTGGCATCCCAGATGATGACCACTCACAGTATTGGACCCACGACGTCACGCACGACTGAGCACCTCATGGAAGGGCAAGGCGTGCAAATGAGCATCGCAGGCCAATCGAGCTCCATGATGAGCACATCAACCAGTGCGAATACCGTCACAGGCGGATCGAACTGGAAAACGAACATGTTAGTAAGCGCGAGACAGGCGGCCATAGGCTAGCGTCACGCAGTTTTACGATCCAGCCAGATCGTTCGGACCGTAGGGTCGAGGGTTCGGGAGTGATGACGACGAGCAAAGGGTATTTGCTCAAGAAGATGTAAGAGATGAGCGGGACACGCTGTTTCACTCAAGGCTGAGCAGAACTTGGCTGGGATTTATCAAAGCTAAGACAAGGTAACTAGAGACGATACATGCTCCTACTTATACTCGTACAGACTATGATTTTTGTAACTATTTTCTATGAGGGTTACGCAAGTGCCTCTGCTGGCATTCCTTTCTCGATGTGCTGTCAATCCGTAGTTACTCCGTATTCGTCACGTGTCGCGTGATCATGACACAGCCCCCTTACTAGACGAAGGCGTCTCACCTTCTTGCTTTGAGGCCAGAAATGAGCGTCGGCGGTGTACACTGGTCCTGTCATAAGGTACGAAATGTGCGCTGTTAGTGGTTGGGGAGTTCTTGGCGCGGTGGGTACAGGGGTCGTTGAAGCAGGGGTGACGGACGGGGACGAAGCACCGGCTTCCTTTCTGGCACAGTATGTGCGGCCTTGGACACTCCTGGGCTGTGTGGGCTCCTTCGCAGTATGGGCAAAGTACGTCCCTGGGAGCTTCGTCGTGGAGTCGCATGAACGGTAGAGGGGGAATGGATGGGGGGATTCGAAGGTCTCTGAGTGGTGGACATGGGGGGATAGGGCGCGGGGCTACTCCCGGTAGTATGTCTAAGTGCGCTCTAAACCTCCTGTCGTTAGTGTAACGCCACCACGAGCGTTAGTCCGACTTGGACGACGAAAGGGCGTTCACGACTTAGCGAATATCGAGTCACTTAGTCACGTGACTCTTCCCACGGGTACACGGCGCTTATCGAGGCACGTGACGTTCGAGGCACCAGGACTATACGGAGTCACTGGGCGTACTATCGAGGAAGA
The DNA here is from genome assembly GCA_021527775.1 of Lactarius sanguifluus. Classification (NCBI taxonomy): domain Eukaryota; kingdom Fungi; phylum Basidiomycota; class Agaricomycetes; order Russulales; family Russulaceae; genus Lactarius; species Lactarius sanguifluus. Next base: position 272,597 of record JAKEYF010000022.1, on the reverse strand, counting down.
CGACTTGCTCGGAGAGACAAGCAAACTGGAGCAGACGATGAGGAGAGGAAGTGGTGATTCAAAGAAGACCAAGATGGTCTATCTTGGTCTTTGTCCGCTACTACTTATACACATACGAGGATGCTTTAAAGCTCCTCCTGAAACTGTACTACGACTGGCGATAATAGCTCGAACCCTAATACCGCTGTCCTAGTAATGAGTCATGCCACATCGGCATGTGATACTGTACAACTACGCTGACTGATGAGAAGTCCATGACTGATTACTACTTACTAAGGGAGTCATCACCGTATAGTAAGCGTCCACTTCGCGTATCGTGACATCACCCCCTTTTCAGCTGCGACGACCCCGGCGCCGAGTGGGTCCTACTCCTCCCGACCATCCTTCCTGTACTTCTCCTACCCGGTTGTAGATGTCTGCCATCTCGAGACGGAACTTGCTGCATGCGAGCTCGCCTTGCGCCGCGCCCAAGGCCTCGGACAGTGCGTGCAACCGCTGTTCGAGCCTCTCAGCCTCACTTCGGTAGTTTCGGTAACGGTGTAACTCAGCTTTAAGGCTCGTGTCCTTGAGCATGTTGACTGCCAGGTCGGTGCGGTGCTGGTTACTATGCCCGCCACTTAAGGCGTGCATCTCAGCCGGGGAGTAGTGAGGCTTCCCCCTTTCGCGGACGTGGGGCTCAGCGTAGAGGGGCTTGGAGTAGGTCTTGTCGCTGTCCACTGCCAATCCCAGCACTATGGGGTCCGGATTCATGACGACCTGGATGTATGGAGCTTGCGTAGTGACCCCCTGCGCGTCGGTGATGGGGAAGTGGACGAACTTGTCGCCCCGGTTGTGAATGTAGCCCGCGGGGGCGATGTGTGAGCTGCCGAGACGGCGCTGGAGTATGGCGGTGGGGATGAGTGGCTGGCGGTCGATGAGGACGTCCCCTCGGTACAATGGCTGCCCTGTAGTGTCACAGGTGTAGGGGGTCTTGCGGGGGTTGTCAGAGTCGGTGGCGGTGATGATAAATGGGTGCTCAGCTGGGTACCACTCGGCCAGCTGTTCGGGCAACTCGTACACTGCGCGCGCATCGTCGCGGTGAACTGCTCGCGCCTCTGAAGGATCCTCATTCTCCTTGTCGCTGCCGCTGCCAGTTGCTTGATTCTCCACGCCTCGGCTTCGAACCTCCAGCCCCTCAGCGTCCTCAACTTCTTCCATTGCTCGTACTCCGCCTTCTTCGGGCTCGGACTCACTCTTAATCCGGTACTCCACTCGTACTGGGAGAGGTCTAGGTGAGGCATCCGCACTGCGTGGGAGAGCTGCACGAATCCTGTCAACCTCGGCCTGAGTGTAAGGGGTCCTGTTGAGCTTTTGTCCGTCGTGGCTAAGGATCCAGTAGGTGGTGGGGGCTTCGGGGTCGTCGATGTCGGTGACGGGGGCGAGACTGCGCATGGCGGCGCAGAACTCGTCGTAGGACAGGTTGTCGACGAGGTTGGGAGCGAGTGGTGCACAAGAGGATACTGGGGAGACAGCAGAGGAGGACATTCTGTGATGCGTGAGGGTTCCAGGTTGGGGGAATGATTTCGACTTAGCGTGGTGGGTCTGGTTTATAACCAGTGCTCGGGCTTTTGATGTCCGCTCAAACTCCGCTAATGCTTCATCAGCCGATAAGTCAGCTTTGTTAACCCACTGATTGTCCGAGTCGGGATAGCCCTTCCATTTCACGAGGTACTGTCGCTTCCTGCTTCTACCGAAAAGCCGCGTGTCCAGAATGCTTTCAATTTCGTATTCCTCTTCGCCTTCCACAAGATCCGGGGGTGGGCGTGTGAAGTTTTCGCCATGCATCAGCGTTTCGCGATAAGGTGTGAGTAAGTCGATGTGAAATACGGGATGGATACTCCACTGCGTGGGAAGCTCCAGTTGGTAATTGACGGGCGATAGTACCTTGCTGATTCTGAAGGGTCCATGCCGTCTTGCTGTGAGTTTTGCAGTTGGTTGATTGGTGCGTAAATGGCGGCCTTCTAACCATACGTAATCCCCTTCCCGATACTGGGGTGTGTTCCGGTGTTTAACCCACAGCGATTGTGCCTTTTTGATCAGGTGTTGGGCTTCATTCCGTGCTTCCCGGAATTGTTGGAGCCTCGTGTTCACCTGTGGGAGAGGGGATTGCTTATCCATCCAATCAGCGCGCGGATCGTATCCCATCATAAGCGAGAATGGGGACTTCCTTGTTGCCTCGTGTGGCCAGCTGTTGTGCGCGAATTCTGCCAATGGTAGGAAGTGCGCCCAGTTATCTTGACGCTCGTTGGCCCAGAACCTGAGATACTGTTCTAACCACTGATTGGTTCGCTCCGATTGTCCATCCGTTCGTGGGTGATATGCCGTAGATATGTTCTGGTAGATTCCTAGTATACGGCATAATTCGCGGGTGAATTTTGATGCGAATCGCGGGTCTCGGTCGCTAATAATCTTTGCCGGTAGTCCGAATCGTTGGAAGACGTGAGTTACGTACAGGGCTGCGGTTTCCTCCGCCGTGATTTCTTCGACACAGGGTATGAAAACGGACGCCTTGGTACAGTCGTGGTCCGTGACCGTAAGGATTGAGTCATGTCCCTTGGATACGGGGAGTTTAGTGATAAAATCCAACGCGATTACTTCGAAAGGCTTAGCGTCGGGAATCGGTGTGATGGGTACCAATGGCGCTCGTGTGGGTCGGTTGTTGACCTTGTGCCTCTGGCACTCTGCGCATCCTTTTACGTACTCCGTGATATGTTCCAACATGTGTGGCCACCAGTAATGTTGCTCGATGATTCTGAACATTCTCTTGATTCCCGGGTGTCCGTAAACTGGGGGGTCGTGATGGTTACGGATGATCGTGCGCCATAGTGAAGCTTCGCCAGTGATTACCCGTGCTCCTTGCTTGTACCATACTCCGTCGAATTTCTTGAGGTGATGCGCGTCGACCCATGGGAGTATCTGTTGTTCGTCTTGGGTATGGTCTTCGGGCATTTGGGTGAGTGTGGCTCTTGCAAAGACTCCGTCCGGAAGTACTACTACTCCATTGTTGTCCTGGTCTCCTTGGTCATAGTCTGGTCGTCGAGATAGGGCGTCGGCTCGTCCATTGTTAGTTCCTTTGATGTGATGGATCTCGAAGTCATACTCCATTAGTTCCAAGACTTCTCTGGCTACTCGTCGACTTATCTTCTGAGCGGATCTCCAGTGTGTAAGGTTAAGGTGATCTGAGAAGATTTTGATTTTGTGCGGTGATCCAGCGAGTAATGGTCTCCAGTGTCTCAGCGCTTTGACGATCGCTAGGAGTTCTAAATCATATATGTCGTAGTTGCGTTCGGCTTCGTTGAGGGTGGCTGAGTAATATCCAGTTGGGTGTTGTTTTCCGTCCATCTTCCTTTGCAGCAGTACCGCTCCTACCGCGAATCCTGACGCGTCTACTTCGAGCTCGAATTGATCCGTGAGGCAGGGATGTGCGAGTACTGGTTCTTCGGTGACGAGTGTCTTGAGTTTTTGGAACACTCGCTCTTCTTCTGTACCCCACTGCCACTCTGCGTCTTTTCTCGTGAGTTTGTTGAGGGCTCGTGCGTGGGTTGCGAAACCGCGAATGAAGAGGCAGTAAAAATTACAGAAGCCTAGGAAAGAGCGAACGTCTCTGACCTTCGTCAGGCGTGGCCAGTCTTTGATACCCGAAATTTTTACTGGGTCCATGCGAGTTACCCCCTTTTCAAGGATTACCCCCAGGTAATCCATTCGCGGTGAATGGAAGAGGCACTTCTCCGGTTTGAAGTAAAGGTCGTGATCCATAGCTACTTGAAGTACGTCGCAGACTGCGTCGATATGGGCCTGGAGGCCTGCGTTTTCGTGCGTAGCTATCCCTATGTCGTCCATGTATACCCGTATAATGGTGCCTAAGAGCTCGTGCTTGGTTATGGTGGGTCCCAGGATCTCGTTCATCATGGTTTGGAACGTTGCCGGTGAATTCGTGAGTCCGAAGTACATTACTAGGGGTTCGAAGAGCCCATACCATGTTTTAAAGGCTGCCTTTGGTTCGTCTCCCGGCTTGATGCGTATGTTATTGTACCCCCAGCGAACGTCCAGTTTGGTATATATATGACCGTTTCCTAGGTCGTTGATGAGTTCTGACATGAGTGGAAGTGGATATTGATTGCGGATTGTGCACACGTTGATCTTCCGGTAATCCTGGACAGGTCGTAATTTGCCGTCCTTCTTCTTGATGAAGAAAAAGGATGACGCATAAGGTGATTTAGATGGTTGGATGTAGCCCATCTTGAGTTGTTCTTCGAGCCATTTCTTGAGTTGCACGTCTTCATCCTGTGTCATCGGGTAGACCTTACAGTCGATCGTGGCGGGGGTACCCGGTTTAAATTCAATGGCATGATCCCAAGGTCTTGACGGTGGGAATCGGTGGGACGCTTCTTTGCTAAATATTTTGGCGAACCGTTGATATGGTGTTGGTATCACCGCTGCTACTTGATTCTGGTTAGCAGCGATTGCGAGTTCGGTAGCGGTAGTACGTAGCTGGCATTCCTCCTCCAATTCTTGAACGATGCTTTCCTTCTCGTTGTCGGTGAAGGTTCGTGCGATGGTGATGCGGTTGTTGGTAACTGCTTTTGCGATTATGGTGCGTGTTTCGGAGGGGTTGATAGACCGAATGATTATGGGAAGTGCTTCTTCGTGGATGGTGGCATGGGTCCAGCTGATGGTGGGTTCGTAAGTGGCGAGCCAGGGATATCCTAGTACTAGGTCTTCGTTTCCTATATCGGTGACGAGAAATCGAATAGTCCTATGAATTCCTTTTGTTTGTACGTCTAGGTCCACAAAATGAGTGATAGACCCAGCTTTGTTTTCCGTGTTATCTATGTTCCATATTTTCTTTGGGCGTTCCAGTGGTTGGAGTCCCAAACCCATTTGTTTGGCGAACGCGGGTCTTATGAAGTTGTCGGTGGCTCCTGAGTCCACGAGTCCTTTTATGTCGGCCATTGAGTAACTAGTGCGAATCGAGACTGGAATTCTGAGAGACCGAAAGCGAGTCATGATTACAGAGTTACAATTTGTTGCCCTCACCCAGGCCGATGGGTTCAGGCGTCCCGAAAATCCCCTTTCTCCCATAAATCTTGGAGAATCAGGTCTTTGACCTCGTCACTTGCTCCCCTAACCCCTTCAAGCCAGCTACTGGCTGTTTGCTGCGGTTCCGCCACGTTTGCCACTTGGGCGCGTGGTTCTTGGCTGTAATAGTCTGTTTCCATACTTCGACTATTGCTGGCCGGACGCCACTGTTGCTGCTGCGGTTTCTGCTTTCGGGGGCGCGTGCAATTGCGTGAGATGTGTCCGAGTCCGTTACAGTTATAACAGACTACTTCCCTCATGTCCCTACGAGGGGCGTTCCCTCCCGGTCCTGCGCGAGGTGGGAACGGCGGTCGTTGATACGTATTGCGGTTAGGGTCGCCTACTTCGGCAAGACGTGCGCGAGACCGATCCGCCGATGTGTCCATTGCATTTGGATCGTATCGTGGGGCTTGGTTTCGCGGTGCGTTCCATGGTGATCCTCCGAAGCGCGGGGGCGGGTTAAAGCGAGGCGGTGGTCCTCTTGGCGGCCCTCTTGCGGGTACGGTCATTCCTAAGCGGGCGCGAAGGTGAATGTACTGCTTCTGGCGTTTGAGTGCCGCGTCCTTCCACTCGGTGAAGGTGGTAGGTCCATCGAGTTCGTACACTTTTGTAAACAGTTTGCTCGGGAGTCCAGCCGTAAAGCGATCGATGGTTTGTTGGTCGTTGAGACGGTAATCAGCTTTCCGGCATAGCTGTTCAAAGTTGGTGACATACGAGTCAATATCGTCACCCGTCATTCTGAATCCTTTGGCTAGTTCCGCCTGGGCTTGTTCTTGTTCCAGGGTGTTTGAGAATCTGTCTGCGAATCCCGCTGATAGTGTATCCCATAGGTATTCGTCGTACCGGTCCCTTCCTTGGCGTACTTCTGTGTTGAGCCATTGAAGGAAGCCGAGGGTCCAGTTTGCGACGGACGCTCCTTTAATGTACCCCAAAAACAGAAGGCACTGTTTGTATACATTGCGCATGCTCGGGGCGTCGAAGTTGAGTCCCGAGTAGGCGTGCCATTGTGTCAGGAATGACTCATAGTCAGTCCTGTCTCCCTTGAATATTGTTGGCGGCTCACCCTCAAGCCTTGGCGTAGGGGCACCTGGTGCCACTGCTCCTCCTGGCATTCCTCCTCCCGGTGGACCTCCTCCAGGTGGGCCTCTTCCAAACCCTCCGGGGAATCCGCCTTCCGGTCTTCTCGGTGGCCGTCCCCCTCCCCCTGGTGGTGGGTTGTCGCCTGGAGGGTCGGGCTGATCTGGACCAATGGCTCGGAATATGGCCGCGTCATCTGCGGTCATGCGATGTCCGGTTGCTGGGTGGATAGGGAGCAGAAGTTGTTCTGCTTCTTCGCGTGTTCTTCTGAGTTCTTCCTCTATGGCTTCGTTGGTGATAGTTTCGGTGATGGTCGTCATTTCAGCTGGTGGGTTTACTCGGATGTTTTCTGGTTGGGACACAGGGATTGACTCAGCTAGTCTGGTTATTTCTTCTACTTCCGAACTTTCCTCTTCGGAGTGTTCTTCTTCCTCGCTGGTTTCTGAAGGTGCTTGGGTTCTAGGTTCCGAAGTGCTTGGCTCTTCCTCCGGTTGTCCGTCAATGCGTCCCCACTGCTCTCTTGTGGGCAGATTGCGTGCGTCTATATCGCAGTTGTATTGTCTTCCTGCCGGGCGTACTATGTCCCACCTATTGTCGATTGGGTTCCATGTAATTTCTGTCCAACAGACTCGATCGAAGTTAAACTCAACTGGTCTAAACCTTGTAGGTCCTGATGCAAAATCGACGAAGTATCCGATGTCTCCGCGATACTCTCTCCACCTTGCAGCTCTTAGAAATTGCACTGGTACGTTGCGGTCTCCTCTTTGTTCGAGGGAGTAAGTCTGAAAATTGGTCCACTGGTCTCGGGTAGTGAACGCCACGGTGAGGGATCTTGGTCTTAATGTAACGCCACCACGAGCGTTAGTCCGACTTGGACGACGAAAGGGCGTTCACGACTTAGCGAATATCGAGTCACTTAGTCACGTGACTCTTCCCACGGGTACACGGCGCTTATCGAGGCACGTGACGTTCGAGGCACCAGGACTATACGGAGTCACTGGGCGTACTATCGAGGAAGACGACTTGCTCGGAGAGACAAGCAAACTGGAGCAGACGATGAGGAGAGGAAGTGGTGATTCAAAGAAGACCAAGATGGTCTATCTTGGTCTTTGTCCGCTACTACTTATACACATACGAGGATGCTTTAAAGCTCCTCCCGAAACTGTACTACGACTGGCGATAATAGCTCGAACCCTAATACCGCTGTCCTAGTAATGAGTCATGCCACATCAGCATGTGATACTGTACAACTACGCTGACTGATGAGAAGTCCATGACTGATTACTACTTACTAAGGGAGTCATCACCGTATAGTAAGCGTCCACTTCGCGTATCGTGACAGTTAGACCCCGGTTCTTCGATGTGATAGACGTCCAACCCTCTGGGTAAGGGTTGCAGTAGGAAGGGGTAGATACGAGAGGTGATGTTAGCTTCTCTCAGCCTCTTGTCTATACCTTCCGCTTCCGAGATCCAGTCGTTCCATGCGTTGTCTAGATCGCGCATTCTCGCGAACAAGTCGTGTTTGCGCTGAGTTGACCTTCTGAACCTGTGAACGTCGGCGAGGGCCCCCGGGTCTCTGACCAATGTAAGTGCTCTGTCTACCTCGTGCCTTGCTGAGTGCACCTCTGAGAACAGTGCGAGCGAATGTCCCGCTGCGACTCCTGCTTGCGTTCGCGGTGGGAGCTGAAGGGCGTACAGCGGCTTGTAGTACTGCGGTTTGTCCTTCCCTTCCGTCCCCAGTGCCACGGGTTGTTTGCGCTGATTGATCGCGAAACGGATATAGGGCATCGGTCCCCTAGTGCCATCTTCATACGGAATGTCGAAGGCGTATGGCTCCGTACGTCTAGCTATCTTCCATCCCACTCCTGGGTGTTCCGGTGGTATGGGCTCGGCCAGTCTGACTTCTGGCGGCGATCTGAAGGCTTCTCCAGTACCCTCACTTGGTACCTGCTCTAGCACTTGTCCTTCTACGCTATCAGTGACCGAGATCGCTGCTCCCGGTTCGACTCCCCTCCCCGGTAACTCTTCGATCGACTCTTCTACAGGCGAGGGAACGTCCGCCGGATAGATCCCGTATTCTCTGATGGCCTCCTGGGCTAGCTCTTCTCTCTTCTCTCTGCGCATGCGTTCGCGTCTTCTTGCCCTAACCCTTGAGTGGCGTCTCCAACGTCCATCGTCTTCTTGATAGGTGGCGAACCCTATGGAGTCGTCCTTTGTCGTAGGGGTGTCGGTACGAGCGTCGTGGTCTGCCACGACCCACGCCCATTCGTTGATGCGTCTGTCGATATCGCGTCGTACATCGATAGGGAGTTCGGCGTTGGTGACTAGGTAATGCTGAGGGGGATGGCGAGGGTGAGGTTGAATGAGCGGATCCATGATCAATTGGTTGATAGACATTGTCGTTCGTCTGCTGTCTTTATAGCTCTGAATCCTCTCCGGAGCGTGGACGTCGACTGCGTTTTCCCAACTGTCGTAGCCATCTGCGTACCCTTTCCAGTGTATGAGATATTGGAGTGTCTTCTTCTGTCCGGTTCTTCTTTCTCCGCGCACTTCTTCCACTTCCCATTCTTCCTGCCCATCAATTATATCAGGGCACGGTTCTTTGAAGTTCGGTCCGTGGATCGTTGTCTCTCTATAGGGTGTGAGTAGAGCCGCGTGAAAGACGTTATGGATCTTCCATTGCGTTGGTAATACCAATTGATAGGACGTTTTCAATACCACTCGAGCTATCATGAATGGTCCGTATCTCCTTGGGGCTAGCTTGGCCGTAGGGTGTGTCGTTTTTAAGTTCGTTGCTTCTAGCCACACCTTCTGACCAACGGCGTATGGTTCGTGTTTCGAATCTTTGATCCAGGATTCTTGTGCGGATTTCATGGCGTATGCCGACTGTTTTCTAGCGTCTCTCAGTTGCTCCAGACGCCTCGAGGTTTCTTGTGCCTTTGTATTATTATTACTAGGTTGGTGTACTGGGGGTGTAAACCTGACGAGAAGCTCAAATGGTACTTGCTTGGTAGTCTCCGACTTCCAAGCGTTTAGCATGTATTGAGCGATCGGCAACCAGTCTGCCCAATCATCTTTGTGATTACTGAATATGCGTAGGTATTGCTCCAGTCTTTGATTGGTTCGCTCCGATTGGCCATCCGTTTGTGGATGATAAGCGGTACTAATATTCTGTTCGACCTGGAGTTTCGTCAGGAGTTCTTTGAATACTTTCGCTGTGAATCTGGGATCTCTATCCGAGATCACTTTCTTCGGTAGTCTGTAGTGCGGGAGTACGTGCTTGAGGTATACAGCTGCCGTTCCCATCGCGTCTATTGTTTCTTTGCATGGTATGAATAAGCTGGCCTTTGTGCACCCTTGGTCTGTTATCGTCAGAATCGTGTCGTACCCTTTTGACTTTGGGAGTTTTGTAATGAAATCCAGCGCTATCGTTTGAAATGGCATCTGCAGTCCTTCGTGCGTGATGGGGTAACTCGGTATTTTGGGTTTCCCCAGTAGGTTTTTGTTAGCCTGGCACGACGCACATCCGTTTACAAAGTCTGTTACGTCCTTTTTCATGCGAGGCCACCAGTAGTGCTGCTGAATGGTGTCTAGTGTTTTTGTTATCCCTGGATGTCCTGCCGTCGGCATGTTGTGGAACAACATGACCACCCCTCTTTTTAGGGTAACATCGTCCATGATGGCAAGGCGACCCGTGTGGTAGAAACAGTTGTCTAGCATGGTCAGGGTACCATTGTCAACAAGGTTCAGGAGCGACGATCGATGAGACGTTTGTGCGGCTCGGAGTTTGTCGTCGAGCGTCGTAGTTTGCAGTGCACATACGAAGAACGAGGGAGGGAGTACGAGAACGTCAGCGTTATCCAGGTTTTCCATGGATGGGATTGATTTGGGATGTCTAGAAAGCGCATCTGCCTGAATCAGGTTACCCGGTCTATGGACAAGGCGGAGGTTATAGTCTGCCAAGATATTGACAAGTCGGGCAACGTGGCGACTGATGCGTTGCAGGTGCCTGTAATGGAGGAGATTTGCGTGGTCTGTGTAGACCGTGACCGGATGGAGACTGCCAACAAGGAGGTGTCGCCAGTGTTCCAGGCCTCTAACAAGCCCAAGGAATTCTCTGTCATAGACGTCGTAGTTCCACTCTGCATCGTTGAATGATTGGGAGAAATATCCTACGGCTTGCGGTTTTCTGCGTGGATCTTGCTGTGTCAATATCGCGCCGAGTGCGAATGCTGAGGCATCTGTTTGGAGTTCGTACGGGATGTTGGGGTCTGGTTGGCGAAGTGCTGGCCTGCTGGTCGCAATATCCAGAAGCGTTGTCAGTGCCTTAGTGCATTCCGCCGTCCAGTGGAATGGTACATCCTTTTTCAATAGTGCATTAAGTGGCCGTGCGATGGTGGCGAAGTTTGGAATAAATGGTCTTTGATAATTGAGAACGCCTAGCGTGCTGCGAATCTGTCGCACCGTAGCTAGGGTCCGTGGCCAGTCTCGTAGTCCGCTGACCTTGTCTGCCCCCATTCGGATGATACCGCGATTGATGGTCATACCTAGATAGTCGATTTCTGCGACTTCGAAGACGCACTTCGCCAGTTTAAGAAAGTAGCTTTCATTCTGTAGTACTTCTAGAACGGCGCTGACAATTTTGCGGTGTCTGTCTAGATCGTCTGTTGTGGCGATGAGGATATCGTCCATGTACACGTAAAGCTCCCCTGGATATTTGTCCAAGAGTCTTCTTAATAGCCTGTTCATAGCTCGCGAGAATGTTGCTGGTGAGTTCGTGAGTCCGAAGTACATTACCATTGGTTCGAACAATCCCAATGGCGTTTTGAATGCCGCCTTCCATTGATCTCCGTCCTTGATGAGTATGTTGTTGTAGCTCCAGCGAATGTCGAATTTTGTGAAAAGACATTTATTTCCGAGCGATGTAAGTATATCTTGGATCAATGGCAATGGATATTCGTCTCGGACCGTCCAGGCGTTTAATGCTTTGTAATCTTGTACGGGCCGTTGTGATCCATCTTTTTTCTTGATAAAGAAGAGAGGTGACGCGTATGGAGATTTTGATTCTCTGATATAACCCTTTTGGAGTTGTTCGGACAAGAAAGCGCGAAGGTCTTTCATTTCTGCTACGTTCATGGGATACACTTTTGTTCCTAAATGATCTGGAGCGCCTTCCTTTAAGAGTATGGTGTGATCGTCTATGCGTGTCGGAGGGAATCTCTGCACGGCTTCTTCCGAGAAAACGGTGGTGAATCTTTCATAAGCTTTTGGCAGTTCTGTTGTCTTCTTGATTCCGGCAGTGAATGCCATTTTCTGCGCTATCGTTTCGTTGATTGCTGCCCCTCCTTGCCCGATGGTCACGGGCCCTCCTTTGTAGGTTCCTTTCGACCAATCGATTTTGGGTTGGCGTAGTTTGAACCATGGGAGCCCCAGTATGGCGCAGCAAGATCCTAAGTTTGTGACGAAGAAGTCGAGTACGTCTTTGTGATCTCCATCGATAAGGGTGATTCTGCATTTGTCTTCTAGAGCGCCAGCTGTATTGATCGTACCATCCGCGTTACGGATGTCAATCTGTTCCGTGGGTTCTGTGGTGAAACCCAGAAGTCGTGCTGCGTTTCGGTCTATGAAGTTCCCGCTAGCCCCAGTGTCTAGAAGTATGAGCAACTTTTGGTTAGTCCCACGCACGCCAGCTTCGATGGTAACAGATTGTTCTCTAATGCTTTGTACGGCGTTAATAGCGAGATCTTCTTCTTCATCGCCCCCCGTTTCCAGTAGTAAGGAAGTGATGAATTCTTGTCTCTCCGTGGGTGTCATACCCAGGACTGCTCGTCTTGCTTCATCCTTTTGTGGAACGATTTCCGCAATCTTCGGTTCCGGATTGGAAGGAGTAGAGACTGTGTTAACGCGTTGCGTGTTTGGCCTCTTCTTCGGGCAGTTCATCGACATGTGTCCTTGTGCCATGCATCTGAAGCATCGTCCTTCTTTCTGACATCTCAGTTTCTCTTCGGGGGTTCGTTTCATCTGCCAAGCTGGCTTTGTTTGTCCGGTTTGCACGTTGTCTACGTCCATCGGGACTACTTGGTCGTTTCATGGTGGGCGCGGGACCTTCATAGGTAATGTCTGCCCTCTTCCCTGTTGTGTTACCCTCCTGCCGCTGATGTTAGCAATGGCGGTGGCGATGGCTTTGTAGCGTTGCGCTTCTTCTCTCATTGCTTCTTGCCATTCGGACATTTTCTTGGGCATGGAAGGTCTTTTGAGACATGCCACGAGGAGTCCTCTCTTCAGACCTCTTTTGAAGAATTCTATGGTGCCGTTGGTGTCTGGATCCCATTTTGCAATAGTGGCAAGTCGTTCGAATGTCGCGATGTAGTCATCGATATCATCTGCATTCATGACTAGAGTGGTGAGTTGTTGATGAGTGTTTTGTTCGCTCAGAGTGTCTGTCCATGTTAACTTGAATCTGGACTCGAAGGCGGTCCATAGACTTTCATCCTTTTCTGTTAGTACCGGTACGCGCATTGTTACGCTTTTGTCCAGTTCTCTGCTGACTCTGTCGGCCCAGTCGTCCACTGTTGGTCCCCTAATATAGGATAGTGCCAGGCTGACACGGCTGTATGGTGACTTCATAAGTTCGTGATCGCGATTGATTCATCTGTACTGGTGGAATTCGCGTAGGAATTGGAGGCTTTTGGCTCTATTCCTGGTGAATTCCTTCGGAGGTTGTCCTTTGAGAGACCCGTTGTTTATGGTTGTCATCATGGTCAATACTGATGGGGTAATCTGAGGTGCGTGACTAGCGGTATCGCTCTGGGGTAGGGCGTAGGAGCTAAATGCTGTTACTGTAGACTTGTTGACTGGTGTGAGCTTCTCGAATTCTGTGGTGAGTCCTTCGAGAGAATCTTCGCTGTCTATGGGTTCGATGTCGGCCTCGTCCGTGCTTTTTGCTTTCACAGTTTCCGGTTCCGGCGTTATTGCGAGCAGTATTCTTTCCGGATTTGCTTTGTCTTCTGGATTCCACCAGCCTAGCCCTAGGTCGTTATTCCGTGAGATGCGAAGTGATTTTCGAGTTACGAAATCATCTCCGCATTTTTCAAGCAAGTACCAAGAATCGTTGATGAATTCGGTGTACCACGCGACTCCTTTGATATGGATACGATATCCCTCTCTTGCGTCAAGTCTTCGTCCGAATCTATGAGCGTACGACCAGTATGCTTGTCCTCGAACATGTGTGGGAAGGTCTTCTGACCAGCGTCTTAGTACTTCGACAAATGTGTCGTCGTCTGGGATGTGGAGCTTTAGGCTTGCCACCGTGTTTTGTCTTTTGAGTTGCGCGTGAATATATTCACTGTCCGTACTTGAATCGCGGTGTCTGTCGTTTCCGTCGATTTCGGTGTCGTAGGTGTCATGTCTGCACGCTGTATGTTCCATGCAGGGTCGGTGTAGGTGGTCTTAGCTTGTTTTACGATCCAGCCGGATCGTTCGGACCGTAGGGTCGAGGGTTCGGGAGTGATGACGACGAGCAAAGGGTATTTGCTCAAGAAGATGTAAGAGATGAGCGGGACGCGCTGTTTCACTCAAGGCTGAGCAGAACTTGGCTGGGATTTATCAAAGCTAAGACAAGGTAACTAGAGACGATACATGCTCCTACTTATACTCGTACAGACTATGATTTTTGTAACTATTTTCTATGAGGGTTACGCAAGTGCCTCTGCTGGCATTCCTTTCTCGATGCGCTGTCAATCCGTAGTTACTCCATATTCGTCACGTGTCACGTGATCGTGACATGCAGTGTAGAGAAGAAACTGGGAAATAACTTACCCAGTATGCCGGCGTGAGACAGACGCATCGCGTTGAGCAGTATATTTGTGATCCCGAGCGCATGCACCACGCGAATATCGTGTGCGCATGTATAGCCCCTATTGCTCGGTGTCGAACAATGATAATGTCAGTCGCGGATGGATCCGAGAGGACGACGTACCGTGAACTGGGAGTAGAGTGACGCCACAGATATAGTAATGGCTCAAAAAGTCGGGTCGATGTCGTCGCCGGTGCCATGAACACCAAGATGAGCAACATAATCACCATGATTAGAAACTTCAGGCGCACCTTAAAAGGGCACGAAGTGGCCAGACAAAACCTTGCTGCAGCCAGAGGCGTGAGATGGCGGAAAGTTGGCCAAATAGAGCGATGTGCTATAGAGCACGCAGGCAACATCATGGTGTGCAGAGACACGACCATGAGTGCTGCAATACAACAGTTAGTCGGGACAGACCCAATTGGGAAACGTACCATGACCGAATGCCCATGCCAGAATGCTGGCAATGTAGGTAATCTGTGTGCCACGCGAATGACTTGACGACTTGACGCAGTGATGGCTTGATAAACGCTGCGCTGAAAACAATGAACGTCTTGATCGACTCGCTGATTTGCACGAGCAACCTAGGACGGGTCTACGCAGACGCCGACTTGCACGAGTAGCTTGCGGTGATAAGCAGATCCGAGTCCGACAGAGACTGGATGCCGACTCATGAGACGAGCAGCATAATACCTATCCCTGCCATATTATTGAGTCAGCCACAGCACCAAGATGCATATGATAAATGCACTGTAAAAGGTAGCAAGGCCCATATAATGTCTTTGCCGCAAATGCCTGGGAACGAGGTAAAAAGACGGCAACGAATGAAAGAGGTCAAAAAGTGGCAACGGCATGAGAGATGATGGCGCAAGAGGCAGACGATCCAAAAGAAGGACACTGCCGATGACGCCGTGCGAAGGTGGGATGATGAATGCTGAATATCACGGCAAAACCATAATAGAAGATCCTGAGGGGGAGGAGAAGGAACTCCTCACACCCCAGTGATCATGGCTGAATAAGTGGCCGCAGATGGTATGAAAGTGACGCTGCCACAGATGACGAGCAGACAGGTGAATGAACCGGAAATATCGATCATGGTCGAAAAGTACAGCTGGATTGGAGCCGCGAATTGAGACTGTTGATGATAAATGAAAGGTGAGTTGTAATAAAAGAATAAAAGGCTTACCAGAGAATACAGCCAGGACATGAAACACCCGATAACGAGGTGTAGGCCGTAACTGAAAAGACTGAGGAGGAGGAGGTAACACCCCTCACATCCCAGCGAATGCGGTCAAATGTCACGGTGCAGCCGGGATGAGACCCACAAAGCAACCAGAAGTACGTGCAAGACGACCCGCGATGGGATGGAGAAGTCCGCGGAGCCACAGTAGTGCTCAAAAGCCTGCTAGAGAAGTGGAAGGAGCCGCGCGTAGAAGATCACGTGCGAGTAGGATGTGCGGTGAGCTCACATGACCCTTATCTGCCACACTGCTACCAGGAGCCTTGGGAATAGGTTTCCTATATCAGCCATCACGTGACCCCAGCACATGACCTGCCTCGAACGGTCCGGAAGAGCCTAGATGAGCTTGCGCCTAGGCTGAGGCTGGAATGTGAGTCTGGATGAGCTTGAGCCCAGACGCGGTCTAGATGGGTGATCCCATGACTGTATGGCTGACTGATGCGAATCGAGAGTGTTATGCCATTGGATATGTATCTTAGGGTTTTGGATTCGGGCTGAGCTTGAAAGCTCCCCTCTGTAGTATAAGTAGAGAGCTTCAGACGCCTTGTAGTCCTTAGCTTTGATATCTTGTGTCAATCCTTCCCTGCTGTGGAGGTTGTATAAAGCTAGATTCCTCATTGACCATCCCCTCCTTTGTCATCTGTGCTAGTGTGCCGGTTATCGCCACTAAGCGTTCCGCTTGCCGTTGTGCTTAGTCATCGCCAACGCCTCGTATCTAATCATTATTACTCTCGCGCTTGCCCTTGCCCTTGTTGGCCACATACTGCGTATCACCCTAGCTGTAGCCTATGGGATACTGAAGACAGTCGAAGTCGTGCAGCAGCAGCAAACAGGCAAATAGGCCACGTGATTGGCAGACGTCCGGAAGGAACGTAACACGAAGATATGAACACAGATATCACATGAGCATTGTCACGGAGTCTGTGAGCACGAAGTGACGTACCTAACGAGCCAAAGAGCCGAAGGGACGCACAGGCAGTGACAGCACTGACCCAATAGCGTGCATATGACTGTCTTCCCACGCATGGGCAATGGCACTGCCAAACCTGATAGCGTAGAGGAAGGATGGTAAAGTGTGACCATGCACGGGCAGCAGCCAAAGAGACTGCTGACCTGAAAGAATGCTCCCACGCATGGGCAAAGGCGAAGCTGGACCCGATAGCGTAGAGGAAGAGTAATGAAGTTCCCGTGCACGGGCAATGTTGACAATCTGACCTGATTGCGTAGAGGAGCAGTACCATACCCGAAATAGTCGGGAACTGTGAAGACGGACCGAAAAAGAGGCTGTAAACACAGGAAAATAAGAGGTTATAACACGCAAGCCATGGCACAGCTGCGCGGAAAAGGAAACCTCCCACAAGGAGATGATAATGAATGTGCACGGGCAAAAGTAAAGCCTGACCTGATAGCACAATAAATAGTTCTCCCACGTACAGGCACGGACCCGATAGCGTTGAGGAAGAATTCCAAAAAGAAAGACAGTGATATACCTGAAAATAATCAGGAGCATTGTCAGTAATAGAAGCAGAAAAAGGCCATAAAGATGGACCAAAAACCGCAAAAAGGGACCTACCCTCCGAAACTCTCTATCCCTGACACCCCTTCCAGAGGACTTCGTGGTCGCACCCGATGTGCTGCGCAAGGGGGAGATCGAAAGGGGAGCACGCAGCCCTGGGCGCAAAGGTCATAGGCAAAAGCCAATAGAGCAAAGCCGATGACAAAGACGACACTGGGCATTGCGATAGCTCAAAGAGATAATCCATAAAATGGAGCACGCTGCCATGGGCGCAAAGGTCAAAGGCAAAGCTGACGGGCAAAAGCCGATGACAAAGGCAACACCGGGCCATGCAATAGCTACCAGTGCCAACGGGGAGTAAAAAAGAATAATTGGAGAGGATATACAAAAGAAAACGTTTCCTAGGCCATAAATCCCAAAGACGATATGTTCCCATGTGCACATGGAGGACAACGTAAAGGAGAGCATCTGACGAGATGCACGACACGAGCTCAATGGGGCACACCCAAAAAATGGGTAGTAATGAATCCAATAAAATAAAATGAATTGGATTCAGTGTCTGTGGCAAAAGGAAACACAGATAAGGGTCCAATATAGATAACTGATCCGTTATACAGCATGAGGGGGAGCACAGAGTCCACAGTCACAGAACATGGATCTGGAGCCAGCACACTGAAAATGGAAATCAGAAAAATCAGAAAGATAATCAAGAAGATAATAGTGAATAAAAATTTCGCGCGCAATGGTAGAGAAGGAATATTTGATGGTAGCTTTTTCCTTCCACCAGGAGGTTTTTTGATGCACCCATCACGCTCCTTCCACCAAGCGCTATATTGTAACAACATGGTCTACCCTCAGTTTGAGGGGGAGTGTTGAGATCGAGCCCGGAATGTTGCCGGAATGGACAACCCGAGGCTAGACCATACAATTAGATAATCGCTAAGTTACAGTAGAATAACTAAATAATAGCGAACGACCAAGGAGATAGGAGCATATGCCCTAACTCCAGACACTCACACTTGCGTTCCTCACGTACATAAGCTGCCGGCCTCAACCTAAATCCTAACAGACGAGTCACGAACGAGTCCTAGTATCGAGTCATTGTAAAGTAATAATGAGTCAGAGCACGAGTCATAAGGGCTCACGCAGTTGTAATGAGTCAATCAGAGTCATAGTGCTCCACCAGGGTCAAGGGGAACAGCAGTGACTCACCAAGCAATCACATAGGAGTCATAATGGCTCCAAGATATTGAGTCAAAGGTCACAAGACCTATAAGTCATGAGACACCACGTCACGAGACACGAAGTCCGAAAAGAGAAAATAAAGTAAACCATATGAAATCGTGACATCACAAACAATGTCAGTCTTCTGAAGAGGCAAATGAACTGGCATGTTGTGGAGAGGAGTCATAACAGAGCTGATGAGACCCACAATGTAGTGACATGTTCTGCGATGCACTGTGAACGTAGATTAGGATGAAATTCATCCTATAAGTCATCCTATGTAATGCTTAAATGACCTCTTTCATAGGATGAATATCAGTAGGCCGCGCATGATTATCAGCATCAAGTAGGATGACAAAATTAGGATGAAGATCATTCTATATTTGTACAAAATCAGCCAATCCAAAAATGACACACTGTAGGCCAATTTTAGGATGAAAATCAGTAGCAATTATTGGATGAAAATCAGTATTGATTTCGACTGAAAATCAGTCTTGATCATTGGATGATTTTCAGCACTCCTTTTTAGGTTGATCCGATAAAAGAAATTTTTATTTTCACTAAACTAATACACATAAAAATGACTACACGCCACCTCCCATCACCACGGCCGTGCTGCTGCTGCTGCCACTGCCTACCAGTGCACGCCCATGCAGCCATTGTCTTCTGCACCCTCATGGACCACCACTACTGCTGAGTTCCTGCTGCATGGTGCTGCCAGTTCTGTCAGACCAGCTGGTGATCATGCCACAAAGAACGCACCGTCGTGGGCACCGCCAGTGGCATCATCGCCATCATCGTTGGCCTCACCAGTGTCATCGTTGTCGTTGGTGTCGTAGCGGTGGGGTTGCGCACCATGTGGGGGTGGCATTGTGGCGGCTCTTGCGCGCTGTAAGGGGTGGTGGTGGCAGCGGACTTGAGCGTGGCGATGGGTTGGAGGCGGTGGCCATGGGCTTGTGTGCTGCAAGGTGGAGGCAGAGGCAGCGACGGGGACTTAGGTCTGTAACACAAAAACAAAAAAAACAAGAAAAAACATATCTTAATATAATGGACCAAAGCCCAGCAGCAGTGGGGGGTGTGGGGGTCAAGGGACAGGGCGTGGTGGTGTGGTGGATTGCGTGCCTGCAACGGTGTTGTCCCCAGAGTAGAGGTGGCCCGCATGCAAAGGCGACACCTGGAAGAGGACCGTTAGAAGAATAGTTAGAAGGGAAAAAAAAAAGAACAAACGTACCAGTTCAGTTGTTTGAATTCAGTACGTTCAGTTGTTAACGTTGAAGCTTGAAGTGTTGAAGTATGATAGAAGGGTGCCCGGTGTCGACGTGTCAGGTTCACTTTCCCACGCCGCAGATTCAGCCTCCGCCAGGTTTTTTTTTTTTTTTCTAAGTCGAGTGTGCGTCTGCTGCCACGACGGTGCCGCCACCGGCCCCACTGATGCCCACCACTGACACCACTCCCACACATGGACTCTGACCGCAAGCCACCACCACCACCACTCCGATGCAAGCCCCACGCGATGACACACGCGGCGTGGTGCAAGCCACATGACGACGACTCACATGACGACGACCGATGGCGCGACAACGGTACAACGATGGCGCGACGACGACACGACTACGGTGCAGGTCGGCCACGTGAAGACTACACCAACGGCCGTGCAATGACAGCACGACCATGACCGCTACCACGATGACTACAAAGCGGCCGGCGACAAAGCAGCGGCAGAGGGGACGGCGGTGTGGGGGGGACGGCAGAGGCAGCAGTCCTCATCAAAAAATTTTTGTCCAAGTCATTTCTTTACCCTCTCTGTATTCATATGTAGTGTCAATCATTGGATGATATTCATCTGCTATTTTTAGTCATCCAATCATAGATGTGTTTTCGAAGTGTTTTCGAACACAGTTTTATGATTCATGATTTTCAGCAGGTAATAGAATTATTTTATTTGGATGATTATCAGCACCACAAATTAGGATGAATCGAAATCAGCCTCTAACTCGTCTATCTTAGGCTGAATTCTGAAAATCAGTACCAATTTGGATGATTTTCATCCAAATTGACATTCACAGTGATGTTTTTGATGGTGAGAAGCAAGAAGGAGAGAGTGTGTGACATAATGAACAAAGTTGGTCATCTTGAGGAAGCTAGGATGGGGCTGGTCAGTATTCCAAATTGGAGAAATGGCAGGTGGGCATACATGAATTGAGGCATGAAAGTCCAATGACAACACAGTATGCCAATTGAGGGTGATGGACTTCTCATGGAAAGAGCGGAGGGGCTGTTGGGTGTTGTCCAGGATGGATATGTTATCTTTGATGGGAATGAGGCGGCATATCTGTATAAATGTGGATGTTAGTTATGAGTCAACAACCTGTGACAGTGGCAAAAAAAATACTCACTGTGCAGGTGAGATTGTTGTCCAACTCCTTAATGTTGGGAGCCAGCCGGCACCATCCAGTGGCTGGATTATTAATAAGCATAACTTACTAGATATGGAAGTGTATATGGTCTGGTCAGAAAGTGAAAATAGGAGTATCACTTTGTGCTTCCTAACTCCATCTCCTCTACCTTACGCTGCATGTCCTTCCCATAGGACATATAATATATATTATTCACTTTAGGTTATGGGCCCTGGCTTAATAACCAGGCCAGGAAACCAAATCACTATTCCTATCAAACTCCCCTAAATGGCTGAGAATGACCAACTCATTGACCCTGAGCCAATGCAAGGTGTTGAACAGCAAGGTATCAGAGAGAACCTTCAGGAGAATCCCTCCAACACCAAAATTCATGAGCACAACACTACTTTGATCCTGAAAGTAGTGTTTGAAAGTCCGACTCGGTCCAGTTTTTTGCCCTTATTTGGAAAAACCAGACTGAAACCAGTTCTCATTTTTATATATTTTGCCCTGAGTCAGACTGGACTGACAAAAGTCAGTTGTATCCAGTTGTGGAATTTTCAAAGACCAGCTCAACTCAGTCTGAACTGGCTCTTCCTAGGTCAGCCACAACTTGCCAATGGTTGACTTAGACTGCACACAACTGCAGTCATAACAATTCTATATTTTGAATACTACAGTGGTTACTATAATGTACTACAGATACAAGTTAGCTACTTGGAACCAAGGGGAATGAGGGTGATCTATCATAAATCGCTTCAACATGGAACAGAATTTCATGGCATCATCAGCATCTGTGTCATTGTCAGCATCCATGTTGTCATCAGCATCTGTATCATTGTCCGTGTCTATGTTGTCGTTGGTGTCCACATCGTCATCCGTGCAAGAGTCTGCATCCATGTCATTGTTGGTGTCCAGGTCACTGCCATCGTCATGGTGACAACAGCAGCTGTTGGCTGACCACAGTTGCCCTCATTGCCATGGCTGCACCATGGTGGCTGATGCCGTCGTTGCTGCACCATAGTGATTGCAGGCTTGCAGCTTGAGTTGTTGTTGGCATGGCGATGGTGGCGGTTGAGTAGTCAGCATGGTGGTGGCAGCGGTGGTGGTTGGTGTTGGTTGACCGCCAACTGCTGCCGTCACCCTCATTGTCGTAGCGAGCATTGTCATGGCCAATGCTGTCATAGTCGTGCTGTCATGTTGATGACATCTGTTGTTGTGTGGGCCCTAGACAGTGGTGGTCAAGGTGAAGGTTGTCCAAGTCATTGTGGATAGTGCAAGTGATATGTAACAACCCATGACACTGCTGACGCTGATACCCTAAACTGTCCCTGAATGCTAGGAAACAGTCTAAGACAAGTGCAGGATTTAGGGGGTGTGAAGTGTCGTGAGGTGTCATGCAGGCCTCCGCAGGACATGAGCTGTTGTATATATGTCCACAGCGGTCACGGACACATCGGTGTTGAACAACTAGAGTCACATGCAAGTGCAGCGACATCGGGAGAGGGAATGATGTTGGCTGGTTGTAGGCGGTCAGAAATGGTCGCACACACTTTGGCGTGGCATGAAACTTCGTATGGATGGCCGCTGGGAATGTAGCCTAAGGAAAGAGGGTGAATCAGATAAACAGGGGAAAGGGGAAGCTAAAATGCGAAGGGGAGAGTCCAGGATGAGGGGAGAGCCAAGTGCACAGAGAGCACAGGAAAGCATGGAAGCACACAGGAACATGGGAAAGCGTCAACAAAAGCACACAGAATGTGGGAATGTGCAGGTGAGCATGAGAGAGTGCAGGAAGTAAGTAGAACACACAAAAATAACCCTTTTCAGGGCCCAGGGAGAGCGTGGTTGTATCAACGCGTCAGAGGTAAGTTACGGTTTGGCTGTGACAACCGACCTGGCAAAGACCAGTTGAGACCGACCTGAGCTGGTTTTGTGCAGTTCACCCGGGCACCAAATTCTGATGAACTGCAACCAGACAAATTCCCAAATTGGGAGAACTGTAACTGCAAGTCTGGTTTTGATCAGTTTCAGTCCAGTCCAGTTGCAGTTTTTTGCAGTTTACATGACTGGACTTTCAAACACTAGCCCAAATTGGGGTGTTTGATGACTGGTCTCAAATGGGCTAGGTGATCAAAGTGGTCAGTGGGTACCAAATGGTCTCAGACTGTCCTGAACACCTCTCAATATTTCAGATATATGTTGCACTACATAATCTCATTACACTCACACAATCAGAATCATACCATATTACATGTGATAGTCCACAATGACTGATACAAGAAGTCCATGACTAATTCTACTGTAGTCATGACCAGGCCACTTCTGAGTCAAACTTCAGAACAAGAACACTAGCACTGCCACTGCCAGGGACAACATGAAGATGCTATGTGATTGAAGCACATGTCTATATGCCAATGATGTGTTTGAATGCCTCATAACAACAAAGAATTGCCCGCCGGCTATCAGGGGGCTCCATGCCCTTCCTGAAATCATTAGGGTTAGGGAGCTTTGGGACATGGAAAGAAACAATTGTAGGTTCTGATGGGTATGTGCCACTCCACACATTGTGCACAAGGTTGGTGGTGATGGGGATCTTGTAAAAGATGGGCATTGTACCATGTAGGATAATGCCTGGCATGATCTGCATGACAAGTGAGTAAAGCATACAAAATTATAGAAGCCACTGGCACATGCCTTGGATTTGGTGTTTTCTCCCCTTGAACGTAGCAGTTGATTGTTGTAGTCAAATGCAGCAATTGCCCCAGCAATAAGCTTAGCTGTAGCATCAATCCATGGACCTTCTGGCTCATGTTTTTCCTCTAGGACAAGGAGAAGGATGTCATGTTTTGGATAATTGAGGAGGCAGATGTCTGTTTTTGCATCCCTCCATTCTGAGAGAATGAGAAAAGGGATTCTCTTTTGAGTATGAGCAATTCTGCTGTGTTTCATATATCCAAGCTGTCTAAACAGCTCAACAGTGAAGTCAATGGCATGAGACTCCCCAGCAAGTCCAGGCCACTTTGTCTGATAAAGGAGATTGATGAGTTCAGCATTGCGGTCAGATAACATATTCTTTGTCTCTGGTGACACTGTGGTTATGATTTCCTCATCAATTACAGGCAAGGGTAAGTTGGAGTCCCCAAAGAAGGTGGCTCTATCTTCTTGCCGTGTCTGAATGTTGTAAGCATTCAAGTCATAAATACTCCAATCACTGCTGGACTTTGCAGAGCGGTTGAGGTTTGCCATGGGATAGGTGATGAACTAGTAAGTTTGGGGTTGCCGAAAGAGATTCACCTCAGGGGCAAGCTCAGGGGTGTTACCTGTCCAGGGGAGCCAGGGAACCGGGCCGCTGGCAGAACAGAACGTGATGCGCACGTGGCAGCCGCACGACACTCGCATAGTACTCGCAGGCTAAATTAGTTGGCTTTTGCCTGTCTGACCTACTAGCACGCTCTCTAAATCGCATCTTCTAAGAGTTATGACTAGACAAAAAGACATCGAACCTCCAACCGGGAATGGGTTTGAGTCAACAGAAGTCGGCTACAGCCCTTTCACGCAAAATGCGCTTATCTTCACTGCAGCAGCGCTTGGAAGTACGTCGGCAAACGGGCCAGCTAGGTACAGTACATGTGTTAATTTTCCTCCAACTGTGCAGACATGTGGGCTTCAGCCGTCACGAATCCCCTAGACATGTAGGTCTACACCAACTGACTCTGTTGGCTTGCCTGAACCACCTTTTTTTGATATAGCATAAAGGTATGCAGGTAATCGTTTGTAGCGGTCTCGACAGTCGACTCAGTTCGTTCCACGGGCGTGCCCCAGTCAGGTCAGGCAGCAGTTAAGGACACAAGGTTTGAGCTCTCCAAGTCGGCGCCTACATGACGCCGGACTCTTGTTTCGTGAAGAGAGGTGACGGATGTTTGCAGCTCCTGGGGCAAAGGCAAACGCGTTCTGGTCGGTGGGTCTGCAGATGGCGCGCAACGAAGGCGCCATGAGTCTTATGAACGGCCTGACGGCGAGCATGCTCCGCGAGTTGACGTACTCTGGCATCCGCATGGGCACATACGAGTACTTCAAGAGCTCGTGAGCACCCTCAACGCTCCCTGCGCGAATGGTCCCTGACGCCGTTGTCGCCGCCTTGATACGCGCGTACCCACCTTTGTAGAATCCACGGGCTCGCGCCAGGCGCGTTGGCGACTGATGGGCTCACGCTCAAGGTGCTCGCCGCGTCGGTAGCCGCGACACTCGGCTCGTAAGTGCCTCTAGCTCCTAGCTTAGCTGGGAAATCCAACTCACGCCCCACATAGCGCCGTCGCGAATCCGACAGATCTTGTCAAAGGTCTGTCTCTGCTGCTACGTCCCACACGACCTCTTTTTTTGTGCCGGACTGAATCACACGGTGTCACGCCGACGATGGCACTGACAGTCCGCATGCAGGCGCACTACCCCTGCCGGCTCGCCTTACCGCTCTACGCGACACGCGTTTGCGAGCATCTGGCGCGAGGGCGGTTTGCGCGCGTTGTATCGCGGGACGGACGCGACGACGCTCCGCGGCGTCGTGCTTTCCGTGTCCCAGATCTGCGCATACGACCAGCTCAAGCAGAGTCTCAAGCGGCGTGGTGTGATGCAGGAAGGCCTCGCGTTGCATTTCACAGCGAGCATGTTTGCTGGGTTTATCTGCTCAGTCACATCTAATCCCGTCGGTTCGTTCGCCGCTCCGCCACTCAATTTATTTTTTTTACCCGTTGTGTGATTGGGCTGAAACATGCACGCGTAGATGTTGTCAAAGTACGGGTGATGAACGACAAGGAGCGCAAATTTGGAAGCGTATTGGATTGTGTGCGGACAATGTTGAGGCAGGAAGGACCAATGGCGTTCTATAAGGGGTTCAGCATGTGCTGGGCAAGGGTACATTTTATTTCGCTTGCGCTTAAAGAGCTTGAACCTATGCTAACGCTCAAATCCAGTTGGGTGCACACACAGTGCTTTGTTTCGTGGCATTTGAACGCTTACGGGCACTTTTTGGCATCGCACCTATGTAACAACACCAAGAATTCCCTATCAGACCCATTCATATCTATGAATCGTTTCAACCGAGTTCCCAATAAATTACAAAAGCCACCAACGCACTCAATGATGTGATACGGAGATGGAACTAAGACACGATTCACTACTAATCTTATAGCATACAGCACTGGAAACCTGATACACGGAAATAAAGGATATGAAAAACCGCAACCCAGACAATAAAAGCCGTGATGGTCTATGCTGTAGCCGACTAGCCCCTCTATCAGCCAACAGGTTGATCCGAAGACAGAAGGAAATGCGTACCTTCCTGGAGGCTGGCTTGCCTGCACTCTTAGATCTGGGCTTGGCCTTTGCCGACGCTGTCTTGGTTGTCTTACTGGCAGACTTGGTCTTTGCCTTAGCTGCGGCGGCCTTCGCTGCAACCTTTACAGTGGGTAAGCATCGGTCTCACAAGTAACCAATGAAGACTTGCCTTCTTGGTGTCGTTCTTCGTGCTGGTTGTCTTCTTGGTAGACGGCTTCTTCACAGTGGCAGCTTTCTTGGTAGTCGTGGAAGCCTTCTTTGTGGAAGAGGAGGGTTTCTTGGTGGTAGTGGCCTTCTCCGTAGTGGTCTTAGTCCTGCTAGTAGGTGCCTTCTTTGCAGGAGCAGCCTTCGTCTTCTCCGCCGCTTTCTTTGTAGTGGTACTCTTCTTGGGGGGCTGAGTGTTCTACATCGGATTGGGTGATGATCGATGATGGGGAAGTACGGCCGTAACATACCTCCTTGGTATCGGCAGGGGCTCTTGGCCGCTTAGGAGCAAGCTTGACCTTGCCTGAGGGGCCCTTGGGGAAGACAAAGGTCTCTTTCTCAGCACCGCGGGTAAGCGCCAAATTGAGTTGATGAAGATTCGAGGCCGACGTCATATCGAGCTTGTACTTCTCCTCGGCATACTAGAACCTAGTACATCAACAAAATGGCTGCTATAGGAGGTTGCTAAGACCTACCTTCTTGATTGTACTGCGCGAGACACCAGAGCGAGCATCCTCGGGATGTTGAACGATGGCTTCCTGTTACACAATTTAACGGAAAGATAGGTGTGAATTCATCTGTTCTGACGTACCTTGATGATATCCTTCCATGAAGGATGCTCGACAGCAGACTTGGAAGTAGACTTCCTGGTGGAGGGCTTCTTAGCTGCGGCGGGCTTCTTCGTGGTAGAGGACTTCTTCGGAGTGGACTTGGCACTACGGGACAATTTAGAACGAGTCGAAGACTTTTTCTGGACAGGCTCAGCCTCAGGTGAGGGAGAAGCAAGAGGGGATGGAAGAGGAGAAGACATCCGGATGAGGTGTTTGTTGTCGGTGACGGGTAGAGATGGAAAGGGCATTGGGGTGAAGGATGCCGTGCAACTTTATACTCCGTCACTGCTACTGGACGCGTCGTGTCACGTGTGAGGTCATGGCGGGTTTGTTGATTGCCAAACCTTATCGACCTAGCACAGCCACTGTTCTTATGTTGTCATCGTTCACATGTTCACACGGCACGGAAACGGAAACACCCCACTAAGTTCTATTCAGCTCACTGTCAGGCCTTGGTCCTACTCCATACTTTGAACACCCCATTCGTCTGCACACGTGCCTGATCTCCCGTTGATACCCACGGTTCATCATTCTTCGGTGCCTCGTCTTCATCTGGGTGATCAGAGAGTGTAAGCACCCGACCAACAATCGGTCCCCGCACATGGAGGACGCCCGCTGGGTCCCCGCCTTTTTCCACCGCCCCATCATCCACACCCACTAATTTCACCTCTATGTTGACAGTTGGTGGTCCGACGTGAGCGGGTTCTTGGTCCGATGTGATGGCAAACGTCTGCAGGTCGTGCGGGTGTGATGCCAAAACCGGCCCCGAGACAAGCGGGTGGGTGTGTGCGATGACGAGCGGTACAGAGAACGCGACACGTGCCGGTGTGAGTAACTTGGCGGGAACTGATCCACCACTGACGATAACCGCCCTTGTGGACGGCGCAGCCTCTCCAAGGACACTGCCGCGGGCGTCGTCAAAGACAAGCCTGTCCCAGAGGCTTTCCTTGGTGATGTATCCTTCGATAATACCAGAAACTTTGTGCCGCCACGCGAGAGGGAAAAGCAGGGATTTTTTCGCGTTCGATACGATCGCATTGACCACAGCTTCCATATGAGTAGGTTTCAGGAAATAGACGGTTGCTGGAGGGAGTCCGAGCAATTGCGTTGATTTCAAATCAGCGATTGGATCTTCCGAGTTCTCTGCGAAGCCTGAAGTAAGTACGAAGTGCAAAAAAAGCTGTCGAATATCGTACCAGGGGACAATTTAAAGACTTTTGAACTTCCCAAGGTGGCAAAGCTGGTTCCGTCATACAAGGCGGTGTAAGCGATTGTACGTCCGAAAGCCGTACTCAGGGAATGTGCAGAGATGATAGTGTCCAGAGCAGAAAGTGGCACGTTGGGAGGGAGGAGGGCGCGAATAGCAGTGACACCAGCAGTAATGTTCTGGTGGGTCATGTGCGCAGCCTGGACCTGATCATCGGCGTCTCGATAGAAAGAGACCGTGAAGACATCATCCGAGCCTGAACCAGAGCGGGTGAGTACAATGCAATAGAACCTGCACAAGCGGGTGACGATTACCTGGGGTGGGGCCAGTAATTGGTACCGCCTCTTTCCCCTGTGTTTCTATGTCGGTCCAATGTACAATTTTGAGGCGCTCCGACGCATGTGAGAGCACAGTCTCGTCTGCCTCGCCAACCACGACGACAAAATGATGGCCAGACTCGTTTAGATCGTAGATGAGCTCGAGAGCGTGCGAAAGAAAACTGCCGTCGACGATGACGGCTGTCGGGGGGTGCGCTTCCAGCACTGGCGAGAGGAGTGAGGGAGACGCAAGAGTCAAAGACGGGATGGAATGCGAAGCGAGGGCGAGCTCGGTGATGAGAAATTCTGCGACCGATGGTCGATAAACAGGCGGGGTAGATAAACGGTATACTGCTCACCGATACCATCGTTCATGAGCAACAGCACGTTCGACTCGCGTGTCAGACCAGCAAGGCACAGTCCCGTGCCAAGCGATTTAATACGCTCCGCAAGCTGAGCATTGGATATCTAGACGGAGATAATGGTAAGGACTTGTTGTCAACAGAACTGAGGGACAAGAAGGGTCACCTTGGTCGACCAGAGGGAGCGAGGCGCATCCGACTCGGGCTTGATAAAATCCAGGAGGGTCATAACTTCCCGAGCAGGTCGGATCGTGAACTGTACGAGGCATGAGCGAGAACTCAGCGTACATTTAGACAATGAAGATGCATACCCTGCCCATCAATCCTGTGGTGTAATTCCTGTGGACAGCACTCTCCCCTGGCATCCTGACCCTTGCAACATCGCTCTGTCTTCCTAGGAGGATCGGGTGCACCAATGACAGAGGTCTGTACAGGCTATGCAGCAAAAAAATGGACGCGGTTATGAGGCCAAGGAGGATGGTGAGGTCATCGGTTTCGAGGTATTCCGACGGAGCCATGGCGGCGTCAGATAAAAGAGACAATAAAAATCACAGGCTAAAAATCGCGCAGAGTAGATGAAACACTACAGTTACAAGCGTGAGCGGGTGGGAGGCGAAGGAAGTGAGAGAAGGGAGCGAAAAGGGGGGTTACAAACAACCAGTCAACGTTATTCAGCAAGCGCTTGGATTGCGTGGCAAAACCAGAAATGGAAGCCCAACGCGCCAATCAACCAGCTATGAGTCGGCTGGTCATTGACAGCAATCGCTGGGAGATGTAACTACGGTGTGGCTACAAACATATCTAGGCTGTGCTCTGTTCCACTGGCAGGCGCAACAATAGAATTCATGGTGGATTTCGACCCAGAAGGTGGCAACCAACTCTCGCTTCTGTGACACAACAGCATTTTGATTTGCTAGAGCATATTTCGGAAATGGTGCTAGACACTGCATAACTAATTTGAAGAAGAATGGGAAAGAAATTGACCATGGGTCTCGAACATTGGGTCAGGGAGTGTTTTCGAACCTTCAAGCTTCAAGTTCGACCCGGTCCCGATTTCGGATTCTTTTGGCTGGTGCAGTAATGTAATAATGGTACCATCACCCCGTGCCTTCCATTTTTTTCCAACCATCGCCTCATGCAGGCCTCACGTGCTACGATCCTTGGGTCTGTACGTTCAATATCGTCGAGTCTGCATGGGCTCAGTGTCAAGTTCGGTGCCCAGCTGTAATCGCGGCTGGTGCCTCACCGTGCCTCACGTTCTTCTCGATCACTTCGCAGTCATGGTTTGACACCATTGGCACCGCACGTAATGACTCAGCCTGGGAAGGGACTGCTCAGAAATGATTGCGCACGGCCTGGTCACGGAGGGCCCAATGGAGGTCGTGGCTGCGATCCTGGGAGTTCTTAATACACCGCGCCTGGAGAAGAGGAAGGATAGAAGGTGTACTGAACTGCGCACGTACGCCGTCCTTCTTTCCGGTACAAGGATTTCTCTTTAATTATACCTGTTCCGCGGCCTCAGTCTTCCTCCTTCCCTTCCCTATTGACATACAAGAGTGATGCCAGGTTGGTGGCGCCTCGAAGACAAGATTGACCTATAGTACCACTCGACGCGATCCACACAACCGGTAACATACCGCACTGTATGCGCCCTCCTTCGCTTCTACCCCCACGTACCGCCCGCAGCTGAGGGAAAGCTCCAGCCGTCATCCATGCGCTTCTTCCGGCGCCTGGCACCTGACTCACCTGTAACGCGGAACGATAACTGACGCATCCAGGTCCTCCCACCCTCCCGCTCCGGAAGAGCTCGCGTGGGCTGAAGGGCGCAGACCCGGAGGACAAGTTCCTGCGCGACCCTGTGCCACCGACACCGGCATCGGGTGCGCCTGCGCATCGAACGCCAGACGCCACGGCGGCTCTCACGCAGCGGTGTAGTCTTGGGTGCAGTCGTGTTTACGAACCGGGGTATTTATTGCCGGACCGAAGGGGCCTCGGCAGATTTTTACACCCAGGCGCCTATTGAGTATTGCTGGTACTATTTACCTTGTGCCGACTCTATTTGCCTTTAGTTGACATACGTCGTCACCAGGATCTTTTCAATCCTTTGTCTGACTCAACATAGCTTCATAGGTTTCTCTTCTTTTTCCACTACTCCCACAGGGACGCATTGGGATATTCAACTGTGTGTCGTACTTACAGTGTAGCAGTAACTATGACTATCCTTTGCTGTATTTGAAGGCTTTCGACTCGGACTCCTTTATTGGTGTAAAATAATGGTACCTCAGGCCGGTGCCTTCCAGTCTGTCAACCACTCCTTCATGTACCACAATGCCTGGGTCTGTACGTTCAAAACCGTCGGGTCTGCAAGGCCATTTGCAGTCCCCAAATCTGAACCATGGAACCCATCACTCTCGACAATCGGTTGCTCTGGGGTGCTCTTGACGTAAACACCGTCAGCGGATACCGTCGCGTCTCTCCATGGGTCACCTGAAGTATGTATGCCCCCAGAATCAGACCGGAAGAAGGGGATGAAGATAAAACCCACGGAGGCCAGTTGCAGTGAACAGCCTCTCCGCTTGGAGATAATATCCACCATAGGCCTTGTTTGTTGCGTCGACATTCGGCACTGGAGGACGGGGGAACGCTTCGGGGAACATTTGTTGGCATTGTCTCTGCAAAGATACTCAACGCTCAACCACTGTGCTCGTCCGGCAAATCTTCATGGCACTGACCTCATTATATGCAACATCGACTAGACGCGACAAGAGCGTTGGTTGCCCTTGTGGTGCAGATACTTGGAAGAACCCCATTTCGGTACAGCTATGTGCAGGATCTATCGTGTAGTTATGAACACTGGAGTTGATCAACTTACACGATCCAAAACCACGAGCGCCCAGAATTGTCAACGGCGGTACTAGTCCAGGACGATTGGTTTGTATTGTATGTACTCAGGCAATCGCTGTTACTCAGTCGGTGATCTGGGTGCATAGTCAGAGTAGGTGTGCCTACTCGATGCTTTGTCCTTCACAGCCTACAACGTGCCATGAGTACGCGACTACTCATGACTCGTCACTAAACTCACTAGTTGACAATAGTTCTTTATTGTAATTTGCCCATGCGGGGAGTGCATGTCCGAGACCCCAACCATACTCGGGTGAAGATGTGCCATTGTAAACCTCAAGCGCGTCGCAGAAATCGTAGAACGCACCGCCACGAGACACTGGCGTGAGACTTTGCCATTCAAAGAGCGGGAAACTCACTGCCCCAAATTAAATATGTGGTCACAATCCCAGAGTACCACGTACGTGCGTTGACCACATCGTCTACGTGAATAACCTCACCCATGCCGAATGAGGTTTTGAGCTCGTTCAATGCCGTTTCGTTCCCACTACCGATGACCTTGTCCCAATGCGCAACTACTTTCTGGACGTCATTCGAACAATTTTGGGGCATAAACTGTCGCACTGGCTCGAAATACTGCCAAAAATCGCTGTGAATGAAGAAATTAGTGCCCTGAGCATGGCCATATGCCGCGAGCCATACACTATACTCTGAACGACAGCAGACGATGCATAACCAGCCCAGAACACATCGGGGTGCCTGTTATGAACGGGTCAGATCCTCGAGAGATGAGGACTGGCGCTAGGAACGTACTGGTGAAGCGTGAATGCGGTCAGAGCACCTGAGGCAACGCGTCAGTGACCGAATACACAACCGCGACCGCAAGCGTACCGGAATAACTACCACCAATCAGCCCCCATGGGGCATACGTAGGTGAGACCTTGTCACCATCACCAAATGGCAAAGTCACATTCTTCGCGAAGAACGCAAGGTCATTGATTGCTTGGTCGATGGTGTGGTACTTGAAGCTTGCGACACTCAAATTTGGGTATGGGTTGGATAGACCGTAAAATCTATGCTCGATTACGATGGTCACGCCATTTTGCTGCCGCGCAATCTGGCCATTAATAGTGCGAGTCGTAAGGTAGCCCGTGTAGTCTGGGCAAGTAAGCCTCTAAGTTCACCAGGGAAACCACACCAGACGCACTTTGAGCATTAGCCTCTCCTGGCGTAAAGAGAATCATAGGACCACCTAAGAACGGAGCACACAGGAAATAAGGTAAGTACGGATGACTTTTCAATTGCTACGCACCAGGTTTGTAGAACTCCCACGACGCCCAGTAACGCTGCTTGAAGGTGCCCATCGTGGGGTGATTATGATCGACGTACTGGTCGAAATAGTATGTGGTATTCAAAGGTGGATGTTCCTTATTCGAGTGGGGGAGCCGAAAGGCATGGAACGTCAGTGAATCAGGAGCAGAGATTGCTGGCACAAGTGGTCGAAGAGGGAGACCTGGGTTGTTGTAACCGTTGGGGAATAGTCCGTACGCCAGTGACACGGAGGCAAGTAAAGGAAGGACTGCAAGCATTGGGGAGGTAGATTGTGGGGTGATGAGGTTAGCATCTCAAGTCCTTATAATGAGGACATAGACATCGGCTAGTCCAGATGGTGGCGACAAAGCGGGGCCCCAGAGAAGGCAGGAGGCTAACCCAGGTGGAAGTCAAGTCGGGCTTCGCATCACCGTTTCTCACGACGACGACTGTGGTTCTTGAGGCGACCACCCAAGTTGTTATCTGGACTCCTGCTTTTCCTCGTGTCTGGCTGGTCCCACCAAGAGTCGGGCCGAGCTCTGCTTCCATGTTTGAGAAACCACAGATGAACTTCTCAGTGGTAACCGGTAACCCGAAACATGCGCCACTCACGCCTTTCTCAATCCGATTCCTTTCACGTAAGGACTTCTGGTCCCGTAACCATGTGGTCCTGGCTCAACACTATTGGCACGCACGTAAAGATTCGGCCTGGGATGGGCGGGCTACCAGCAAATGCTCGTGGACGACCTGGCCTAAGACTCGGACATGGTTATATTCACTCAGGTCGCGGTGCATCACGCGCGCAGGTCAAAGGTCAAGGGGCATACCCTGATTCAGAAACGTGAACATTTCCTTCTATTTTATAAAATATTATGCACTATTGAAATTCTGGCTGGCAATGTTCTCCGGGACCGTATGGCTAGATGACAATTAGACAAAGATAGAACCAGACGTGAACTAGCTTACCTTCGACGTCAGCGCAGTCAACCCGGCAGAGTTCTCAGAGGTGTATCGTCCGGATTGGGGACCCGGTTTTGGTTTTGTGCCCTTCGAGAATGCATCCAAGACGGCCTTTGTAGTCGTGGGCGTAAGATCCTCCTGTGCATAACATGAGCGTCGCCAAAAGCGCCAAGTAGTTGTGCCTCACGTAGAAATCATCGTTCACGACTATCATTGGTGCATTGCTACAAGCACCTTGGCATTCCACCTCGATCACGGTGAATTTCCCGTCCTTCGTCGTTTCTCCAGGCTTAATTCCACCCAAGTGACTGCACACGGCGTTAAGGATATCTGTTGAACCACGAAGCATGCACGGTGTCGTAGTGCACACTTGCACAAAATTTTCGCCAATGGGTTCTCTGAACGTCCCTCCTGGCGTGTCAGAGACCGCCCAAGGGCAACAACGCCCGAGCGACGCACCGGTTAAACATGGTGTAGAAAGTTGCGACTTCGTAGACCCGCATAGGTGGCATTTCGAGTAGTTTTGCCACGTAATTCATGACGCTGATGCTCGTCCAACCTTTGTTCTGCCGCTGTCCGAGGTCGAGGAGGGGGATAACGGCTGCCTTCTTGTATTGGGGTGGGTAATGAGAGATGATTTCATTGGCACGTGTAAGATTCTCGGGAGAGAGCTCGAATGGGATCTGAGAAGAGGTAAGATGGAGAAGGAGAAGAACGTGAAATGAAGTGGTACCCCAGGGTTGTTGTTTGGCTTGTCCCTATGCTGCAACGTAGGCGGTACAATTAGTCAGGAAACGTCCATGGACAACGCAAAGAGACAGACCACGAAGAGGGCATCAGAGCGTCGAGCCGAATAAGTGGAAATGTAGCGCGCTGGCCGAGCTACACGAGCTGCTGAGAAATGTCTGGCGAGCTTAGCAGTGGCGAGCATCGTTGTACGATGTCCGAAAGCCAGGGTCGTCGACAAGCAGCCCCAGGCCGGGTTTTGCCGAACCAATCATGTCAAGCGTAATTATTATGTTGTAAAATCAATCATTGACCTCTTCCACCTCTCCGAAACCTCGTCTACCTTGATTACTACTCCAGCGGCCGCCTTTCTGAGACGAACCTCAGCTACGCCACCGCCCCCTTTGATGAGTATCCCCTTCTCCAACAGAGCAAAAAGCCCTTGTGCCCATTCACCCGCGGCGAGCAACAATGCCGTATGCTCCAAGCTCAACGACCGTCCGCCGTCGAGCTCCACGCACGTATCGAGTACAACGAGCGCTAGCTCTAACGCAGTTGTGAGTACCCGCGCGTTCTTGTCCGCCGCGTCACCCGACTCTCCTCCGGATTCCTCTTCGTCCTCGTGAGTTCGTGAGACGGGGCGTGTTCCCAATGTGACCGCAAGCTCCAAGCGCATCAGGGGCGACGACGGATATCCAAGCTGGCGCGTTTCGCGATGCGTGCACGAGAACTCCGAGCGTAGGCCAGGAAGTGTGATAGGACGAGGGCGTTGAGAATCAGGCCAGTCCCAGCGCCATGGTACTGGTTTAAAATATCGCGGTGCGCGGTGCGTTCTTCGCGTGTCTGTTCGTCTCGCAGGAACAACCAAAAACGATTCATTAGAGGGTAGAGGAAGCACTCTACTGCGACGTCCGTAAACTTGATCGACGCGGACCGCGTCTGAGATATGCGTAGTTGCTCGAGGAGTTGCACGGTGCTTGGTTGTCTGACTTCAGTGACTTTTGAGGGCTGCCGGATGCGTAGCTGGCGTTCACGGACGAGGTCCGGGGTACGGTCCGCATTCGCTTCGCGAGTGTTTTCGATTGCCAAACGGGCAGCGTCACGTAAGAGCTCTTGCACTTGTCTTGTTGATGAAACTAGAAGATAGCGTTGGTGCTGTACGCCTGGTAACCGCTTGCTGGGAAAAGACACCCTATCTCCTGTCAGAGGCTGGACTGCGGCCGTTTCAGGTAAAGGCAGGCAGGCTAATTCACGAGCACTAAGTGCCAGAGCGTTCAGTATCACGTAACGTTGGTCGGTCGAATATTGGTTCTTGAAAAATTCCTCCACCGCAGCCCTGCGTACCTGATCAGTGGGATTAAGTCAACCAGCGGTAGACTCACGGTGCAGCCTTTTGAGGACAACACGCGACGAGAGCATTCAGGGCAGCCTGACGCTTGGCATTGAAGCCGTCCAAGTCATAGTTATTGTGGAGGCCAACCAGAGCATGGACGAGATTGACCGCATTCTCCTCTTTCAGTCGCGCATGCACACATATGATGCATATAATGAGCACAATAGCGCAGCTCCGTCCATGAGGGACTTACCGAGCTCTGTCCCATAGCCTCGCTTTCTCCGAATGAGCTCTTCCGCCACATTCAGTGCGATTTCCACCTTTTCCACTTCTTGGCTCTCTTGGCCTGTCTTTAGCCCGGATGTGCCCCGGATCATCTCACCCAACTGCGCGAGGTACACTGGCGGTACAATCTTGACCTTTCCTACGCGCAGTGAGGGGTCCTTCTCGACTTCCGCCAGTTCCGAGAGTGTAGGGCTGGGTGACCGAGATGACGGGGCAGCATACCCAATCAATGAATCATCTGAATCGTAATCCTCAGGCGGAGAGACAAATGATTGAGACATTTGTGAAGATTCGTCCGGAAGTTCGAAAGCATCCTCTTCAATGATTTCTTCGACGGCCAGTTCCTCGCTGCTACCCGTTATTTGTACGTCCACGTCTTTGTGTCCAAGGAGCTGGCGAATATCTCTCGCCCACGGTTTCCCTCCATCGTCGCCGTCCCAATCTTTAAAATCGAGCTCTTTGCCAGAGCGGTGCGCGACTTCTTCTGCTCCCAGCATACCGCAGCGACGAACAGAGGGATCCAGATGCCCAATGTATGTTCCAATACTTCGGATAAATGTACCAGAGAGTGCCAAGTCCCGCAGAGTAGCAGAAGAGCTCGGTAAGTACGAGATCCGTGGCCAAGAATAACAGTGTCAGATCTACAGAGATCAGCGAAGGACGAATGGTACACGTCAGAATGCTCACAGCGGTGCCGCCCTAGTAAGGAATGCTTGATGTGCTCAGGGGACGTCCATATATTCAGGGTTGGGGTTAGGAACGCGGAGACGGCTACAGTTTTCAACCTGAGGCACATGTGGACTAATACAATGAGACACTTACCATTGGTATCAATCGCACCAGCTGTAGCGCCGGCGGCCCAACAGGCGTATACTCTGGCATGGCCCTCGCTCCAGTCCCGCGCGAGCATAGCTGTCGAAGTGCTATCTAACACGTACTGTTTACCTTCGGACAATCTCCCAAGGATCCCCAGAAGGAGGGTAGCTTCTCTTTTCACTAGTGCTCTGGAAGGCGGTGATGGATCAAGAGGAACGTCCGGAACCGAGATGTGTGCGAACAGGGAAGTTAAAATGCTCTGAAGCGTGAAGGAGGACGGTAAAGATTCGAGGGTTGTAGCCCAGAAGGCGGAATACAATGCTGCAGCGTTACCCCCTTTTGAAAGGCGTGCCCTGATGGTGGGGAGGGTAGACAGAAAGAAAGAATATTGTGACGGAGAGGTCGGTTTGGACGTGGGAAATGCACCGATGTTCACGAGTTTCGTGAGCAAGTAAGTGATAGATGGCATGCTTTCTGGAAGTTATCAGCAGCGAACTTTCTGCGATCAAAGCATGGCACACCGTTGGCCTGCTCTTGCGAGAGTTTCCAAAACAATGCTTCGGACCTGAGGCTTATATGAGAATAGTAGGGACCTTGTTCCAACTCTTTCGGACATTCTCCTTTTCCTTCGAGAGCATTAGCCACCCTCGCCGGAACCGACAATATACTTTTCACAACGTCCTCCCACTCAAAAATTGACTGTGAGGAAGATGGATGAGCATCTCCAAGGGAAAAGACACGAGAGTGCAAGCGATCAAGGGGATAAGCTTTCGTCAGACGAGCCAATAAATTCATTGAGTACGGTGTGAGGGGCAGAGACAAGATGGCTGCATAAGCGTGGACTGCGACTTCGCCAGCAGCCGGCTTTGCGTATGAGAAAGCATCAGGAATGAACCATTGCTCCACCAAAGACGTCAGTTTTTCTTGGGATAAAACGATCTCCCAAGTGGGAATGACATGCTCGAGCAGTGCTCTTTGAATCGGAGGAACGTGCCGGGAGATATTGACAGCTGCTGGAAGAGGAGCTGTATTGTATTGTCTGTAGTGTGGCGGGAGAACGCCAATACTATCGAGAGGACCTGATATAAGCGCGAGGAGCGTGGGCAGATCAGAAATGGGGGCTTTCAGCCTGTTGACGACATCCCGGATTTGGTCCATCGTAAGTGGTTAGGAACGGCCCGTGGTCCTTTCGACGCTTCCGACTGGCTTCCGGGAGGCCTCGGATGTCGGGCCTGCGCGCGTGGTACACTGGACGAATACAACCATGTCCGAGTCTCTGTCACAATTCAAAGCGTTAATATTTGACGTCTACGGTACTCTCGTAGTAAGGTTTGTTTTCTTCGGCCGTATTTCCTAAATTCATGGACATAGAACTGGGAAAGTGGTATTCTCACCGTGCTCTCACCACTCCTCACCAACCCGGGCCAAGAATGGTCTAAGTCGGACATACTATTCGCTTTCTCCACTATGGAGTCCGATCTTCAAGTTAAGAGCCCAACCGCGCTCTATTCTGACATATTGGCCGCAGTCTATGACGAGCTATCGCGACGCAGCGCCCAACATGGCCAACTTGACACCACAGCACCCGACCACGCGATCGTCTCGGGCTCTGGCGATCCAGAGAGAGGAACAGAGACACAATCTCACACCTGCATTGGCTCATCATCGCCCGATGCGAGTCCGAGCGGCCAGACGCAACATTCGCCCGCAGCCACCGCGTTCGCCGCCTCGCTCGCCCAGTGGCCGATCTTCCCAGACACGCCCGCGGCGCTCGCCCGCCTCTCCGCGCTCGGTCTCAAGCTCGCCGTCCTCTCGAACGTCGACCGCGCCTCATTCGCGCACACGCGCACCGCGCTCGAGCGCCAGGGCGGGTTCGCCTTTGACGCCGTGTACACGGCTGAGGATGTTGGCTCGTATAAGTCCGTATCCGCTCCGTCGACACGCGTTGACGTTGACCGCCATCTTTCATTATTGCTCGCTTACTCACATTTAGAATGTGAATACAGGCCGGACCCACGCAATTTCGAATATGCGGTGGCGCAATTGCGCGCTGACGACCCGACGCTCGAGCGAGAACAGATTCTTGTCGTCGCACAGTCGCTCCTACATGATCACGTTCCGGCACGAGCACTTGGGTTATCCTCCGTATGGATCGACCGCCCCGACGCGGTGACTTGCATCGATGGAAACGGGGTGCCGAAGGAGCGTGCGGCCAAAGAGGCATTTACAAAGTGGAGATTTCGGGACTTGAGAGAATTTGCGAACGTGGTCGAGGAAGCACGGGCCAAACCCTCATAAGATTTTTGATTCGGTCGTTACAGAGATGGTATACATGGGTAATCTGTTCGAAATCAATCGTCGCCAAATCCATCGTCCCGGCCGTAGCCACCGATACCGCCCTTCTGGAAGGTTTTCAAGGACATAACTGCTCACGATTAGGACGAAACTGAACCGAAAGACCGAACTATACTCACTTAATCTCTTCCTTCAAGTCTGAGCAATAACGGTCTGTGAAGTGTAGTTATTTAATTAGCCAGAGTGTACTGGGTCTGACGCGTAGGTGACATACCTAGAGGGAGATCGCTTTCATCGAGGCCTGAAAGGATTCGTGAATTAGGTAGGTACGTAGCAAGGGAATGTATAGGTACCAAATGGCATTTCAATTTGCTCGGCAATCCCTTCAATGCCCATGAACGTGAACGAGACAATCGTGACAATGGGTACTGTTGCCCAGCCTAATTCCTTTACTAGAACAAAAGGGAGAGAAAAGAGGTATAGCGTTACACATTGCTTGAGATGAATCCCGTCTTGAAACCAACGAAGTACGGGTCAACGTCAAATTGGGGCTGGGAAAGACAGACGTACATGACTTGGGAATCGGCGTGTTGGCGATCCGTTCCACACTCGTCAATTGATCAACTAGGCTCGAAACACTAAGAATAATCGTATGAGTCCATGACTAAAGCCTCGCGTGCTTCCGTCCTCACGTTGTGTTCATAGAATTCACACCTATGACCCCAGAGTGAGCATTAATGACAAGGGTACAGCAGTGAGCTACATGATAACGTACCGGCCGGGCCAACAGTTTCCAGCAAACCATCTTTCCTGAAAGCGAACAGCATTCTCGTGAGTTCATGAGCGATGCTTACGTGATTTAAAAATCATGTTAGACTTTGCTAGTATTTATTTAGAAATAAATTCCTCACACAAGAGGGAAGGGCATGGAAACCTCCGTGTATTGTTCGAAGTCAATTGCGCTGTGCTCCCTCAGCCCAGATAAGAGTGGCGATTTGGCCGTGTAGATCTTGTCTAAGCTTCTTTTGACTCTCACGCGCTTTGTTGCAGCTGGCGTCGTGGAGCCATCTGTGCTCGCACCTCTCAATGGGCTGACCGACCTCGAGTTGCCGGAACTCGACGCATTTTCTGTGGCGGAATTGTAGAACGTCGAAATCGAACCCCTGCGCGACTGTAGGCGGGATTGCTCCCGCATAAACGACGCAGGAAGGACGCCCACGTAGTCCTCCCAGTCCAGGCCGTCCTCTTCGCGCAAGTAGTGCTTAACTGCGTACACAAAAGAGAGGATCAACTTCAGTGCATTGGTTTTACGACGGCGCAGCTGTAGAGGTGTGATATCAGTCGACGGTGTCTTGCCACTAATGTCGTCGGTGGGGGGTAAAGCCACTTGAATCCAGATTAAGCGCGCAAGGTTGCGAGCCTACAAAATCACGTCAGTAAGCCAAATTGGGACACATGTGCAAACGCGCCTGCGATGTGATCGAACCGAAAGATTTCCGGCCTTCATAATAGCGGTCATAAGATGTTCTTGGCGTCAATTCATGAGCATAATGCATTTGAGAATAGACGCGCCACTCACCCATTCCTGGACATAAACGCTGTCTAAAAACCATGATGAGCAGTAGTATCCACATTTGAGACGTACCTGAAAACCAGAATAAGCCCAACCTAACCTCGTTTCACGCCGTTAGAAACGCAAGTGTCTTCCATGATGGGTCACTCACGACGACAGAGAGAAGTGGCGTGACCGAGTTGGTCAACATAACGGGCTGACCCTTGTCATAGGCGTATACAATAGCCGCAGAAAAGAGGGTGACAGTGAGCACGGGACCGATGATACGGTTCACGATCTAAGGTAGTCAGGTACTTAGCGCGCGCCAGGTATCACTGACGGGAACCAGCATACGCTATTCTTGAGACGGAGGACATCCGGGATCCAACTGTACTGAAAAGGCAGTGGAAAATGTAAGCCTCGAACTCAAGACCAATGTCTCTTTGGGGGCTGCCACCTTGCGCAGTTGTTTTCTTGTGAGTAGCTTGCGCTGCTAAATGGTCGTGCGTCGACTTCAGCGGGTTTTCACGAAGCACTAGAAAATACAATACCCTTGAAGGTGCACTGGGGGAAAGCGGCATCACAACTTTGTTCGTGTTGCTGTTGAAGCTGCGCCACCACACTGCGCTAGTGTGGCCCATCCGCATGTTACGTTACGTAAGGGGATAATTCACATGTGATGTGTGACGTGAACGAATTATTCTGGTGTCACATATCTGATTACAAACCGAGATTACAGTACAATTATGCTACACGAAACACGACGGAGAGACGCAGGCGACGGGTTTATTACAAGGAACAGTTTACGGCCTATAAACTCAAGGAGAGCGCAGAAAAATGGTAATGGGGGGGTATCGCGACGATGCCGGGTGTTTTCACTGAGATACTGTACCATCGTAGTGGGACGCAGTTGCCGACTCAGCAAGAGGATGAGAATTACCAGCTGCGGAATAGGGAAATTCGGAAACGAAGAACGGTCTAATCACTGCTGGGGGAGCGAGCTCTAGGCCACCAAGGGTGCTTGCTATGTTTCCCTCCTGAGATACACACGAGTAGGCAACAGAAGACGCCCGAAGCGGGAGCGCTGAGTCACAAGAATAAGAAAGGCGACGAGGTAGATGAGCAAGGTGAGTAATGTCTTGTGTCGTCTGAATTGAGCCACGGCAGCTTTCGGGACCAAGTGGCAATGGTTGAGGAGAGGAATGTTCGATGCTAGGGTGGAAGGATGCAAGGGGCGAAGACGGGAACGAGTAATTCTGGGCTCGACATGTGTTAAAAGGGCTGGGTTTGACAGAGCTATACATTGAAGCCGCCGGGAACAAGTGAGAAACAGGATGAGTTTCGTACTGGCTGAGCGAAGAATGGCAGGCCACAGGTTGAAAAAAGACGGAGTCTCTCTCTGAGTAACGCAGCTGCTGACACGCCAATCGTTTATCGTATCGAATCACTTGAGGTGGGAATTCTGGGGTGTGGGTGATCTGATCGAGCGGGGTAATAGGATCGCCAGTCTGACTATAACAGCTGAGGTAGGGAAACTCGTTCCCTGAGAGAGTAAGTGAACTCGCTTCAAATCCATAACCAGATTCCGAAAACGAAGAGGGAGCCGTGGGAAGATCGAGCTGAAAGCGTGGGTCAGCAACGCCGGACGTCATTCGCCTGCGAGACAGCGCTCGAGTAGTTCGGTCAGGAAGATCAAGCGCCGGACAAGGCCATATATTTTCTTGGTCACTACGCCGGGCTGAAACTTCGCTCTCAGAGTCGCCAGAGACAGAGAGATGTAAGTCTGTTGAATCGAAGAGCCTGAGCGCCAGCTGGTTCGTTTGAATAGACAAGCTTGAGGTGCTAGAGCGAAAAGAATCTCCAAGCTGCTTGGCAGACGGGCTTGGGCTTGGGCTAGGGCTAGACTCGAAGCTTGCGGGACCTGTGAGTTGATAATAAACTACTGTGCAGATGGTAAATAGGTTACTCAAACCTAGTAAAGGAGGCGTCTTCGGTGTGACAGATGTGGGAAAAGTTGTTCCTTCATATCCATCGGTGAGATTGACCAACATTTCAGGGGCAATCGGTAGTTGAAAGTCTGGAAGGACGAGTAAAGCATCTGCCACTGGTCATACCGGTCAGTCCAACATCGCTTCAGCTTCGGGTCCCTGGGTCAACATACTCGAAGGATCGTCTTGATGAGTCCGCCTTAACCTTTGAATGCGACTTGAGATTTGCTTTCGCGTACGATTCTTGCCTGTCTTCTGCATTAGGTACTGTTGAATCAAGCTGGCATCGACCCAGGCTGGTGTTGCTCGAGCCACCCGCATGCATGGGCCGTATGCGTTGTCTGCCCATTGGTGGATAGACATTGAGAGCTATGAGTACATTCGTAGGTTTCAGAGCATTATTGTGTACTTGGCGGTCAAAACAATACCTTCAATGAGGGCGGCGTTCAGCTCTTCATCCCATATGGCTT
Organism: Lactarius sanguifluus; assembly: GCA_021527775.1. Taxonomy (NCBI): domain Eukaryota; kingdom Fungi; phylum Basidiomycota; class Agaricomycetes; order Russulales; family Russulaceae; genus Lactarius; species Lactarius sanguifluus. Next base: position 229,562 of record JAKEYF010000022.1, on the reverse strand, counting down.
CGTTTCCGCCTGGAATGCAACGAACGGAACGATTGCCCGTGCTTTTCCCACGTGCTTTTTGGGGTGTCGCCGTTGGTAAGGAACGTAGCATGGATTGATGCTTGAACGTCAGGTATTTGTTGCTTTTGAGGGTCCTAAATGGGTGAGGCGGCCAGTGGCGGTTCCTATCAAAAGCTTCCAAGAAAGAGTGGTTTCACGAGTGGCAGATATAGTGCATGTGACCAGTGCGACGAAATTGCTCACAACACGTGATCGCGTCGGGGCTCTAACTTAACTATCATACACTCGCCACCAACACCTAGCTGTATGCGTGTAAACTAATGTCTAGCACAAAACAGGCCGTAAGAAATGCCGCGACGGCCCTCAAAAAGGCTGCAGATCCCTGGAGTAAGGAGGGTCGCGTAACTGCGGACCGTGTCGCCTCAGCAGCCATCTCGGTGGTGATTATTAACCAGCAGTCTTTCCGAAAGGACAAGGAACCCTGACCTCTCCATGTGCAGATAGATGCTACTACACTCAGCCAGGGTGTACTGGACATGCTGTCCGCGTTACTGCGTCGTCCGTTTGCTGAGCTGTATTCGACCCATCCTGGAACGTCCCTCCGACTTTCAGCAGCCATTCTCGCTACAATAATTTACGATAGGATTGTTCCCTCGTGGAAATCCGGGGATTCTCAGAGAAAAAATGACTGGGAACAAGTAGCAACAGTTTTGCTTGCCGGAGTGCAGGTCCGCATTTTTCTTGGGTCCAACCTTACGGTCTTACTCACATCCGTCCCATAGGATCACGTGGAATGCCACAGTGACGGTTGGAACTAGTTCCTCATCATTGAATGGGCAGCTCACCCCCTGTCAGACAGAGTGAAAACGATGGTGGCTCAAGCTTTCTATTCAATTCTGTGCAACGCGTTCTTTTCCGCATCAACTCCCGTCCCGTTAACAAAATATTCGGTCCCACTCCGAGTATCCGTGAGTATCCAGCGTGTCAAGGAAACGCAGGCTTACAATCAACCCTCGTATATGCGCGAATTTGTTCGACCAAAGGCGTACTCCCTACTTTCCACGACGGCTGATAGTTGCCTTGAGAATAAGGACAAACTACGGGATAAGAAAATCCTTGGAGGGTGAGTAAATACTGCAGAGGGCGAGCTACATTTACTTGTGCGTCATAGGACAAGGCTAGGGCGCGTTATTACTATGACAAAAGGTGTGTCCATAATTAGTCGTGCCGCATCGGTGATCTGAGTGTGCCCTGGCGTCAGATTACTTAGCTCTGGAGCAGCTTCTCATATTGTTGGCGTACTTACTACCCCATACGTCCCATACAGTGGGTAGGGTGGTGGGCCGACCAGAACGCCTCCGATTCCTTCACGATTGTTTCGATGAAAGCACCGAACTGGGGAAGGAGTTAATTGACCTCCTGAAATATGTGGCCTCACCGGACTGGGAGATAACATCAGACAAAATTGTCGACATTCTAGCTCGGGATATCGCAGTGTACGTGTTTGTAAAGCACGATGAGAATGCGACTCGCTCACGTCGAGCCAGTGCCCAGCCTTTCGTGATGAATAGTTTTGCCCTACGCGGGGTATCGGGTACACGACTAAGTCCTGTACATAGGTTTTACCTAGATAAGACCACAATCCTCTTCAACTGCGAGGACGAGGCGCGGTTTCACCTCTATTGTTGCTACTCGTTGCTGATTGCCGTCGGTCAATAGGACGGCAAGATTGAAGGAATGCACGTGCCATACAGTAGTGTGGAGCATGTCGATATCTCGAGCTCTGGCATCGTTGCGGCGCAGCTTGCGCTTCCCCCTCTATGTCATGACTCTCTTCAGATGCTCTCCGATGGTGCGGTGATCCAGATGACAGTCGCGCATTCTCCACCAGATGTACAGCGCTTCGCGAGGACTCTGAGAGCCAGGGGAATGGTAAGATGCTACCACACTATTGGGCTGAGCGTTGTATTTTCTGATGAGCTACAGACGAGCCGGATTAAATTGGACGGACTACTGATTCGAAATGCGGCTGAACGAATATCGATCAATAGATCTCCGACTCGATTGGAATTTGATCTTAGCGCCAAGGGCAGCGCTTCTTACCAGGTCCGTCGGGCGACTTCTAGTGTCGACCAGCTTATGCGATGTAAACCATCTTTTCAATAGAGTAAAGTTAAGGTGATCGAGGAAGGCGGTTCGTCCGGTTACCTCTCTCCTCTTACCACGGCTTGACGTCGTCGTTTTATTCTTTCACACGCATTATCATTCAAAAAGTATTTCAAGCGAGCGATCCTGGAGATGATATTGTTTCCTATCCTGAAGATTGTGCCGACGAGTTACAACATGAGTTCCCTTTGCCGGTCAAAGAGTGTCCCCCTTCCCCCGCCCTGCGACGTGTCCCCGCCACTATCACCACCCAGAGTGAAAAAATCACTGATGACGGGGGTTGCAATCACGTTTCTCCGGCTTCCCGTCCTCGGTTACCGGATGTACACGAAAATCCCCAACAGTGTTCGACCACCGCGTCTCTTGCTCTTGGTCCTCCTTCTCCTCCTGGTTGCCTTGACGGTCCTTCTCTGCATACTCCTGGTGCTTCTGGTGTTGCTCACCAGTGTTTCGATCTCGATAAGCATTCTCTTGTTCATTCTCCTCCCTCCGAGCACTCTCAACACAGTTGTCATTCCAATAAGGAACTCAGTGACGCAATATTTGGCGCAAGCGACGAAGACCTGTCTTCCCTCTCCGATGCTGACTCTGTTCTCGGCACTGTCCGGGCTTCAGCAGAGCTTGTTCAAACGCGGCGGGCCCGTCGTGAAACAGGCAGCTCCAAACGTTGTGCCCTTTCCCAGCGTCTTCGTAGTACCCCCTTGTCTACCGGGCCCACCCCCGCCGTCCCCTCCCTTGGCCCAACCCAGGACGCTGCGGCGGAGCAAAAGCTGGCTCCGGTGGTAAAGGGGTTGCGAGTTATGTCTCAGGATACCGTGCGCGAGGAGTTATTGGAGGCTGGTGGCCGAAATCCTGCCGCATTGGCGAAGAGGAAGAAAATTTTGATTGAATCGGGAGATGAGCTCCAAGCCACGAACCTGGTCACGCCCACGTTGAAAGAGTCGCCTCTGCCTATGTCGAACAAAGGTCCTAAAAACGAAATCTCCCAGATAAAGAGGCGCAGCCACGCAGTTGTTGCGGCCCAGGCCGGTAGAACCGCTGCCGAAAGACCCAAACGAACTTGCGTACTCTCGACAGCGAAAATAAAGGCTGGGCTGAAACCTCTACCATCTGCTGCCCCGGATCGACCCGATCTCGAACAGGTTAATGCCAAGAAAGATCCTGCTGAAGGTACGCCTCGAACCTTTCTCCCCGGGCCTAGTTCAAATATGAAGTAGGCGATGGCGAAAGCGCAGATGGTAACAGGTTGTCTGTTTTATGATCTTGGGTTCTGATTTACGTTGTTAGATGAGTCTCAGAAGGGAAAGCCGGCTAAGACGGCTGCCGAAGAGCGGGTTACCGCTAGAGCGGTCCAGCTAAAACGCCCGAATACAGAGAGGGACATACCGTCGGTCTCTGATAACGCCAAACCGCGAAAACGAGCACGCGTGGACCGCGAGAATGTTGCGTCGACACGTAAGAAACCTACCAGGAATAAGAAGGGCACTTCCGTGAGCAAGCCCGAGTCACCAAGAGTGCAGAAGACGTATCGCCGTCGGCAGAAGGCAGAACGATCTTCTCCTGGTCGCCCTGCCAATCGTGACGTAGATTATGATGAGGTTCCTCCCTCCACTGTCCAGTTAGGCTCACTCATAGCCAACGAACGCAAGTCGCCCGCTACGCAGACCGCCACCGCTGCGCCAATCCCCAGAGCCCCACGCAAAGGCAAAAATGGGAAGATCACACCACCGGTGGCGAAAACCAAGCCAACGGTTGAGGTACCTAACGATAAGGGACGTGCAAGCAAAGGAAAACTCAAGGAGTGTGACCCTCGTACTCAGATTCAATGTCCTCCCTGCGGCGAGTGTACTTGAGGATGAGGACCCCATTCAATCCTTCTCGTCGTCTCCGCATTCCCCGTCACTCATGCCAGTTGATATGGTGAAGGTACTCAACGCCCCCATCCCTATGGATTGCCAATCTTACTTTTGTAGTCTGCACTAGAAACCCGAACTACAAGCGATGCTGAGGTCCCCTCCGGGTCTCTGCCCGGAGCCGAGTCGCACGCAGAGACAGTCGACACGGCACCCAGTGCAATTGCGCAGGTAAGTATACTGGTTGTCCGAAATTCCCACTAATGACGTCGTGTTAGACATGCAACCCGAAGAACGAGGAAACAGAAATAGAATTCGAGAAAGATACACGGACGGCCGGGTCTTCCTGCGATACCGCATTGCAACATTCAACTGCCCTGTCTCAGCGAGAGCAGCCCCAGCCTAGCACCGCAACTCGGCCAGTCAGCACCTGTAGCACTTCGGTGTCTCCTCTCCCCCAGGGCTTGGTCAGACCCTCTACGCCTGGTGATGTCTTTGACATTGCGCCCTGCGACAATAGTCCCTCCACAGCTGATCGGGACGATAACAACACCCGAGGAAGCTCGAACCCCGTCACCGATCTTGACTCCGTAGTCTCGATTGATGGACCCACCATCGCTGTCGAGGTATGATAGTCTATCACATTCACGCGCCGATATCTCACCGGGTTGTAGCAACCTTCTGTGGAACAGAAGAAAAATGCTGACGCGACGTTCAGTGTAAGCAAGCGCGAGCGCTTACCACGCCGATACACTCTACTAATACACTGTATAGCACATGCCAGTGACTATTGACCTAACGGGCGATACCCCATCTCCTATGCATTCACCAAGGTCGGGGTTATCATGTTTGGGGAAGTCCCCCTTCTCCCACCATGTTGGCACTCGCTCCCCTGTGGTATCAAGGGACGGTACCAGCGAAAATACGGGTTCAAGCGTGCTCGATCTTACCGACACGAAGTATCGAGACTTCGATGTACCGCTGGACTCTTCGTACTGCCTTCCGTCTACTAGAACTTCCTTATTGAAGCGTTCGCCAACACCACCGCCTCGTACGAAGGCCAAGAATGTCACTTTCGCACTCCCCCCCGAGGAAGTGGACGAGGAACAGCTAGAGACGCTTGAAGCGCCTATGGAGGTCATTGCCCCCGTAACCCAGAATGAAACGGACGAGCTCGAATATCTTGAGTTGGCATTTGAACCGCCGCGAGGCAATGGATCGTCCTCTAGTGTCGATGATCTGGGCCCGCGACTCACCACTAAGCCCCAAGCAAGTCTTCCTTTTCCGACTTCTTACTACCGGGTGGGAAAGGCAGCTGGCTCCTCGTCACTGCTCTCTTCCCCCGTTGCCTTGAGACGGAATCGTTCGAGCCCCTCTGGAGCAACCTTATCTACGGCAGCTGATCCCAATAATAGGCACTGCACACGGGAGGCTTCGCTATTGCCAGCCATAGTCGAACCTATGGCGCGAGGGGATTACCTGGACTCGATCATGGCGGTGCGTCACGGTACGCAGAACTTAGGGAGATACGATCTGAGTTGGTGTCTTTGTCTAGTTGCTCGACGAGATTCACGCCATCGTCAAAAGCAACGTTCAGTCTCGTTTCGACAGTGTCACTAACGATGTCGCTAAACTGCGCAGGCAGATTCTAGCGCAGACACAAGCCGACATGAGTGCATTGCTCGACGAGTAGTGCGTGTATTTGTCATTGTGTATCTTCGCGTCTGACTTTGACCAAATACAGCATCGCGGCATTCAACAATCTTGTAAGTTTGGAGGCGAAATATGGCGCTTTCTCGAAGAGACGAATCGCAGCTTTTACCCAAGCCCGGAATGCCAATGCGCAGGGTTTAGCCTCCCTGCGCGCGCAAATCCAGGCGCACGACCGCACAACGCAAGTGTACCTCCAGCGTGCTTTAGTTATCGATCCGTTACCTGGGGCGGTTCGACGTTGGCTGTGATGACAATGCTGGCTTCTCTCTCTGGTCTTATCTCTTGTTCTTTCTGTTTTGCTCCCCTGTGCCGTCAACGCTGGTCGCTCTCGTATGATATCTCGTGTCTCATGATATGCTGTTTCGCTCTTGCGCTTTCCCCTTTTATGTCTGTCTCGTACCAATCGGACTTCGCATCAATATGTTTCGCTTTCTCATGCATTTTGCTCTATCACCTGTTCGGACTCTCTTCTCCGTGTTCCGGACGCTGCTCTACTACCCCTCACCGTAATTACGGGCCGAATGAACTGTATGCTTATTCACGTGAATTGATGCCCGTAAAGCTGCGTTTTTTCTTTCTGGGAATCGCGAAGCCTGATGGAACGGTCAAAAGATGGTCAGTAGATCCGCGGAGTAAGGGGCGGACCACGCAAGGATTGCGGAGACCGGAGACGTAAATGGTGCCGATGATTCCGCCGGAGGCGAAGACCACGTGTATGTATGACGCAGCCTAGTTTGTCCTTGGTGTTGGAGGAAGGGCGAGTACCACCAGACTGTGGACGATCTGCAAGGATAAAGAAATGCATAAAGTTTTCGGGTCACTAGCAACGGTACTACACAGCAGGCAAAGTTGCAGATGATGTTACATCGGGGTGCCAGGGGATGCGGATCGGGGGGAATTACGAGAAGGAAAGCAGAAAAGGCGGGATCTAGGACAGAAGGAGATTATTGGAACCCCAGATTGCGGCAGGCGATTTCGGAAGCAGTGCGAGATTGTGACGGAGGTACGGGCGAAATAGTAAAGAACCGGATTTGGTGGGATCTACGAGCATGTTGAGCTGTACGAAACTTTGGGGTCAAAAGGGAGGGAGGAAGGACGAAGAAGGGAGGTATAGAGCCGCAGCCTCGAGGGTGAAGGGAGCATTGAGCCCGAAAAAGGAGATGGTTGGCGGGGAGATATTGGCCTGTGGCACTGGCGGCGTCTTTGTTGGTCCGCTCGCTGCCCACGACGACGAGCCTGACACACACTCGCAGGCAACCGAGATGCCTGGCTTCGACCCCGTTAGAGATGCTGTCCTCAACTCCCCTATCACACGCTCCCCGACCCTACCTCGTCATCAGCCGCCGCTCTCGGCCTCCCCAACGACGTCTGCAAATAATGCCCCCGCGCCCATCGCCCAGGCCCCTCGTCGCGCTACCGTCGCCGCACTCCTCAATGACACCCCTTCATCACCCTCCTCTTCCTTTCACCCACTACCCCAACCTGTGAGAGCCTCTTCGCTGGCGCACATTCTCCACCCTAATCCACCGGACGACCCTCCTCGCTTCCCCTCCCCTGAGGATAAACTTTTTCGTGTGTCGTCCCTTTCCCGCCTTCCCGGTGCAAGCACCTCCCCAGATCTCATCAAAGTTTCTTCACTATCATCGGGTATCTCCCATCCTACCGCTAGTCTTGCCTCTCCACCGCAGTCAGACTCCCTCTTCTCGCCCACCACTGAGCGAGCGACTAGCCTTTTTACACCTACCGTTGAACAACGGGGACTTATATTCCCCATTGCCACCCCGACGTCGCCCACCAGTGTTCGTTCCAACCTTTCTCGCCCTTCTACCTCTTCCTCGACCTCACACCGGCCGCCTCCGTCGCCTGTCATGCCCCGGCAACCAGCACCCGCACCCCGTGCACGCTCACCAACCCCTCCCCGGCCGTCTTCGCCCCCACCTAAGCCGAAGCCATTACCATACAATCCTCGCCGGAGGACCCCAGCTGGCTCTGTCTTGGAACCCCTTACACAAGATGAGGTACATTTCTACCACACTCGACTTGGGACTGGCACGCGGCGTCTCGCCAAACGCAAACGCAGCCCTTCATTCGAGCCTCCAAGCAGTCAGCCTCCCCAAAAACGGTCCCGCGACACTGGCCTTGTCATGGATCATTGTACGTCGACATGCCCGTTACCCTAAAATGTTATGGTTAATTTTACGGGTTGGCTTAGATAACGCGCGACCAGAGGTAGGGATCGAGCAAAGGCGCGAATCACGGATTATTGGCCTGCGCAATTTCAATAATTGGATCAAGTCGGTCTTGATCACACGTTTCGCACACCCGGTGCTCTCCAAAAGCGCCGTTACAGACGGGGGTGGCGGGCGTGGTGGTCGCGGAGGCTTACGCGGTAAGGTGTTAGACTTGGGGTGCGGCAAGGGTGGCGATTTGAACAAGTGGAGCAAAGCCCGGATTAAAGAATACGTCGCCCTTGGTTGGTACTCTTCGCTCTTCTGGAATCTCCTATTCGCTTACCGGAGCGCCTGCCGCTAGACATTGCCTCAATCTCAATCGATCAGGCGCGAACACGCTGGGAGTCACTGCCCCGGCCGACACGCTTTGATGCATCTTTCGCCGCACTTGACTGCTACAATGAACCCTTAACACGTGGAATTCCACCGGCGAAGTTGGCACAACCGTTCGACGTCGTCTCGATGCAGTTCTGCATGCATTATGCATTCGAGAGCGTGGCCAAAGTTCGCTGCATGCTCTTGAATGTAACGCGCTGGCTGCGGCCTGGTGGGGTGTTTGTTGGGACGATTCCCAACGCAGAGCAGCTCCTCATGCGGTTGGACCAGGTCCCCGCTGACTCACCTGAGCTCTCCTTTGGCAATTCGGTCTACTCGATCAAGTTCGAGTCACGTGAACCGCGACCTCTATACGGCCACAGGTATTCCTTCTTCCTGCAAGACGCGGTGGAGGACGTGCCGGAGTATGTCGTCCATTGGGAACCTTTCGTACAGTGAGTCCATGTCGATCGTCCTCCGTCCAATTACCCATTCGGTTTTCCAGAATCGCGGCGGAATATGGCCTGCATCCCATCTATAAGAAGGAATTTCACGATGTGTTCGAAGAGTTCCAGGAACACTCTGAGTTCAAGCCACTGCTCCAAAGGATGAATGTCATCGACTCAAACGGCGAGACCGAGATGGATGAATTTCAGTGGGAAGCCGCTAGTCCGTCATCTTTTCTCTTTATAGAGTGCTCTCAGTTCATTGGTTCAACAGATATATATATCGCATTTGCGATGGGAAAACGCTAATACCGGGCGGGGCCTGGCCCTCATAAACTGAATATGCTATTGTAAACCGCAGATTGGCGGATATGCGACCCTTTTACGCTACGTAACGGACTGAAGCCGTCTGCTTTTATTCTCCTGCTAGAGTTGCTTTGTCTCTTATGTGTACGTGATTGCCACAACGATGCTACCTTTTTGATATTCTCGAGGCAAACGGCATGGTGACTCCGAATACTACTTCACTTGTGTGAGGAAGGCTCGCGTGGGGCGGATCACTCGCCACTCTCCAGCCCTTGGGTGGCCACGATTGTGATCAACGCGCAGCATTAGTAGCGTCAATAAGTTTGCAAGCGAAGTGCGACCGGAACTTGTACTTCATGGCAAGCTGCTCCGTCTGTCGTCCCTCGAGGACACGAGTTGTGTTCATCCTTCTCCCGCCGTGCTTCTCTCGACGGAGGTACACTCCCAGGGAGTAATTTCTCCCCCCGCCCCCCTCTCCTCCCACGCATAGCCTCGCAGAAACCCCTCTTCTTTGATCATCTTCTGATTGTCATTACCGTCTACTGTCCGCGCGCAAACGGCATGGCTAAATTCGTTCACCAACTGATACCCCTTTTCATTCTTGCGACCCTCCTGCTGCCGCTCCCATTGAGTATACTCGAAACTCGATCCGGCTCCAACAACCCCCGATCCGCTACCGATCTACGACCACGTTCCGATGGTCGCGTTCGATGTTCGTGCTGTATGTGCGTCTGTCCACCACCCTCCAGGTGTTAGGATCCCACGTACGCATGAGAATTATTTTTTTTGCAAGGTTATTTTTGCGATGTTGCATGACACGGCGTGGCCGCCGCCCATATACTTGTGATCGCCGATCAGGAAAGAAAGGTACCGGATCTGTGAACCGTCAACCGAGTTCGAAGATAATCGAGGGTCATGAACTCGTCAGGGTTGTTTCCTAGTTCGCCGTGCTCAAATTCAAACCCTCAGAAAAATAGCAGTAGATTCATTCAGACGCTTTCAGGATAGGTAGCAGTACACAAGAAAGACATTGTGCGCATGTAAATACATAAATAAAACCGGCATAATGGCTCACATACGGATCGCAGTTAGACATCATTACAGTGTTCAGAATTTAACAACAGCGCAAAGGCACAGGACATAACCACATGAGACAGGAAAGGGACGGGTGGCCCGTGGCCACAGCAATATGAGACGGGGTTTCCAGGTGCGACAATGCGGAAGCTCAGGTGCGCCTCGTAGACTGCGTGACGAACAGTCAGAAACAACAAAGCGGAGATCACGAATCAGGGTACAAACCTTCGCGGTACGGGATGTAGTACCCGCCTTCTTAGTCGACGCAGCCTTGGACTTTGACGCCTTGCTGGCGGTGGCTGCTCCCGTGGCAGCCTGCACTCATGTTCAATTTAAACCTAGCAAAGCACGAGCAGACTTACTTTCTTAGCAGTCCCCCTGCTGGTGCTGGACTTGACCTTTTTGTCGGCAGGCAGTTTCTTGCCGGCGTATGTCTTCTTGAGGGCAGAGTCCGCCTTCGTTGTAGAGGACCTCCCTGCTGGCTTTGGGGGCTTGGTAGCGGGGACCTGTTTCTTAACTGCCTTAGTAGATGGCGCGGCCTTTGGAGTCGTCTTCGTAGATGGCACTTTACGGCCACTGGAGGCTTTCGTTGTGGCTGACTTGGTCGTTACAGTCTTCGTCTTCGATCTGGGCTTAGTTGCAGGCTTTGGGGCAGTCTTCGTGGTGGTAGTCTTAGTCTTTGAAGCGGGCTTGTTCTGTAGCGCCAAATGAAGGGGAGTACCGAAACCCATCACAACAGGAACTCACCTCTTTCGCGTCATCGGCAACTTTAGGAGCTTTGGGAGCAAGCTTGACGCGTCCAGACGGGCCTAAAAAATACTAAGCTCAAGAAAGAGTAGACTACAAAAATTTGTTGTAACCTTTGGGCAGCGAGAAGACGTTTTTCTCGGCACCAACAGCAATCGCCCTACTAAGCTGGGTGATTTGCGCATTTCCTATCTCCAGCTTATACTTCTCTTCGACGAATCTAAAGTACCTTTGAGTCTCCGCTATGAGATAATTACATGAGATAGGAGCGAACTTCTTGATTTGGGGGCGAGAGACCCCATGACGCGCATCATCGGGATGGGCGGTAATGCACTCCTGCATGAGCGATATAGTAATTAGTCTTCACGCACACATGATTTTCATAGACAAAAGGGGGCGAAGACACGACTGTAGACGCGGGTAGCGCGGATGCAGCGTGTGGGAGCGACGCACTGGCGAGAGAGAACGCCGCGCGGCAAAGACCGGAAGTCAAGTCTACCCCTTTTTAGGAAGACGATGAAGAAGACAACGACGTAGAGCCCAGTGAGGGACCAAAACGCTCCAGGTACCAGCGGGAGGGATACAGAGTAGATTACAGAAATTATAAGCACCTTGATCATATCGGTCCAACTGGGATGAGTTGGAGCAGACCTGGCGGTTGCCTTCTTTGGGGCTTTAGAAGTAGATACTTTCTTCGCGGGAGCCATGACTATTGAGCACACGAAATTTGCTGGGATTTACTCTGTTATGAAGGACAGATGCTGCTTGAAACGCCAGGAGCTGAATTAGCAGAGAGGACGAAAGCAACGTTGAAGATGGTGGTTTAAAGGAAAGAGACGTTAAAACTCCGGCACGTTTGTGTGTGGTCAACAAACTCTACTCTTAGATCACGTGAGTCTTGGAGCCCTCTTGCTCAAATACTTATGAGAGACCGTGCACTTGTTGTGGCGAGTGAGAGGGTGTGCGGGTGTGGCTGAGAGAGCAGACTGCGATGAAGCTAAGATGTCGGGTGAGTTGGAAGACACAGGGCGAAGATTACAACAGATGAACTCTAATCGGACCGGTTGTAACCGATGGTGCGTCTTCCGAGCACATTATAAAGGGTCCACAACATAGTCTCTCCGTTTCCAAAGTTAACTACCAGTGTTGTAGTAGCTGAGAAGGTGAGAGGCAGAGTGGATGACGGTGTGTATGTGTGAGCCACCCAGGTTAGACGCGTCCAAAATTGGTGCTGCTTTAGATCTCAGATCTACTGTCCAAACTCCCATTTCGGGGATGATAACGTAATCGCACTCTTGCCCTTCCGCATCATGTCCACCACCATACCGCCTCCTTTGCGTGCGGCTGCTCGCTCAGTCTATCGCGATCTATGGCGCGCTTCTTCAACGACATTCTCGGGTATAACATTTTACTTTCATCTAATCACACCGTGACTCATACTCGCGTCATGACGTGGCAGGTGACCTACCCGTACTCTCAGGTTTGACAGGGTTCTCGGAGCGGTCCCTTGTCTCTTGCTTATGCAACTGTATAGCGTTCCGACAGAAAATTAGAAAAGATGCACTGGATCAACGTGCTGTTAAAGACGAAGAAGTCTTTCGTAACAACTTGAATATTGGTCGAGAAATTGCAGTTTTCCTCAGGAAAAATATCGTTCAGGCGGAGCGTTTGCAAAGGATTCCTGGAGAGGACGACAAGGAAACGTACAGTACGTGCAAGTGGCCTTTCTTTCATACCATTTTATAAAAGCTCTTCCGCTAAATGTAGAAATCCGGATCACTGAGCACACAGAGCTCGGGGATAATTCTACTATAAAAGACCCAGAAAATATGGTGGAAATGCCCAGAAGGCAGCGCAGGAAGGAGAAAGTAGCTTCCGAGGAGTGAGCTGACTGCACATTGAGTTGTGTCTTGGTTGATGAGCTATAACACAGATGACTCATTAGTACAGAACCTTGGGGTGACGGCGCTCCATTCTCCGTTGCCCCAAGATTTTATTCCCAAATGAAAAGAGCGCACAAAGAACGAGCTATGCCAGTAATTAATGAGGATGATATAGAGGAGTCATTTGTCCGAGGCGTGTGCTATGCAGTAGTGCATCATCTTGAATATCTGACATGCCATACAGGCGGTGGCCCTGGTGGGCAATCAATAAACAAGACCAGGAACAATGTTCAGTTGTTGCATAAGCCTACAGGGATCCGGGTATCATGCCAAGAAACCCGGTCCTTGGAGCAGAACAGAAAATTTGCGCGACGAATCTTGTTGGATAAGGTCTAGTTGCATTTTTTTCTCTCTTTCCCGGAGTCTGTAATGACCAAATCGTACAGCTCGATAAGATTAGTAATCCTGGTCTATCGAAAGGTGAGATACAAAAAGCGAAACATCTGGAGAGAGAACGCCGAAGGCGTAAAAAGGCAAAGAAGAAGGCGGCGAGTCAGGCGGGGGAGGCTCACGTAAGCTGTGGGACAACATCTATAAGTGGTCTCGAAGGCGACTTGTCGCAATCACACATTCGTTAGAGTAGAGTACACCATTCAGCGCTGACTGGGCTTTACGCGCAAACCTTTGTCATGTCAAATATCAACATAGCGACAGTACTGAAACGGTAACTCGTGCGCTAGTTGTTTTGCTGATATCTGATTTGTATCGTGAAGGCTGGAGGCCGTCACATCTCGGCTAGAGGACCTGTACGACCACACTGGAAATGGCGCAAGTCAGCCTTCCAATATGTCTACATCAACGAACACAGTAGCGACTGCTGTTTCCCCTTCTCCTTTGCCACCGCCAGCCCCTGTACAGGCTCAGGTTATCGAAGATCCTCCGAGCGTAACAGCATACAACGAACAGATTTTGAAGGGGAAGGTACAACCCTTCGTCGAGCTGGCAGAGAAATTCGCGATCGCAAGTGTCGTGGAACAGGTGGGTAGATTCGCTTTTCAAATCCTAACCGCGCAAGTGAATTTTACTTTGTAGGCCAAACTCGTGGAGCGACTTTATACTAATCTCGGAGGAATTGTTCGTACTGCAGCTATCTGCAAGAAGCCGGAGCAAGCGGCGTTTGCGGAGCTGCTCCATGGTCTGCAAGAAGACATCGGGGCGATCTCGGCGATCAAAGACGCAAACTGGAAGGAACGAGATTGGGTCAACCATCTAAGCTTTGTTGCGGAAGGCTCTCCTGCCGCGGCGTGGATTGCGGTGGTAATTCTTCTCTCGGATACTACCCTAGAGGTTTTCGGGAGTTCACACTAGTGCCACAGGAAAGCAAGCCTGGTCCATACGTGACAGATATGAAGGAGGCAACTCAATTTTACGGGAATCGCATCATCAAAGACTACAAAGAGAAGTGCGCTAGTTTCGCCCCTTAGCACTTCTACAACTCATGCTATCTGGATAGAGACAAGGCGCACGTCGAGTGGGTCAGGGCGTACACGGCCATCTTCGATGACTTGAAGAAGTACGTGATGGAATACCATACTACGGGGCTTGTTTGGAACGCTAAGGCACGCAACACTTGTACATTCCCCAATAATTATGGTCTAACGAACCATATCGTAGGGTATATCCATCTCCGAATATAAGGCGTCTGCAGCCGCCGGCGGTGGCCCCCGCCACCCTCCTGTGCCACCACCACCGCCTCCTACTCTTCCTCCCGCCTCTGCCTCTGCCACTGGCGGCGGCGTTGCGGCGGTGTTTGCGGAGCTTAATCGCGGGGCAGAGGTGACGAAGAACCTACGCAAGGTCGACAAAAGTGAGATGACGCACAAGAATCCCGCTTTGAGGGCGTCTTCCACAGTTCCGAACACGGTTGTGTCGACCACTGGTGCGCCTCGTTTACTTCCCTTGTTGGGGGGCGGACCTTCACAACCTTGGTGTTTTCTTTAGCGTCAAAGAAGCCGATTAGGCCAGCGAAGCCGCAGGCGCTTATGGGCAAGAAGCCCGCCAAATTCGCACTTGAGGGCAACAAGTGGGCCGTTGTGCGTGTTTCACACGTTTTTCTATAGAGCAGCTGCCAATTGAGAAAATTGAATGTAGGAATATCAAGAGAACGAGAGGGCGCTGACCGTGGAAAACACGGAAATCAGTCACATAATTAACCTGTTCGGCTGCAAAAATTCGACGGTCGTCATAAAAGGAAAGGTCAATGCTGTCACCATCGGTGAGTAACTTGAGTACATCTCGGCGGAAGTACAAGGTATTGATGACAGCGCTACAGTTAACTGCACCAAAGTTTCCGTGCTTGTGGAATCCGTGATTTCATCAGTTTCCGTGACGAACTCGCCCTCATTCACGCTGCAAATCACTGGCTCAGCACCGACAATTCAAGTGGATTCGACTGATTCCGGACAGATCTACCTCAGTAAAGACTGTTTGAGGACAGAAATTACGACGGCGAAGTGCAGCAGCATAAATGTCAGCCTACCGGTGGAAGGCGAAGAGGATGGGGTTTTCGAAGAGAGTCCTGTACCAGAGATGCTGCTCACCAAGATCAAGGACGGCAAACTTGTCACCACTGTCGTAGAACATGTTGGTTAGAAGGGAGCTAACTTGCATCGTCTGTACCTTAGCGTAGTCCTAACCATACTTGATTGAGGGATCATCATAGGGCATTATCATAGGGCAGTCATCAAGGCAGGCATCACAGGCAGGCATCACTCAGGGAGCATCGTCGGGCCGTTCATCCCGGAGCAGGATCGTCTTTCCTTTGCTCTGTCTTTCGAGAGCGTCGCATCGCACTGCTGACAAGCAAGCTAGGGGCCATTCTTACCAATTGGCGAGGCCAGACATTTTGCCGTCTGGTTGTCACGAAACAGTCCCGCTTACTGTTATCAAAAGAAGGGTTCTCCTGAACCATGCTTCGTGTAGTGTGCGTGTCACTTTACTTCTCTTGAAGAGCTGATGTCCAATGTACAACCAGAAAACCCAAGACTGCACGGTCTAAGCGAGCTTTGGAGGCTCGCGAACCAAAGGAAGTCGAGGACCCACGAACGGTCATCTTTGTCCGTGGTAGCCACACTGGCGAAGTTGTCGGCTCTGTCATGAAGGAACTGGTGTGTGATCGTTGTACTTTTTGTGTGTAACTGACTCGTTCCAATCGCTACGGCGCATGAAGATGGCGCTAAAACGACCCCATGCAATTTCATTCTCCAAAAAAAATCTCGTTCGCCCGTTTGAAGATGCGACATCGCTCGAATTCTGGGCACATAAAAACGACGCCTCCATTTTTGTGCTTGGGCAAAGCACGAAAAAGCGACCGAATGGCTTGACCATTGTCCGCATGTTTGACGGGAAGCTCTTAGACATGTGCGAGCTTGGCGTGGATCAATTCGTCAGCATGGATGCATTCAAGGTGCGGTCTCGTGGCTACAGCTATCTACGTCTCAAATTAATAGCGAAACGTGTGTAGACATCCAAACCGCAGCCAGGGCACAAGCCCATGTTACACTTCGCCTCGGAACTCTTTGACACTCACCCACGCTTCATCCAACTGAAATCGCTACTTATGGATCTGTTCAATGGCGAGGTTATCGAGAGCATTTATCTCGCAGGACTCGAGCATGTCATCAGTGTCACGGTCGCTCCGTTACCTGGACAACTTGCGTCCGCCTCGGGCGATCAAGATAGCGGATCCCTACCGATCGTACATATCCGGGGCTACGGCACCAAGCTACTCGCCTCGGGACAACGCATACCACGTGCTGAGCTCGTTCCCATGGGTCCTTCACTTGACCTTCTACTGCGGCGACACCAACTAGCAGATCCAGAACTATGGAAGGCCGCGATGCGCCGACCCAAGCTGAAAAAGCAAGACGTAGAGAAGGGACTCGGCAAGAAACGCAAGAATCTCGAGGTGGACGAGATGGGCGACTTGCGCGGTCGCGTGCACGTCGCGAAACAGGACCTGGGGAAATTACAAACACGAAAGATGAAGGGGCTCAAAGTAAGAGCAGGAGAAGAGGAAGAGGAAGAAAGCGAGAGCGAGAGTGGTGGCGGTGGCGGTGGCGAGAATGACGAAAGCAATGATACAAGACCGGCGAAGCGGAAAAAAGGTGTATGATGATGTCCTCGGAACCTGTACGCGTATGCGCATCAATCCCATCCGCGGCCATATAGTGCCCTTTATTGGCCCCGACACATCATTTAACTTTTTTTTTGGGGTGATATGTTATGTAAGCGCTACATTTAACTTGCCACCACCATCGACGACCTGTCCGTGCGGCGTCGGGCAAGTCAGCGTTCTCAGGCCCACCCAAAAGCTCATGGTGATTTCATCGCTATAGCTCACCCCCTCATTTTGAGCCGCACACCGTCCTGGTTCATTTCGCTTCGCGCTCCACATTCCTCTACCCTTTAAGCTTTAGGCACCTACCATGTCTACACCCAGTACGTTCACTTCATCGTTTTTTGAGTAGACCATCTCATTTGTACTCTAGACCCATCGGCGCCCCCACCGTACGTTCTATCGTGTCGTGCGCTATTTTTAGGGCTAACACGTCACTCTGCAGTGTACCCTCGACGACTTCGCCAGTCGTGAGCTCGGAGACACCGTCTTCCCCTTTGCCTACAAGTACTACCCCGGCATCTCCCACTCCAGTCCCGACGACGACTTCGTCTGCTTCTACTAGTTCAGATACCACTTCGTCTCCGACGTCGTCAAGTAGCACTTCTTCCCTTCCCCCCAGCACCACCAGCACTTCCACGAGTAGCACCACCTCGAGCACCACTTCGACAACGACAACTTCTACTTCCCAGACAAGTTCCTCGACCACAAGTAATAATGTAGTGACTGAAACATCAAATGGCCAGTTAATCACCCGAACTTCGTTTGTTACTGTGTCCTCAACGCCAACGCCGTCCCCGACCAATCAGTCATCATCCACTGGGTGAGCCCTTCTTCTCTCGGTACCTCCCGGGTGGCACCATAGCTCGTTTATTTTTGGCGCATAACCGGGTTGGCTGTCCCCAGCCAGGATGCTGGGCTTGTGACCAGGATGACGTTCATGTGTGCCTCCCTGAATGTTATCCAGGTGTTCTTATGAGGTGTTTACGTTGTTATCTCGTGTCACCTGCCTCAAACTTCGACGCGGGTGTGGGAATTTCCTGTTCGGAAATATTATTGGTGTCCACGATTTCTAGTTTTATCACACGCGAAAAATTAATGACTTGCCTAGAACTGTTACTGACCGATTCTTCTCTTTAGTTTCTTTCACAATAAAGGTGCAATGGCCGGAGTTTTCTCGGCTGTTGGCGTTGTTGCCATCGTCCTTGTCTTTTTCCTCTTCACCAGCTATCTCCGCCGACGTCGAGCCCGCGAGTTCGACCGCGAAATTGATGAGGCTGCAGCCGCAGCCGCTGCCGCTCAGCCACCTGATTTCGATGACTATGATTATAACTCAGCCGCGGGCGGGTATGGACATTACTCGGAAACTAGTCATGGCACACTCTCTCAACCGCCCATTTCACACGATCAATCCGCAAACGTACATGGTTCATACGATGCGTATACTGGTGCTGCTGGTGCCGGTGCTGCCGGCATTGGTGCTCGTGGACGTAGCCTACGCAATGGAGGGCAGCAAGACCCATACGGCGCTCTCGCTAATCCGCCTGAGCAGTATGAGATGTACGAGACTGGACGCACCTGGCAGCAAGGAATCCCTCGCGGCGGCGCGGGTGTCACGAACCATGACCTACTTCACGCTGCTGGCCTGGCTAGTAGTGACCCATACGCGGTGACTCGCGGACCGTCGACGCGTTCCGGATTGTCACAGGGACACAGTCAATCTGGTACGAGCGGGCTCACGCGTAGCCAGAGCCAAGGCACGTCCACCTTGCCAACGACTGTAGAAGAATATCCGGTGCCGGTGGCGATGCCTACGCCTGCACCGGTATACCAAGGGGGACAGGATGCAACATATGTGCCTAATGAAAAGACACGCTACTCTGCATCGTATACTCCGGGCGGTGGTATCTCGACAGTGCCCCCCGATGAAGACGAGGATGCGTACGATGGATATCAAGAACGGCCATCCGGAAGGCTCGATAATCCGCATTCTCCAGGTTTCTCAGGGCCTCATGCAGGTGGTAACGCGGATGAGGAGCAGAATTTGCGTGCCCCGTACGCCCTGGGACATCAGGAAGCTACCAGGGCGAGCATTGCCGACGACGACGACTACGGGTATAATAGTGGTCAACGGGTGTTGCGGGTGCGTCCTTACCTGCCCTGTACTCCATCTGATGACTGATAGATTGATTCATTACAGGTCGCGAACGAATGAATGCCCTTTTCTGCGCATATATCCCGCCCTCCACTCTTTGGTGTTGGGCACCAGAGGAAGAATTTGCTTGCCACTCCTTTCTGATTTATCGTGATATTCTATATCGGTGTTGGTGTGATTGTGTTTTCTATATTTAACGTGGTCCGCCTTGCTGTGACCAAGAACACCGTTCCCTAACATACCTTATTTTATACCTGTAAAGCTCTGTGTTGGCAACAATGCAACGATGGTTGAAGTTTACGGCAAATCGCGTGTCACGGTGTTAACGTCATCCTATCGCGGCACTGCAACCCGAACTCGTTCACAGCCCCTCCCTACCCCTTATACTCTCTTTTGTTCACACCACGACTACCCACCCACTTTACTTGTAGCATAGCATGGATGATCCAGGGTGGCATGCGCGCCGAAGGGCTGCTCATGCAAACGTTAGTGTGGACCCTTAACGCCGCTCGCGGTCCGCTTTATGGCTCACCTAATCTTGTTCAGGAGGATGATTATCCCCCCTTCAGAGGCCCCGATGGTCGTTTTCGTCCCGTCGAACAAGTCTTACCACTAGAAGAGGGCTTCATCGGTGGGTGGAACGTTTCCGCGCCACCATCACGCGCACCATCCCCTTTTCCATCGGGAAACGGCGCAAACGTCGGTGGTCCGTTCGCAGCTACGCCTCCTCCGGCGTTCAGTCCAGCACCTCGCACAATCCGGGTACCCATTCGTTCATACGCCCCCTCCGATCCTTCCGCCCAAGGCGCACAGTCTACACCCTTTGTTCGATGACAGCCAGCAGTCACACCCTAGCGCAATTGAGCGCACCCAGAGCCTCAATATGAGGAAGATGAACCCGTACTTGCAGTTCATGTGTGGGCCGCTACTGCGTTATGATACCGTCGACGAGCGGGGCGTCTGGCATGGCGCTGCGCTCATCGTGAGTGAGTGATAGTCCGACCGGCTTTTTGTTCCGCTTGCTGACCGAGCACACGTCCGTCCGCAGCGGCAGACGTTGGGTCCATTTATGAACCTTCTCCGGCTTTCACGTATTCTTGGGACCCCGACCAACCGACTTCGCCCAAGCAGCACCGCACCGGACGCTCGATTGACTTGGGTCCGCACCCGGCCGACCCCTTGGCTCAGCCTTTTCTGGGGTCGGAGGGGGGCGAGCACTTCCACGGACCGAACGTGCAAAAACAAAAGGTATTCGGGCAGGAAATTTACGTCTATAGCGGACGAGGCGGGTATGTGCACACTCCACACGTATAGCGTGGCTCCAAGGCTCATGTGGCTATATTAGCACATACACGTTTTGGAGATTCCTCATTCAAATCCCGCTCACGAATCTCGAGATGAAGATCCAATATTCGGTCAACGACGGCATGGAAATGGACTTTTTTGTTCCAGGGCGTAATCAGACAATGCACATGGCCGCATACTCTGTGAGTGACCCAGCAGCGCCTCGGTCTCCTCGCGAAACTAATGTCTGTAGTGCAATGGGTTCAGCGCTGGTCTGAACCCAGATGACTTCCGCGGGCCCGGTTTCCAGAGTGGCTACGACCCGGTTTGGGTCGACTTGTTAGCAAAGCACGCCGAGCGTCCCTTTCATGTATTAGTCGGTGGTGGTGATCAACTATACTGCGACGGGTGGGTCGTTCATCTAATTTCCCGCGTATTTTTGGCCCCTTATTTATTTTCTAGAATCACTCGAGAACCAGAACTGCAAGAATGGGTGAACCACCCAAAACCTGAAGAGAAGAAGCAATTTCCTCTAACGCAGGAAATGCTGTCCGCGATGGATCGTTTTTACTTCAACCACTACTGTCAAACATTTCGTAGTGGGGCGTTTGCTCGTGCCAACAGCTCAATGTAGGTCTATCTCCGTGTCTGGCTAGCGGATCTCATAACAAGGACTCGGCAAAGTCCCATGGTCAATATGGCAGGTAAGCTGATGCGCTGTATTTTCATCGAGTTCAGCCTTTATCCTTCTAGTTAGATGATCACGGTGCGTTGAGCATACCACCACCCTGGCTGACACGTGACTATTCATTTCCTTATAGACTTGGTAAGTGCATACATTCGCATCCAAAGAAAAGCGTTAACTCTGGCGGAAGATTGACGGTTTCGGAAGCTGTATGTGACACTACCCAGCTCAAAGGCTTTTTAGTTCCTGATTATCTCCAGATCCCGATGATTTGCAGAAAGCCCCTATATTCAACACGTAGGCACTACCCGAGTTAACAACGGCAGTTTCTGAATTATTGTTCGGATAGAATCGGATCCAGGGGATACTTTTTCTACCTCTTGTTCCAATGCTTTATCAACAGTTCGTGATCCCGGCCGTAGATGAGGCTGGATACCTGACAGCGCTGCTCTAGTCTCAGTTGATGGGATAGATGATCGCCCAGGAGCACATCCCATGAAATCGCTCATCATTGGCGGTCCAGGGACATACATACCGTTCCCATCGCATTCATTTTTGACTCCTCTCGGCCCGACCGCTTGGTTGCTCATGCTGGATTGTAGGTGTGTCGATTTTTACGGCTCAGGACAGGACGGCTTCTTGACGTTAGCCTTTCAGAGCAGAACGGAAACTTGCGCAAGTGTGTAGCCAGGAAGAGTATAAGAAAGTCTTCCAACGACTACATACGTTACCACCAGGGGTTGAGCATCTCATTGTACAGATTGGTAATCGCACTTCGTCTACCGTCGGCACTTGTAATGAGGCTGAATGTCCACATAGGGATTCCAATCGCGTACCCACGCATGGTATTCTTGGAGACCGCATTATCGTCAAAATTTAATCCTCTTACTACGTTGGGGAGATCGGGATCTTGGGGCTTGAAAGGTTTTGTGAACAAATTCAACGCGGACGCAGAGTTGTTGGATGATTTGGTAACTGTTTACACCAACTTAAGTTCCGAGCTAATTGTTATTTTTTTTAGAATGATCATTGGACGTCCAAACACCACAAGGTCATAATTCTGCGTTTGGCGATCATGCCCCGCTCATCAGTACTTTTAGGCAGAGCGCAATTGGCTTATCGAACAATTCCAGCTTTTCGCATGTCACCGAAGAATTCGGATCTCGTTCTTATCTGGTGATGTACATTGTGCGGCGGCCGGTGTGCTGAAAACCTTGAGCAAGGGCAAGAAAGTCTCGGCAATTAATCCTGTTTCGGACTACCGCTATATGCTCAATATCGTGACTAGTATGTTTGCGCCTGATTGTGCAGCTGGCGATACTGACGCCGTTGTTGTTCAGGTGCAATCGTCAACACACCGTGAGTAATCGTCAGCATGTGTTGAGGCCTCGTATTCAGGGAGGCGAATTAAAATTCCAGACCACCGAACGGTGTTCTTACTATGGTAAGTACGCTGTCAACAAAACGACATCGAACTATGCATTATGCCGACACGGACGAGGAAATGGTGAGTCGAATGCAGTAACGCGGCGTAGAATTCCGCCTAACAAAAGTCGGTGATTAGTTCCCGTTATTTGTTAAAGACACCGACGGAACGAAGCCGAAGAGCCAATACATTATGGGCCGACGTAATTGGTGCAGTATTACGCTCGAGCAGGCAGGTGACCTTCTATTCGACATCCGAGTAGAGAAGACAAAGGGACACGGAGAGACCGTCGGGTAAGGAATTCTAAATCACCGACAACTTCTTACTCATCCTCTTGTAGGTATCCCATACGAGCACCTCCCCCACGGTGGACCCCCAAGTGAGCTTCTGCGCGCATAGTCGAGGTGGCATCTATAGGTGTAGGGCCGCCGATGTTTTGACCATTTATCTATTCTCGAGCCTCATGTAGCTGTGTACATCCTCCATCTGCTAGTCGCGCGTATTTTATATCGTTGTATCGTATTGCCGACTGTCTTGTTAAGGATCCACGCTTTCGGGCACTCTGTTAAGCTAGTCCTCTTCCTCTTCCATTCGTATCGCAGCAGCGCGCCGATATTGTAACAGCTTGGCAGGATCTCCGTATATGTCGCTAAGATCGTCTGGGGGGGCATCTTCTTCCTGTTCTTGTTCTTGCTCCTGTTCCTCCGCTTCACCGTCCCCGTACTCTGAATCATACACACTCTGTGGGCCAGGCGTCGACGGGCCAGTCGACGTCTGGTCCGTTTCGACGTGGGTATGCAACTCGTTGAGCATATAGGCAGGCAAGGCCGCTCCGGGACCAATGAGGGGGCGCATCGTCACGTCCTCCGTAAGCGGCGTCGACTCCTCCCGTTCGGGCTGCGGAGTATTCGATGCAGCATGAGAGCCCGCTCCTGCGTGAGCTGCGGTGGCATGGGCGGCGCCAGCGCCACCAGGAGCGGAAGTGGAGGCGACCTCCTCACGTCTCGCGCGCTTCTTCGCGTTGGCCTGTGCACGCTTTCGCTCACGCTCGGACTTCTTCTCCGCCTCTGCTTGCACGGTCGCGGCGCGCTGTGCTGCCTCGACACGCGCCTGCTCCTCTTCGATACGATCGAGCGCCCATTGTTCCTCCATGAACTCACTGTAGCGCTCGCACAGCGGACGCCAAGTTCTAGCGGCACCGGCGGCATCGCCCGCAAGAACTGCATCGATGTCGGATGGCGGGGGGAAAGCAAAATCCGGGCCAGGGTTGAGACGGACGCGGGCGCCGTTGAAGAGGGAGACGAGAGGGAAGTAGCCGAGTGAACCATCGTCAAAGTGATTCTCCTTGTGCTCGCGCGCCCCCTCGCGCGTGCGCTTCTTCGCCTGGGCCTTGCGCGCATCCGCCGGCGAGCGCAGCGGGCGGTAGTCGTACAGCTCGTGGAATGCGACGCCCTGACAGCGCCCGTTGACGAAGAATGCGATTTTGGAGTCTGGGAGAGTAGGTAGCGGGCGCATCGACGCGGGCTCGGAGGTGCTGGACGCGCCGCGCCCGCGCTCGGGCACGTTCTTGACCGTGGCGGACTTTTTGGCGGGCGGGGGCACGGCAGACGTGTCCGCGTTGGGCTTGCGCGAAAAGTCCATGAGCGCGATCATCTCCTTGGACTGCGTGTACTCGAGCGACTCGAAGTACTCCTGGCCCTTGAACTCGATCGCGATGCGTTCGCGTTTGACGTGCGCCGGGTCGTGCGGGTCGCGCCTCGCGCCCTCCCGCAGCGCCGGAAGCGAAATGTACATGCCCACGACGTCACCTGCCCCAAAGGGCTCTCCGTACGCACGCGGACGCGAGAGCGTGATCTTCTCGCCCGTCTTGTCGCGCATGCCGTACGAGTACCCGTCCAGACCGCAGGGCCCGCCGAGGGGTGCCTCGCGCCGTCCCCAGCCAAGACGGACGTGTGCGCCCTCTGCTGTCGGTGGACCTGGGGCGTCAGGTGTACGTGCGTCGCCCCCGTGCTCGACGCTCACTTCCATGTACCAGCGCCCCTCGCGGACAGGGGCGTTGCAGCGCGCACTGCGGAAACCCTTCTCACCGAGCAAACCAAGGCCGTCCTGGGTGACCTTGACGAACGGACTGCGGTCCTCCCAGCTCACGCGATAGGCCTGCGGCGCACTCTCGATGGTGCGGAACGGATTGGTGGAGCCCTCTACGGCGAGACCCGCGGGCATATAGCGAAACCCGAGTCGGTTGTGGGCGAGTTGGTCGGTGTTGTAATATTGTGAATCCTCAGAGATAGGGACGAATGCAGGGGCGCGGGAGATGGTGAGCCGTGGTCGCGTAGAGAGGTCATAGAGGTAAGCGGGTAGGACGACGTTCTCGGTGGGAGTGGGGTTAGACAGAGAAGAAGGGTCAGAGGGTGCTGGTGAATCAGCTGCACTGTTGTGAGATGGCGGGTTTTGCTTTCGCTTTTTTGTAGGAGGGCCATTGGGGGTCGTCGCTGGCGAGTCTTCACGGGAGTGAGCATGAGCGAGCATCGAAGAGATAACCTTAACCTAGTTCTAGTTCTTTCCTTTCAACGCCCACCATGGCTTCTTCGACCACTCGCGCTTTGCGGTACGTTTATCCACTCTAATTCCACGAGTCTACCGGCTCATAGCACCGCAACAGTCGCATTCAAAAGGTTAAACTTGTTCGCCCAGGATCCATGTCTGATCGTCTGATGTCATCCCCCAGGAAATCGCCGACCTCAATGCTAATCCTGTAGATGTGCGTTCACGATCATCGTATGCGATTAATCTCCGTGCGCTCACTTTATCTAGGGTGTCTCCTACGAACCAGCAGAAGATAATTTATTCAACTGGAAGTGCTCAATCAAAGGGGCAGTACGTTGATCTCCACACACCCCTAACGATCAGTTCTTGTAATGAATTTTGTTACGTGTGCAGTCGGACAGCCCGTACAAAGGAGGCACATTTCACTTCAAGCTGGTGATTCCGGAAGACTACCCCTTTAAACCACCAGCGGCATGGTATTTCTCGTGTGGCTATACGAGGTCATTGACCAAGGTTTCAGGTAACATTCACTACGAAGATCTACCATCCCGGAATCAACGAGGAAGGCAGTATATGCGTGCCCATTCTGAGAGATCAGGTGTGTCTATGCTCTATTGAATGTAGACGAGCATGCACCTTGACAAGATAACCCGCTAGTGGAAACCATCGATTACTCTTGCCACAGGTTGGGTGACCATATATACCATGGTCATGCTATGAGCTTACTGTTCTTTTCTAAGTGCTCTCCGTCATACAGGAGAAGGTCAACAACCCAAGTGCAGATGACCCGTTTGAGCCCGAGATAGCGGCGGTAAGTTGAGAAAGGAGCCGTGGTTGCGACGACTAATTATCTCCACCACTGCACAGCAATTAAAGAACGACAAGGCGGCGTTCTTGGCCACGGCAAGAGACTGGACGAAGAAGTGAGTCGCCCTTTGGCTATCGTCTATCTGTGTGTGACCCTGTGTGACCCGAACCCAGGCACGCGTGATTTGTGATTGTATTGTGTTATTTGAGTGTGTTATTGCAAATCATTTGTTGTAATTTTTGTTGGTTATGTCAAACTTGAAATTACCAAAAAAGGGATAGAGTGAGGCGACGAGGCACGCGACATTGATGCGGCGCGGAGGTAAAGCAAAGCAAAGGGTCACCACCGTGGCTTCCAATCCAGCTGGCAGCTACACACACACTCTCTCTTTCCTTTCTCTCTCTAAATTGTGTATTGTTTTTAACAAAAGTCTGTTGAGCTGAGCAACTCTCTGATCGACAACGACTTCCCATCTTTCTGCCAACTCCTCGTGTTCACCACGTTGCACGTCCCTCGTTCATTTCTTTCCCAGTTTCTTGTTACACCCTCCTTCTATTACCGCAAAAGGAGCAATACCCCTAACGTGCTCAAAACGAGGCAACCATAAATTATCATGAATCGTTTTCGGTAAGCACGCCTCACTCGTGCCGGCATCCTTCACAATCTATCGTATTCACTTTCGTCCGCACTATCATCTCCTCCCTCGGCTACAGTAAGAGTAAGTGGTCCGACTCCAAGTCAAGCCAATTCCCAGAATCTGTGCGCTCAAGCACCGTGTCCTCGCGCACCTCGTCCCAGCCATCCGAACCTCTCCCAGCTTTACCCCCAGTTGGCGACTTTCGCACGTCTCTTATTCTCCCAGAGTGCGTCCTCAACTCATTTTCTCGTTTATACGTGTACACACCCCTAAATGCGCGATCCCAGTCTGTCGCGCCGCTTCACTCTCCTTCGCGCCGCATCCGGAGATCATCTCTCCCTAGACGATATCAAGAATAGGCTGGCTGAGCAGCGTGCTCGAGGCGCAGAGAATCATCTCTCCGAAGAGGAAGCAGAAATGTTCTTGCAAACTCTCAGTCGCCTCCGCTCCAAAGCATCCTCCAGTTCTACAAGCGGCGACTCCACCTACGGCCCCGCGTCTATACTCTCCAGCGAAGCAACAACTTCCAGTTCCGTCACGTCTTCGCCGGGCTCGACAAAGCGTTACAGCAACAACATGTTTGGCTCTGGAAAATTTAGAGATTATACTTATATGCGCAGCGTGACAAAGGAACGCACTGGGAAAGTAAGCGCTGGCAGGCGGAGCACGAATTCCGCTTTGCTCTCGGCCAGCGGTCACTCCTACAAGATGTCAGACCCGCCTATACCCGAGGACACCTCACAGACAGACCCCGACTTCTCTGCACACGACTCTGATACCACCCCTCTCGCGTCCGGCGTGGATGCACCTACTTCCGAACTAGAGCAAGGCATCGTAAAGACCTTTCAGCCGAGTCACGTAAGAAGGGTATCGCTGGCAGTGGAGGAAGTCATACGCGAAATTGAGGAGGAGGCAGTTGGCGATGGTGATGACAAAATTTTAATACCACGCGCCGCTGCGCCTGAACGTGCTTCTAGTTTCAAGAGAAGATCGGTGAGTAGCTGTGTTGATGGTACCCCCAATGTTTCATCAGCTCAATTTTTCGCTAGAATGACACACCCCGCCCAACCCCATCATCGTCCGAACCCAGTGTATATGAGACCGGGACGGCTGTCTCGCCAGATCCCTACTCTCAGACAGACGCTGCAGAATATCGCTCCACTCCATCTCCTTACCCTCGTGCTGAGACCTCACCGGCCCCCCGACTCCCTGGTTACATTCCGGGAATGCCAAGACCCATGACACCCCGTGAGGCAACTTTCGACCCCGATGAAGTCTCCCCCTCCTCTGCTTCGACACCTCGCGCCACTTCTCCCCGTATCCCGGACAGAGCCACTTCCCCCACCTCAGGCATTCCCCGTCGTGATTCAACATCCACGCGACAGCTCCATCGTACCTCGTCCCCCCCTCCGACGAGTGCCAGTGCTCCGATTACCTCTCTGTTATCTGGTGTCAATGGCCGCTTTACCCCAGACCGATCACGTACCCCAGATGGTCCGTCTGTCGAATTTGGCAATCCCATTGACTCGTCTCTTCTGGGTCGGCGCCGGCCTGTTTCGCCCTTCTCTCAAGGCACGTACCAGAGCATGACGATGTCTTCTCGCCCTTCGACGCCGAGTAACGTCACGTGGAAGGCGTCGACGACGTCGGGCAATGGTAACGCAGGTGGTAGTCGTAGCGGAAGTGCTGTGGGTTTCGCCGAATTAGACTCTGCGTCCGCGTCTGGGCTACCATCGCCGCTGCGGAACGGGTTCGATAGGCTTTCAACTCACAAAAGGGACGATAGCAACACGAGTTCAACTGATCTCTATGAATTTACGCAGCTGAATCGGTCGGGTTCCTTACCCGACAATCGATCGCTATGGTCACCAGCTCTGCCAGATTCCCCAAGTCTCGAAAACGGGTCACAGGGCTTTGGCACATTCTCATATCCCAAACGGAGTCAGCCCTCGGCACCGAGTAACGACCCTGGTTCGTCACCGCTGACGAGTGCCACGTTGCGGTCTTCAACACCAACCCAGTATGCACCACGTTCTCCTGGCTCTCCGGCCTTCTTCGAGCAAGATGTTAGCCGGAACTCGCGCCGCGGTTCGCGCCAAGCAACGACGTCGCCATTCTCGCCAAATCGGTCTCAAACCCCGATTCTGTCGCCACTTGCAAACTCATCGCGTTCGTCACTAGAGTCGGCAGGTTCAAGCTACCATACATGGGAAGCAGACAAGCAGGACCGGACGCTCCCAGTCTTGGCGGCGCTTGACCCCCAACCAGTCGCGTGGCACGACCTTTCTGCATCTGGTGGCGACTCTAGCTCTCCTGCTGACGGAGACGTGGAGGAAATTGTACAACAATACGCGGGACTGAGCAAAGGGGACTTCGTTGCCATCCAAGAGCGACTTATGCTTGCAGCGAAATTAAAGTCAGAGGCGCCTGAGCCACGTGAGCGTAAGAACTCAATCCGGAAAAGACGCCCATCGACATCACAACCTGCTAGTGGACGGGATAACGGTGTAAGTGGGTCCGCTCAGTCGTCCGCTATAGATCTAACGCATGGGTAGGCAACCGATCCCACACAGCAAGGATCTCCGCCGCGAGCCCCACCCCAAGATAGCGCGTCAAAGGCGAGCGCTCTGCTAGATTCCGTGGTAGATAGCATACAGGCGCCGCGGCCAAAGCCTTCAAGTGCTCCGATCGAATTGAGAACGGATGTTGTCGCTGGCACCCCTACCGATGTTGAGCCTTCCAGTGCAACACGAAGGAAGAACGCGCTCGCGCGTGCCTTATTCGGTGCTTCGGACTCTGAACGGTCTCTCACATCCCCATCCCCTCAACCTACGGACGGCCCGGGGTTGTCTGCGGAGCAGCCACCACAGATTGATAGGATTGATAGTTCTGTCAGCTCCCGTTCACTCCGCGAAACGCTCTCGCCTTCGTCACCCTCTGGTGTCTTGTCGTCTCCTGCAACGGAGCAGCGCGATACGGATAAGCGACAGGAACTTGCGATGGAAGTGCAACGCAGGGCTGAGGCCGCGATGGCACAGTTAAAGAAAATACCCTCCAGCACAAAGGTCAATGACGGCTCCCACAGGAAACGTATCGATCCGAGCCAAATTTCAGGGCCGAAGCTGGTCTCTGCATCTACTAGCGTCGATACAATTCCCGTGCGCTCACCATCGGCGGCGTCGGGACAGCTGCAGACCCCGTCTCCGAATTCGTCCAAGCTTGGAACACGCTTCAAAAAACTTCGGGGATCCCTTCGCGCTAAACCGACATTACCCTCGGGCGATGGATCGACACCGCATCCTTTCGATCAACCTTCCAGTGCCGATCGCTCATTGGCAGGCACACCTGATGGCCCTCCCCCATTCAGTGCGACTGAGCCCACGCGATCCAAGATCATGCCTCCACCCCACCCGGCTACTGCTGGACCAGGCTTGAAGGGTTTCGTCTCTCGTTTCTTGAAGCCACGTTCCGGGGACATGCCGGAGCACGAGCGCCGAAAACAGATGCCCTCCTCGTCTTCGCCAGCACCCCCTTCGTATTTCGCACAGCAACAACTACAAGCCGAAAGGCGCCCTGGGGTAGGTAACCCTCGGCAAGTCATCGTCCGATCAGCGCCGCCAGACAACAAGTCTTTCCGTCCGCATACACCCGTATCTCCCGAGTCACCCGAACCTCACCCTCCTCCCTCTGCACCGCCTGCACCTCCTTCAGTCCATCATGATAGTGATGCCAGCACGGCTAAGGATGTAGATGATAATGCACTCAGGCAGTTTATCGATGCTGCCAATAATCTTGGCCTCGATCAAGCTGCGCTGACCGAGTTTCTGGCCCGCTCTACGTCCATAAGCTCGAAGAGGTTAACCGCTCACAGCTCTAAGCATATGTCGACTGTGTCAAGTGATAAAATTGGACACGATAAGAGCACCCCTACTTTGGGTGAGCTAGCGCCGCTACTTGCTACTTCAGACCTACACCATGTTGTCGGGCAACCCTCTCCGCGACCATCTGGGGACTTCGTTGGAAAGGCGCCTGCTCGCAGACCACTTGCACGCAAACCGGATGCTAATGCAGCTGTCGTGCGGCGGACTTTGATTTTCCCATCAGAGGCGAAGCAATCAACTCTCGACCCTGGCACTGCCCTTCGTAAAAGCTCGTCCACCCGCCGTCGCCGATCGACTAGTGCAGCATCGATGCACTCTAACCGTTCTCTTCACGATCGCGTCCCTACGCCCCCTCCCCCTAAGTCTACCGCGGGCAGGCGCTTCTCTGGTGAACAATCGCCGCCATTGCCGCATATACCCAATTCGCTCTTGTCACAGACGGAGGCCGTTAACAATGTGCCTCAGTCCGCCCTTGCCATTCCTTTGGAAAAGTCTAACTCAGCCTATGATTCTCTGTGAGTCTGTGTCATGCTCATTTCAAACCTTGTGACTTATGTTTTCCTCTATTAGATATGAAATGTACACAGGTGATGTGAAGCCCGCAATTTCCGTCCCCGGTGATGCACAATCCCCTGATACCTCGGCTTCAAATAATCCCAACACCCTTCACAACTTGGAGCCAGGTGCGGCTGTCGAGGTCTTGGAGTTAGCTAACGGTGAAACTATCTGGTGGGTCGTGTTGGAGCTCCGACACTTAAACTCAGATATTAAATGATCGAACTTTTCGTACATAGGTCCATCGTCAATGGTCTTCGGGACGACGACGAAGAGTCTTTTTATGGAAACCGGGCAAGCTTTGTCTCCGAATATTCGTTACGTGACAACGAAGGAGTGCAGGTGTTCTTCAAGGAACACGGAAGAAAAGGATCTAAAGACAGCCAAGCATCCTTCGTATCACGCAAAAAGACTGCTCAGGGATCCAAGCGCCCGGAGACCAAGGTACGCCGAATCGCCTAATTCGGTTGGGGTTGAGCTGATCCTTTCTCCTCGGCAATTTAAGGTTTTTTTCAGTTCCTCAGCCCAGATTGGGCGCCTTATCGATAACCTTTCGCAAGGAGCTGAAGCAGGCTCCTTCAATATCCTCCCAAGTGCTCACACTCATGACTCGCGTCCTTCAGAGTCGTCATCGGCTCATTGGACCGTTGAGGAGCGCCTGGAGCACATGCTCAGTTCATTAGGGACGTCTTAGTTGTTCTTTTCCCTACGTTTTGTTCATGCCATATTGCACACTATCTCTTTTCACTTGTTTCCTCATTGCTTTCATATTTCGCAAATTATTCTATGGGGATTCTGATCGGCAGGCTATATGCATAATACTCCGAAGCGTTCTCTACTCCTATTTCGTATAAAAAGTGGTCGAGCAGCAGGGAACATGTATATGATTTATCATAGAAAAAACCAGGGTCGATAAATATAAAGTGCGGAACATGAGACGGGTCTGATTGGTCCCTCTTCACTCCAAACACACCACTTCGCGATCAAGCCAACGATTCAAGCAGAGCGCCAGCAGTGCGTGAAGCAGGAGTGGCTCGTGCAAGAAGACGAAAAAGAGCGTCGCGTAGTTGTCTCCGACAGTGAGTTGCTCCGGCGGTCGGTGCATCCGGAACAGGCCAACGCAAACGTCGGGTTCGTTGGCGGCGTAAAGCTGCAGCACCCCATGGGCGGACATCAATACAAAACGGGCATTGGTAGTATTGGTCAGATGGACGGAGAAAATCGTGACGTACGTCGTAGTTGCCGTAGGGAAGACGATGCCACCAAAAGGTGCGCACGACCCCGTCGGGGCCTTCACAAAGAAACGCGCGGGAGCTGGCGCGCACGAATAAGTAAAAGTTTGTTTGTTTTGTTTTGTTTTGTTTTTGCAGTGGTCGCGAAGCCAGGTACGCACGTGTGTATATGTATAGGTGCCAAAAATAAAATAGAATAAAATAAAATAGAATAGGTAGTCAGTTAAGGTGTGCGACTGTTCAAAAAGGGTCGTACTCTGGCATGGATGGAAAAGGCGCGACGAGGTCGCTCATGTGAGATTCCTTCGGGGTGGACCCTGGCCAGGTCACGGTGCCCGGAGCGCTTGATCCAGTCCAGTTGAGCATCGCGACGGTGGTGCCACTAGCGTCGTTCACCTGATGTTATTACGGTCTGGTGATTCACTTTATGCGCGAGCTAAAGGAGGGGAGAGGCACGCACGATTGTATGGGTCGTGAGGAAGCCGACCGGAGTCAGGAACGAGTAAAAGACGAGCGGGTCAGTGCCCATGACGTGAAAACCGTCGCGGGGGTCGTCCGAGTGCAAAAAATGAACCTCTTTATTGGCAGGGATGTCGGTCGTGTGGGTCATGATGAGTTCGTTGTTGTTGTCGTTGCTGTTGGGTTGTTGGCGAGTTTCAGAGGACGGACGGAGAAGGGTTTTTATGGGCGTATGAGCTGCTTTTTGAAATGGGAAACCATGCTCACTCCCTGAGGTTGATGCCCAATGTGCACGATCAGACGAGAGGTGCGTGGAATAAATCGACAGCGGCGCCAAAGCCGTCATGAAGCACCAGCGCAGAGGCGTGGCTGATGACAATAAAGCCCATGAATATGAGAACCACAATAGAACAGTTTGTGCGTGAGATCGCAGCTAGTTAGACGCGATGAGGCGTTCTTGAAGGTAAAGGAAGGGCAATCTCAACGGCGCGCGCTAGCTGCGGCCCAGATCTTCGTCGGAGCAAGCAAAAGAGAGCAACCCGGAAAAACAAATGGACCGGGAAAACGAGTAGGCGCCGCAATGAGATCAAGATCGACTCTATAGAGTCGACAAAAGGGGTGGGCACAACGAGATAGCATTGCTTATACGTAAGCGTGGCAGAGAGAGAAAAATTGAGCCCCACGATCCTCATACTGCATTGACTTTCCAAAGGTTCTTCCGACGGACCTTCCGGGTGACATGCACGGCACTCCCCCCAGTCCCCCCTCCAACAAACGCAAGGACAACAGCCTCCTCTGCACCTGCACTACGCGCGATCCCACGTTTGCGTAACTGAATGGCATCTTTAGCGAATTGGAAGCGTGTTTGTTCTGAACCTGTGTCACGCGTATGTGAGACATTTCAGCGCGTTGCAAGATGTGAAGGGAATGGGAACTCACCGATCTGGAAAATCGGGGATTCAACGGCCTCTTTGAAAATATCAAATGGTGTCTGGGAAAATATCCGCAGCAGAGTGTCTCGCCCGCTGGTTGTAGATGGCAGCGAGGCCGGATCGCTCCGCGAAGGGGCTACAGGATCGCCGGAATCTAGGCTAGCCGGAAGCGTGACCATAAGAAAGTGTAACACATCGCTGCGAAAACGTTGCGCATAGAAGCCGAAGATTGATGAAGGCGAAGGCGACGAGTTGGGCATCTCCGCCCCGTCCGAGGGGATCATGTTGACGAGAGCAAGCCATGAGGCGATGGTCTCGAGGTTAATACCTTGGCGGAATACGTCATAGGCGTAGTTGCACAAGTCGTCCATACCACCAAGCAGGCATCCAGCGGCGAGGACACCGCGTGCATTTTCTGGGCGGACTAGGGCAAGAGAAGCCGGCGAGTACAGGTACCCAAGTGCTGGATGATTGTACGTCGTGTAAGAGAATCCGTAAGTGATAGGAAAAAAACGTGGGCACCTATGGCAAAGCCCTAAAGATGGGAACCAATCAGCTGAGTTTGACGAAAACGGAAAAAGGACAAAGGGCCACACAGCTAGGGTAACCTCCGAGTCCTGTTCCAATGGCACATAAATGACGCGCTGGCCAGCTACTTGCGGCGACGTTGACATTAAATGTACGAGGTAAGGGGAGCGGGAGAGTATTATTGCATGCAGATGGTAGGTGTTCTGATGGACATGCTGAAAGTGCACGGTGGAACAGATCATGAGTGGCCGGTACACCGATGGAGAGGTGGAGATACCAAAACAGTGTCTGCGTAGTTCTGGGACAGATAAACTAGAATTAGCACTGGGCTAAGACCGCATATAAGAGCAAATTGCTCACGCCAGATTGGAAACCAAAGTGGTAGAGATGGTTGACTATTGATTCGCAGTGTGTAACGGACTGGGACCTGGGTCGAGTCAGCAATTTTGCGGGCGCATTGGGGATGTCCGATATCGGGTGTTGGTGTGAGTCATGCATGTACACACGGCACTCAGGTCGTACTAACTTAAATGAAATGAAATCGCACTACTTACTGATCACAAGAATGAGCATCGGGTGTGGACGAAGACTCAGGGTCGTGCACGGGTTCATTAGCCGAAGACGACGAATGTAGATAGGTCCCGTTGTGAGAGCTCGATTGACCGTTCACGAAGGCTGGACTGGTGTGCATATCCCGAATACACCAAAAGGCGTTCCGAGGCTCGAGGCTCTCCAAACTTCCCTGCACTAAGGCACGTGACCCCCCTCTGTTGGTTGCCCTGGCGCCCGTCCCTCGATCTCCCAAATCCCGTGAAATTCGAGATTTAACAAAAAATATACTCATATACTGGTGCATAACTAGTTAAAGGTCATTCTAACTTGTCTTTCTTTCTTCGACCTCTTTTTGCTTTTGTCTTTTGGATATATTTATATTCCGGAGCATGAAACTAAGACAAAAGCCGCAGCCATTTGTAAGGGAGGGGGGGGAGGAGTAATAGGTGGACGAAGAAGCGAACGAGTAAGGACAGTGCTTAGGCTCGGGTGAGGGAGCTGGCTGAGATGCTGGTGTTGCTTCGTCAGGGGTCTCAGGCTCGTGGCCAAAGACTATTACAGTCCGCTGTGTGGTGCTGTCGTTCCAATACTACCGGTCCAGTTCCTCGGAGTTCCAGGCAGCTATGGAGCTCGGGGTGGCTTGTGCACGCTATGAGCCGTTTCTAAGAATCGGAGTAGGGACTTGGCGCTATTGGCCATGCTTAAGCGGGCGAGAAGGGCGTTGAGTCGACGGTTGTCTATGCCGACGGAATATCTTGCCTCTAGGAAGAGGGTGCAGTATACGATGTGTGGGATACCACTTCCTAGGAAGTAAGGAAGTCCAGTTGTTCGGAAGGGAGCAATCAAAGGAACAGGCAGGAAATGGGACGGGAGGATACACGTCAATTTAGTGCTACATAGAGCTCTGTACCCCAAGACGCACGTTCATGGGGTCCCAAAAGGAAAAGACGTCTGGGATGATGCGTTCCTCGTACCCTCACTCAAGGGTGACGTCGAGCGGGCCAAAGTCTTTTTTGAAGCGGCGGGTGTAGTCCGCATTAAAGGAATGTCCCGACGCAAGGCGGAGTGGGTGCGCGGAGTGGGGGATTTTCGAAGCCGCTATCCACAGGCGGTGGTTGTGACCATCAGGTGTTGTAGGGAGACGTGGTGGGCGAAAGGTGTGTAGTGTTGAGTGAGGTTCATTGGTCAAAGCCTCCTTGGTGGTTTTGGAACGTGGTGGACTGGACCTGACGACGACGACTCGGACCTCTTCACCCGATGACTGCGCGCAAACCTGTTGAGCCCTAAAGGTAACTGGTTAAAGCCCCTAAGACCGGAGTCCGCAGGCGTACACTCGACTGAGAAGAGTACGTCTGGGAACAAAGGAGGGCTACGATAATACATGAGAGACATGCTGGATCGAGCGTGAGTGCCAGAAATGCCGGAGATGCCCGACCGAGAATGTGAAAATATAATGAGGGAATGGGCCTGCTGCCCTCCTGCATTATGGTACGAAAGTACAGCCAGGCCACCGATGCTGACGCTGAACGCGTCCGCATCGTACTAGACTCCCTCGCCTAGTTCATAGGCCTGGTCGTACTCCGTCTCATCTCTCGATCCACTAGGCACAGTGGCTGCGGCTTCGCCAACCACTTCACCGTCTCTCTGACGCTGTCGGTGGCCATACGTGAATTAAGGAAATGGGGGGATTGGCCTCAATGATTCGGATTGACCGAATTGCCGCACGTCGTGCTTCATGGGACACGGCACCACGAAGGGAACGGAAAGCCGGTCTATCCCCCCTTCAGGGAGTGACCGCAAGTTCATCGCAACGAGTGCCCTCAGCGGGGAGCATCTTACCTAGGACCTGGGCTGATGAACGTTTGGCTGTAGCAGAAGCTGCCGAGGGCAAATCACCCCGGTCTGGGGTGTGCCATTGCTCGCCTCGCCCACACGGCAGAGCAAGAGTCGTAGGGCAGAAAGGCCTTAGTCAGCATACCAACAAGATGTGCATCGGAAATATTTATGGAGGGGAGGGTGTCTAAAATACCTTATTTCTTCGGTTTGGACTCGTTAGAGTTTCCTCACTAATGTCCTATTGGCCGGTATACCACAGCTGACAGCCGTATGCTTCGGGCCGAGTTTCTGAGCAGTTGCAAGGACTTGAGGGATGCCCGCGCTCGTTTGCACATGATGTCCACATGCTGGACCCACTCTAGTTTATGGGTGATTAAAAAAAGCCCAGATATATGATCGTATCTGTTGCTGGCACAACATAATACGAGTCGACGGTTGGGTCTGGTAGATCTTCGTGGGATATGCGGTTTCCAAAACAAGAGAACATCGGATTTCTCCGGCTCAATTCGTACTTGCGATAACCAATAGATGGGGAAATTTGACAACCGTTCCGAGGACTCATTGAATCTTAGGCGGACCCCCCTATCCTTGAGAAAGGGGGGTGTCCATCCGCACATCCCGTGAGAGGCCCAGACCTGAGAGGACGCCTACAGTTGGGAAGAACTGTATTAATTCCAACGGGTTGGGTAGTAGAGGAGCCAGACGCATGCTTCGAGAAGTTCGGTGAGGAAGTGCTTGATGGTCTTCCGGGTCCAATTAATGAGTTGAGGCCCGACTCCAGAGAGGCCTGGTGCTGGATTGTTAGACGTCTTGCCAAGCAGCGCGCTGACTCGATCATTGGTGTTGTTCTCTGCTAGGGGGATCGTCGTGAAAAACCTCGTCGACCATGAATGGGTTGTCAGCAAGCATTTGGACAGGAGCTTCGTGCTCGAAACAAGGTCTCCATCTCCGTTGAGGAGTGTGAGGCATGGAGACTCACGTGGCTTTCCGTCGCGGCCAGCTGGCCAACTCCCACTCCTCGATTTCACCCGAGTCAGGCTTGTAACCGCTGATCTCCCCCTTGGGAAGTCTGAAGATCCGGAAGGTCGGGAAGGTCGGGGAGCGTATCGGGGCGTGGTCTGGTCCCATCGACCCCAGCCAGTCAGTCCGAGATTGGGAAGTCCTCCGGCGCTAGGTTATCCACACAAGGACAAACACGCTATCTCTTCCGTTGGTGGCGAGCGTTCCTCCCTCGTAGTTCGGGAGGAATGCTAGGGTTTGCGTCGTACTCTTCAAGTCAGTCAGCGTCTTGGTCAGCGTTGTCCCAGCCCAGAGTGGCGCAAATGATGGGAAATCATGCGTTTGACCAATGTGGAATGTACTGCGTATTGAGGGTGAGGGACTCCGTTGCACCTCCGAGCTACCGTCTCGATCTAGGATGACTCTAGGTAATAAGGCACACCAACAAGAGGCTCACATTTGGGTGGATGATAGCGCGGCTCGAATGAATGGATCAGGACGGGGAGTGAGTATGGTGAGGATAGTCGGTGCTGACGGGTTCTGCGATGTCGTTAATCGCTCGCCATGCCGTAGTGGATATCGAGCGCTTCTTGAGCAACTGAACGCAGGGCGCAGATACCCGTTCCGCTAGCCTGAGAGACCCGGATGCGTGTGGCCTGCGACTTGCATTTACTGTATGTGAGAACATAAGTTACGACCTCCTCCTCCGAGTGCAAGGCCGGATTGATGGGGGTCAGCCGCTGCATCGTACCTTAGCTGTGTCGTCGAACCAGTGTTCGACAATATTTCGCCGCGTCGGTTGTTGTCTGCATAAATCTTCACCCACATATTAATTTCAACCTCTTGGGAAGGTTTTACAGCGAAATCCAAAACAGGGAGGCCCTTGAGTATAGTGGCTGACCTCCAAATTTGACGTGCGGGGTTCATAGTTAAGTATAGTTTGAAATTCTCAGGAAATTTGGTATCTCACAAATATGTAGTTATTAAATAGTTATCCTGCGTATCAAATAGTTATCAGGGATCCTTGCAAATCATTTCTCGTGCGGCATAAGAACACCCTTTCAGATGAGTCTGGACGTTTAATGTGTCACAAGCGGCCCCCTGTTTGGATTTCGTCGAGAAGTGAGGGTGTGGACGATCACTTTCCCCCTCCGGTCACGGACCGTGATCGTGACAGGGGCACGCCTGTCAGCCAGCCAAACAATGGCAAGGGACGGCAGCGGAGGGGGCGCCGCGCGAACCGGGCGATCGAAGCGCCGATCGAGCGGACTGAGATCCCTCGATCGCGCCTGCCCCCCGCTCTGCAAAGCCACGCACGCCGAGTGCAGCGTGCGCGCGTGTCGTCTCTGTCGCCGTCTCTCGAACACCGTGGGTGCCACCGACGTCGACGACCCACGACCCCACCGTCCCGCACAGGGGCACAAACACGCAGCCCGCCCGCCCGCCACCCTACCACGGACCATACAACGCGCACGCTCGGCGTAGACACGACCGCGACCACGGGGCACGAACATGGCCGGAGAGGAGAGGGAAAAGAGGGCGCGTTGGCGCGTGTTCCCGACCCAAATGACACGGCAGGAGGAGGGGGAGGAAGAGAGAGCGAAACTAGAAGACAAGCTCACCGAGGGATTTCCAGCAGGTGGACGAGTGCGCGCATGCTTTTTGTTCGGTTTGTTGTTGCTGCTGCTGCGGTGGCGGCGGGGTAGAAGACGGGAGATGGGAGATGGGGACGAGGAGATGGGGACGGAGGGAGACGAGGTGAGCGCCAAACTTGTCTGCCGCCGCTTTCGTAACTCTCACACCGAGCCGAACACGTACTAACTTAGTAGATATCATTACGGGGGATCATCAATCAGAGCGCACGATGGATCGGGCTCGCGTCACGCGTCTTGGTCTGCGGATGGGATTGGGATTGGGACTGGGACTTGTGGACGTTCCTTGCCCAGGTCCCTGCCTCACTTCCAGCACCTTTCCAGCCTCCTCCCCGCGAAATCCTCCACGAAAGCGAGGGGAGGGGGGAAGTTCACGTTCCAACACATTCCCACGCCCCGATCCCTTCCTTGGTCGGCGCTCCTCGGGGTCGACGCGTGTTTGGACGCGTGTTTTTGGACGTGTGTTGATCGTTATCAACGTACGTACTCGCGTCCCCTTCGTCGCACCACCGATGCTCATCGATCATCGCTCTCTCCTCCCCCCATCATCGACGTTCACACCTCCCCCCTCACACCCCCATCGACATCTCCCCATGGCGACCTCTTCGGCGACTCCAGATGCTCACTCGGCGGCCATTGCTGCCTCCGACAATGAGCTCGCGGTGCCTCTCGGCTACCCCATTTGTTGGCATTGGTGTTGCGTACGTACGTCGTTTTATTCTGTGGTGTCGACGCTCAAGTTTATTTGTTTGTCTTCGACCTGCGTGCCCGGCTATCCCGACCTGTCCCGAGACCCGCCGTTCAACCGACTACCTTCCCCACCGGTCCCTTTCCGCGTCCCTTTCATCGCACTTCCCTCCCCTGCAGCTTCCAGGCCACTCCGACTGACCGCTGAGTCCCCTTGGACCAAACTCGGTCTCAGCTCAAATCGCCGCTGCACGGTATGCACCTCACCGCCCTTTGCCTTCCCGGTCACTCATGCGCGCACGGGAACACGCCGGCTTGGACGACGCCTTCCAACCAGGTCGTACTGCGACATCCTCGACGGCTCGTCGTCCCACGAGGGCGCGTGCACCCGGGGCCGGTGCGTCCTCGACGACGTCACCTGTGAAGAACCCCACGTTGCCCGTTCCCGCGCGGCCGCAGGTCAGACGCCCTCACTTCCTCGTCTCGTCTCGCCTTGACTGACCCTCGTCCTCTTACCAACGCTCGACCCTCGGGCGCCGTCTACACCGCACACCTTCAAACAAACAACCGTCGTTCACACCACCCGTAACGTACACGTGCCTTTACATTTGTGATCACTAACACGGTCGCTATCACTAACACGGTTTATTTCCCCAGTTCCCACCACCTCGACGTTCAGGAGCAGCAGCACGACCGGCCGCACGCGAAGCACTTCAACGCAGGGGCCCGGTTGAGGTTGAAGAAGTCCTCCCGGTTCTGCGACGGGTCGTCGTTCCAGGAGATCAGGTACTTGACGATCGTCAGGTGCGTGAACTCCGTGCTCCAACCACCCCACTCGCAAATCCACCGGAGCGGCCACCGGAGGTCGCTGGCTAACCACTGGCACCCACCACGTCGGAACGAGTGGGTGCCGTAGGCAACGGGGTCAACGCCGATATCGATTAGGTTGTTGCGGAACATCTCGAGGAAGCATTCAGCCGTCTACCCAGCGTGTTAGTGGCCCGTGAGGGGCGGCCGCTTTTTCGGGGCAAGGCGCACGCACCATTGGCTGGTTGTTCTCCGAGATTCGATCCCCGGACCCCAGTTTACGGAACATATACCCGTGCTCGATCTGCGAGGCGTCTATCCACTCGGCGTAGGCCCGTACGGGGCAGAGGTGGGCCATCGGCTCGGGCAGCTTGTGCAGCACAAACGGCTTGATGTGCCCGAACTGGTTTGTCTTTCGGAACGGCAACGTCAGCTGGAGCCGGTTGTTTCCCAGGTGAATGAAGTCATGGCTTTGGATTTTGAGCACCTCGTCCACGCGGAGAAGACAGCTGAACGCGAGCGTGAACGCAAGCTGGAGTAACCGCCGTGCGTTCTGACCCGCCCACTGATTGCAGTCGGCCTTGCTCTTCTTCGCCGGTGGGTGTCTCAAGTCCCTGACTGGCACTCTCGAGTTGAAGTGATACAGGTCGTACATCGTTGCCGCGCTGATCGCCCTTGCGCTCGTCGCGGTCTCCCCGGCTTGGACCTTGCGTCGGTGCAAGCTGAGCATGTACCGGGAGACCACCTCGGATACCGATGGGTTCCCCACCATGCGCCCATCGCTGCCGCGTTGCCAGTGCATCGACCCGAGGCCGTGAATGCGGCCGAATGCGTAAGTCATCGAGGCGCGCATCTTCTGCGCGGTGCCGTATGTTGCGCGCACTTGAGTGGACAGCCTCTTCTTACCGTCGAGGTTCAGCTCGTCGCACCTGTACATTTGGTGAGGACACAGTTTTTATTTGATAGGAATGTGCGGACTGACTCGTTCATGATCCACACGACGATGAACTGCGGCGCGTATTGGTGGGGTTCGTCGCTGAAGAACTCGCTAGGTCGGACGATATTCTTCCGCGTGAGGAACTCGGCGCACTGGGCTATGAGCCTTGAAGCGACGTGGGTTAAGGGTACCGGGCCACGAGGGGGACGATGCCTACCGCAGGTACTCGCCGTGCGTCCTATCCGATACCCCCCTTGACACGTCTTTCACCGTAGCGAGCAGGTCCGTCATCGTCACATCGGGCGCGGCGTCGACCGCTTCAAGTGCCGGGAGGGTCTCAACCTCCCCTTCAAGGTCATCCAACATATCTTCCGCGTCGAACTGACCCGCGGGGTTGGAGGGCTCGATATTGTCTAACACGCCAGCAAAGGAGATAGGGTCGAGGCAACAAGACATCGTGGATTACAACAGAGGGGACGCCCTCGCGTCCTGTTGTCTATTAAAGGCGCCCCAATAGGGGCGGGTGGTAAAGGGGTAGGTCACGTCGTCTGACGTATATACGATACGCTGACATGGCCATTGAATTGATGACCGCCGCCGCCGTTTTCGACGCCACCTGCCCAGCCACCCCCACTCCTCTCCCTCTCGCCCTCGCCCTCGCCCTCGCCTGGACCTCAAGACCATCGCGTTGCCTGCGCGCAGCGCCGCAGTCGAGGTCGCCCCCACACACGACGCCAGGACCACGCGACGCCACAGTCGAAAGGTTCGACCCATCTACCCCGGCGTGCGACGCTGGGATCGTCCCCTGGTACGCCCTCTCGCCCCTCACGCTGCACCGCAGACCGATGCGACCCTCTGCGGTGCAGCCTCCGCCACTTCCCGCCCGTCCACGCGACCTACCCAGGTCCCAGCCACCCCTCCTCACCATTCGGAGGGATCGTCCCCAGGTTCGTCCCGCCTACCTCGGTGACCGTTGCCCGCTCACGCGCCCTCGCTCCTCTCACCCTCGAGTCGAATCGGCTGTCTGAATCACAAGGCCATCGCGTTACCCGCACGCGAACCCGTGCGCCCCGACACCGGTATTTCCATCACGACCATGGCCATCTTGAACTCCTTTGTCAATGACATCCGCCCCTCCTCACCGCGCCCCGACACTGGTATTTCCAACAAGACCAAGGCCACGAACTCCTTTGTCAATGACATCCGCCCCCTCCTCACCACTACCCGCGCGCAGTGCCGCAGTCGAAGGGATCGTCTCCAGGTTCGTCCCGCCTACCTCGGCGACCGTTGCCCGCTCACGCGCCCTCGCTCCTCTCACCCTCGCACGCGACGCCACTCACACAGGTGCACACCGGTATTTCCAACAAGACCACGGCCATCCTGAACTCCTTTGTCAACGACATTTTCGAACGCGAAGGGGTCGTCCCCAGGTTCGTCCCGCCTACCTCGGCGACTGTTACCCGCTCACGTCCTCTCACCAAAATCCAGACTGCTGTTCATCTCACCCTCGAGTCGGCTGTCTGAACCACAAGGCCGTCGCGTTACCCGCACGCGACGCCACTCAAACAGGTGCACTGCGACACCGGTATTTCCAGGTGAACTTTCGAAGCACGCCGTTTCTGAGGACGTTCTCCGGCGCAGGCGCCAAGTAAACAGACCCTTGTCCCTATTTTTGTGTACGATACTACTGTATTCTGCTATTTTATATGCCTCGACAAGCCGAAGAACCTCCTTGCGGTCGAGCTCACTATATATATATAATCGAAAGAATCTTTTTTGTTTTGTTTTGTTTTGTTTTAATAATAAAATATATAATTGAAAGCTTCGCATGTCTGAGCTTCTTCTCGTGAATTGAAGAGGAGAAAATAGGGAGACCGTTGGGCGACCTTGGTAGGTCACGAAACCCATTTTGACGTGAATTGGAGGAGTACATGCACGTCTCGGTTACGAGGGACAAGGAGGTGATTAGCAGTCGTGTCTTGTTCTTTTTTTCACGCGTCGCAACATCAGTGGACGGTATACACGTAGGCACGACGCGTCGAGAAACGCGCAGTACGACCTCCGGGGTTCGACCGTCGCCTTGCCCACGCGCAACGCTGCGGTAGTGGTACCCCCAAAGACAGTGACAAACGATTATAATTGTGACTAAAATACGTCGTACGCGCTACGACTACGGGAAACGGGAAACGGGGGAGCGACGGCCTGCCCAATCAGTCCGACGAGACGTGTAGACTACGGTAGTGCTTCGCGATCGCCGAGGACTTGTTCCTCACAATGTGCTGACTGCCCCTCCGGTACTCGAACGCGGCCCCAAATCCGTCGCCGTACTTGTCTTTGGCCTGCTCGGCGAGGCAGCGATCGGCGGCCATGCGCTCCTCCTTCAGGGCCTCACAGATGGCCGTGTACGACATCGGCTGGCCGTCGGCGGTGAACTTCTGCCAGAAGCCGGTCTCCGTGAGCTCTTGCCAGCTCGTGGCGATGTCCTAGATATGTCCGATCCGGGCGGTAAGCGTCACGCGTCGGAGGATAACGGGGGGAGGGTGCTCACCCGCCAATGGGCCCAGTTTTTCTTCGTGCACGCCCACTG
Organism: Lactarius sanguifluus; assembly: GCA_021527775.1. Taxonomy (NCBI): domain Eukaryota; kingdom Fungi; phylum Basidiomycota; class Agaricomycetes; order Russulales; family Russulaceae; genus Lactarius; species Lactarius sanguifluus. The sequence continues at coordinate 185,465 of JAKEYF010000022.1, read as the reverse complement.
ACCGGACTTACCGTAGCGGTACACGGTCGGCCAGTGCTTGAGCGCAATCGGCTCTCCTTGGATGCGGAGCACCGCCTCCGAGGGGGTCCACTCGGGTGAGCTGTCGTCCCACGTCCTCATCAGCCGAGGGAGATCTTTCGCGAACGAGACGAGAGGCGGGTCGGGAACGCTCTGCTTCTCAAAGCAGAGCGACCTGCCGTTTCCGAGCTTGAGGTAATCCAGTGGGCCTTGGAGAACCGACTCGGCGGGTGTCGGCGGTCGCTGATGGGACGAAGTGGGAGGAGAGGGACCGTCGGTGGTGGTCGCGGTCGTGGCGGCGGTGTCCGTGGTGGTCGTGGCGCTGTCCATGGTTCCGGGTCCTCTGTGAGCGGGCGCAGGCGCAGGCGCACTCACGACGGTGACGGGTGATGGAGCGACACCACCGCCGTTCCCACCGGCGATGGCCGCCATCAGCGCGGCTAGTTGGGCCTGCACCTGCTGGAGCTGGAGCTGGAGCTGCGCGGCGATGACGGGGATGTCCATAGTCACGGCGTGAGCGTCTTGCACGTGAGAAATAGAATGGGGGAGCTCACCGCCGTCGGAGGACCCTCGGGTGAGGGTGAGGATGGCGCGTTGCTGACATCGCCGTGGACGCGCGCCACGCCGTCCCAGTCGCGACCCACGTCGGGTGGCGACGACTCGTTCTCTGGCTCCTCTGGCGGCTTGTATGGGTTGCATGCCACGAAGTTGCGGGCCTGTGGGGAGAAGGGGAAGGAGCGACGTGGGGGTGGCGTGGTCAGACCGGACGTGAAGGGGACGTGGACGAGGTGGGACGTGTGGACGCACCCACACCAATACCGCCGCCCTCTCCTCGTCTGTGCGCATGTCCTTCGACCTCTCAGTGGGGAGGCAGGGCTGGGTCGTCGAGCCCGTGCCGGCAGCGGCGGCGCTGAAGAGCAGCTCACGGCGCAGCGTCGACCGCTTTTTCGTGCTCGCCTTCTTCCCCGGGCCCTTCGTGCTCTTCGTGACGCCACCGTCTCGAGGTCCACGGTGCTTCTTGCGTGCGCCGGCAAGGAGGCTGTGGGGTGGTGGCCGGTCGTGTCAGCTCGTCGTGCACATGTCGCGTCGCTCGAGTGGGAGTGGGAGGGGAAAGAGGGAGGGAGACACACTCACCCGTCCCATCCCTGCCGGTCTGCACTGAAATTCTTCAGCCGGTCTGTCAGCGTCGTCTTGTTGCCGGTTTTCGCGAGGCGGAAGGTGTCGCAGAGCTCCCGGAGGCCCGCGCGAGAGAGGTTGGTGCTGGCGTGGAAGGACGTCGTGTCAGCGTCGTGGGGGGTGATGACCGGAAGTGAGACACTCACAGGTCGTGGTGCGCCACCTCGTGCGCGCCGTTGACGACGTTCCCCGGGAAGGGCAGTAGTCCCTGCGAGGCGTGCCCGTCCGACGACGGGGACGCATCGACGTCCATCGGCTCGTCGCGATGGGGAGACCCCGTGGGCTCGGACGCGGCGGTCAACTGTCGCTCGTGTTTCTCGATGAGGAGGGCCATGAGGAGGGCGACGAGGGCGGAGAGGAGCAGCCAGCAGAGTGACACGTCGACAGGGGCGGGAGCAAATCCCAAATGAGGCCTTCCGCCATCGCGGACTAGCGATCTGGGTTCACTGGGGGGGCGCGGCCACTCAGCATTCAGTCTCTAGTTTTTTTAGCACGAACACGGGGCGGCACGGGCGGCAGGACGAAGGAGGCAAGCGACGGGGCGGCGTCAATGACCAACCCGACGGGTGAGCCCGATCGGGTTGTTTGCCACCTGCGCCACCGCTTGCCACGCCGCGCCAAACAAACGACCCGTTCCCCGGTACGGGAACCGCCGTGCTCGGATGAATCAGCGATCGGCCCCGCGGACCGGTCACCGCCGCGTGACGGGAGCGAGACTTTTGCGAGAGAAGCCGCGGCAGTGTTGCAAGCAAAAAAACAGTCAAACTGAATTGATTATGTAATGGTATTACAACCGAGGCGCTTAGACAGCCAAATCAAATGTATGCAAAGCTGGACCGAGTCCATGAAAATGATCCGATGTGGTCTTCTGAGCGTACGGTACGCCAAAAGGGAGAGACAGAGGAAGAAAAGAATACAGATGCAACGATTGGATGTTACATGTAAGAGTACAATCTGAAAAACGGTGGTCAGACGGTCGGTTCATGCGAAACGGATCGGATCCAACGCACGGTTTCCGATACAGGACAGACAGAAAGGGGTATCGGCGCATGCACGTGCGCGCGGACAAGGCAGTTACTTTTTGCTCCATGTCGACTTCTTCTTCAACAAGACGTCCTCCAATTCAGGGGTCGCGCGCCCATCTGGTCTGTACAGCGTGAAGATCTGCTTGGAAGTTGGAACGGACGACGATGATGATGTAGATGATGCAGATGAGGTCGAACGAGCTGTAACCATTTGCGGTGGCGCATACTGGGGTATCGGGGCAACGAGTGGTGGTGTGGTTGGCTGTGTGCTCGGGGGTGAAGGTGGGTTCTGCAGGTATGCCGAGGGCACTCCTCGCGCATACTTTGACGGCGGTGGGGGCTCGGGAATTGCGCCCTTGACGTGATCCGTGAATGGGTTGCTGCCGAAGGGGTTAAACTTGAGAGACGACGAGGACATGATGAGTGAGTTCAAGTGTGGGGTAGTGAAGTATTCGGTATGAAGCTGCTGGGTTGGATCGCTGAAGTGATTTGGCCCTTGTTATATAGCGATTCAGGCATTCCCACTAGCGCGCGGAACGGACACACTGACTCGGAAGACGGAAATGCCGCTGGAGGGGGTTGCGCCCCTTTAGCCGTGCCAGCTTGCTCGGAAGAGTCATAACCGGATAGAAAGATCCGTCACATGGCAGCCACTTTCTCGTCTCGTGTCCGAAGCACCCCACAACGAACGTGAGGGGTAAATTTCACGATCTACTTGGAGCATCACATGCGACAGTTCAGGTCCCCTATGCCGACACGGGCAATCCAGTTTGTTACTCGCGACCCGACAGAATGGCCCAACACGTTCTCAGGGGAGCAGTGCGGTCCACGCCTGCGAGTGCGAGTGCTTATGAAGATGAAGACCCTCAAACCTACAAACCTTTTATGTTACGTGACTGACACATCAAATCAAGTGCACGCCTTTTGTGCAAGGCGCTGCCTTATCGTACTCACACAACACAAGTCCGACAAGCGATAATATCACCATCAGGCAGCGATTCAAGATTAAAGGTGAGGCGCCAATTGAGGGAGTTATCGGAATTTTTTCGTGCAAAATCACCTCCACGGCTATATGGCCCAAGTCCACGGACTGGGGCGGATTAAATAATCATCCGGGCGCCTCCTTTGTCTAGGTAACAGAGAGCTGTATTCTATGTACGAAGAAGCCGGAGCTGCGACGCCTCAAAAAAAAACAAAAGGCACCGGAGCTCAGTCGTGGCCACCGCACACCACGGAGAGGGATTATCGCTCGGAGACGAAGCAACAAGTCAACATCATAGTACGTGATTTTGACGGGAAAAGTGGTGGTGCAGGGTAAGGGTTAGCACACAGCACACGCAGTGATAGAAGCATGACCATAAGAGTGAACAGTGAGCAGATAATTGATCCTAGATAACAACCAAGATGAGATACTTGGGAAGTTATGACCTCATGCAGGTGCACGTCAACAGTAATGAAATCTTGAGAAGAGATACCACCGGAAGAAGCCAAAATTGCGGCAGCTGTCGAGCTAAGTGGCGGTTACGGCGAAACTATGAATGCCTCCAGGCGTTATCGACCTGAGCCGTTAAGCCAGATAGGGCAGGTGATGACGCAACACGACCAAGGTTTAAGCAGACAGGAACCAATGGTACGATGACGACGGCACTTCTAATCACACCCTCCAATGATGTTTGGACGATAGAGACCAAAACTAAGTTTGTGTGGGTTCACGATGCAGATACGGGATCCGGGGTGGATGGATGTGACAAAACCATGAAGTGTCAAGCCAGAAAGAGGAATTTTGATGAAGAATGAGGTAGTTGGGGAGAGGGGTCTAGAAGATCAGTAGGGGTGGTGATAACTACTAGCTTGACAAGGGCGTAGGGTGGGAGAGTGACGTTCATCAGGAGATATAATGCATATAATGACGAGTCGTTCCATTGCGACTGAATGCAGGGTGGTGTCACCGCCCTCAAGCAGTGTATAGACTGGGGACTTGGACGCCGGGTGACGCGAACGCGATGATGGTGTGCACGTGACATTGTTGCTAAGTCAAGAGTGAGACGTCGGTCAGCTCGGTCGGCCCACTCGGTAAACGGCCACAGCGCAGCGCACGCAACTCAGTATCCACCGCTTCTCCTTCCATAGTGTACTCCTTTCACCCTCATTTCTCTTTCATAACTCATATCCTACCTTGTAATGCCCACTGTTTTGGGGGAACCGTGAGCCCCATCTCGATATCCGGCTTCGTTGTATACCTCGCTAATCGGCTATCCTTTCGTCATGCAGGAGGAAAATCAGGATCACAGGTCTGTCGTATCTTCCTGTTTCTCCGTATCGACTGAAAGAGGCATCCCTTCACAGTCGTCGCTGCTGATGGTTTGGCCAAGCGCGATGTCTTCCGTCTTCCCGACCCGTTCGCTGTTATCACCGTCGATTCAGAACAAACAAACACAACGAGCGTGATCAAAAAGACTCTTAACCCTTATTGGAATGAGAGCTTTGATATGTCAGTCCTCCCGTCCTTCAACATGTCGCAGCCCGTGTCTTACTTTGCCATGGCAAAAATTAAGTATGGTCAAGGATTCCTCCGTTGTTGCGGTTCAGATCTTCGATCAACGTAAGTTCAAGCGACGGGATCAAGGCTTTTTGGGCGTGGTCAACGTACAAGTGAGCACCTATTTGGATTTAGAACTTGGAGGTCATGGTTCGTCCCCTCACACTCGTAGTACCTTTTTCTTTCCCTGACCGGCTCGTCCCATCATCCACAGAGATGTTACAATTAGACTTAAAGAGATCCAACGACAACCTTGTCGTACACGGCAAATTGATAATTTACCTCTCCACCAATCTTAGCACTCCTGCTACCAATCCCCGTCCAGCGGGCCCTTCAACGGCTCTGTCGGTTTCTCCCTTCCCATCAAACGATTCTAGCCTTTCCGTTAATAATACTTCGGCGTCTACGGCCCCCGGCACATCCACCAGCTTATCTCGCGCATCCAGTTCTCACGCCACCACCCAAGAGACCACCGAACCGATTATGGCCATGCCAACGCCCATCATCCCCGGTTCCCAAGAGCCCGAGCAACAGCAGCCCAGGCCCAATACCGCAACTCGTCCAGTTAGCACCGGTGGCGCTCCATCGGGACCTCCCCCACAGGCCTCCGTCAGACCCTCTGCGCCAACTGGTGTCTCCGCTGGCCCGAATTTCAATCCCACTGAGGATCAGTATGGACCGCTCCCACCCGGTTGGGAGCGGAGAATCGACCCTCTTGGCCGGACCTACTATGTTGACCACAACTCGCGCAGCACTACCTGGAACCGACCGTCGTCGAACCAAGCCGCCAATCATCATGCTCAGGAAGGCGAGACAAACGCCGCACGGGATCAACACAGCCGCCGCATCCTTGCGGACGATCTTTTGGAAGCTTCGAGTGGGGGCTCCAATATACAGCGTTCTGGAACCGCCAATTCGCAGCCCGGAAACGCCGCCGTGGTCGGAAGTGGCGGCACTGCTACCACAACGGGATCGGGTAGTTTACCCGCTGGTTGGGAGGAACGATACACGCCAGAAGGCCGTCCCTATTATGTAGATCATAACACGCGGACTACTACCTGGGTGGACCCACGGCGGCAAACGATCATTCGTGTTATGGGGCCGAACGGCCAGAGTACGTCGCTGCAGCCTCAGACCATCTCGCAGCTCGGTCCGCTTCCGTCTGGGTGGGAAATGCGGCTCACTTCCACAGCTCGGGTGTACTTCGTTGATCACAACACCAAGACGACAACGTGGGACGACCCGAGGTTGCCGTCTTCGCTCGATGCAAACGTGCCGCAGTACAAGCGCGATTTCCGCCGCAAGTTGATCTACTTCCGTTCTCAGCCTGCGATGCGCGCGCAACCGGGCAATTGCCAGATCAAAGTTCGGCGTAACCACATATTTGAAGACAGCTATGCCGAGATCATGCGCCAGACACCCAACGATCTCAAGAAGCGACTCATGATCAAGTTTGAGGGTGAGGACGGTCTGGATTACGGCGGCCTCGCGCGGTAAGTGTCCACGATTGTCGGATAGTGTGCTGCCGCTTAACCACCCTTGCATCTATAGAGAATTTTTCTTCTTACTCTCACACGAGATGTTCAACCCCTTTTACTGCCTTTTCGAATACTCGGCACATGACAACTACACGTTGCAGATCAATCCCGCTTCGGGTGTCAACCCTGAGCATCTTAACTATTTCAAGTTCATCGGACGCGTTCTAGGCTTGGGCATTTTCCATCGCCGGTTCCTTGATGCTTACTTTATCGTTTCATTCCATAAAATGATATTGAAGAAGAAAGTGACCCTGGCCGATCTCGAGAGCGTTGATGTCGAGTTGCACCGCGGGCTGACTTGGATGCTGTAAGCCGTCGTTCTTATTCCCACTCCTAACTCATAATTGGCGCGCCGGCGACTCATGTGATCGTTACAGGGAAAACGACATTACGGACATAATTGACGAAACCTTCACCACCATGGAGGAGCGCTTCGGCGAGATGGTCACAATTGACCTAAAGCCGGGTGGTGCCGATGTGCCCGTCACGGAGGAAAACAAGAAGGAATATGTCGATCTCGTGGTCGAATATCGGATTTCAAAGCGTGTCAAGGAGCAGTTCGACGCTTTCAGCAGCGGTTTCAGTGAGCTTATACCCCAGGAATTGATCAACGTATTTGACGAGCGTGAGCTCGAGTTGCTCATCGGTGGCATGTCGGAAATTGACGTGTACGTCCCTCATTTACCGTGTCGGATACCCGTACTGAAAGCGCGGATAGGGACGACTGGACCAAGTTCACGGACTATCGGGGATATGAAGTTAACGACGAAGTTATTCAGTGGTTCTGGAAATGTGTGCGTTCGTGGCCTCCAGAACGCAAGTCACGCTTATTACAGTTTGCAACCGGGACATCGCGTATTCCTGTCAACGGCTTCAAAGACTTACAGGGTTCTGATGGACCACGGCGCTTCACGATCGAGAAAGCGGGCGATCCGAACCAGCTTCCGAAGAGTCACACATGCTTCAATCGCATTGACTTGCCGCCATACAAGGATTACGCTAGTCTAGAACACAAGTTAACGCTTGCCGTGGAGTGCGTTTCTTCCATTCCTCATACCCTCTTTTCGTCGAATTTACGTGTCCTTCTACAGGGAAACGGTCGGTTTCGGACAGGAGTAGATGCAAGGATTTGTCTCTGGTGGTTCTGTTGTTCTATATACTTTCTTTCTGACTAGTCCTGTTATGTTCTATCCACCCGTCGTAGTACTGTCTATCGCCGCTTAGTTTGATTGATTCTTCTTTTCACAGTAATGCCATTTCTCCATCGATTCGGTTCGGTTCATACCGTGACAGTGGTGTCCTTGTATGCTTAGGGTTTATGACTAGGGTTTAGGTGTCAACCCACACCTCCCATTTTGGCATAGTTTACCAAATGGAGCCAGATACTGTGGCCAGTATTTCGTGATTGGCAAGTCGACCGCTCGTGTGCTGCCCGTTCCAATGCAGAAACCAACCCTGAGGCACCAACACGAGCCCCGCCACACACATGGCTACCCTCCACGGCCAGCCCCATCGACCAGATTCGTGTCCGCGCGTGAATCCTACCCTGTGTTTCTCTCTTTTCAAGATACCCTTGGGTTACAGGTTGGGTGGGCATGGCGCGGCCTCGTGGATGCATTCCGATGGGACATCGCCGTCCGTCTCATAACCAGGAATGTCGGTTTTCCTTCCGACAACAACTCGTCTCGTTCTGCCTTTTCGTTTACTTACGACACCGTGATTCATGCAGCGATGCCGAGGTCCGTGGGAACGCGCTCAAGTCATTCATCCTGAACGGCATCTCTCTGCTCTCCGTCTACGTCTTCGACCTCTTTCTGCATCCTCTTGCGCAAGAACAACCACCGCAGAAATGGCTACACCGTAGCATCAGCTGGTTCTACCGCGTCCTGTGGCTCCTACCTCTCGTGGGCGTCTCGCTCTACCTCAACGTACGTACACGCATTCCGGACTGAATTTTCTCTTGCAAGGCACTAATTTGCATCGCTGGTTGTGCACAGGCCTCATGGTGCTCTCTCGTCGCAAAGCGCACTTTCACATTGCGGCATGGCCTTGCGTTTCCGTACGCCGGGATGACTTTCGACCACATCCCCAAACGCCTACATCGCGTTTCTCAACTCGCTAGCCACGTCCGCGTATCGTGCCGTTATGATCGCGACGTGCGTCTTCCTTTCATTCGCGCTGGGTTACGTCCCCGTCGTTGGCGGCATAGCGGAGGTTATTTTCTTTTGCTGGGTGAACGCGTGAGTGGACCCCCGATTCCTTATTACCCCATCTCTCACACAAACTTTTAGATATTACTGTTTTGAGTAAGTTGGCCTCGCGACATCCTCCTGCCTTCCATTTTAATCTTCCGGGGGAAAAGGTTCATCTGGATAGCTCGCGGCTTGTCGCTGTCTAGGAGAATACGATACTTGGAAGAGCGGTGGATGTACTTCCTTGCCTTTGGTATGTCCAGACCGATTTCCTGCGTGGTCCCTATTCGGCTTATCACCTCCCGGCAGGCCTGCCTTCGGCGCTCTTATGCATGTGGGGTAGTACCCTCGCTAATGCGGCGCTCTTTGCCCTCATTTTTCCGTCCGTGAGTGCTGCATAATTGCCAATCCTCGCTCCGTCTTTGCCGAACGCCAGTCCTTAGTACATAATAATGGCGGTGCACGCCCACCCCGTTCCAAGCGACCCATACAATCCTTCCCCACGGGCACCCTCACCTGACTCTACTTCTTCAAGCGCCCCGATCAAGCACCCGTCCCCATACATACCCATACGCCTCCGCGTCTTCGCTTCGGTGATTTTCATCAACGACTGCATCGTGTCCGTGCTTAGTCTCTGCACGGGACGGCGTTCAGGCACCCGATCAAGAGCATTCTCTCAAGATCAGGCGAGCGGGACCGGTGAGAAAATGGAGGGGGGCGAGGGTGGTGTCGAGCTGCGGCCACTTCGTCGCGGTCCCGCGCTGCGTCAAACCATGGCAGCACGACGGAAATTTGACTAATCGTTCTCGTTACATCGTTGTTGTCGCTCTCGTCGTTGTTCACCGTCGCATCATCATATACACGTCATAAGGACGCAACACATACAATGCAGGATTCTCTTTATGTGTGCTCGACTACCCGAACCCTGCCCACTCGACGCTGATGTAGGTGACCTCCCGGCTCGCTGGGTCCCATCCACACAACAGATGTGCCTTTTTCGTCGCCGTGCCCAACCGGCCGTGCGCCACAATCTCCATCGGACGTAATGGAGCAGTCGGGGAGGCCTGCACGGTCGCGACAAAGTGAGAATGATAGCGCAGCGGATCACCTACACGGCGAGGGGTTTAGAGAATGAGCGGCGTCAGGGCAAACCAGAGAGCGCACCGGGATACACGAGCCAATCGCCACCAAACTTGCTGCCCCCGCCCAAGTAGTACCCCTTCTCCCACAAGTCCCGAAAGACCTCGCACCGCGCACGCTCCTCCTCCGTTGCCGGGTACGTCCACACCCCCGCCTCGCGCGCCGCGTCTAGCGTCTCGTATTCGTGTGCCGCGGGCGCGTACCACGCGAACGCGGCGGACGTCGTCGGCACAGAGACCGTGTACACGGCCGCCGGCGGGGCGTCGGTCGTAGTGGAGGGCGGTGCTGGCGCTGGTGCTGGCGTGTTGTTTGCAGGGCCTGGTCCTGCGTCTTCGGCAGCCTCTACCAGTTGTTGTCGCTGCCGTCGCGCATCGCGTTCAGCACGTTTCTGCTGTGCTGCAGCCTCCATCGCGGCGGGTACTCTGTCCTCGCCTTTGCGCCGTCCCGCCTCGTGTACTTGATGGGCGATGCCGCGCTGGCGTTGTGCGTCCCAGGATTCGAGCTGTGCAGGCGTGGCGGGGTGGTGCGCTGCAGGGTCGTGCACGATCGTTGCGAGTTCTGCATTTGTAAATTGAGGGAGTGGAGATTAAGACAGACTCGCCGCGCCTACACTCACGCTTTTCTACGAGGAGAACGAGCTCTTCGGGTACGAGGACGAGGGGAACGCCGAGGAATATGTTCTGCTGGGAGAGATGGGGGAGCGTTCCGGAGAGCACGCCGCAGATACGATGTTCTGAGCGCAGAGTAGCGACATCTGAGAACCCGTCAAGAGTCAGGCGGAGGTCATCGTAAACCAGCGTTGTTGTAGCGCACGGTCAACATCCCAAACTAAAGCCGTTTGATTGGATACGTGAATCGGTATTCGAGTCGACATGTGTGACTGGGAGTGGACCAGGTCTACTCAAGATCATTACACGTGACGGTTATCGCAGATACCGCGCCCTTTCCGTGTCGGTGAGGTAGCTGGCGATGTAGCTCCTCATCATCTGACACAACTCTACATACAAGGTCCCCTCACTCTCAACGAGCTCCAACAAGAACAACACCATATCCAGGCCCACCGCGGTGACGTGCTTCGCGAGCATCGGCGGGATGTCCTCGACAGTGAGCGAAAAAATACCTGCGAGACTCGCGTGTTTATCTCGTGATACTTGCGCGAACATTGTCCTCCGTAATCCTAGGGAGTTCAGAAGCGAATCTGGCAAGGGGTAGGTATGTATGTTGAGCCAAAGCGAATGACCTAGAAGACACGAACCTCGATCTGTCCCCCAGCTTCGACGAGCAGCGTCAAAAGGCGGAAGACACTCGAGACGGTCACGCTAAGCGCTTTCACTGTCTCGCCAGAGGATTCAGATACCCGGAATCGGTGCGCAAGCGTGCGCCGCAGCCAAGTTATTGTAGACTCACGTTTTGTCCAAATCGCGGCCTGGGTCATCACCCGGTGCATGACCCGGCCTAGCAGCTGCGAGCGGATCCCCGCAGGAATCTCCGCGTAGCTGTCCGTGATCGTCTGCAGATCCTCCGCCACGTACACGTCTTCAAAGTCAACGTGCATGCGGTCGTTCTCTGCGTCCAGAAGCACCGCGTTGGCAGCGGCGGTATTACGGATAAACGCCGACCAGATTCGCGCGAGGGGCGATATGGGGTGGCGCACGACGCGCGCGGAGAGGAGCTTCGGTTTGTCGTCTCGAGAGGTGAAGGAAAGCGGCGCGCTGCGGGCTTGGTGGGACAGGCGGCGAAAGACGGAGTAGGTCGGCTTGTAGTTTCCGATCACACTAGTTAGGATTACCAGTCAGCACGGATGTGGTGGTGAGGGCGCCGGGGGAGGAGAGAGACACGAACCTCGTCCTCTCACGGATGAAGGTGTCACCCCAGAGGTGGTACAACAACTTGATTGTGCAGCGCCGGAATGTGTGTGAAACGTGGAGAAACGTGAGTGTGGCATCCCATCGCTCGATCTTGCTCGGATACAGCATGATGTCACTGAGGTATTCTCCTATAGATGTCGCTAAGATTGTGTATACCAGCTCGGTGGGCAGCTGCAACGCTCGGTTTGGGGTTCTCTGCGACGCGTGCGTGACCTCGGGTGTGGCGGACGGGGACACGTAACTACGCCGAGCCCTTTTCCGAGACATGCTATGTTCGCCGGGTACAACCCGTGATGATTTGGGTTATTTAGACGAGATGGTGGTCGAATGAGACAAAGAGCGGGTGAGTGCACGTTGGGACAGGTGCACCGGCTGCTATTTAGCCAAAAGTGGTGGCGATTCCGAGGGGCGCGGTAGTAGGCGAGTCATTGGACACTTTCGGGAATAAATGGGGCTGTACGGCCTGTATACCATTACAGTGCCTCCTGCAAGCTGCAACTTTGGTCCACCTACTGGGCAACTCGGATCACTGTTTCGCAGCTTATCACAGAGTGTCGAGAGTGAACGAGATAGCGGTCACACGGAAGCTGCATGCACATCGGACGTATTACAGTAACCGTAAGCACGGGAAATTAATGTACAAGTTCCCATCGTGCTTCCTTCAATTCTCCGCCTAGAAACCTCACTCTCCCCTCCCTCTCCAGTTTCTTCAGGTGCAGCATAATCCCTCTCGCGGCGGCCTCTAACAGCGATTCTGGGTACCTTTCATACACCCTCGAAACAATCGTCCACGTCGTCCACGATTCTTCAGGAGGCGTTGTGCCGAGCACTGCCAAAACCTGTGACTCGCGCTCAAGTCGGTGGTCAATGTATGCGCGGATCGTCCGGGCACCATCGCTGACGACAGGACCGTGACCTGGATAAAGTACATCGTATTTGTCGCGAGCGTCGTACTTTTTGTGGAGGCTCGCGAGATATTCATACAGGTCCTCAAATACGGCGGTGCCTTGCCCAAGGACTCCATCGCCCGTGAAGAGTGCGCGGTCTGCAGCGAAGAGGAGAGAGACAGAGTCGGCGGTGTGGCCTGGACAGTGCAGCACTTCGAGCGTCCAGTCGTTTGGGTTTGATCCTGGGGGTAGGACTGATGCGGTCAGTTTCTGACCATCTGTGAGATCGTGGAAATGGCCGCCTCCCGGGGCAGAAAGGTAATCGCCCTCCTTTAACCCAAATTGAAGCTCGTTAAGGACGAGATCCGAATTAGGCGTAGGGAGAAGGAACTTGTGTATGCGGGGAGGTGAGAAAGGCGTTTCAGGATTTCGTTTGGCCCAGAGATCGCGACAAAGGCTGAGCACTGACGGTAGCCCACGGATGTGGTCATGGTGTCGATGCGTCAAAATTATGTCTGAGATGTCAGGTAGCGACGGGTGTCGTGGGTTCTCGAGTGCCGTGCGCAAGGTTGGAGAATATTCTGGCTTCCCCTCACCCGTGTCCACGAGGATGTACGGGTTGGAAGCACCGACGATGTATGTGTTGGTTCCTGAGGGCACAAGCTAAGCACACCAGTGGGTCATTTGGAATTCAAGACAAGAGACCTTGCAAGGTAAATTTTCCCGGGTTCTAGCACCAGTAGAAGTAGCGTTCAAGTGAACGACATGAATGGGGGCATACCTGCCCTAATATCCTGACTACTTTGTCGCTTATCTGTATGCGTTGCTCCATGAATATAAGCAGAGATACGTGTGGATGTAAATACCCGGGTTATAGGTTTCAATGCTTCGAGCTTTTCCATTGTGTCTGAAGGGTGCAACGAGTAAGGCGAGATGGAGAGTTGTAATCTCGTTCGGAATTCGGGTAGTTTCTCAGCCCGGTGGTCTGGTGGTCCATGGACTGCACATCATTTGTCAGCGGACCAAGTTGACCGTACCGTTTCTCGCGTCTGCTTTTGTCGACGACGACCACAACACCATAATGTCTGCCGCTGTAGCGACTCGCCAACCTTCTGCAGATATCCCGTCTCAGAAAAGGAAGAGGTGTGTGTTCTTGGTGCAACTCGCCGTTCTGCTATATCAACATTTTAACAGGTCTCGCTTCTCGGTCCCCCGACAATGCACCTCCCCCGAGCCGCCGCAGGTCATTCTCGCCCCCAGCCCCGCGTGGAGTCGTAGACGTTCCAAGGGTAGATGACGTCGACCCTGTCCGTCGAGCAGAGCGGGAGCGCCAGCTTGCCGCTCGCATGGCCGCTGTCGAGCTCGGCAAGACCGAAGACAACAAGAAAGGCGACGCAAAGCAGAAAGGGTTCGACGCGGTAGCCGAGTTTGCCAAGCTGACGTCCTCACGGTCCGGAGGCGTGTACATGCCACCTGCACGACTACGTGCTCTCCAGGCCGCAGCTTCACAAGATCGCAGCAGCCCAGAGTACCAGCGCCTCTCTTGGGACGCCCTTCGCAAATCTATCACCGGTATCGTCAACAGGGTCAACGTGAGCAACATCAAGCACGTCGTGCCGGAACTCCTCTCCGAGAACCTCATCAGAGGTCGTGGGCTCTTCGCACGTAGCATTATGAAGGCGCAGGCGGCCAGCTTGCCCTTTACACCAGTGTTTGCGGCGCTCGTCTCAATCCTCAATACAAAATTACCCATGGTCGGGGAGCTGTTGATTCACCGACTGATCAGCCAGTTCAGGAGGGCATTCAAGCGAAACGACAAGGTTCGTCCTGAAATTCTGCACGTAATTCCTGCACGCTCACCTACGTCGTTACAGACTGTTTGCCATTCTTCAACCACGTTCATCGCACATCTCGTCAATCAAGGTGTCGCCCATGAGCTAATTGCCCTACAAATCCTTGTTCTTCTTCTCGAACGGCCCACGGACGACTCTATCGAAATTGCCGTCGGTCTCACTCGTGAAGTTGGCGCATTCCTCCATGAAAACTCACCAAAGGCCAATGCAACTGTCTATGAGCGCTTCCGCGCCTGTATTGAACGAGGGCAACATAAGCCACCGTGTTCAATACATGATCGAAGTGCTGATGCAGGTGCGCAAGGACAAGTATAAGGATAATCCTATATTGCCTGAGGGACTCGACCTCGTGGAAGAAGAAGAGCAGATTACCCATGAAATTCAACTTGAGGAAGATCTGAAGGTTGAGGAGGGTCTCAGTAAGTATCTATTCTACTGTCTTAGTCTTTTTCACCAATTTGTTTTTGCCAGACATTTTCAAGTTCGACCCAAATTTCCTTGAAAATGAGGAGAAATACAAGGAGATCAAGGCCGAAATCCTTGGAGAGGGCTCTTCCGAGGAGGAATCGGGTTCAGAGAGCGATAGCGAGGAGGACGAAGGTGAAGGTACGCCAGTTGGTGCTATCTACACTCGCAATGGTCTGAGCGTGATATAGCCGTCCCGGAAAAGGAGGGCATCGAGGACCGCACTGAAACGAACCTTGTCAATCTTCGTCGGGTCATCTATTTGACCATCATGAATGCCCTAAATTATGAGGAAGCCGTCCACAAATTGCTGAAAGTTCAGTTAAAGGAGGGTGAAGAGGTACGCTATATCATATCCTTATCTTCAGTTACTCACAAACATCTCAGATCGAACTGGTCAACATGGTTATCGAATGTTGCTCCCAAGAGCGCTCTTACTCGACCTTCTACGGCCTCACCAGCGAACGTTTCTGCAAGCTAAACCGCGTATGGTGCGAGTGCTATGAGAGAGCCTTCGAGACATACTATGAGACAATCCACCGATATGAGACGAACCGCCTACGTAACATTGCGCGGCTTTTTGGCCATCTCTTTGCGAATGACGCCATCTCTTGGGCTATTCTGCAGACGATCAAGATGAATGAGGACGATACCACGAGCTCAAGCCGCATTTTCGTGAAGATCATGATGCAAGAAGTCACGGAAAGCATGGGCTTACCCACTCTCAAAGAGCGCTTTGCAGACCCGGAGATAAAGGCACTGTGCACCGGAATGTTCCCATTGGACAACCCAAAAAACACGCGCTTCGCGATCAACTACTTCACAAGTGTCGGACTTGGTGCTCTCACCGAAGAAATGCGCGAGCATCTCAAAGTGAGTCCAGATCAGGACTCCCTACCCCATGCTGAAGCTAACATGTGCCTCTATAGAATGCGCCTCGTCTTATCATGGAGCAACGCCGTGCAATGTTGGAGGCCGAATCATCGTCTTCAGACAGTTCCTCGGATACCGACTCGTCCTCTGACGCCACTTCTTCCGATTCCGACTCTGACTCCGACGCGACGGATGGTCCTCGCGACCGTGACCGCCGCCGCCGTTCTCCGTCTCCTCCGCGTCGCCCTCAGCAGGATTCTCCCCGTCGTCGGCGCGACGACAGCCGCTCACCATCTCCACCGCCCCGTCCTCGTCGGGACGAGCCGCGTCGCGGACGCGATGACAGTCGCTCACCATCACCACCTCGCTCCCGGAGGAATGACGATCGAAGGGACGACGCGCGTGGTAGTTATGGACGGGACCGTCGCGAATCGCCTGCGCGGTATCGTCGGCGCAGTGTTTCGGATTCAGGGTCGCCCCCTCGTCGGCGCTACGACCGCTCGCGTGAGCGTTCGCCGCCACCGCCACCGAGGGAGAGTGCGCGAGACCGTGATCGAGACCGGGATTACGACCGCAGAAGAGATGACTCGCGGGACAGATACAGGGATCGCCGGCGCTGAAGCGGTGACGGGAGGCTCATCTACGTGTTTTGTGCTCAACATATGTCCTATCGTTCGATATGTGTTTATGTGTACCTCCGCAAAAAAAAATCGGTGCTCTTCGTTCGAGTGCATTTTGTAGTTTAATGCTCTGGGATAATATGATGATATATGCGTACACTGCTAGCCACACGAAGTGCATCGGTCCTCCCTAAGATGTCTGCGCCTGCTCACTTTCATCCTTTGCTTTACGTTCCTTCATCTCGCGATACCGTCGAATAGCATTCTCCCGTTCCATCTCCATCATCGCCCGTTGAGCCATCGAAAGCACACTCCCGACAGCCTTCGTCCGCGCATGCTTGGCGCCCAGGTCAGAAGCTCGTCTTCGCGGGAGCTTCTTCAGCTCTGGCGGTGCAGTCGCGATATCGTTGAGACGACGTGGTCTAGCGCTCGAAATCGTTGCGAACTCCTTTGGCCGATCACGGTGCTTATCACCGCCCGCTGCTGTGGACGGGGTAGTAGTAGTCGTACCCTCCGCCTTGCCAACGCTACTTCGAGCCTTTGATTCTCGTGGGGTCCCATTCACGGTGGCCGCTTTCCTTTCCTTGCGCTCTGTCGCGGCAGAAGCAAGCATTGCGGATCGCACCAGCGGACGCATGTGGTCCTCGACTCTCCTGAAAGCAAAACGAGTGAGGGCCCTTCTCACAAGCAACAAGCAATGCGCACCGATTGAAGTGCTTCAACGATTCTCCCGGCTGGATCTCAATAGTCGACGACTTTCCCGCGTCCGAGTCTGCATCGACGCGACGACGTTTCTTGCCATTGGCCAGAGTAGGAGCACCATCACCATCACCGTCGTGTGCGCCGCCCCCTTCGAGCTGCCGCGCGCGCTTTTTCTGTCGATATTCAGTGCGAATCCTGGCCGCGTCCAGCACTCGCGATATGGACTTTGGGATGCCTTCGGTGGTGAGGGTGGTACTACTGCCAGCGCCAGGCGGCGCAAGATCTGCGCCCCTAGGAAAATAAGTAAGAGAGGGGAAGAAGCGCGGGTGAGCATGGGATTTAAAGTCTGTGCCGACCTTTCTTTTCGTTGTTGCTCGCGTGCTGAGCGCTTCGCGCGTTTATGAGGCATAGCCCAGCCTTTACAGCACTGTAGGCAGCCTCACTACCGTATCACGTATAGGAAGCAAGGGATGTGGATCGGGTTATCTCCACCAATCTGGAGCCAGAGACGTAATTTAGCGCCCTTCCCAAATCCAGATTGACAAAGTCGTGGGTTTGGGCGGTAACTAGACGGTCGAACCGCACGCTCACTCTAACACCCCCCCAAATTACTCTAACACTCCTCTATTCAGACAGGGTATGGCCACCGCACAAGACCGGGAAATGTCGTGCGTAGAGGTCTTTGACAAGTGATTTCCTTAGTAGTGACCCACCGCCCCAGCCCAGGTCCTTCAACACCGCAGAACTCAGGAAGAGGGTGCGTCGATCCCTTCCATTAGTGTAGCGATACTCTCTGAAGAGCCGGTTTTTTACAGTACTCAAATCCCCGAATCGCAAGGAGGCCTATCCCAGCTACGTGTTGGGGTGACCGGTATGTACTTGATGAATCTCAACTCGATGATGCTTTGATATAATCTCTTTGTCAGTCCTCCGCGCGCATAACGTTCCACATATCAAGAAACAATTTGGCCCGAAGAGGCGGTTCTTCGTTACTCTAACAAGTCATGCAACAGTGAAGAAGACGGAAAGCGTCCAGATTGATGGACAGACGGTGCACTGGAACCAGACGCTCGACACTTTGTAGGACTTTCCTTTTTCGATCTTGCTTTTCGGCTAAAAGTCTAGTCCAGTCCTGCACAACAGTCTTCACATATTATACTGCGTCTTTATGAGAAACGGTACTTACACCCTGATGTCGTTATCGGAACGCATCAGATACCGATACCTGTCGAGTCCCAAAGTGGTTCGTATCTTATTATAAACCTCGTTTGCTCGAATAGCTGAATATCTTGGTGGTAGATGTCCCTGTTGTGATCAGTAATGGTGATGGAGAAGCTGGAAAGTCGACGCAGCCGGTCACACTCTACTTAACGATCGCTGTGTCATCGGACGCGATATCTCCAATCTTTGCCAACACTCCCGAAGTACTGACCAAAGGGGACAACTCCACCGACGAAGCACCTACTAAGCCCACTCCCGTCCAGGCGGAGATGTCGCCCGCCGAGGAGGCTCTGATTGCTCTCCATCGCGCCGATGATACTACGAAGCTGATTGACCGAAGGGATATATGGAACGGGGCTGTTAGTAGAATCAAGTGGGTGATGGACACTGTAAGCCCAATTGCGGAAGTGCGTGCAACATCCATTTTACCTCTCAGCTGAGCTGACTTCCACTCTCAGCTCCACCCGTTTGCGAAGATGGCATATGGTTTGGTTTCAGCTATTCCCGGGGTGCGTCTGTTTGTGTTATTGTTGGAAGGAAACACTTATTCCAAGTTTATTCGGGCGCCAGACACTCCTAGAACAGTACGAACGTGACGACAACGTCCTAACTCTACTCGAAGCCATGCACGATGCGTTCGATTTCGCGCACCACGAAGACACTTTGAAATCCATCAAGCCCGACTCTAGGCAGACCGAAATCCTTACTACGATGCTGCGGGGTGTCTGTAGTTGCAGTGACTTTATCCGATCGTATGCAAAGGACGAACAATTCTGTACGTTGTCTTCATCTTCTCTACTGGCCGATGTAAACGCGTAGTTTTTAGGGAAGCGGACGTTGAAGAATATGGGCGGAGGAGTCGCCAAAGATATTGAGGACTTATCCACTGCCCTTGTCGGACATCGAAGGGCATTCCTGGATCAGGCTACCATTACCACGGAGATAACTGCGTTCCAAATTCTGGATGACGTGGGAATGCTTTCAGCTAAGGTGGGCGGGATATCTACTCAGCTTAAGTGGGTGTCGAGCCAAGTTTCAGATGCCGGTATGTAGCCTTGATGACTCGGGTTTGTTGGATAATCGGTCTGATAATCGCTATAGAACTTGATAGAAAAATCGGAGAAATCCCATATGGGACAGGGTCACGATTCGCACCCGACAAGGGCTGTCTTACGGGAACACGTACAGCCTTCCTAGACTTCGTTGCCAATTGGGTGAACAATCCCACTTCGGACCGTTGTCTCGTTCTTTTCGGGCAAGCAGGCACGGGAAAGTCATCCATTGCACACGAGATCGCAAGTCGCTTCAAGAAAATGCATCGTCTTACGTCATCCTTTTTCTTTTTGCGGAAGGGGCACTCAAAACAGGTGGCCTATCATCTCTTCACGACTCTCGCTCGCGATCTTTCCGACCGTTATCCTTCATTCAAAACTGCGCTGGGAAGTGTCGTAAAGGACGACACATCTCTCCGAGTTGGAACACGTGACTATGGTACCCTGTTCGAATCCCTTATCCTGGAACCGCTTAAAGGCCTGCACATCGTCGGTCCTATTCTTGTTGTAATCGATGCCCTGGACGAGAGCGGGGATGCAACTGGCAGAACAGGATTACATACATTTCTCGCCAAAAATCTCATTAGACTCCCATCGAACTTCCGTGTGCTCATCACCTCGAGGCCAGAGGATGGCATCGAGTCTACGCTCGTTGGAGCGCAATCAGTCGAGATCAAATTCATGAAGGATTCCGAGCTGGCTGCTAAAACGCATGACGACATTCTTACCTTTCTTCGAGTGAGGCTTCATCCAAATCAGTTCAGACGTCATGGGGACGCACTGGCAAAAAAGGCCGAGGGATTGTTTCAGTGGGCAGCGGTTGCCAGTCAATTCATCGTAGATCCTCCCGAGCGCTTTGGTTTTGACAGGAAAAAGGTCATTAACCATCTTCTAGAACCCAGTGCAAACCGCGGTGGACAAGATCCTTTGGATGAGCTATACAAAGAAGTCCTTGAAGGATACTTTACGGCCCCAGAAGCTCGGCTTCTATTCCGCTCTGTTGTGGGACAGTTGATTGCTTCATTTGAACCACTCAGCATCTGCTCCCTGACCAATCTGCGACGGCACGCCGACGACGAAGACGACAACGACGACGACGATGACGACGACGACGACGACGACAACGATGGCGACACCGTTGTTTTATTGCTCCGTCGCCTTGGCTCGTTGTTGAGCAATGTCACTTCATCTGATAAAAATCTTCCCGTCATTCTTCTCCACACATCATTCCGCGATTTCCTCGCAAATAAAGAGAAGAGCGGCGATTTTTGTATCGACATTCGTGACGTTCACCGTCAGTTGGCTTTTTCCTGTCTCGGTCTACTGCTCAAAAGCCTCAAATTTAACATCTGCAATCTCGAGTCATCATACCTTGCCAACAAAGATGTCAAAGACCTCCGCTCCCGCGTTGATGAACATATCCCACGTGCTCTGTTGTACGCCTGTCGATTCTGGGACGATCATTTGGAGCAAATTGACTTCGAAACTGATCTCTTTGTCCAACTTCGAACTTTTTTTGAGAAGAAATTTCTCTTTTGGCTGGAGGCCCTTAGCATGACGGGCAACGTGAGTCTTGCTTCGCCGGCGTTGTCGGCCCTGAATGTGTGGCTGGTGTCTGGTCATGGCGTGAGTAGATCTGTTGTTGATTCTATGAGGAAGGCAAACAACTAATTACTACATTCGCAGCAGGTTTCTCAAACCGACCTAGAGAAATTCAGGTCGTTCGTCAATGATGCCTCTATGTTTGTACGGTATTTCGGGATGGCCATAACAAAGAGTGCTCCACATATCTATCTTTCTGCTCTTCCATTTGCGCCGATCCGCTCTGTCGTCTCTGCACATTATTCCAACTCATTCCCTCGAATCTTACGCGTGGAACGTGGGCGATTGTCTCATTGGCCATCATCGGAGATGGTGATTCCAAACGTTGGGGATGGGGTCTATTCCATTGCACTCTCACCGGATGGCCAGCGGATCGTCTCAGGCTCGAAAGATGGAACAATTCGTGTGTGGAATGCCACCACGGGAGAGACAGAGGCAGGCCCGCTCACTGGACACACGGATTCGGTCCGGTCTGTGGCATTCTCGCCAGATGGCCAGCGGATCATCTCAGGCTCGCAAGATCGAACAATTCGTGTGTGGAACGCCACCACGGGAGAGACAGAGGCTGGCCCGCTTACTGGACACACGGATTTGGTCTGGTCTGTGGCATTCTCGCCAGATGGCAAGCGGATCGTCTCAAGCTCGCAAGATCGAACAATTCGTGTGTGGAACACCACCACGGGAGAGACGGAAGCAGACCCACTTACTGGACACACGGATTCGGTCTATTCTGTGGCATTCTCGCCAGACGGCCAGCGGATCGTCTCAGGCTCGATTGATGGAACAATTCGTGTGTGGAACGCCACCACGGGAGAGACAGAGGCAGACCCGTTTACTGGACACACGGATTCGGTCTATTCTGTGGCATTCTCGCCAGATGGCCAGCGGATCGTCTCAGGCTCGGAAGATCGAACAATTCGTGTGTGGAACGCCACCACGGGAGAGACAGAGGCTGGCCCGCTTACTGGACACACGGATTCGGTCCTTTCTGTGGCATTCTCGCCAGATGGCCAGCGGATCGTCACAAGCTCGGTTGATGGAACAATTCGTGTGTGGAACGCCACCACGGGGGAGACAGAGGGAGGCCCGCTTACTGGACACACGAATTCGGTCTTTTCTGTGGCATTCTCGCCAGATGGCCAGCGGATCGTCTCAGGCTCGCCTGATCGAACAATTCGTGTGTGGAACGCCACCACGGGAGAGGCAGAGGCAGGCCCGCTTACTGGACACACGGATTCGGTCTGGTCTGTGGCATTCTCGCCAGATGGCCAGCGGATCATCTCAGGCTCGAAAGATGGAACAATTCGTGTATGGAACGTCACCACGGGAGAGACAGAGGGAGGCCCGCTTACTGGACACACGGATACGGTCTGGTCTGTGGCATTCTCGCCAGATGGCCAGCGGATCGTCTCAGGCTCGGTTGATGGAACAATTCGTGTGTGGAACGCCACCACTGGGGAAACAGACGCAGACCTGCTTACTGGACACGCGCATTCGGTCTATTCTGTGGCATTCTCGCCAGATGGCGAGCGGATCGTCTCAGGCTCGGTTGATGGAAGAATTCGTGTGTGGAACGCCACCACGGGAGAGACAGAGGGAGGCCCGCTTACTGGACACACGGATTCGGTCTTTTCTGTGGCATTCTCGCCAGATGGCCAGCGGATCGTCTCAGGCTCGGAAGATCGAACAATTCGTATGTGGAACGCCACCACGGGAGAGACAGAGGCAGGCCCGCTCACTGGACACACGGATTCGGTCTGGTCTGTGGCATTCTCGCCTGATGGCCAGCTGATCGTCTCAAGCTCGCAAGATCGAACAATTCGTGTGTGGAACGCCACCACGGGAGAGGCAGAGGCAGGCCCGCTTACTGGACACACGGATTCGGTCGTTTCTGTGGCATTCTCGCCAAATGGCCAGCGGATCGTCTCAGGCTCGCTTGATCGAACAATTCGTCTGTGGAACGCCACCACGGGAGAGGCAGAGGCAGGCCCGCTTACTGTACACACGTCTTCGGTCGTTTCTGTGGCATTCTCGCCTGATGGCCAGCGGCTCGTCTCAGGCTCGGCTGATGGAACAGTTCGTATGTGGAACGCCGCTATGGGAGAGACAGAGGCAGGCCCATCTATCGGAGACATGGATTCGGTCGAGTCGGCGGCATATTCGCCGGATGGTCAGTGCATTTTATCGTCAGGACATGGGTCAATTCGTATATTGAACGCTACGACAGAAAATACGGAAACTATAACACACGTCGCCATCCATGACCACACCGTGATCAACGAGGAGGGATGGATATGTGGTAGTAAAGGTGAACTCCTAATGTGGATCCCGGAAATACATAGGGCACATCTTCACCGCCTAGGCGTTATCTGGATTGCCGGCGCACATGAAACCCGCTTCGATCTTTCTACTTTCGTACATGGACGGAGTTGGACTACTTGTATTAACACGTAGATAAGACCGCTACAGCAGTCCGTAGGTTGTCTTTAGGCGGTCTGAAGTATAATATGATACGCTAGATTATTATTATTATTATTTTCGGATCGATTTATACCCCGGGGTGCAGGCCGTAGGCCCAGACCGGACACGCGCAGCGCAGTTTACAAGGTATCCTAAGACGTGTCTAAGGTGGTTCCGTGCCTTCCAGTGGCAGGGGAATAAATAAAATTGCTACCAGTAGCTTTGGGCTTCCTAGACGGTTGTGCCCGGTTTCACGCCAAGCGCAGTAAGGTCGGTTCCTGGCGTCAGACGCCTCAGGCCTCAAGCTCAAGAGTCGTGTGCCCTCCGGGGCTGGGATGAGGCCCATGGGTCCTCCTTCCTTCCGTTTATCCTCCCCTCCTCAGTCGGGTTCGGGTGGCTCGTGGGCTCGTGGACCGGTTTCCGGGCGCGATAGGGCGCGGCTGTCCTGCAGAAAAGTTAGTAGGCACATGGCCTGTTTCTTGGTTGTCAGGATCCCTCCTCGCGGGCCGACAGGGTTACTGAGGTTGAAGATGATGTTCGCCCGGAAGCGGTGGGCGTTGTAGCGCGGGCACGTATGGATGATGTGGGTGTATGATACGCTAGATAGGAGCTCCCGAGGCAGTACGCGATGAATTCAAGGCTCAGTTAGTCACTACCAAGGTATATGTTGCTATCAGGGCAACGCGACATTGCGCATCCAACAGCTTCTGTAATACATTGCACGGACGTGGCCCCCACTACAGCAACTCATGACAGAGAGGACAACTGCAGGAAAAAGAAATTGTGTTTTCAGTCAGCAGTTCAAACTCATGGAGATGACCGACTCGGAGTTGCATGCAAGAAGACGCCAATTCGAAGCTCGATGTTGCAATGCGATAAAAAAGGCGGGTATGTGAAAAGACATGTGCCTTGCACACAGCATATCGACAAGGGAAGGAGTCTGCTATTTGACATGCTCGCAGATAACTCCTCCAAGCCCCGGCGACAAGGGCCACATATCGAGAAGAAATAGAAGAACAAGATGACAAGCAAGACAAAAGCAAAGCAAAAAAAAAAAATTACATGCGTTAGCAGAAACGACACTAGCAGTCGTACATTAGTCGCCTTCCTTTACCATATTTGCAGGCGCTAACAGGCCAACCGTGTTCCCGAACCCAGCAAGACAGCACGTCCGCCCGCTCACGAGCGGCCCAACGCGTAAAAGGTGGCCGCGGCATCTCCCTCGCGACTGCAGACCGCGCCGAGAACCCCGAGGCGATCGGCTGGAGCGCCGCAAGCGGCGACGCGCTAATCCGACCCTCGGCAGGGTCGAACGACCATGCCTCCCACCGCTCCAGCGACGCCGCGCTAAGACCGCAGTCCCGCTGTGTCCGAGGCACAGCGTCCGCCGCCTTGCTCTCATCCGAGTCTCGGCGCCTCCGCGAGCGCCGCCGCAGGCCGACCACCCTCGATCCCGTCACGTCCCATGCCCCACGCTCACACATCGTGTCCACGACCCGGCCGACCACGAACGAGCGCCACCGGGCGGGTATATGCGGCGCTGAGGGGGGCCCCAACGGTCCGTCCAATTTGCGTTCTGGTACCGCAAGCGTATCCGACGCCGCGGTGCGACGCAGCGAATCTTTCTCGGACGCACGACGCGACAGAACCCCGTGCCCGGATATAGGGAACGATGTATTGTCCTCTGACATAGACGCATGACGCGAGCGTGACGGCTACACAGGAGTCGTCGATGCAGTACTGGAATTCCGTGAGTGAAGCCCGAGCGGGGGACCCCATAGTGGCGCCTCGGGTTGTGGTGGTGAGTTGTGAACGCACGTGCAATGTGGAGACGAAGAGGCGGCTGAAGAAGTGACGTCTGGGGGGAGAAATACTCGGAAAAACTGAACAGTAACTGCGGCGCACGAGGGCGAAACTATCCGGCTGTGGTGCGCCACATGCCATGCATGGCTTACACGATGCAGGGCAGAGCCGCAGAGCGCTGAGAGCGCCGTGGGGTTCTTCGAGGAGCGCGATGCAACAACTGGTCGTCCCGTCCCAAAGGGAGATGACCCCTGCTTCTGTCGCCGCAGCGATCACGAGCGTACCCATACCGTCCAGCGCTACCAAGCACGCGTGAAACCTGGCAACTGTGTCGGTTGGATTACCAGCTTGTAGGCGACAATCGGCGGCCAGGGATGGTCCCAAGCCAGACATGAGTTCTATGACATCGGGCGAGCCGTCTTCAATAGAGCAAGCTGCTACAAGGCGATTGGTATCCGGAATACGGAGGAGACTAGACCAGAGAACATGATGTCCCTGGGGTGGTGATATTAAAACTAGGCTGTCAGGTGTCGCTCCATCCCACTTGAAAATCGTTCCATTTTCGTACGTCTCGAAGGCAGGGTCCGGGCGAGTTGGAGAAAATGACCCCCGGAGACATGGGTATTCACCAAGTGGACCCCGGTCACAGCTGACGATGCGCGGCGCAGCACCCGCTGCGGCCGTCCAACCGTAAAAGTCGATAAGGCCCAAATGGCCACGACCCCGGCTCCCGTACCTGCTGCACAGAGAGAGCCTGGGTCGTCTAGGGCAAGTGCAATGATGGCAGCGCTTAAGTTTGACGGACCGGCGCTAAGCACATCTGCGGCACCAAGTGCAATTGGTGCCACGGACCCGTTGGCCCACAAGATGAGCTCGTTCCCGAGACCCACCCCCGCAGCTGTTCGTCCATCCGCACTCACTGCAATAGTTCTATGTCTGTCGAATGAGCACGAAGAAGTACGGAGAAGGCGAGAGGCGTCCGCGCTCTGTAACGGCAGCGAATCAGCTTCGGTCCGGTGCCGCTGTGCTTCGAGACGCT
The DNA here is from genome assembly GCA_021527775.1 of Lactarius sanguifluus. NCBI lineage: Eukaryota > Fungi > Basidiomycota > Agaricomycetes > Russulales > Russulaceae > Lactarius > Lactarius sanguifluus. Next base: position 159,392 of record JAKEYF010000022.1, on the reverse strand, counting down.
CGGCGTCTTTGTGCAGATATAGAAGGAGAGCGTAGAGCGCTGCGACAGTCGCTGCGATGGGAAGTACGACGATACGTGTCATCCGTGCCGTTGTGCGCACGACCCGGAGTAAGAAAATGCCGGGCGCCCGCGGTGAAGTGGTTGAGGGCGTGTGGTGGACTGGGTAGCATCGGCGGGGTGGAACATTATAAGTGTGGGTGCCTCGATGCGTAGATGTACTAGTGGGTCTTCTCTCGGGTTTAGCATACGCCAGGTATGCCAAGCAGGATTTCCCGCGCCAGAAAGGAGATCCTTTTTACGTTGTTGAGCAAGAGGTATCGAAGTTGGTATCGAGGGGGTATGACGATTTGCAGGGTATGTCACGAAATATAGAGTCCCGGTAGTCGCAAGAAGCTGAGAGAATGAATTAGGACCCGTGAACGATAGACGATCAGGCGACGTACCAATAACAAACTAATATTCTTAGTCGCACGTCCACGGAGCAGTCCCTGCAACGCTGTCATAAAACTATGGCCCCTCCCATTTGCCTGGGCCGTCTGTCTCGGCGCGACAGGCTGGACGGATGGTGTGAAACTTGGATTTTGCTGTAAGAGTTCCTCGAGGTCCAGTCGCTAAAGGTCAATCGACAGAACGGCAACGAAGAATGTGTGCACGAGAAACCAGTGTGCAACAAGGACGACAACGGCAAATGCACAAGTTGGCGTGTTGCGCCGCGTGCAAAAAAAGCGACGACACCGAGAATGATATTCAGGCTTGTCGGTGAGGAACGTGGAAGTTCCGGCACGTGACAAACCCTTGTTGAAGTTGAAGGCCCGGGGAAGAGTTATGGACGTTTTGACGACGGCCTCGACCTGAACGGTAATTAGAAACAACAAAGATGACCAAAGGGGCCAGCTGGACACGAACCAGACTAAACATATTCTCAGCGCCAATGAACATGATGATTAAAGGAAGGCTTCAATATGTGGTTAGAGCAAACATAGTTAACCTTAACCACGCGGTGACTGGTGACCGGTGACCCGGAATGACCCGGAAGCTCACGAGGTTATAACTTAGTACTAACGAGAATCTTGATAGCGCCGGTGAAGACAAGACCTATCCCGTCATGTACAGGAAGACCTTTGCGGACTGATTGTCCGAACGTAATTGCGAGTGCAAAGTAGGCCAAGTAAATGAATACAGTTAATATACCCTTCTCTTCTGTTACTCACGAAACATCTCAGATCGAACTGGTCAACATGGTTATCGAATGTTGCTCCCAAGAGCGCTCTTACTCAACCTTCTACGGCCTCACCAGCGAAAGTTTCTGCAAGCTAAACCGCGTATGGTGCGAGTGCTATGAGAGAGCCTTTGAGACATACTATGAGACAATCCACCGATATGAGACGAACCGCCAACATAACATTGCGCGGCTTTTGGCCATTTCTCAACGAATGACGCCGTCTCTTGGACTATTCTGCAGACGATCAAGATGAATGAGGACGACACCACGAGCTCGAGCCGCATTTTCGTGAAGATCATGATGCAAGAAGTCACGGAAAGCATGGGTTTACCCACTCTCAAAGAGCGCTTTGCAGACCCGGAGATAAAGGCACTTCGCGGTCAACTACTTCACAAGTGTCGGACTTGGTGCTCTCACCGAAGAAATGCGCGAGCATCTCAAAGTGAGTCCAGATCAGGACTCCCCATGCTGAAGCATGTGCCTCTATAGAATGCGCTTCGTCTTATCATGGAGCGACGCCGTGCAATGGTGGAGGCCGAATCATCGTCTTCCAACAGTTCCTCGGATACCGACTCGTCCTCTGACACCACCGATTCCGATTCCGACTCTGAATCCGAAGCGACGGATGGCCCTCGCGACCATGACCCCGCCGCCGTTCTCCGTCTCCTCCGCCGCGTCGCCCTCAGCAGGATTCTCCCCGTCGTCGGCGCGACGACAGCCGCTCACCATCTCCGCCGCCCCGTCCGACGAGGACGAGCCGCGTCACGGACGCGATGACAGTCACTCATCATCACCACCTCGCTCCCGGAGGAACGGATCGAAGGGACGACGCGCGTGGTAGTTATGGACAGGACCGTCGCGAATCCCCTGCGCGGTATCGTCGGCGCAGTGTTTCGGATTCAGGGTCGCCCCCTCGTCGACGCTACGACCGCTCGCGTGAGCGTTCGCCGCCGCCGCCACCGCGGGAAAGTGGGCGAGACCGTGATCGAGACCGGGATTACGACCGCAGAAGAGATGACTCGCGGGACAGATACAGGGATCGCCGGCGCTGAAGCGATGACGGGAGGGTTATCTACGTGTTTTGTGCTCGACATATGTCCTAGCGTTCGATATGTACCTCCGCAAAGAAAATGCGTGCTCCTCGTTCGAGTGCATTTTGTAGTTTAATGCTCTGGAATAATATGATGATATATGCGGATAAATATGCTAGCCATGCGAAGGGCCATCGGTCCTCCCTAAGGTGTCTGTGCCTGCTCACTTTCATCCTTTGCTTTACGTTCCTTCATCTCGCGATACCGTCGAATGGCATTCTCCCGTTCCGTCTCCATCATCGCCCGTTGAGCCATCGAAAGCACACTCCCGACAGCCTTCGTCCGCGCATGCTTGGCGCCCAGGTCAGAAGCTCGTCTTCGCGGGAGCTTCTTCAGCTCTGGCGGTGCAGTCGCAATATCGTTGAGACGACGCGGTCTAGCGCTCGAAATCGTTGCGAACTCCTTTGGCCGATCACGGTGCTTATCACCGCCTGCTGCTGTGGACGGGGTAGTAGTAGTCGTACCCTCCGCCTTGCCAACGCTACTTCGAGCCTTTGATTCTCGTGGGGTCCCATTCACGGTGGCAGCTTTCCTTTCCTTGCGCTCTGTCGCGGCAGAAGCACGCATTGCGGATTGCACCAGCGGGCGCATCTGGTCCTCGACTCTCCTGAACAAAACAGTGAGTGAAGAAGACCCAGAATTCTCAAGGAAACAGCGAACCGATTGAAGTGTTTCAGCGATTCGCCCGGCTGGATCTCAATAGTCGACTTGCCCGCGTTCGAGTCTGCAGCGGCGCGACGACGTTTCTTGCCTTTGGCCAGAGTGGGGGCGTCGCCATCACCACCATCGTGTGCACCCTCTTCGAGCTGCCGCGCGCGCTTTTTCTGCCGATATTCAGCGCGAATCCTGGCCGCTTCCAGCACTCGCGAGATGGACTTGGGGATGCCTTCAGTGCTGAGGGTTGTACCATTGCCTGCGCTTGGCGGTGAAAGATCTGCACCCCTAGGAAAATAAGAGAGGGGAGGAGGCAGGGGGTTTAGGACGGTGCCGACCTTTCTTTTCGTTGTTGCTCGCGTGCTGAGCGCTTCGCACGTTTATGAGGCATGGCCCAGCTTTTACAGCGGTACCGTAGACCGAGGAGTGGTGACTGCCTTATGTAATGTCATAGACGCGGTCCAGAGGATTTCAAGTGTCCAAAAAAGGCCTCCTCGGGGAAGGGTTTTCCCGCGCCGAACTCTCTAAGGACCCAGGGTTTTTGCCCTACTATCGTATTAGTAGTAATGCAAAAAGACGCTTTTTATTTTCTGTAGCTTCAACAACACATCGTGGCTACTTCAACTCATACATACTAATAGAATAATGAATATCCAATCCTTTGGTGATTTTTCCTTATTTTATTTTGGCTCCTGGAAAGCGTTGTGTTTTTACCCCCCTTCTGCAAATATCTGTCACCCAACGTCACACCAACGGCAATTTCCAAGTGCGTGCCATGACGGGTGATTACCACTACCGGTAACTCGGTTGCCGGTCAAATCATCACGCTTTTGTCACCTCAGAGAACCAGAAAAGTGAGATTTAGTTCCACCGTTTGATCGCACGCATCGCATCTCCCCAAATCAGCCATAGGTGCCCCTACTGATGTATTCTAACACCCTAGCCCAACAGAATTATGTGATACCCATCGGCATCATTGGGATCTGGAGGTCAGGGTCCTTACATTTTACGACCCCTCTGTTTTTTTGTCATATTGTAGTCGAATTTTTGAATAGAGCTTTCCTTATACTTATGATCTCATATCTATGGATGCTACTTCACCCACTGTATTTTTTTTGAGCTGAAAAGACAACAGGAATGTGGTGATCTACTGCAATCTTTGAGATTTGCATAAGACTGATCGTTTGCATTACTACTAAACGATAGTAGTCGCTTTCTAAGCGCTATACGCTCTCTCGCTTTCCCGCGCTCTCCACTCTGGACTCCGTTTTAGCATCCCCCTTTCCCCTGTTATCTAATGCACCCTTTTCCCCACTTTCCCTGGTATATAGCCCATGTAATTACTACCTTTACACCCCAAATTTGAATACAGACTTCTCTCAGGCTTCAGGGCTCAATGTAGTTCTTCCCTCGCGTTCTCCAGTGTGCCGCACTTGCGCGCGGCCTTAGCAACTCCAGCGCGACACATTCCCGACCCCGATGGCCACCTATGTGAAGTTTCGCGCCACGCCGAAGCGTGCGCGACCACTTCCAACCACCTGCGACCAACCAATCCCGTTTCCATTCCCGACCTCGCCGCACTCGCGCGCGGCTCTAGCCCTTCAATACCGACGTGTCCACAATCGTCGCGGACCCATATTCGACAGCTCGTGCCCCGAGAAGGCCTGCGCGATACCGACGATTGGGTGTCTTCTCGTTTTTTTGGGTCTTTACTCTGTCACTTACACTCCTATTTGCTACCTCAATAATAATTATATTGGCCTCTATGGATGATGGACTCCCTTCGCGCAGAACATCTGCCCCGCACCTGTACACGCAGCCTCTGCCGTTCGGTCAACTCAGTCTTGCTTTGTTCGGTCACGTGCACCCATTCGGTCAATTCGGTCAACTCGATCGTCCTTGGCTTGGTATGCCGGCGGTCCAGAGGCGTTGGCGTGGGCCAAATTCAGATAGATTGGCATCGACAAGTACAGTATAATGCAGATAGTGCGTGGTTATGTAACTAGACGGTCGAACGTTCACTCTACCCCATCACTCTAACACTGGCACTCTTCTATCCAGTATGGCCACTGCACAAGATCTGGAGCACCAACAAATGTCCTCGAATTCGTGCGTAGATGGTCTTTGACGAATGTCTTCCTTGTTAGTGACACACCGCCCCAGCCCGGGTCCCTCGGCGGAGAACTCAGGAAGAGGGTGCGTCGATCCCCTCCTTTAGTGTAGCGATGCTCTCTCAAGAACCGTACTTTCACAGGTCTCAAATCACCGAATCGCAACGAAGCCTATCCCAGCTACGTGTTGAGGTGACTGGTATGTACTCGAATCCCAACTCGATGACGCCTTGATAACTGTTTAATTACTTTGTTAGTCATCCGAGTGCACAACGTTCCACGCATCAAGAAAAAGTTTAGCCCGAAGAGGCGCTTCTTCGTCACTCTAACAAACCATGCAACAATGAAGAAGACAGAAAGTGTCCAGATTGATGGACAGACGGTGCACTGGAACCAGACGCTTGGCGCTTTGTAGGATATACCTTTTTCGATATTGTTTTTCAGCTATAAGTCTAGTCCAGATCCGCACAACAGTCTTCACCTATTATCCTGCGACTTTATGAGAAACAGTACTTACGCCCTGATGTCGTTATCGGAACGCATCAGATACCGATACCCGCCGAATCCCAAAGTGGTTCGTATCTTATTAGAAACCTCGTTTGTTCGACTAGCTGAATATTTCGGGGGTAGATGTTCCTGTTGAGATCAGTAATGGCGATGGAGAAGCTGGAAAGTCGACGCAGCCGGTCACACTCTACTTAACGATTACTGTGTCATCGGACGCGACATCTTCAATCTTTTCCAACACCCCCAAAGTACTGACCAAAGGAGACAACTCCACCGACGAAGAACCTACTAAGCCCACTCCCGTCCAGGCGGAGATGTCGCCCGCCGAGGATGCTCTGATTGCTCTCCATCGCGCCGATGATACTAAGATGCTGATTGACCGAAGGGATATATGGAGCGGGGCTGTTTGTAGAATCAAGTGGGTGATGGACACTGTAAGCCCAATTGCCGAAGTGCGTGCAACATCCATTTGCCTCTCGGCTGAGCTGACTTCCGCTCTCAGCTCCACCCGTTTACGAAGATGGCATATGGTTTGGTTTCAGCTCTCCCCGGGGTGCGTCTGTTTGTGTTATCGTTGGAAGGAAACACTTATTTCGGGCGCCAGACACTCCTACGACAGTATGAAAGTGACGACAACGTCCTAACCCTACTTGAAGCTATGCACGATGCGTTCGATTTCGCGCACCACGAAGACACTTTGAAATCCATCAAGCCCGACTCTAGGCAGGCCGAAATCCTTAATACGATGCTGCGGGATGTCTGTAGTTGCAGTGACTTTATCCGATCGTATGCAAAGGACGAACAATTCTGTACGTTGTCGTCGTCTCCTCTACTGGCCGATGTAAACGCGTAGTTTTTAGGGAAGCGGACGTTGAAGAATATGGGCGGAGGAGTCGCCAAAGATATTAAGGACTTGTCCACCGCCCTTGTCGAACATCGAAGGGTATTTCTGGACCAGGCTACCATCACCACGGAGATAACTGCGTTCCAAATTCTGGACGGCGTGGGAATGCTTTCAGCTAAGGTGGACGGGATATCTACTCAGCTTAAGTGGGTGTCGAGCCAAGTTTCAGATGCCGGTATGTAGCCCTGATGACTCGGGTTTGTTGGGTAATCGGTCTGATAATCGTTATAGAACTTGATAGAAAAATCGGAGAAATCCCATATGGGACAGGGTCACGATTCGCACCCGACAAGGGCTGTCTTACGGGAACACGTACAGCCTTCCTAGACTTCGTTGTCAATTGGGTGAACGATCCCACTTCGGAGCGTTGTCTCGTTCTTTTCGGGCAAGCAGGCACGGGAAAGTCATCGATTGCGCATGAGGTCGCACATCGCTTCAAGAAAATGCATCGTCTTACGTCATCTTTTATATTTTTGCGGAAAGAGCGCTCCAAACAGGAGGCCTATCATCTCTTCACGACTCTTGCTCGCGATCTCTCCGACCGCTATCCTTCGTTTAAAACTGCGCTGGGAAGTGTCGTTAAGGACGATTCATCTCTCCGAGTTGGAACACGTGACTATGGTACCCTGTTCGAATCCCTTATCCTAGAACCGCTTAAGGACCTGCACATCGTCGGTCCTATTCTTGTTGTAATCGATGCCCTGGACGAGAGCGGGGATGCAACTGGAAGAACAGGGTTACATACATTTCTCGCCAAAAATCTCATCAGACTCCCATCGAACTTCCGTGTGCTCATCACCTCGAGGCCAGAGGATAGCATCGAGTCTGCGCTCGTTGGAGCGCAATCAGTCGAGATCAAACTCATGAACGATTCTGAGCTGGCTGCTAAAACGCATGACGACATTCTTGCCTTTCTTCGGGAGAGGCTCCATTCAAATCAGTTCAGACATCATGGCGACGCACTGGCAAAAAAGGCCGAGGGATTGTTTCAGTGGGCAGCGGTTGCCAGTCAATTCATCGTAGATCCTCCCGATCGCTTTGGTTTTGACAGGAAAAAGGTCATTAACCATCTTCTAGAACCCAGTGCAAAACGCGGTGGACAAGATCCTTTGGATGAACTATACAAAGAAGTCCTTGAAGGATACTTTACGGCCCGAGAAGCCCGACTTCTATTCCGCTCTGTTGTGGGACAGTTGATCACTTCATTCGAACCACTCAGCATCCGCTCCCTGACCAATCTGCGACGGCACGCTGACGACGAAGACGACAACGACAACGACGGCGATACCGTTGTTAGATTGCTCCGTCGCCTTGGCTCGTTGTTGAGCAATGTCAATTCATCCGATAAAAATCTTCCCATCATTCCTCTCCACACATCATTCCGCGATTTCCTCACAAATAAAGAGAAGAGCGGCGATTTTTGTGTCGACCTTCGTGACGCTCACCGTCGGTTGGCTCTTTCCTGTCTCGGTTTACTGCTCAAAAGCCTCAAATTTAACATCTGCAATCTCGAGTCATCATACCTTGCCAACAACGATGTCAAAGACCTCCGCTCCCGCGTTGATGAACATATCCCACATGCTCTGTTGTATGCCTGTCGATTCTGGAACGATCATTTGGAACAAGTTGACTTCGAAACTGATCTCTTTGTCCTACTTCAAACTTTTTTTGAGAAGAAATTTCTCTTTTGGCTGGAGGCCCTTAGCATGACGGGCAACGTGAGTCTTGCTTCGCCGGCGTTGTCCGCCCTGAATGTGCGGCTGGCGCCTGGTCATGGTGTGAGTAGATCTGTTGTATTCTATGAGGAAGGTAAACAACTAATTACTACAATCGCAGCAGGCAGAAGTAGAGAAATTCAGGTCGTTCGTCAATGATGCCTCTATGTTTGTACGGTATTTCGGGATGGCCATGGCGAAGAGTGCTCCACATATCTATCTTTCTGCTCTTCCATTTGCGCCGATTCGCTCTCTCGTCTCTGCACATTATTGCAACTCATTCCCTCGAATCTTACGCGTGGAACGTGGGCGATTGTCTCATTGGCCATTATCGGAGATGGTGATTCCAAACGTTGGGGATGGGGTCTATTCCATTGCACTCTCACCGGATGGCCAGCGGATCGTCTCAGGCTCGAAAGATGGGACAATTCGTGTGTGGAACGCCACTACGGGAGAGGCAGAAGCAGGCCCGCTTACTGGACACACGCATTCGGTCCGGTCTGTGGCATTCTCGCCAGATGGCCAGCGGATCGTCTCAGGCTCGCTTGATCGAACAATTCGTTTGTGGAACGCCACCACGGGAGAGGCAGAGGCAGGCCCGCTTACTGGACACACGGATTCGGTCTGGTCTGTGGCATTCTCGCCAGATGGCAAGCGGATCGTCTCTGGCTCGGAAGATCGAACAATTCGTGTGTGGAACGCCGCTATGGGAGAGACAGAGCCAGGCCCGCTTACTGGACACACGAATTCGGTCTATTCTGTGGCATTCTCGCCAGACGGCAAGCGGATCGTCTCAGGCTCGCGAGATCGAACAATTCGTATGTGGAACGCCACCACGGGAGAGACAGAGGCAGGCCCATTCACTGTACACACGTCTTCGGTCTATTCTGTGGCATTCTCGCCAGATGGCCAGCGGATCGTCTCAGGCTCGGGTGATGGAAGAATTCGTGTGTGGAACGCCACCACGGGAGAGACAGAGGCAGGCCCGCTTACTGGACACACGAATTCGGTCCGGTCTGTGGTATTCTCTCCAGATGGCCAGCGGATCGTCTCAGGCTCGCATGATGGAACAATTCGTGTGTGGAACGCCACCACGGGAGAGACAGAGGCAGGCCCGCTTACTGGACACACGCATTCGGTCTTTTCTGTGGCATTCTCGCCAGATGGCCAGCGGATCGTCTCAGGCTCGGGTGATGGAACAATTCGTGTGTGGAACGCCACCACGGGAGAGACAGAGGCAGGCCCGCTTACTGGACACACGAATTCGGTCTGGTCTGTGGCATTCTCGCCTGATGGCCAGTGGATCATCTCAGGCTCGGATGATGGAACAATTCCTGTGTGGAACGCCACCACGGGAGAGACAGAGGCAGGCCCGCTTACTGGACACACGGGTTGGGTCTCGTCTGTGGCATTCTCACCAGATGGCCAGCGGATCGTCTCAGGCTCGCAAGATCGAACAATTCTTGTGTGGAATGCCACCACGGGAGAGACGGAGGCAGGCCCGCTTACTGGGCACACGGATTCGGTCCAGTCTGCGGTATTCTCGCCAGATGGCCTGCGGATCGTCTCAGGCTCGGTTGATCGAACAATTCGTCTGTGGAATGCCACCACGGGAGAGACAGAGGTAGGCCCACTTACTGGACACACGGATTGGGTCTCGTCTGTGGCATTCTCGCCAGACGGCCAGCGGATCGTCTCAGGCTCGGGTGATGGAACAATTCGTGTGTGGAACGCCACCACGGGAGAGACAGAGGCAGGCCCGCTTACTGGAGACATGGGTTTGGTCTGGTCTGTGGCATTCTCGCCAGATGGCCAGCGGATCGTCTCAGGCTCGGGTGAAACAATTCGTGTGTTGGACGCCACCACGGGAGAGACGGAGGTAGGCCCGCTTACTGGGCACACATATTCGGTCTGGTCTGTGGCATTCTCGCCAGACGGCCAGCGGATCGTCTCAGGCTCGGCTGATCGAACAATTCGTGTGTGGAACGCCACCACAGGAGAGACAGAGGCAGGCCCATTCATTGTACACACGTCTTCGGTCTTGTCTGTAGCATTCTCGCCTGATGGTCAGCGGATCGTCTCAGGCTCGCGAGATGGAACGATTCGTATGTGGAACGCCGCTATGGGAGAGATAGAGGCAGGCCCATCTATCGGAGACATGGATTCGGTCGAGTCGACGGCATTTTCGCCGGATGGTCAGTGCATTTTATCGTCAGAACATGGGTCAATTCGAACATTGAACGCTACGACAGGGAATACGGAAACTATAAAACACGTCGCCATCACTGACCACACCGTGATCAACAAAGAGGGATGGATATGTGGGAGTAAAGGCGAACTTCTAATGTGGATCCCGGAAATACATAGGACACATCTTCACCGCCTAGGTGTTATCTGGGTTGCCGGCGCTCGTGAAACCCGCCTCGATCTTTCTACTTTCGTACATGGACGGAGTTGGACTACTTGTATTAACACTAACACGTAGATAAGACTACTACAGCCTTCCGTCGGTTGTCTCTGAAGTGTAATGTGATATCACACTAGATAGGAGCTCACTGAGACAGTACGCGATGAATTCAAGACTCAGCGCTCAGCAGTCACCAGTCACGGTGCTGATACTGTATGTTGCCATGAGTAACGCGACATCGCGCATCCACGAGTTTGTCGAGCATTCAGTGCACAAACGTGGCCCCCACGTCAACCCACGACAGAAAGGAAAACTGCAGAAAAGACAAATCGGGTTTTCGGTCACTGCGGTCCAAATACATGGACGTGGCTAACTCGGAGTGCGACGAGACGCGAAATTGCGATAAAATAGGACGGGTGTCAAGGTGAGATGTAATCATAGTCTCTTGCATAGCGAATCGACATGGGACGGGTCTGCTATTGCAGATAACTCCTCCGAGCCCCGGCGATCTCGTTGACAAGGGCCACATATCGAGAAGAAAAAAAGAACAAGGTGGCAAGCAAGACGAAAGCAAAGCAAAAAAAATATTACATGCGTTAGCAGTTGTACATTAGTCGCCTTCCTTTACCATATCTGCAGGCGCCAACAGGCCGACCGTGTTCCCGAACCCAGCAAGACAACATGTCCTCCCGCTCACGAGCGGCCCAACACGCGTAAAAGGCAGCCGCGGCGTCTCCCTCGCGACCACAGACCGCGCCTCGAACGCCGAGGCAATCGGCTGGAGCGCCGCAAGCGGCGACGCGCTAATCCGACCCTCGGCGGGGTCGAACGTCCACGCCTCCCACCGCTCCAACGACGCCGCGCTAAGACCGCAGTCCCGCTGTGTGCGAGGCACAGCGTCCACCGCCTTGCTCGCATCCGAGTCTGGGCGCCTCCGCGAGCGCCGCCGTAGGCCGACCACCCTCGATCTCGTCACGTCCCATGTCCCACGCTCACACATCGTGTCCACGACCCGGCCGACCACGAGCGAGCGCCAGCGGGCGGGTATATGGGGGGCTTCGGGGGGCCCCAACGGTCCGTCCAATTTGCTTTCTGGTACCGCAAGCGTGTCCGACGCCGCGGTGCGACGCAGCGAATCTTTCTCGGACGCACGACGCGATAGAACCCCGTGCCCGGATATAGGGAACGATGTGTTGTCCTCCGACATAGACGCATGACGCGAGCGTGACGGCTGCACAGGAGTCGTCGATGCAGTACTGGAATTCCGTGAGTGAAGCCCGAGCGGGGGACCCCATGGTGGCGCCTCGGGTTGTCGTGGTGAGTTGTGAACGCATGTGCAACGTGGAGACGAAGAAACGGCTGAAGAAGTGATGTCTGGGGGGAGAAATACTCGGAAAAACTGAACGGTAAGTGCGGCGGTGATTGCGAGGGTGAAACTATCCGGCTGTGGTGCGCCACATGCCATGCATGGCTTACGTGATGCAGGGCAGAGCCGCAGAGCGCTGAGAGCGCCGTGGGGTTCTTCAAGGAGGGCGATGCAAGAACTGGTCGTGCCGTCCCAAAGGGAGATGACCCCTGCGTCTGTCGCGGCAGCGATTACGAACGTACGCATACCGTCCAGCTCTACCAAGCACGCGTGAAACCTGGCAACTGTGTCGGTCGGATTGCCAGCTTGTAGGCGACACACGGCGGCCAGGGGTGGTTCGAAGCCAGACACGAGTTCTATGATATCGAGCGAGCCGTCTTCAATAGAGTAAGCTGCTACAAGGCGATTGGTATCCGGAATCCGGAGGACACTGCACCAGAGAATATGACGTCCTTGGGGTGGCGATATTAGAACTGGGCTGTCAGGTGTCGCTCCATCCCACTTGAAAATCGTTCCATTTTCGTACGTCACGAAGACAGTCGGCATATGGTCCGGGCGAGTAGGAGAAAGTGATGTTGAACCCCCGGAGACGTGGGTATTCACGAAGTAGACGCCGGTCACAGCCGACGATGCGCCGCGCAGCACCCGCTGCGGCCGTCCAACCGTAGGAGTCGATAAGGCCCAAATCGCCACGACCCCGGCTCCAGTACCTGCTGCACAGAGAGAGCCAGTGTCGTCTAGGGCAAGTGCAGTGATGGCAGCGCTTAAGTTTGACGGGCCGGCACTAAGCACATCCGTGGCACCAAGTGCGATTGGTGCCACGGACCCGTTGGCCCACAGGATGAGCTCGTTCTCGAGGCTCACCCCTGCAGCTGTTCGTCCATCCGCACTCACTGCCAATAGTTCTATGTCTGTCGAATGAGCACGAGGAAGTACGGAGAAGGCGAGAGGCGCCGTTGGTGGGTCCGCGCTCTGTAACGGCAGCGAATCAGCTTCGGCCCGGTGGCGCTGTGCCTCGAGACGCTCTGCGTCTTTGAGCAGATATAGAAGGAGAGCGTAGAGCGCTGCGACAGTCGCCGCGATGGGAAGTACGACGATACGTGTCATCCGTGCCGTTGTGCGCACGACCCAGGAGTAAGAAAATGCCGGGCGCCCGCGGTGGAGTGGTTGAGGGCGTGTGGTAGACTGGGTAGCATCGGCGGGGTGGAACATTAGAAGTGTGGGTGCCTCGATGCGTAGATGTACAAGTGGGTCTTCTCTCGGGTTTAGCATACGCCAGGTATGCCAAGCAGGATCTCCCGCGCCAGAAAGAAGATCCTTTTTACGTTGTTGAGCAAGAGGTATCGAAGTTGGTATCGAGGGGGTATGACGATTTGCAGGGTATGTCACGAAATATAGAGTCCCGGTAGTCGCAAGAAGCTGAGAGAATGAATCAGGATCCGCGAACGATAAATGATCAGGCGACGTACCAATAACAAACTAATATTCTTAGTCGCACGTCCACGGAGCAGTCCCTGCAACGTTGTCATAAATTTACGGCCCCTCCCATTTGGCTGGGTCGTCTGTCTCGGCGCGACAGGTTGGACCGATGGCGTGAAACTTGCGTTTTGCTGTAAGAGTTCCTCGAGCTCAAGTCGTTGAAGGTCAATCGACAGAACGGCAACGAAGAACGTGTGGACGAGAAACCAGTGTGCAACAAGCACGACAACGGCAAATGCACAAAATTGGCGCGTTGCGCCGCGTGCAAAAAAAGCGATGATACCGAGAATGATATTGTAGGTGAGGACCTTGAGCGTGTTGGAAGTTCCGGCACGTGACAAACCCTCTGCGATACGTTCCTTGACGGGAAGAGTTATGGACGTTTTGACGACGGCCTCGACCTGAACGCTAGTTAGAAACGACAAAGAAGACCAGCTGGACACGAACCAGACTAAACATATTCTCAGCGCCAATGAACACGATAATTAAAGGAAAGATTCCCCTTCAATATGTGGTTAGAGGAAAGATCCAGGACATAGATAAGCACCCACCAGGGAATCATGGTGACCCGGAAGCCCACGAGGGCGCAGACGCTCAGGCTGGTTATAGTACTAACGAGAATCTCGATGGCGCCGGTGAAGATAAGACCTATCCCGCTATGTACAGGAAGACCTTTGCGGACTGATTGTCCGAAAGTAATTGCGAGTGCAAAGTAGGCCAAGTAAATGAATACAGTTAATACCGAGGTATCTGCGGAGGAAGATTTGCGTGTCGTGTACTGCGGCACCTATGAGATTCTAGCTCACAATGTATTTTGGCGTGACATACCTCCAAAGCAATGAGTTTCGGCTGCTGAGTCTCAATAATCAAGTCCGCACCGTCTTTGGAGACATCTTCGAGTATCTGGCGCCAGACGGAGTGTCCCGCCTTCCCAAAGCAATCCCTTTCAGGAAAGAAATATGTAAGGGCCAAGAAAACTGTAGATCCTGCATCCACACTTGAGTATTCGTTGTCACGCCATGCAACAACCATTTGGGATTGGATCGGAACACCGGCAAAGGAAACGTTATTAGAAGGCCGGAGTGTATGCAGAACGTTCACGTCGGCTGCAAGTGCACGTTCTTCATGATGCCAGAACATCAAGGGAGAAACCACAATGCATTGTCCGTCGGGCCATCGAAGACAAGATACCCGCCGCTCGGCGAGGGCGTCGGAAATCTTGCGCTCAATGCGGAGGGTAGCACGCAGGAGCTGGCGTGTCAATGGCGAGGAATCGGTAGGGGCGGAGCTGTGAATAAGGACGCGTTCGACGCGCAATGTCTGCTCGACGCCGCATCTGGCGCGAACGACGGAGTCTTCGCGAACATGAAGACTATCGTGTGCAGCCCAGATATCGTGAAGGTGATGCTGGGCGTCGTAGCTGGAAATAGCGTCGGCGGCAAGGAAAGGGTCAAGAATCTGGGAGGAAAAGTGGGCAAGGAAGCGAGGTTGAGAGGACGAATAGATGGCGAGAGCAGGGTAGAAGAGTGATGTGATAACGACAGCAGAAATGAGAATGACACGAATCTGGTGCGTCGCGCAGTGCCTTTAATAGTATGGACCTCATCAGCGCCAGATGCACAAGAATAAAACGTGACATACAGCCCAAAACGATGGAAGAGGCGGTGGCCCTTGGTACGAACACGGAGGAGTAGGCGTGAGCCAAGGGTGTCCATGGAAGACAGGTGGCAAGATAGAAGGATTGGCCAATAAAGGTGGTCTGTGATGGGCCAGTCCTAACGAAATGCTGTGCACGGTGTCTGTGCGTCGTGGAGGTCTTCAAGATATGGTGCACGCGCTCGGAACATGGGGACGGGATCAAGCTGTTAAAGAAACCGGCGTGAGAAATAGCCAAAGGGAGAAAATGAAAGGCCAACCATGCATTGTCAACGTCGTTCAATGTAACCTCGAAAGTCAAAAACGTCAAATGTCGGCGGTCGTGTCGGCGCCACGTGGCGAGCGGACATTGACCGGACCGACAAACCGTTATGGACTTACCGCCGGCACTTTTTCCGGTTCCCCAGCGGATTATTGAATCCAGTCTTCCTCCTTCCGACCATGTCCTCTTCGCCTCTTCTTAGGTCTGCCTTGCATCAGTCACGGAGATGTGCGCCTCTACACCTTTTCGTGCATACCAATCCTCACTTGCTAACACCAGGGCTCAGCGCAACATCCGCTCCTCGCGCCGTCACCAAGTTCGAGATGCCCGCAATGTCCCCGACCATGACGGAGGGAGGTATCGCGTCTTGGAAGAAAAGGGAGGGCGACACCTTTACTGCTGGCGATGTGTTGCTTGAGATTGTATGTTCTAGGCAATTCTCTACTTCGTGCCTTCACGTTGACATCTTCTCGACTGCACAGGAAACGGACAAGGCAACTATAGACGTAGAAGCACAAGACGACGGGATCGTGGGCAAAATTCTTGTGCGCTTTCTGCCCGCGACAGTGCCCAATCATCATGCTGATTTCACAACGTACGACATGACAGGCTCAAGACGGGCAGAAGAACATTCCCGTTGGAAAGGTCATCGCTCTTCTGGCAGAAGAGGGTGACGATATCTCCAACCTTGAGATTCCTAAAGATGAGCCGACGCCTTCCAAGTCGGCTCCCGTCCCCAAGCAGGAACAAGCGCCTCTCGCCCCATCTTCTCCTGCCCCACCAGTCACCCCCAAGGCAACGCATCACATATCACATTCGCGCCCCCTTTTCCCGTCTGTGAGCCGTTTACTTCAAGAATATGGTGTCCAGGACCCCGAAAAGATAAAGGGTACTGGAGTGCGTGGCATGTTGACAAAAGGTGATGTCCTCGCCTTTCTCGGCAAGGCCTCCAGCCCAACGGGTACATTCAAACCAACCCTACTCGGGCCGGGCGCAGAAGCTCCCAAGAAGGCGGGGGCCAAGGTAGAGAAGGTACGCCTCGATCAACTGTTGTACGACTCGTATTCAATACCCTTGGCTCCAGCCATTGGACGGGCTCGCAATTCGCCAGCTCATCGTCCAAAGTATGTATCAGACGACACTCAAAGCGCGCGCCGGAACGGGTGAGTATAACGATTCATGCACCCGCTCTCAACATGCATGCTGAAGCTTTCGCAGTTCCCCTAATATTGGCAAACTTTGACTCCATTATTGCTGACTACCTCCCACCATCCGCAACTCGGGCAGCTTCAACGTTACCACATGTGCTGCCTTCAAAACCGAAATCGGATGACTTCCTTGACGGGCTCGTATAGTTTGTCAACCATCTATAGACCTTGCCATAATATTAGACGCATGTCCATTCGTACCTCGTGGGGGACTCCTGGCTCATGTCATACAATCGATACTGCACTACCTACTCGACTTCGTCCAGGGGTAGAAACTATCGGCCCGTAAGACACGTCAAATATAACTAGCCGAATGAACAAGTTGCTTTACCCGGAATGAGATGAACGCTTCGTTGGTCCCGCCCCGGACCAACGGTGACGGTACCAGGAACTGCATGTTCATAGTCCCGTCATTGCCTATGCGCAGTGATGTCTTGCTCGAGCTCTGCAGAGCCCGCTGAGCTCGTGCGATATGCGCAATTCGGTAGCTGCGTATCAGCTTGGTCATATTAGCACTAATATCTCAAAGAGGCACGCAAACCTGAATGAAACGGGTTCTGCGCAATGTACGGTCTCAAGTACCTCGCGGTCATTCGGATAGTCCATCTAGACACAGCAGTGAACTCCCCACGGGCGTACAAACGATGGGAGATATGTACTTCGGTACTTCCAAATGCCCCTTCCGCGTGGATCCGAAAAATTGGAGGTGATGCCGTCGCACGCGGCCTCCGCGAAGGCGAGTCTTGTGCAGGAGGAGGGTTACCAATTAAAGTGAGCTTGTCGCATGACGGATCGATTTCAGAAAGAGCGTCACGAAGCCAGGAGGACTATATACAATTAGATAGTGTTGAGATGATAGTCAAAGTCTCGCACCTTTAAGATGAGCTGAAGAACGCTGCAACACATTGAACTTAGCGCACATATTTCCTATCAGGCTATACTCACGTCTGTTCAATATCAAAGGACATGTCCGGCTGTGAGTCGGCAGTATAGGTCGTCACTTCGAACTTTGCGTCCGGCTCCGCTGATCCCTCCGCACTAAGCATCGTTAGCCGCGCGTTAACACACATATACCAAGAAGAACGCGCACACGAGCAAAGACAAGGGATGTCCCTCACCAGCATACGACAAGCGCATCCCAACCGTCTTCCCCGAAACCGGGAGCAAAATAGGCCTCGATTCCTTCCCCGAGGTACATCGTCTTCTCCACCATCAGTCGCGGTCGCGCACCCACCTTCGAGTCTTTGCTCTCCCCTCCACAGCGCTGGGCGCTGGACCGGTGGAGAAGATAGACAAGGGAATCTATAAATATACGCAACGGGAATTCCAGTACTGTTGGTTCTTCCGACTGGGACAGCCCCGGCGGTGTGGGTGACGCAGACGGCGATGATATCGGTGCATTGTACGTGAATTCTTCAAATATCTGCGCAGGGACGTATGCCGCAGCTACTCACGCATGTACGTCATTTAGTGCCATACCACACACAGACTAGAAAGAGATACCTGCAATTATCGAAGATTCCTCGACAAATACAGTCAATCCACCGCTAGTGATTGTCATTAACGCAAACTGAGCTATATATCAGTCCTTCGAAGTGGTGGGAACTGAAGCGACAACTCACGTCAACAAAATTCACGCCTCTCAGGAGACTGCCCAAGTGGCGAACATCGTGCACAGATGCTGCGAATACCTCATTTTGGGACAATCCGTCGAACGGCCAGAAACGGGCTCGATATTAAAAGCTCACAGTTGGTGTCCGTGTGGCTTCACCCACGTTTGGCATTCTTTTAGAGAACGAGGAATCGACCAAGTGCTATCTGTCCATTGATGGCTGTGACGTAATCACGTGCTATGTGACCCTTGGCACTTCTCTCGGACTCTGCTGGACTCTGCTGCTTCACCAGCAGGTCACTCTGTACTCGACCGCCATGAAGCTCCGCCTCCTCAACCTAACGGACAATGCGATTCTGTTCAAGTACGATTGCTGCAGGAATGATTCCGAATTGATTGTTCCTCCAGAAGCCTCTGCTGCAATCCCTTCGGACAAGCAAAAGTTCGCCATATCGTCGGTTAGAGGATGTGCGCCGGAAAAGGTGTTCCTTGACTACGAGGAAGAGCGGCAGTACGTCGTCAACATGAGCAAGTCTTCGTCCCCACGAAGTCTCCTCGCCATGCCTGAAGACTGTCCATGGCGCATATACCGCGATCAGGTGAATTCTCTGGCTCTATTGTATAAATCTTCGGTTGAATGACAATGAGAAATTGTCCGCAATAGACACGCAAAAAGCGCATTGACATTCTGGTCCTCCCAAAGCGACCACTGGAATCTTTCCTGTCTGATTTACCAGACACTACCCCACTTTATTCTCTTTGTTTACCAGGCAAGTCCAAGTCACGGTCACTACCTTTCGAGTAGTCTGACTATCTTGCGCAGGTACTCATGATACGTGAGTCCTCAGCAATTTCTGAGTGTATCTCACTGACGTCCCATAGCATGGCATTCTATGGTTGGCCTGTCTCTCAGTGCCAGTCCGTGACTACTCCTCTCTTGGTGCAGCTCAACTGCGGAATACGCCTTCTCGACATTCGCCTTGCCAAGAAACACGGACGACTTCTCGTATACCACGGCCAATACCCACAGCGCACAACATTCCAGTCCATTCTCGCGGATCTTCATACCTTTCTTATATCCCCCATGTCTGCGCGCGAAACCATTGTTGTCTCGATAAAGCAAGAAGACTATGATACCCACAGCCCGGCTGATTTCTCGGCCCTAGTGCGTGACGAGATAGAAGCTAGTCCCGGGGGCATGGGCTTGTGGTACTTGGAGAATCGCATCCCGACTCTAGGCGAAGTCCGTGGGAAGGCGATCATGTTTAGCCGTTTTGGTGGCGACGGCGCCGCATGGGAAAATGGGTTGGAGGGCATGGGGATTCACCCGACAAATTGGCCGGACAGTGTGAAGGAGGCTTTTTCGTGGACATGCAAAGATGTCCTGGTACGGACGCAGGACTGGTGCGTTGTCATCTTCCCATATACCGTGGCAAAACTCACCGAATCACGGCATTGTAGGTATCACGTCCCCTCCTTCCTTTCCATCCCCGAAAAGACGCAGCTTTCCACCTGCCTTCTCTTGCCCCCTCCTGCTAATATCACCCAGCCCGTTCTGTCTATCACATACTTCTCTGCTTCTTCCTTCCCCTTCGCTACGCCTACGGTTATCTCGACTGGCTTTGGTTGGCCGCGCTTTGGCCTCGGCTTTGAAGGGGTCAATTCGCGCGTTGCTCAATTTTTACTTGTCGCGCTCAAGAAGAAAACGACGTTGTGCGCATGGGCATTGATGGATTTCTATGAGATGCCAACGGGAACTGGTGTTGTGCCGCTTTTGATAGAGCACAACTTTAGGGGATGACGCCCTGGAGGGGGAGAGATCGTATGGAGCCTTGTCAGACATGTTGTAAGCCTAGCTATTGTATGCCCGTCCTTTACATAGTAATCATAGCTTCTGCGCTTATCGCAACGAATTCCAGAATTATATAGAGAAAAGTAGAGGACCTTCGTCCCTCTTCATCCTACAACAGACCAGTTTCCCTGATTACTGGCAACCCTCTGTCTGTCGCGTGCCTTCCATAGCGCCTTGGAGTGGTATAGCTCGCCAAGAGATCCTAGTTGCCCACTGGAGAAGCGCTTTGTGACACGCCCTAGTCGCCGAGAGGAGCTAAGCGATCTAGAGTGGGGCCATCGCAACTAAAATAACATTCACGCAGGAGCCTCGCTTGCATCTTAGACAACGAATCCTTTGCAGAAGGCCGCCTCGCTGCAGTTAGTAGCGATTATAACATGTCGGCTACGTAAACGTTGACCCAGCAGCGACGGTTGGGGGCGCCTGATGGTCTAATGCGGAAATCCACAAACTCTTTGGAGCTACTGCCATCACCCATGTTTTTGTGGTGGTTGGAAACGGTCGTAAAGTTTACAAACCTGAAACTCGACGGAATGAACGAGGGTGGTGGGACACCTCCGCCTTGCATTCTATAAATGTGAATGTGAATGGTGAGGAGTACGCCCGGCACGCCAAATCCCCTTCTGTCTCTGGAGTGCTTCTGTACGTTAGGCCCCCCTGGCAAGTGAGTACTCCATCTGCTAAAGATGCTTAAGGAAACGAAGTACCATCCTAGTCACAGAGAGAAACCCCGGCCGCAGAACGTAACTTACAATGGACTTCCGGTACCAGTCGACCTCCTGGAGCCTCGGTGACTTCGAGGTGGACGTCTTCGCGGTTTGCTGTCGAGTGTGACGTATCGGGAGACGGACTGGTCACCTCGATGCATCAGCAGAGTCTCTCGTCCATCTGCTCCGACGGTCTTCAGAACCATACCCTTCTTGGTACGTGAGTCTTCCGCCCCCGAAGTTCTCGATTCGCGACATGATACGGGTCGGTCTTGGTAGCTACTTCTCCGGCCGGCGCAGTTCAGAATCGAAGACGCTCGAGTCCGAGCCCAACCCCTGCCTGCATCGATCCGAAATTAACCGTCCTATGGCCGTCTCGGGATATGTCGCCCGGTGCAGACAGGGCACCTGCAGACGGCGACGACGCTGGCTGGGCAGAGGACTTCGGCTCGCGCACGTGTCGCAGGTATGGATGCCATCGAGCAACTCTTATTGTAGTGTCTTTGGACACTGACTAGGGAATAGACATGCCAGGAACGGCCCAATCACCAACAAGCAAGGAGCGGAAGAGAAGGTCGACAGTGAGTTTCAAAAACGGCGTCTGCGGGGCATGAAGTGTATCATATGAGGTGATGCAGGTTGCCACACAAGCCACTTCCAGGAACTCCAGAGCCGCGGACAAGGGCCACACGAAATGGAAGTACCGCGCGGAGGGGGGTGACAATCTCTCTGGCCCACCCACTACTTACACATCGAAAGTGGGCTCTCACGCGGACCCTGGGCCAACTGGCAAAGGGGAAGGCAGGAAAACGGAAGGGATCGAAAGGATTCACACAAAGTTGTGGAAATGTCGGATTGGAGGGTGCAATAAGACTTTCCACAGAAAGGGCGACGCCCTGCGACATCTGCAGACGACTGCCAAGCATAACGGCAAGTCGGTTGTTTGTAGCTGTGGAGCGACGTTCTCGAGGCACGACGCGCTGAAACGGCATCAGCGTTTATGTCATAGACACGCTCGAGAGCTGCTGTAATAGGCCTTTTTTTCTCGTTACTTACCACACGCTTTTCGACCAACTGCGGCAAACACGCTACTACCGACACCCATAATCTAAGTCTGCACAAATCACCGCATTTGTTGGTAACACGATACGGTAGCCAACCAAGAAGGTGTGTTGGACGCTGGACTGGGAACACGTCACGACGATGGTGAGCAAGATGGTTGTATGTCAGCGACTCGGGCTAAGGATACGAGCAGCTCAAGCTTCGTAGATTAAGGAGGGGATACCCAATTAAGAACAACAACGGTATGGGCGAAGTGAAAACCGTTGACTCAGGAATCGGCTTCAAGTAACACGCTCTAGGTCAATTCTGCAAGTTGACACATCTATTCGGCAGAACGGGGTGCAGGTCTCTCTGGGCATCCGCTCAATTTAACTTCGCCCACCTACCGAGAGTACTGTACTCAGGCCAGAAATTGAAAAATCGTCGCGAAAGTCACGTCCTGACCTGGTCACCTTTAAATACCAGGTCAACAACGTTACCCTATTGCTCTGGCAAAGTTGTTGGCCATCCGGCAACGTCCCATGGAGTATTCTTTTTCCAATTTCCTCATTGAGGCCGAGGTCAGATGGCTTGAGGCTGTCCACGTCGGAGGTCGGAGACCGGTTCCGCTTGTCTCCCTATCTAGAGTGGCCCTTCTCTATGGTGGTCGATCTTGGCTGGTTGAATTGTAAATCTGGACGTATAGCAACGCCGCAGCAGCCCAGATGGATCACTTTTGCAGATCTTCCCTTCCTCGCTATTTCATTACAGACGTCCAAGTCTTATAAGAGACGCCGCAGCTCCACTTTCGAACGTATTTTCACAACGCGCTATGGAGCTTTATCTCTTCCCGAACGACCCAGTCAATACTGTATTCATAACTTCGGACGGTTTCCTTCGCTATCGAGTCCGCACATCTCGGCCCCTGTCGTCACTCCGGTCATGTAGGTCCGTTATTCAGCGAATAGGGGCGGGCAAAACCAACGAAGACGAAGATTTTGGAGAAATCGTGTGGGGCGGGCTTGGCAGACATTCGGTGGTCTACAGTGAGCTGTTCAAGGGACGCGCCAATGCCGGAGAAGACAAGGGCGTCCGAGTGAAGGACCTTCTGTGGAAACTCAACACTTTTGGCACGTAAGCCATCTCGTTCCTCTGTTTTTGACTGCTCACCGACGAGTTCCGCGCATGTAGTTCAAGGTGTTTTACTGGAAACGACGAAGAGGAGTATGTGTGGAAATTTTGCAAGGGGAGAGGCTTTCAGGTATGCGATTTTTTTTACATTTTTTGGCTGACTGTTCCCCAACCTCAACCACCCTTAGCTCCTTCACGTGCGAACCGGATGTGTCAAGGCCATCTATGAGCACAATCCATCACACGTCGCGAATGGCGTATTTAAAGGCCAGTTCAAAACGTGCCTTCGCATCCACCCATCTTGCACGCTCAACCTCGACATTCTCGTGCTTACGTTCGTCGTCATGGAAAAAAAGCGAAGAGACAATCTCGGCGACCAGGTGAACGTCGCCGCCGCTGAAGAGGAGAACTTAGCGGAGGCGAGCGGAATGGAGGGGGGTAGTACGATGTGATCGGTTACGAGTTTTTTTGGGTCGGGTCTCCTTAGAGGGTTCAGTTAATGGTATGATGGGTTGTCTGCTCCTTCCGTTCGATTCCAACAATCAGGCGGCACCATCTTCGTGATCAGCATTCAGAACGGGACATAGCATCTTGGTTATCATAAGCAGTACTGGGCCCTTACTGTCAGTGTCAGAAGTTGCGGACAGCCAGTTTGCTTAAAGATCGGGGGACATAAACGTGTGTGATACCTCGAGCTCAGCAGTGTGTTGCAGGTAACGTTGAGAGTTACGCGGGATATGTCTAAGCCGATAAACAGTAAGCGGCGGCGATAAGAGCCTTTACGGAAGTCACGAGGTCGTGCCGCGACAAAGTTATTACTACGAAGACGAAGACATCAACGGCCTCGTTCCCACCACGCACCCCCATACATACCAGCGTTACGTTTCAAGAGCCCATATATCTGCTCGTTGCTATGTCTTGAACGTCTTCCCCTGATCCCCTGAGTCTCGTATCAAAGACCAACTTACACTCATTGCTTTCTGTTCTACTCGCCAAAATTATGAGTCTTGCAGGTGTATACACAGAAACCCCAACCATCTTCCTGCAGCCTAGACCACTTGCTCGTTATCCGGGAAGCTTTGTTTTACTCCCTCTGTTGCCACGACCCCGACTAGTCAAGCCACTCCCTGCAGAGGTGTGGTCAAAGGTCCTATCCTATGTTATTGAAGACGAAGATGGTCGGATAGGCGTCCCTGTCCCTGAGAAGCGCGTGCGCTTGAGGGAAAGGTGGAGGTTATTGTTTGTATGTAAACCCTGGGTGGTGAGTGTCCTATTTCTCGACATTCAGGGACGTCAATCGTGGTAGTTGGGGCACACGGTCGCAGCCGCCCCAACGGAATATGAATACCACGCCTTTGATTACCTCTATACGGTTCCGTACGAGTCGGAAAGTGCTAATCGACCTGTCTTACTAGGAAATCGTTCTTCCTCTGCTCTATTCGAATGTGCACATCTTCACCGCAAGCGCGTTTGAGAAGTTCGCTGCCCACCTATGCTCCTCCGACCAGCGTTGGGACTCTATCCGGCGCATACCCTACTCCACTCCGGGGCGCTGGGTACGGGGGCTAGACCTCTCCGAAATGGCGCCCTCCGCCGTAGAATCGCTGTCGGTGGATACCCATCTGACGCGACTACTTCCGCTTCTCCCGTCCTTGACGGGCCTCTGCCTTATTCCAGAGATGATCCTTAGCAACCGTGCTCTGGCTGCATTACAGTGCAAAGATGGCATTGGCGAACTGCGGTTGCTCAAGGGCCTCAAGATTTCTGTAACGGGCGACCTCGCTTCGGTCCAGCCCCCTTTTGTCGCCAAATTTGACCCGATCGCCGAGCTTCTCTGGCACTGCCCACGTCTAGAGCAGCTCGAGATTCTCTGCACGGATACCGTCAACGCCGAGCTAGAATCCGTTATGGATCTGGACCTCCTCGGCTTACTCCGAGACGACGGACCGACTTTGTCCCTCCCACCTACCTTGCATCTACCGCACCTCAGGTATCTCTCCCTTTCCGCAATCCCCATCTGCCCTCTCCTCCTTACCCTCCTGCGCACACCGCTTCCGGGACTGCGCCATGTCGTGTGGACACCATACAGTGATGTGGACACGACCCCCCAGCTCGGCGCGTTACTCGCTATGCACGGGTGGAATCTCATCTCGCTGTCCATCAGCACACCACGACACCTGCCCATATCACCGGCGACGGGCGACGCACGGCCACTGGCGCTGCTCGGGTCCTGCCCCGAGCTGCAATACCTCGCGCTAGACCACCCCCTGCCAGCCCTGGCAGCACATAGCGATGGACCACCGCAGCCGCACCCCTTGCGCGTGCTGACGATCCCGCGGCCGAGCGCGCGCTTCCTGCGCGAGCTGGAGGTGCTTCTCCCGCGTCTGCCGGCGCTCACCGTCGTGCGCGCGCGAACAGTGCGTTGGCTACGCGCGGGCGTGTCTGGGAAGGCCCTCGAGGCAGGCGTACAGGGAGAGATGCATGAGTGGCGCCGTCGGTTCGCGCGTAAAGGCGTGCGAGTCGTCGATGGCGAGTGGCGTGATCCTGTCTGAGTCGTATGTATGTGTGTTGGGACTCTTTCTCTGGCAGGGTGGGGGATCTTGTAGCCCGTGCGTGTCCGAGTCTGAATTGTATGCGTCCTTCCGGTCATTGTGAACATCTTCTGCGTATCTTCGTCTCATGAGTATTAGTATTGGTCATTGGGGATATTGTAGAGCGATTCTTTGAACGGACGCGCCTTCATCGTTCTTGAAGCTTGAAGCTTGAAGCCCTGTGGGAAGTTCGTAGTTTCCAGTCGACTCTGCTGGGTTGTCATCGACTCAGCCAATAATAATTAAAATTTTGAATAATCCCGCCATATAGCCGATGAGATCGATTTTATTTCGATCTATTTTGGCTGTCAACGACATAGTCAATGCCAGTCGACAGGAGTCAATGTGTCTAGGCACACGTCAGGGAAATAAAAAAACGATCTTAGTCGAACACGCTATATGCATTAGAGTCCAATCAATTTAATTCTGCGCAAAATCTATCGTATTCGAACACGCCATACGAAAATACATGTACTCGATTCTACTCGATTCTTATACTCCTGTTAGACTTGTACAGCGCGATATACGTTGAGTACCAACCGGAGTTGGCAGTACCACTGAGTCAGTGCTGTCAGCTCGGAAGAGTACCGCTGCGAGCAAGTATTCTGTGTCGTTGCGGAGAGCGGCGTTGGCAGAGTAGGAAAACACGAAAATGGGGCGAACTTGAACAGAGCAGCATGGGTCCAAGAGACACGATGTGAGAACGGGATGAAGAAAAAGATACACGAAGGGCCGAGCAGAGGAGAAGTCTTCGGGACTGTTGTTATTAATAGTCTTGTGTGATTCGAACGACGACAGACTTACTCTTTCAGTTAGCGGGTGTCGGATTGACTGTTGTCTTCGTGATGGCTTTTGCTTTCCTCTGGAGGGTGTCCATATCAGCGAGAGTATGGTCGATATATGGGGTAGTGCAAGTGCGACGAGGTTATGTAAGACGTCGCACGGTAGTGCGCGCGCCGAGACGTTGAAGATGGAAGAAGTCGAGTTAAGTTGAGAACGAGAGCTTAGGATTCGGACGGGATTTCGAGAACAACAATATGATTATCCATTGGAGTCCAAACTCTGTACATTTTATACTAAGGCCAGTAGCATAACTTTGTACGGTAAAGGATGAACGAAGAATCATGAGGTATCAAAGGGAATGGACGCGTCGTCAAGACGTGAGGTCAGGTGGCAGGGATCGAGGCTGAAAGTCGTAGTAACAAGGGATGTGAACGGTGGGGAAGAAAGTCCAAGGCTGTAAACGAATGTGATGGCGAGGAAGTGAGGTAGCGAGGTGGGGAAAGTGTGGAGCCTCACCCTTGTGACGTTGGGCTCGGCGTGCTCGCGCTTGATCGGAAAATGAGTCCTAAAGGGAATGGTTACGAGCTTGTATAGTAATTGAGGTATAAGGGGAAACGAGAGTGAGCCGCGAGGGCCCTAGTCCAAAGATTTGAGCTGTGGGCTGTCCGCGCTAAGGCGAGACGAATACCCTGGGCCACCGGCCTGATCCGGCCCTGCCAGGATCCCGGT
The DNA here is from genome assembly GCA_021527775.1 of Lactarius sanguifluus. Classification (NCBI taxonomy): domain Eukaryota; kingdom Fungi; phylum Basidiomycota; class Agaricomycetes; order Russulales; family Russulaceae; genus Lactarius; species Lactarius sanguifluus. The sequence continues at coordinate 132,364 of JAKEYF010000022.1, read as the reverse complement.
GCTGGCGGCTCCCCCGCAAGTCAGGCTCACAGCGCAGTTCAGCATGGGGTACTCACGTTTGCAAGCTGTATGATGCGCATCTCCTTTTTGAAGGGCTGTGGACCGATGCAGCGTCAATTTCACTATCGGGTCCTTCATAGGCTGGGACATCGTACCTTTTTGTCGGAATCAGAGAGCGCCTCGAAGTATTCCTCGAATTCGGATGCGAGCCCTTGTCCCCCGGGCTGTAGTTCGTTCCAGTGCCGCATGCAAACGTTTCTGTGGAAATGGTTATTACATTTAAGAGAGGTGATCGAAGACTTACTTGATGGAATTCCCATCAGGGGGTATGGCGAGCACAGTCGAGGTCTTCTGTTTTTTGGTCGACGCAGATGGTGTCTTGTTGTCTGACTTTCTTTTCTTCTCGTTATTAGCACCAAGTCGCGTACGTTCGAGTCGAATGTTGACGACATCCATTTCGGTGGGTGTTGTTTCGGGTCCTTGGTTGCTGGGCCTACTAGGACTGGCGGCGGAACCTGATCCGGATGAAGGCAGGGTGTCCGAGATATTGCCCTCGGCCGGTGCGACACTGGCCGTCGCTGTAGTGAGCGGTCGGGGCCGTGGGCCCAACTTGAGAGTGAGTCAAGGGTGGGTTGAAGTTGAGGGGGAAGTGTCGTCGAGGGCTGATGGCGTCGCTGTTGGTGCATCCGAGTCAGAGGCACGCGTTGCATCAGTTGCCTCCCCATCGGCCACCTGTACAAATGCACTAAACGTTAGAAATGAGACGTGGCCTTGTAGTGTTGTCTCACCACAGTTACTTCCCGGGGCGCTGTACTGGCAGAGCTGCCGGCCGTAAGTGCGTTGATCGCGCCGCTTGTGGCCATAGTCGACGGCGCAGGGGCACTGGGGGATGGATGCGAGTTAGTCATGAGTACTAGGATGTCGAAGGCACGGATCACAAAGGGTTTACGATGACTGAACTTGACGATGCTGGGGCTCTTGGAGCCTAAATAATAGACTGAGTTAAAGACGTGAGGGGGGAATGTGTGACATACGGGGATGGGTGTGCTGTTGCCGTCGGACGTCTCGGCACCCTCGTCGTGGGTATTCTTGTCGTTGTTGTCGTTCTCTTTGTTGTCGGCATTGTCAGTGGCTTGGTGACCTTCACCACCCCAATTCCCATTGATATCGTCGTCTTCCTTGTCAGGGCTTATGCGAATCAACTTGGGGTCATCTAGACCGCCTTCCTCAAGACCTTCCTGTGCATCTTTCTGACGCGGTTGACTCCCTCGGATTCCGTGGTTCCTGGCCCAGCCTGAGTACGATTGCTAGGTCCACTCTCTAAGCTTCTATAGTCCATCGTCGCAATACTGCAAGAATTTGAGTCCGGGTTCGTTGAGTACACGCCAGAAGTAATATTCCCCAGTGACATCTGAGACCTTCCCCCAGGTCGGAGGGGCTTCACTGTGGTCGGCCAGCGCGAACCAGATGGAGCGCGCCTTGGAGCTCAACTTGCAGAGGGAGGCTGTACTGATGAGTGTACCATCCAGATTCTCGAGGTACAAGTGACCGTGGCTATCGTCATCGACGTCGTCGGCAGTCTTCGGAGGTCGGCCCACTTTAGCCTTCTTCTTAACGGTTATCGCGTTTCTGTCAGTCTCCCCCCTTTTCTGGGCTTTGGCTGAGGCTGTTGAGCATAAATAAACATCCCGGTTCCACTGAACGATCTCCGGGCACGCTTCTCTTGTCTTGATCTTTGGCAATGGAAGAACGCCTACAAGTGTGAGGGGCTTGGGGCCATTACCACTTGCAGCCTTGAGCTCGTGGTACTCTGACGCAAATTGCTCCATTGTCATTCTGGGAAAGGGACTGCAATGGACTCAGTCTCAGGGGGAGAGTTTGGCTCCACGTACTGGTGCATCCCATCTAGGGTTTCGTATCTTGCCTTGAGATCGTCGAACTCTTTTTTCTGGGCGATATTGGCCTCATTCAGGGCAACTATCTCTTGATCCCGCTGACCCAGTGTCAGCTTCAGCTCCAAATGGAAGGCATTTTTTTCTATGAGCTCTCCTGGCGCGTATCGGACCACTTCTGCCATATTGGAGCTCTGGACGCGCTCAGTCCTATATGGTAAGTAAAAGGCCGAATAAGTCTCACGTAGACCCCAACCCCTCCTGGCATCGCCAGTGGGCGCTGCCTAGTATATGCACTTAGATCAGCATTGAGATCAGCACTGAATGGCCATCGGCCCTGTTGCTCAAAGGGCTGGCAGATGTTCTCCATCGACTGGCCAACATCGACACTGCTTACGGGGGAAAAGGGAAGGGAAAGTGTCATGGCGAAAAAAGAGGAGGTATGGATTCCGATTGTAGCGCGAGGGTACTGAATGTGGCCCTTTGCCCCAAACATATTCCCCCAAAATAAGAACGATCTCGTTTCGCTAGATCTGCGTCACTCGTCTCTAACCCAGCTTACTTAGTGCTTTGAGGTCCGGTCCGGTCCGGTTTTTTTACCCGATTTGGAAGGACCGGGACCGTAACCAGTCCTCAGGGTCAGAGGATCCCTGAAAGACCGGACCATGACCGGTAAGACCGGTCAACACTAGGTGGACCGCGGTCCACAGACCAGTCCAAACTGGTCCTTAACCGGACCAGCGTCGAACCGGTTGTGACCACCACAGGCCACAGTGAGACAATGACTTCAAATATCTTTTATTTACTCTAAGAGCTACTATACAAACTATGAAATACTATGCCAGTCCCAGTCTCCAACGTGCACAGGGTTTGAGGAGTGTGAAGCGTCGCTCGGTGTCGCGCACGTCTCCGCGGAGCGCGAGCTGTCGCATAGGTGTTCATGATGATCGTGGGTGCATCGGTGTCGAAGGGCTTGGGGCGCGCGCGAGTGCAGCAAGGTTGGGAAGGTCGGGAACAGGCATGGTAGACCAGGAATGAGGGTGGTCGCAAATAATCGTGCACGCATTGGCGTGGCGTGAAACTTCGCATGGGTGGCCGCCAAGGTCGGGAACGTGTCGGGTTGAAGTTTCTTGGACCGCGAATGAATGTGGCATGCTGGGGAATACAAACTGTGAGCTGAAAAGTCCGAAACCTGATCATGAAGGGGGAAGTCTATACTATTACTTGACTGTAGTGATGGTACATGGGCTATATACTGGAAAGCGGGCTAACGAAAAGGTAAGGTAACAAGGGAAGTTGGCCTGAGGGAACAGAGATCTTGACAGAGATGCTAAAACGCGTGGAGATACTTGGGAGATACGCCGCTTCAACGACTTGGGGTGTGTGTTGTTGTTTGTCCATATGGCGGGTTTTTGCGGGCACGCAGGTTGCCGGACCGGACGACGACATCCCTCAGCGCAGCACTCGTCGTGTACTGAACCCTCAAGCTAAGTTCTTTTTTCCCCTCTTTTTAAACCTATAACTAACTTCAATTTCTTTTTTATTTTCTAGGTTTCAAACTCACTGGGTGCCACAACGACACCAATGCGGCACAACGCCCCCACGACACCGACGTTAGTGCCGCGATGTTCCGACCCCGACGCTGCGCCGCAATGCCACGATACCGACGCGGTGCTGCGCCCCCGCGACACCGACGTGGGGCCACGATGTTACGACACCATCGCCGCAACGCCACGAGAACAACGCCGTGCCCCCACGACACCGACGCGGTGCCGCGCCCCCACGACACCGACATGGGGCTGCGATGTTGCGATACCGACGCAACACTGCAACGCCACGACAACGACAACGACGCGGTGCCGTGCCCCCACGAGACCGACGCGGTGCCGCGCCCCCACGACATCGACGTGGGGCCGCGATGCTACGACACCGACACGGTGCCGCGCCCCCACGACACCGACGTGGGGCCGCGATGTTGCGATACCGACGCAACACCGCAACGCCACGACAACGACAACGACACGGTGCCGTGCCCCCACGACACCGACGCGGTGCCGCGCCCCCACGATACCGACGCGGCGCCCCACCGACGATGCAATGGACTTAGCTTATAAGTAGTAGATTGTTGTAACTATATCAAACATATTTTATGGAAGTTATTTGGATTGGGTGCACAGTGGCCTTGTGACTCAGAGTGTAAAAGACCGGTCCTGACCAGTCCCAACTGGTTCTGGCCAGTCTCTTCAACAATGTAGGACCGTGGACCGGTAATGCCCAATAGGGACTGTAACCGGGACCAAAGGTCCTATCGGACCGGTTACAGTCTGGTCCAGTCCTGGTCCTAGTCTGGTCATTGTGACTGGACCTCAAAGCACTAAGCTTACTACCTTAGGATGTCTGCAGTCGAAGAAACTACCTATAGTCTGCCGTTCACCAAAGAAGAAATACAAGTTATCCATGAAGCGACACTACAAGACCTCCTGCGCTTCAGAAACTTCACCGTCGAGAGCCTTCTGCGCGAGCGCAACGAGCTCCTGCGAGAGCGGTGCGTCATTCTCTCTCTTTTCATGCCATGGTTTCTCATCACATGCAGAGTCTCTCTCGGAGGAACCCCCTTCGAGTATTCCGAGGTCGAGTTTTTGTCTGAGTACTCCCCGGTCAAAATGCAACCGTACAAAATTATGGGTGACGGGACCATCAGGCAGTATTGGGCGAAGCGACTGTCGTGGGCTCGATACCCTCCTGATGTACGTCTATGCGTTCGTAGACTTCAGAAACTGACGGCTTCTCCCCAGAGACGTCAGTTCTCGAGAGGCACTCAGACTGAAGACCCTATTGACACGGACACCACGCTGACGGAAATCACCCCGTCGGTCCAAACTGGAGAACCCATGGAATAAGTGCAGAAGAACTAGTATTAGCCATTGTAAATACAGCGTGTATCGAATCAATGTCACGACGCAAGGTCCTCGTCTTGGTCCTCGTCTCCCTCCTCGTCTTCCTCAGACAACGTATCGCTTGTAAATCGTGCGACTTCGAGATACGCGTGTCGCATGAGTGAGAACTTGCCTGTGAGTATTATCTGTCTGGATGGTTCAACTCGCATCTCTGGGACCATCGCGACGACCGAGTGAATTGCTGTGATGGGGACAACCGCAATGCCACAACGTCCGGTAATCTGGTCACACAGGTGCACTGCACCACTCGATTCCGAAAGAATTTCGGCGTCCGGCTTGGAGAAAAGATTGACCATGGCCAAGGGATGCCGGTCATCCCCAAAGCGTATATAGAAATAGTACAGCACGTTGGCTATACGAAGATCTTCGTTGTAATTAACCTGTATCAATCTGCTGAGTGCATGTCCTAAGAAAGATTCAGATGGGACTTACCTCAACACAAGACAACCGACGTGGTTTGGTCAAGACGTTCGCCTCTTGCCAGACAGAACGTGCTTTCTGTCCATTGGGGAGTTGGAGCTTTCCCCAACGACAGACGGCATCTGGCCATGCGTCGGCGTTCGGCCAGTTTTGTGTGTACCAATAAGCCTTGAGTGCTTTGTGTTTGTCATCTTCAAGAGGCGATGGAAATTCCTCACATCACGGGAGAAATGCATACCCGATGTAGCCCTCGAATTCACGCATGCCATTCGAAAGCGAGGTCACAGTGTCTTCACCCACCTCGAATTGGATCTCCGGAAAGCGAGCCTGTAACGAGTTGATCTGCGCACGCAGAACAGCTCGTTGGGCGAGATTCGTGAACATATCGCGATCCAGACGTATTTCCCGACCCAGGTTTCCTATTGCAGTCTCCAGGGTCCATTGCGCGTAGCATGCCAAGGGGCCAAGTCGAAATGTCTCAGGTGCAATGTGGGTAAGGAGGTGGATACTCTGGCGGACAAAGTGGATCCGCGACTCCTTGTGTTGGTAATAGAGCTCCTCGAATTCGCAAACGAAGTCCATCAGTAGATTATGTCCGTGTAGGAGATCTCGGTAAGGGATCCGAGGACGCTGTAAGATACGCATCCCAGCCACAAGTTTACAAAAGTTTTGCCAGTATTTCCGAGGGAGCAGATGCCGAAGAAGTGTCGGACACAGACCATAGACGTATTGCTGAAACTCCCATGCCTTGTAGCCGGAGTTAATCTTCTTCGCAGGATCTCGAGGAGCATGCCCAAATGACAAGGGGATGAATGGAATTGCTCTAGTGACAGTTTCCCCATGCGCATTCCAAAGCGTTGGATTACGATAGAAGACGGCCCAGTCCCAGCTAGACCTGTCATCTGGGTCATAGACGTCGAGTTTGCCCGTAAAGAGCTTGATGAGGAGATTGTGGTCGTTGAGTACTGAAAGATGCATGATATCCATAGTAAACAGGCATGGAACGGGGAGTGGCAGACGAGGGAGACCACTGAAAAGAGTCTGCTTGGAGAGACCTGTAGCCAAGCGCCGATTCTTGTGCTCAGTTTGAGTCCTGGAAGGTAGTAAGAAAGCCATATTATTCTTGTATTTACGAGCAAGATCCATGCGATGTTTGCAGAGGTCGTTGCAAGTGACATCAGGGTGAAGACACCCCCCGATGCCGTAGCCATCTGGCAAGTTCATGGCTGGATAGTAGTGACCATCGCCTTTACGACGTCTACTTGGCATACCGCAGGCCAACCGACAGCCATAGCGACCGCTGTGACCAACCATTCCCAACATGACTGCACTGGCAGGGCTATCTGCGGTTCCAAAGACCACCAGCGGGTACGAGCGAATGATGGCATCCACGGAGGCATCGTACACTCAGAGGCCCTCACGCTGTAGAGACGCAATATGTTGGAGGGACGGAAACATGAATGAGTCGATGTCCGATGGCTTATTGGGTCCCGGAACGATAGCACCCGGGATTACGAACGCCTTCTTGTATCGCATACCTGGTGGGAGGTTGTGAATGACCCAGATAAAAAACCAGGCCTCAGAGGGCCGGTCGGCGCGAAGCTGGGCACCATCAATAGAGAACTGTAACGCGACGTCGCCGCTTTTGAGATTGCCCTTGTTCCAAGCATCGAGCAATGCCTGTCCAGAAGCTATGTCGTCGTAGCCATCGAGCCTGCCGCCGTTGAGTCTCGCGTGCTCTGAGTTTTCCACAAGCTTCTTCTCAAGGTAGTGCATTTTATCGGCAACTTCGTGAGAGCTGTACAGGGCTTGGATGACTGGCCCAACTGGAATCGTAGTGAAACGTTTCTGAGGCTTCGTAGTCCCAGGACTGTACCGAGGTTTGCTGCAGCGAGGACAGGCCTCAAGGATTCTGTATGGTCCAACAAAGGCCATACAGGAATTCACACACATATTGTTGGGATTGAGCCCGGAACGTTGCCGGATGGACAATCCCGGACAACCCGAGGCCATACCACACAATTAGATAATCGTTGAGTTACCGTAGAATAACTGTATAATAAGCAGTACCTGCGGAGATAGGAGCTGAAGCCCTACTCTCATCTCTACCACAACTCTCTCATCCCTTAGCCGGGATATTCATAAGCTGCCGACCTCACTAAATCATAATAGGTTATGGGCCCTGGCGAACAGCCAGATGAGCATCAAATATATTATTCCCTCCATACTAGATATCTACACTGAGCCCCTATCGCGCGAAACAAGCGATAACTACAAAAAGCTCCTCAGAGATTGGGACAGATGAAGATCCTAGCTGGAGGAAGCCGAAAACTCAGTGAACCGCCCGACGACACAAACTGCAGAGAAACAGTTTGGCGCGAGTGAAACGACACTCACCCCCTATCCGAACCCTACGGCATGTCGAATGTCGAGCGCAGCTGGTATAGCGCGGACCCGATGATGCGGGCATCCAGCACGAATTGGGTGACACCGGTATCCTGTCCAACGCGCGAGAAAATTCAGCTATGCGCGAATAAATTTGATCGCAAAAATACCCACCATGACACAAAGCGCACGACCGATAGCATCTTGCGAGAGGGCACGGCGTGCACGCGGATGATGCCAGAAAGCCAGCGTGAGCTGGCAAGGCATGAGAAACGCGCGGGAAAGTTTGACCCCGCGCGAGCGAACCCGATATTCGTCGAACCTGGAAATGACACAGGCGTCCTGTACTAGCTCGACGACACTGGCATTCCAGAGGATGACCACTTACAGCATTACACCCACGACGTCGCGCGCGACTGATAGCACCTTATAGAAGGGCACGGCGTGCAAACGAACACCGCGGGCGAATCGAGCTCCTTGATGATACCGGCGTGAGCCAGGCGCCACTAGACGACACTGACATCCCCATGACATCACGCACGATTGATAGCGCCTCATAAAAAGGCACAGCGTGCAGATGAAAGTCACGAGAGGATCGATCTAGAAAATAAACGTGTTAGTAAGCGCGAGACAGATAGCCTATGAGCTACCGCCGCGCAGAGTAGAGAGAGAAGAAGCTGGGAAATAAACTTACCCAGTATGCCGGCGCGAAACAGACAGCCATGAGCTGGCATCGCGTTGAGCAGTACATTGAACTCGTGATCGAGCGCATGCACCACGCGAATATTGACCTCAGCGTGTGCGCGTGTATAGCCCCTATTGCTCGGTGCGAGCGACGATAACATCAGTCGCGGACGGATCCGAGAGGACAACGTACCGTGAACTGGATGTGGAGTGATGTCGCAGACACAGTAACGGCTTGATAAGTGGGATCGTCGCCGCCGGTGCCATGGTCACCGAGATGAGCGATGTAATCACCACGATTAGAAAATACAGACGCACCTTAAAAGGGGTGACGTGGCCAGACAAAACCTTGCCGCAGCCAGAGCCATGAGACGGCGGAAAGTCAGCCAAAGTGAGCGACGTGCTACAGCCTATAGAGCACGCAGTCGCGTGAGCAGCTATCCCTATGTCCCGAGAGGATGTACGGGAATGTTGCGATTTGAAAAAGGAGGATGTCCGCCGCCACGAGAGATGCTACGTCCAAAGAGACGAGCGATACCACAGCGTGCAGAGACACGGCCATGATTGCTGTGCTAAAACAGTTAGTCGGGACGGACCCAATTGGGAAACGTACCACGACCGAATGCCCATGCCGGAATGCTGGCAATGTAGGCAATCTGTGTGCCACGCGAACGACTTGACGACTCGACGACTTGAAGCAGTGATGGCTTGATGAACGCCGCACTGGAAACAATGAACGTCTTGATCGACTCGCCGATTTGCGCGAGCAACCTAGGACGGGTCTAAGCAGGCGCCGACTTGCGCGAGTAGCTTGCGGTGATAAGCAGATCCGAGTCCGACAGAGACTAGCCGACTCGTGAGACGAGCGGCATAATACCTATTCCTGCCATATTAAGCCAGCCACAGCACCAAGATGCGTATGATAAACGCACCGTAAAAGGTAGCAAGGCCCGTATAACGTCTTTGCCGCAGATGCCCAGAAGTGGGGTAAAGAGGCGGCGACGAACGAAAGAGGTCGAAAAAGTGGCGGCATGACAGTTGATGGCGCAAACGGCAGACGACACGAAAGATGACGCTGCTGATGACGCCGCACAGGCGGGATGTGAGATGTCGAACGCCGATCACGGCGAGGCCATAATTGAAGATCCTGAGGGGGAGGAGAATGAACTCCTCACACCCCAGTGATCGCGGCTGATGAAGAAGCGGCCGCAGACGATACGAAATCCTGACGCTGCCGCAGATGACGAGCAGGCAGGAGGAGAAGTCGATCACGGTCGAAAAGTACGGCCGGATCGGAGTCGCGATTCGAGACTGTTGATGAGAAACGAAAAGTGAGTCGCAATAAAAGGTAAAAAAGCTTACCAGAGAATACACGCAGGGAAACGCCCAATGTCGAGGCGTAGGCCGCAATATAGAAACTGAGGAGGAGGAGGAAATACCCCTCACATCCCAGTAAAAGCGGTCGATAACATACAAACACAGACATCTCATGAGCATTATCACGGAGTCTGTGAACACAAAGTGACGTACCTAATGAGCCACAGAGCCAAAGGGACACACGGGCAGTGACAGCACCGACCCGATAGCGCACACATAACCGTTTTCCCGCGCACAGGCAAAGGCGAAGCCAGACCTGATAGCGTAGAAGAAGAAAAGTAAAGTGTGACAGCGCACGGGCGGTAGCCGAAGAAACTGACCTGATAATATTCTCCCGCGCACGGGCAAAGGCGAAGCCAGACCCGATAGCGTAGAGGAAGAGTAATAAAGTTCCTGCGCACGGGCAGTGTTGACAATCTGACCCGATCGCGTAGAGGAAGAGTACCTCCCACGAGGAGATGATTACATACCCGAGATAGTCGGGAACTGCGAAGACGGACCAAAATAGGCCGTGAACGCAGGAAAATAAAGACGTACCTCCCATGAGGAGAAGACGACGCACACAATGAATGTGCACGGGCGGCGGCATAGCCTGACCCGATAGCACAACAGTTCTCCCACGTACGGGCAACGACCCGATAGCGTTGAGGAGGAATCCCCGTAAAAAGGGAAGACAGTGATAGCTACCTGAAAATAGTCAGGAGCATTGTCAGTGACAGAAGCGGAAAAACGGCCGTAAAGACGGACCTAAGACCGCAAAGTGGGACCTACCCTCCGATACTCTCTATCCCTAGACACCCCTCCAGAGGACTTCGTGGTCGCACCCGATGTGCCGCGCGAGGGGGAGGATCAACAGGGGAGCGCGCAGCCCTGGGCGCAAAGGTCATAGGCAAAGGCCAATAGAGCAAAGCCGATGATAAAGACGACACCGGGCATTGCGATAGCTCAAAGAGATAACCCGTAAAAGGAGCACGATGGACCGGGCGCAAAAGTCAAAGGCAAAGCCGACGGGCAAAGCTGATGACAAAGGCGACACCAGGCCATGCGATAGCTGCCTAAGCCAACGGGGAGTAAAAAAGGAATAAACCGGAGAGGATAAAATATCATTTCCTACTAGGCCGTAAATCCCAAAGACATATATTCCCATGTGCGCACATGGAGGACAATGTAAAGGGGAGCATCTGACGAGATGCGCGACACGAGCCCAATGGGCACACCCAAATAAAAAGGGGTAGTAATGTGTCTGCGGCAAAAAGGGAAGAGAGATGAAGGTCCAATACATAGAAAACCGATCCGGTATACAGCGTGAGGGGGAGCGCAGAGTCCACAGTCACAGAACGTGGATCTGGAGCCAGCACGCTAAAATCGGAAATCGGAAATCAGAAAAATAAGAGCGAATAAAAAACATCGCGCGCAAAGGTAGAGAAGGAATACTTGATGGTAGCTTTTTCCTTCTTCCAGGAGGTTTTTTGATGCACCCATCACGTTCCTCCCACCAAGCGCTTTATTGTAACAACATGGTCTACCCTCAGTTTGAGGGGGAGTGTTGGGATTGAGCCCGGAACGTTGCCGGATGGACAATCCCGGACAACCCGAGGCCATACCACACAATTAGATAATCGTTGAGTTACCGTAGAATAACTGTATAATAAGCAGTACCTGCGGAGATAGGAGCTGAAGCCCTACTCTCATCTCTACCACAACTCTCTCATCCCTTAGCCGGGATATTCATAAGCTGCCGACCTCACTAAATCATAATACATATCGTGCTCTATAGGCACAACACCAGACAGCCAGCGAACACGGCGCTTCACCTGATCGAAAGACATAATCGGATCATCGGGTCGATGCATCATGCAGCCGTTCGATGACCCATATCCTGTCGTAGTGAGACCGAGAAGCAGTGGCATTGTTGATAAAATGTCGCAGAGAACACAGAAGTGGCGACGAATCTACAAATTCGTAGCCTGGCTCAGGGTTCCGCAGGCTATTGATATCCTCGGCGAGCATGCCAGTGTCCTCAAGAACAGATGACCTCAAAAGGTCAATGAACTCTTGCGTCCTCTGGAGTTCGGGCATGTGGATTGTCACAGGGGTAGTATGATCTTTGCTGTGCTCGTCAATGGGGTGTATGGGTTCATCGTCGCCAGCATTCGAGCCAGAAGGCCCAGCCACGCTGTGCCCTACAACAAAAACCCCAGTGGTATCACGACCAGCCTGAGACACAGAACACTCAGCCTGAGATACGTCAAAGTCGACGGGATCCAAAGGTGTAGATGGCAAGCTGCCAGTGTGTGCCAGATCGTTCACAGAGTTACTTGGACCAGGCTCAGGCTCGCGCAGAGCGGACTAGACAAGAATGTTCTCATCAAAGCCAACGGAAAGTAAACAGTCGAAAGACCTTTTGTTTCCGTGGGCGTTGAGTTGAATGTTCCTCCGAGTCGGCCAAGCGCCGCCTGTGCTCCAAGTCCTGGAGTCCCCCAACTGGCCTGGTTTCAATCCCATTGGCGCGGAGGAATTCACCAAATTGGTAGTCTTGCTGAAGTTGGTCTTGTGGCCTATTACGCTTACGACTTGTCATTGGAAAAGGTTTGGTATATAGCAAGCCTGAGGCGCATAGACTTAGAGTCACGCACTGCAGATTCGAGACAGGACGGTCAAAATCGGCACGAGTCGAACACAGCCACAAAATATTATAACACCTAAGTTAATTGAATAGATTCAAGGGCTTCCCACATGCGGGCCTTGTGAAAATCGGCCCAGATCGAACGGAGTCACAAAATAAACATTTAATTGAACTTATTCAAAAAAAACTATGGACTTCCCACAGGGGCTGAGCGCTGAGGACGTTGTGTGTCAATGCTATGGTAGAGTCAGTGTGAGGGTCAGTGCTGACGCGTTGACATGCATACGGTCTGGCGATTTCCATACCGAGGATGGGCAATGACACACATACACGTGATTTAAATATACCATATATGGAAAGAGGGGGGGGGGGGGGAGGGGGCCGAAAACTGCCTGAAAAAGAAATTCTGACGTCATGTCAAAAATTCCAGTCCCGCCACCCCCTTGCACTGGCCGGTTCTCCCCCAAGAAGCAGCATTCTGCCCTTGTGGCTTCTTGGACTGGTCCTTCTACCACCTCATCTACGACTGTCCCAGGTTTGCTTACCAGCGCCGAGCATTATTCAGCTCCCAGGACACCATATCACACACACTGGAGGATGTCACCCCTCCAATCGACCTCTTCACAGATAGGGAAGGGGAACTGCCATACACATTCTGCCTCTTCAAGTTTCTTCAACAGACTGGCGCTGCCTCAAAACCAGAGGCTGGGGCACAACCCCTGGCTGACTACAGCTGAAGCAGCTCTCGACCGCACTTGGAGGACCCTGCCTCACACAGCCCACATGTAAGTTGTCTTGCTCCTAGTGATTGGCTCGGGTTTGGGTAACCCGGCCGGGTTGCGGGTACGGGTGTCAAGGGTGCGGGTATGGGTACCATTATTCTTACCCGGGGAAAACCCTTACCCCCAGGCGGGTGGTGACGGGTTTCTGAAGGATACTATTTCCGTGTTACTGGTATACTAGCCCTAGTACCGGCTAATACTTGATGCAAATACATGCTAGCATTAGCATGATGCTACTGAGTCCCAAATTCTAAACTACCATCACCCGCCCATAATCACACTGACAGCTGTTTGATATACATCCCAGCCGAAGTATTTGCATACACGTGTGTGACTTGGAGTGTTCGTTAAAAGTGCTTGCAGTCTTGTCATTGCCTCTGCGTCTTCTTCTGAACTTCCGAGCTGTTGACGAGCCTGTTGTGACCAGTATGCCACCTTCCCAGGACCCCAATGTGACTGAAGGTCCATGGAAGCGTCGCCCTACAGAACGCGTCACTGAAAACGGTGATCCACTTGCTGGAAAGAAACATAGGCTTACATCCAGGAATAGAAGAGCACCTGTTGTCGGTGCCCCTCGGCCCACCCATTGTCCTCGCCCAAAGCCCATTCACCCACGACAAACTCAGGAGACTGCTGATAGCAGTAACGACGAGCCTGCCCGTCATCCTCACCCGAAGCCTGTTCACCCACAACAGATTCAGGAGACCACTGACACCAGCGCCGATGAAGCCAATCCTGACAGACCCAGAGCTGAAACTGTGAACGACAGTGACGATAGTGACAAGGATGAAGAACCCATACCGGAGTCTGATGGTGCTGAGCTGAGTATGTGTTGCATCCACCTATTTGTGAGTTAGCGGCATACTGAGCAATTAACAGTTCACCTTTCCAAAAAGTGGACCGCACGAGTTTATGTGTTCTTTAAACCAACACCTTCAATTGAATATGTTGATGGTCGCAAGGCCTATGTCTTTGAATGCGGCAGGCGTCGTTGCCGAAGCACTACCTCCAAGTTCATCCGGCGCTACCTCTACACTGCTGATGCCAGTTCAACCAGCAATCTACGTCGACACGCAAAGATTTGCTGGGGGGAAGAAGCTGTTGCTGCAGCAGATCTTACTAACAACCTTAGAACTGCACGCAAGGCTCTGTCAAAAACGAAAATGGGTGTCAATGGGTCAATCACCGAGGCATTCAAACGGGTTGGGAATAGTAAGGTCACTTACAGTCACCGTCAGTACACCAGGGTAGAGGCACGGTATGTCTGAACACTCGATCCACTGCAGCCTGAGATAAAACCTAAAACGAAATGATCCAGTGCAGAGTTTGTTCGTTGGGTCTCAGTAGACAAACGGCCCTTCCAGATTGTCAACGACATTGCGTTCCAGGCGCTCATGAAAACAGGCAGACCCGAATGCTATGTACCATCGGCTGAAACCATCTTGCGTGATGTCAAGAACGTGTTTATATGCGTCCGCAGAAACATAGCTAAAATGTTGCAGGTAAGTCCACACATTGAGTACAAGCGATAACATTACTTACTGAAAATGCCAGAACTTCGATGGCAAACTCAATTTTGCCACCGACGCCTGGACTTCACCCAATCACAAGGCCTATGTAGCTATTACTGTACATCTTGAGCACAACGGAAAGCCGCTATCAATGCTGCTCGATCTTATCGAAGTCCCCTGCTCCCATACTGGCGTCAACCTGGCAAACACATTTGCGGGAGTTCTGAAGGCCTTCGGGATTGAGAAGAAGGTATGAGCTTGATAATTTAAAACTCAAGAGAAAGGGAATACTCACCCTTGTGTAGATCCTGAGCGTTACCGCCGACAACGCTTCCAACAATGATACCATGGTTGAACATCTTGGTGAAGTTCTTGATGGCTTCCCTGGTGCTGCAAACCAAACACGCTGCTTTGCACATACCCTCAACATTTCAGCTAAAGCGATCCTAAAACAATTCGACATACCAAAGGCCAAAAGTGGCGAGGATCTTGATGCGGCTGCACAAGCTCTTGCTGACTTGGCTAAGGAGCTTGAGGCTGAGGAACAATTGGAGAGAGAAACACAAGACACAGACGATGATGTTGAAGATGACCAGCCAATGGGTGCCTGGGTCGACTTTCGTGAGGGGTTGACCGAGGAGCAGGAGACGGAGTTGGACACGAGTGTCCAGCCCATGAGATCGATGCTGATTAAGGTTCGTCGGTCGTTCGACCCTAACCCTACTATATTGGCTGACTTGTTCGATGCAACAAAGCTATGCAAGATCGCCTTTGCACTCAAGAACTCTACGACTCTCCTCCTTCCACAGTGGTATAGTACGTTGACCACCCACCACTTGTCTCATCGTATGATGCCACGTGATGTCTCTACTTGATGGAACTCGACGTTCAACATGCTTGACTTTGCACTCAAATATCGTCCGGCAATTGACACGATGACCGCAAATCGCGACTTTTACCTCTGTGAATATGAGTTGGTGCCAGCAGAATGGAGGATCGCTGGAGAACTTCGTGATGTCTTACAGGTATTTAATATTTCTTTCTTGTGCACTTTTGCTTGTGACTCATTGTTCCAATTCGTTCGACAGATTTTCAAAGACGCCACCCTCTTTTTCTCCCGAGGAACACCAAATCTCGCAACCGTGATTCCAGCAATGGACCACATTGACAAGGTCCTTGCTACTTCATCTGACACTCCGCAGTTCACCCTTGCTGTTCACGCTGCTCTTGCTATTGGCAAGAAGGCTTTGAACCGGTACTACAACAAGACCGATCATTCAGAAGTCTACCGGATCGCTATGGGTACTGTGTTTCTTTTTTTGGCTGTTATTAATTATAACAATGTTTCTAGTGCTTCATCCTCGTCACAAGCTCGAATACTTCAAGAGACAGAAGTGGGAAGTCCCATGGGTTCAAGCCGCTCATGAGATCGTTCGTCGCGAATTTGATCGCTCCTATTTTTTGGTAGACGTTCAAGGTGGTGGAGATGGTGGGGATGAGATGCGTGCAGGTGTAGCAGTGAGTTGTCCATTCTCATGCCTAAGTCCTTTACTTATCACGCTTCCAGCCCTCTCCTCCAAAGACACAGAATGTCTTTGACCATCTACCCGACCTCGCACCCATGACTTCAGATCTCAGTGACGAACTCAACCGCTTCATCGCCACTGACGTCGAGGATGCAATGGACCCTTTGATGTGGTGGCACGAACGGCGCTCCTCCTTCCCTTGTCTATCACTCATGGCGAGTGATTATCTTTCCATTCCGGGTAAGTCTGTGAAACTCTCCCCATTCTGAGTATGCGGTACTTACAGTATTTAGCCACAACGGTTGACGTCGAGCGCGTTTTCAGCCAGGGCCGGCTGGTCCTTTCTCATGTTCGAAACCGTCTTTCTGTTCAGTCGACGCGTGCGCTCCTGTGTCTTGGAGTTTGGATTCAGCTGGGGTTAGTGAAGGATAGTGACATCAAGGGAGCACTTGGAGACGAGGTCATCGGCAAGGAAGACGAGCTACCTACTGACTGGGACGCAATTCGACTCGGAGGGCTGTAGATTCGACACGTTTACTAATATACCTGCTGTCTTAACCTGTAAGTTTTCATTATCGCGTGACCCGAAACCCCACCGAGTGTCGCCACCATCTCGCACATTACGATGTCCTCGCCACGTCCCTCCCATAACCCTCACGACATCCTCACGCCCGTGCTCGACGTCCTCGCCACGTTTCCATAATCGCAGCGTAGGCCCCTGCAGCCCGCCTTCTTCACCATCAAGGAACTGCGTGAGTTCACAGCCCTCGACAGTGCGTCCATCCCCCCCTCACTCTTCGGACCACCCACGCTGACGGTGCGAAGACCATCAAGATGACCACGCCGACGACAATGCGAAGACAATCACGGCGGCGGAGACGGCGGTGACATGAAGATGGTCACGGCGGCAGCAACGACGGTGAAGGCAATCAAGACGGCAGCGGCAACGCGAAGACGACCACAGCAGCAGCAACGATGACACGAAGACCATCAAGACGGCGGCGGCGATGGTGCGAAGACCATCAAGATGACCATGGCAGCGAAGACAACGACGCGAAGATAATCACGGCGGCGGCATCAATGGTGACCACAACGGCGACGGCGCAGGTGATAGCGATGGTGACGAAGGCGGCAGCTAGGAGGGCGATGGCAATGACATTATGTAGCTAGACTTTGTGTACTCATACCTGTAGTAGTAATACAAAACCTTTACCCGCTGCCTTAACCCGCACAGGTTTTCGTACCCGCGTGTCCCGTCTAAACCCGTACCCAAACCCGAGAAAAACCCGACCCCTCGTCACGGGTAGGGGTTTTGTCCGGGTCGGGTATGGGTGGCTCCGAAAATACCCGGGGGTGACCCGGGCCAATCACTACTCGCTCCTCTCGTACATACCCCATCTTGGACAGACCGCATTACCCTTACTCCGCACCTCATGCATCCTTTGTAACCCCAGTTTCCTTTGGAAGGTGCCACCACATTCTTTACGCTTACCCACATACGCCCGCACGTGAGCTCTGCTTACTATACCAGTTACTATAATTTTCGCCCGATGTGGGCCAGAGACCATTCTTGTACCTTGTACTGCCACAGAATATAAATGGTTCAAAAAAAAAAAAAAAAAAAAAGCTGCTCAGTGCCAGTGAGCATCTGTAATTGCAGTAGGTGTTCAGAGCTGTTCGGAGCCATTCAAGGACACTCTGAACAGCTCTGAACACTCTGAACACCTAATTGTGTCTACAGATGCAGTGTGTCTCTCCTTCCTTCCTCCTCTCTGTGTCGTCCATCCTCAAGCTTCACGCTGACCGCTAAAGTACAGATCGTATCTGGAATTATCTCCCTACTCAATGACTACCGACTTTCGCAAGGCAAGCGTCCGCTCGGCTTTCTGAACCCCTGGCTTTACGATGGTGGCCTCAATGGCCTAAACGACATCATATCTGGCTCGAACCTGGGTTGCAATACCAATGGATTCTCTGCTATCGTCGGATGGGACCCTGTGCGTCCCACCAGTCTTGTGTCTATTCAATCTCGTCGTTTGCTGATGCTGGGCCCCGTAGGTGACAGGTCTTGGGACGCCTGACTTCTTGCGACTAATGCACACACTTGATCCGGGCACTTCAAACCCACCAGCATAACTAGCCAGAGAGATTGCGCGAGTTATACTTATAGGTCAATTATGGGTCAATTTGTTGCCAATGGCTCGAGTTACCGTGAATCCGTATTGATGTCGGATGCAAGATGCAAGGCTGACACAGTAGTTGACCTTGATGTAGTTCGTGAGGGATTCAATTACCCTAAGCGAGCGACTATGCTGCTATAACGATACGATTCGAGGCCACTGCCTCTCCTCCACGTCCATGGAGAGAAGTGTTGTACTGAGACCAAAAGCGGCTCATTATCATTCAAGTTGTCCAGGCAAGATTTGACGTTACGACCGAAGAAATGGTAAAAGCAGATGCGGACTCCACTTACTCTGTTGTCCCACTGTCACGGTACCAGATTAGTATCAAAGCATAAGATTTCTTTTCTTTTCTGTGGCTTCAACAATAGCGGTTAATTCAACACGTATGCATGTCCCATCCTACTATTATCCTCCCCGTGTTTCGGACCACGCCCTCTGAGCCGCAGTACATGCAGCCGGACTACTAGACGCCATACCACGTGCCGGCCGCTTGGTGTGCCTTAGGAGTTCGAAGGTGGGGCGATGTTTTGGACGTCCATTGCGTTTGGTCCCGAAGTGAGCGAAGTCCTTTTGGGTCATTAGCGAGGCGGGGGCACAGGGGCACACATGCACGGATCGGACAAACGGAGGCCGGAGACAGGACCGTGCGATAACCGGACATAGCCTCAGGAGATCCGCGAGTGCCCAGAGGGAGACAATCTATGCACGCGTCATTTATGATTGGCAAGTTTATTGTATACTACGTATCGACAGACTTACTGGGTGGCGCGAGATGCTTTGCGATCTCAGCACACGCCTGTGATGTGAGTACCAGTCACTTGAAAGTGTAAGTTGTCAACAACCCTGAAGCCTGACGACAGGCCAGTTGGTGGCAGTGGTTGGTGAGCAAAGGCCTACTGTTGGAACACCATGGCTCATGCGGTACATACTATACTATGCTGCCATCATGGATGAGCCGCCCATGACAGCCGAGGAGGTCGAGCCTGAGTAAGTGTAGGCGATCGCACAGGGGTCCTGCGGTCCTCTCCTGTACCAGTAGTAAAGACCTTCGACCAAGGCCCTTTCATGTCAAACGCTGCCCTGTGCCGACGTCCAGCTCGTGACACAGGGTCATTTACATGAAACACTGCCAGGACTTCCGTAGAATCAACGAACAGGGATCGCAAATCCTCCAATACACTCGACACGTCCAGCCCCTGGCATATCGAGTCCAAAATCGCCTTGACCTCCACCTTGAGTGATGTGGCTGGGCCGCCATCGTCCTCCATTTTGCGCAGCAGCAGCAGCGCGTTTGAGAGCAGGTTTGCCGCCACTGCCAGCTGCAGGGAGTCCCCATGCAAGAACCGCTCTACAACGCTTGACGAGACGCCGAGCTGCCGCTGCAGCAGCGCGGACCACTCAGACTTGGGACAGTGCCACCGCCCATATCGCCACATGATCACGATGAGCGCCTGCACGCAATGCGCGCGCAGTGCTGTGACTGGGTCCTGGTCCGCCGTCATGTTCGCCGCCATCACCCAGGTCTCGGTCGACAGTGGGCACCATGGGTCACTCGCCCCCTTGCCATGCGTCATCCACTGTTCTCGTACAGCGTTGTAATGCCGCTCCATCGTTCGGCGGAAGCACCAGATGGCGCTCAAGGAGACCGTCAGCCGCTGGCGGCGGGCGGGTTCGGAGAGCAGGCCGGTCGAGCAGGTGGCAAGGAGCCTGTCGGCGACGGTCTCGATGGGCTCCTTGAGGTCGGTGCGGAGCTCGCGGGCCGGCGGGTGGGACGAAGTGCGGAAGAGGCCGGGGAGCCCGTCGAGGAACTCCTCTAGCTCGTGGTCCTCGTCTAGGGACATCAGCGTCCACCGAAGCACCAAGGAATCCCACTCCCATGAGAGGCTGGCAGCTGTCTTTTCGAGCGCACGACGCATGCCCAGCGCGATCTTTTCACGACGCTCAGCCATGCTACGCTGGACATGTTCGGTGCGCTTGTGGAACCACAGCTTGACGAGTGGAGCCACTTCTTGGAAAAACCAAAAGAGCGATGAGACCGGGGTCTGGTAGGGCAAGTTGTGATAGAACAGCGGCATGATGGACAGCACGAAGTACACCAGGACGCAGAGCGCGACGAGGGAGAGCATAATAAAGGCGACGGTATGGTTGATGTTGAGGAGAAAGTCGATGAGCCCAATGTAGAATATCAACACGGACGTGTGCAGGAGGACGGGGAGCACCTCGACCGCTGCTCCCAGCGCAAATTTTTCGACACCGTCGGCGAAGAACGCACGGATGCGCTGTAAGGCCAGCATTCCGGCTGAGCCCGAAACCATCCATTTTCGGACTATCGATCTCTTCGGCCACACGTCCTTTCTCGGTGTTCCTTTATCTCAGTTCGCTTCCCCTTCCTTTTCCTCTTTTTAAGTACAGCCCTCTTGTATTTAAACAGGATCTTTACTTTGTGCCAGGACATCCAATCAATCGAATGAAAAATTCAGACGTTACTTTCCCCCTCTAACTCAGTGTGACAATCCCGGAAGTCAGGCCCAACTGCGGGCACTCGAAGGAAAACTCTCATTGATCCTCTTACCCCCTACCTCTTGGAGTGGAACACCTCCGCCTTCGAACTCACCTAGGACCCTCACATCCTTACAGCGCGCTCGCTTCAGCTGTGCGTATGGCCAATCGGCGATTTGCACGTACCGGCGGGTCCACTGCTGCATAAGAGTCGCCCACAATGCACAGGCCATGCTCATGCCAAGACTGATGAACCACAGCGTGTTGACGCGTACGGCAGAAGGGGTCGGTTTGAAGGAAGCTGCATCAGGGAGGGACAATGGGGGTGGCGAGGGAGTGCCATTGGCAAGCGCGGTCAGCTGCTGCGAGATTTGAGAAAGTAAGAGGACAGCGGTGTCGCTAGAGATGGGCTGCAGGCTTTGATAGCTGGCTACGATGAAAGTAGCCACCATCGCGGAGAAAAGACCAGTCTATGTAGGTAGAGGTTTCGAGTTGAGTACAATCTCGATTCGGACAATGGCGGGGGTGTATACGCACAAATACCAACACCCCGTCCGTGTTTCCTGCCCAACTGTCACCGTGTTCCTTGTCGAACTTCTCTGCCAGCGAGAGATACAACCCCCATATCTTGGCTGATGGATCGCCGTATTGGGCTTGGCCAAGAGGACCTGTGTCTCTGCGATGAAAATCGCTCATGACCTGGTCGATGGTCTGGGCACTCAGGCTGCCAAATCCATCGTCTGACGGGTGCGGTGAGTAGACATGACAGGAAGGTGAAACGTTACACACCAAGAGAGAACTTTTCTTCGATGGCAGAGTCGGAGGTCTGTGCAGACTGAGGGGAACTGATTGGACTGAAACTTGCAGATCTACCAAGTCCCGCCGCAGCGGATAGTGTGGACGCTGTTGTCAAAATAGACGTGAGTCCTGGCGTCAAGGGGGTAATAGAAGAGGAAGGGGGATAAGAACCCTGTATTGGAGATGGTGGTAAGACACCATGTTCAATATCAACCCGAATGGTATCCCTGTCCATAGTCTTGCGAGGGAAAAGGACAAGAAGGGTACTTGTGGGACGGGGGACTAAAGAATGTTCGGGGCGGACGGGGGTGAAGCTGGACATGAAATAATGGCGCTGGCGTGGGGGCACCTCGTGCGAGCCTTGGCCAATGGGAGAGCGACAACAACCTGGATCGTTCCGTCCTCATGAGGATTACTTTACAATTCGGAATTGCATTCCCGGGATCAATGAGAAAGTTCGGAATTGTATCCCCACCGGATTAATTGTAATGCCAGACTGGACATAATGGCGACCCCCTTCCCCGTCAGTCACACATGTGGCCAGTTCACGCTTGCCCTTGTAAAGAGAAGATGTCCAAGCAATGGGAGACGCAGTGGTGAGAGTCAGACTCGCAATAGATTCTGTTCTCGCTCGCCGCATCTGAATCCGCGTGTCAACCATGTCAACGATCGACAGGCGCCATGCTCGGCTGTCACTATCAATTGGCAAAGAACAAAGAACAGCCCGTGAACGTTAATTAGCTTGAGTTAGAAGAGAATCGACTGTAACTTACTAAGTTAAGTTACTGTATATACAGTAACTTATATCCTTGTCCTTGACATATGTTTACCATAACCGGGTCCAACCGTCCAAGCTCCAGCATGCCGTAGGAAGTGAAAGTGACAGTACATAACTTACCGTGATGTTGAGTGCGAATGAATCTGTACATGTTGGGCCACGTAGGCGCCAGGGCGAACAAATCCATTATCACACGATAAAAAGCTTATTCGATTATTCACTTCCGCACATGCTGACAATGTGCAGAGAATCGCAATCCAAGGCCCACAGATCGACGCACACGGAGGATGAATGATAAGAAATAGTTCGAAAAAAGAAATGCACGGTATACGCAAATTGATATAGTAAGAGCGTCCGCTATCGCCATGGATACCCACACCATTACGCCACCAACCCGCAACCATCATACCACGTCATAAGAACGTCAAACATATCCATCTACGCAAGGAACGCGACAGAGAATGCAACACCGAGAATGCTCGAAAACAAGGAGACGGCGATTGTACCAGCGCCGTTGGACCCGGATGTCGACGAGGCAGGCGATCCACTGCCAGTACGAGTGCCAGTGGTACCACTCGAGCCGCTCTTCCCAGATGAGGTAGGGGTAGAAGCCGATGCGCCGGTTGGGGTTGGAGCAGAGATGGAAACGAGATCTGTGTATAATGCGGAGCTCTGGAAGGTTTGACAGTTAGAGCTGGAAGGGACACGGGGAGTGTAGGGCATGGTTGAGATCGGGCCCAGAGACTCAGCAGGCTGAGAGTAGGAAAGCGTTTGTCCGTTTAAGGTATAGACGCCGGGGATATCCATAGCATCAGAGTCGCACACTTCGAAGACATTATTCTGAGCATTGTTAGGCATGTTATATGCCGCGCCAATGCGATCGAGTGTGTGTTGGCAGAAACCAGCAGGGTTGGACCCAGATGGATTGCAAATCTTGGCCGCGGTGACGTTACCACCAACGAACCTGGAGGCGAGATTAGTACTCGAAATTAGGACGTCCTATTGAGAAACGAACATGTTCCACTCATGGATCTGCTGAACAGCCGTGTTATCTGAGCTGAAGTGAGTCGAATACATCAAGCCACCCATTGGATTTCCGTTCTTTAAGACAAACGATCAGAAGACAACTCTACAGTCCTCTCCAAAGAGGACGCACCAGATCCTGCCCGTGGGGATCAAGCTCGCCACCAAAGTCCTGCGAGTTGATATTAATGTTGACTTGATTCATAAACGCGACGATTTGCATGTAGTTGTTGTTGTTGAGGACTTGAACACCGGTGATGGTTCCATCGGGAATTAACCGGCCACCATGACCCTTCTTAGTGCACCAAATGATTTCTTCGCCCTCCGTGTCACCGATGGTCGAATTGGCCGTAGGAGGAGCAAAAATACAAAAGTCTGAACGCTACGTTAGCCCTAGGTACATATAAGCGTCGAGTCGAACGCACCAGAGATGCTGTTAACAAACGCAGTCTGGCACAGGGACTGCTGGTTCTCAGTGGTCGAGTTGCAGATGTTGTAGCCGGTTTGAGTTCCGCGAACGTATGAATCAGGAACGGCTTTGTAGGGCTAGCCACGAATGTCAAACTATTTGACAGAGAAATTTCGAGAACAAGAGCTGCACATACAATTTGGGAAGGATAGGCAAAACTCAGTGAGGCAAGGGGGGTTGCCGGGAAGGTAGGAACCTGGGCGGCAACATATGAAGCAGAGGCGACGGCCACAAAAACAGAAAGAGCGGAGCGGGCCATTATGGCAACCAAGGATGGGCAGTGGAAGAAGAGAAGAGGCGGGTGTTAAAGAGAAGAGAGGGGTGCGCAACAAGGCGGCGACGAAGGTAGTTGAGTTAAAAAAAGGACGTCGTGACGGCCAGAACGTTATATATAGTCTCCCGGCTATTTGCGAGAAGAACTCGCTTCATTCATTACATAAGTACCGCCATTTATTATTAGACCTGGTGCACGGACCAAGTACTACTCACTCCATCACACGTGATCTCGCTCTGTTGATCAAACGCGTCCTTATAGGATTCAGACCCCGACTACAATATAAGGTCTTCCCTATGACCCCTTTCCACCTCTTTACTTTCATTCGCCATGGCCAGGACTGCAACCGGTGTGTCCTTTTTGTGTCACTTTTTACTCTTATCACTAACCCTATCCGTAGAGACCACAACCAAGACCGCAACCCGCCGCGCTAACGCAAAGCCCAAAGATGGTCAGTGTCTTGCACGCATACATGCGCATATACTTATACCCTTCCGCAGCCGAGGGGAAGCCAAAGCGCCCACCCTCCGCGTACAACCTTTTTGTCAAAGATAATATGAAGTCCTACCTGGCAGAAAATCCTGGAAAGACCAATAAGGACGCCATGAAGCATGTGCGTCTCGACTCCTCTTGTTCTTCTCTGCTTTTCTTATGACCCTATCTAGATTGGCGCGTTGTGGAAAGATGCACCCGAGAATCCCAGACGTGGCCAAGATGCGAAGGAGAAGGCCCCTAAGAAAGCCCCGAAGCGGTCAAAGAAGGCTGCGGAAGAGGATTCTGAGGGCGTCGAGGGCCCCCAGGTGGAGCCTGGCAGCGACGAATGAACACCCTTGTGGTTTCCTTGTGACCGTCGTCCTCGATAGCTTTCAGGTTCGGTACATTATTGCCTTATTTCCTTCCGGTTCTTTGCTGTGTATTCTATTGTCTCATACCCGTAATTCCATACTGCTTTCTGGGTTGTGAATCGATGTGCTGTGATTATTTGTAAATTGCCGTCTGACAATTGACGTGATGAGTATTCTGTTCAGTGTTTCGGAGACCCACACTATGTTTCTCCGCTGGTGACGTCCCCTGCGCTCTCAACCACAGAAAGTCTGGTCGCAAAACCAGTTATCAATGCGCAATACTTGGGCTACCCGTGAGCCAGGCGGAACAAAAGTTTCCATACCTGTCTCGTACTTGCGGAAAACTGGTCCCCGATACGCTTCGTCCTGAGTGCGCCTCCGGAGAGCGCCGCTGGATGTTGGGCGCGTGCAGCACCGAGACGTGGTCGTATACTGAGGGTGCGTGTCACAGACAAGATCTGGTGCCGCTGTAGCCATATCACAACCCGCCACGACACGAATGGGAGCACCCATTAGGCTTCAGTACTTCAGTGCTGCAGCGGTTCCTGCGTTGGCTAAAAAGATAGACCTTTCCGTAGCTCGCTCCACAACTAAAAGCCTTGCTCTTCATTCAAGTTGGCGTTACGCAGTTGCTCGGCTCAAGTCACTCAAGCCAATGACAGTGCGGGACGAGAGATATAGTAACCGAAGGGTGAAACCAAGCGTACTCCCTCTGCCTGCAGAAAGCAGTCCTCGCAGGAGAATCTGCCAAGTAATCATTTGCGATTCCTGGACCCCAACGGGGAGCGATGGCACCGTGAACGGAGCACGAGCGACAGTTGAGAAGAAGTGTAAGGTTATAGAAATTAAGGGATCACTCGCGGCTGCAGCGCCGCCGATTGTAAGTCGAGGGTCCATAGTATACTTTCGGCGTCAGTGCTGCTAGAGGTTGTATTACGTAAGAGGGGGGAATGCCACAAAGGGACAAGAGATGACGATACACCTGACCGGGATGTTGTTGCCCCGATCCAGAGCAGTCCATTTACACGTTTACCACCACCACCCTCGCACCAGCCGTAGCCCCTCTCGTCCTTTGGCTGTCGCAGTCCGCTGCTCTGACACGATGCCAAAAGTGCCCCGGGTATACTTTGCCGTCAGAGTTGGCAGAGAGCCAGGTATATACGAGACATGGTTACATTCGACACCCTTACTACTGAGAGCAATATCGTTGACTCTTTTTGTGACCAGGGAAGAATGCCGCGAGCAAGTGGTCCGTTATCCTAATGCGGTGTATAAGAAAATGAAATCCCTCAACAAAGCAACGGCATGGGTGAACGAGCGCGGGACGCCAGACCCCATGGAGTCCGATATCGAGCCAGCAGACAGTCTTAGCCAGACAAGGGCTTCGGTCGGTCCGAGTTTGCTAACGAAAGCGTCACACTCCTCATCAACAATCGCACCGACGCCCGTCGCCCGTCCGTCCAATGCACCACTGAGCGCCATAGCAGGACAATCAAAACCCAACGGGTTCTCCTCGTCGACGGTGTTCGAGGATGTCGTGTACACAGACGGTGCTTGTTCAAGAAACGGGCAGGCAGGGTCCGTTGCTGGCGTCGGCGTGTGGTGGGGCCCGAATGATCCTCGGTGTGTGTCCTCTCGGTCACCGGTGTCCGGTTCACTAACCGTGCCTCGCGCGCAGAAACATCTCCGAACGCTGTCCAGGAAGCCCGCAGACTAATAATCGTGCCGAGCTGATTGTACGCTTGGTTAACATATTCTCCGCTGAATCTTTCCCTGAAGTACGTCGACATAGGCCATCATTCGTGCTCTCCAGACTGCCCCAACAACACCAATACCCCTCGTCATTAAAACTGACTCGAAATACGCCATGAAATGTATTTGTTTATATCACCGGCTCACCGCTCTTTCTAACTGGGCGAGCAGGCATTGTCAAATGGCTTCCAAGCTGGCGCAAGAAGAATTTTCGTACATACGAGGGGACGCCGGTCAAAAACTCGGAGCTCATAATGTACGCGGACGCCTTGATGTCCATGCGAAAAAAAGCTGGCCTGAAGGTCCGGTTTGAACATGTAGCTGGGCACTCAGGTGAGCCAGGAAACGACGGCGCAGATGCATTGGCGGTTCGTGGATGCGAACTACGCGAGGTGAACACTCCAAATTGGGATGAGCTGAGGCTCCAACTGGAGAAGGAAATGAGAAAGAAGAAGACGGCCGTGATCGCAGAACCCAAGGTAAAACCTGTGGATGCATCGGTGAGCTCCTCCAAAGATCCTAGGGAAGGGAAATGACTCATGTCACCGTGGCAGATGTTCGCAGACATGATACTTGATAATGAGCAACTTCTGGCAGAGTTGGAGGAGAGTTGAAATTGTTATCTCCCTGTATTTTCAGAGCATTGACATTGCTATTTACTACTGTACCGTGACTGTACGTGTACTATATATACAGTACCGGCCCGGATGACCGATACCGTGACAATGACGCGTCGTGTTTGTGACAGTGTGACAGTAATGGCGGTCAACGGTGAGCTCGAGGGTCGAACAACACCACAGACGCCCCGACGGTCTAAGCGGCATCAACCTACTGTTTTCGCTAGCCAGCCTTCCCTCTCGCAACGTCGCGACGACAAGTGGTCATCTCCTCCACTTCATACCCGCAACACCGTCTCTACAGACCTGATCGACGATGAGGAGTCTACTGACGACCTATCCACAACCTTCTATGCACAGTTTTCTCGTTCTTCGCGCGTATCTGACAAGGTCGGAAGTGAAGGTTTCTCAGTCGGAGACACTGTGCTTCTCGCGACCAACGTTAACAGACCAAGTGTTGGCATTATAATTGCTCTATGGGAGGTATCCAGACCCGTCACGGATTCGCAGATGCTCGCAAAGGTGCACTGGTTCCTTCGCCCAACTGAACTTGCCCAACTGCGTGCGAAGAGGGGGCATCTGCCGGTACGCCATATCCTTGTTGCCGCCCGCGTAACCTATAATACTCCCCTTGTACAGAACGAGATCTACCTCTCCCTTGATGCAACTTCTGTCGTCCACATCTCTTCCATTCTCACCCATGGCGTCGTCTCATCTACTCGGACGACAAGTCATACCCCCACATCCTCTCGATATAAAGCTCCACTATCCACGACGGAGAATACTTTCTTCTGCGCCAATGCAGTAGACTCCCGACGTGGACTGTACTACGAACTTGACTGGCGCGGCCACTGGGAACAGTCCCTCGAACGCGCCAAGGCAGATAGTGCCGAATGGGGTTCCGGTGCTCCCTGGGTGGTTGCTGTCCAGCCCGTCGTGAAACGGCGGAGGAAGGTCACCGAAGAAGGTCATGATCTGGCCCAAGGCGCAGACAGCGACGGAGAATACAAGGACTGCGAATCCTCCGGCGTCGACTCCGCCGCGCGTACATTGCCCCCCGACGACGACGACAACGTCATGGCGACTCCCCGCACACCCTCCAAAAGGCGTCACCGTGCCGCATCAACGCCCACGACGCCCCGCCGCAAACGTGTCCCGCCGGCGGCTCTGGCCGCACCGACCCCGCACTCAAAACGCGCCATTCGCGCCCGTGCCCGTCGCCCTGTCATGTTGGCTCCGCCACCCGAGATGGCCGGCGCTTTCGCGCTTGGCGAAGCGTCGACGGAGAAGGACCCGTGGTTGCGCGCGATGCATGCGCTGCATGTCGGCGCGCGCCCGGAGGCGCTTCCTTGTCGCACCGAAGAATACACACGGGTCATGCGGGCGGTCGAGGAGTTGCTGGAGGAGGGAAGCGGCGGATGTATTTGTGCGTTGTTTTGCTTTTAGAGGCGGTGGCACATAACCTCATTGCTGGCAAAGACATCTCAGGCGTACCGGGAACAGGTAAAACGGCCACTGTACATGCGGTGGTGAGAGAGTTGAAACGCATGGCGGAGCAGAATGTACGTTTTTTGATGACTCTAGCGCTGAAGAATTGACGCGATGTTTGTTTCCGAGTAGGAGACGAACCCCTTCACGTATGTCGAGATCAACGGTTTGCGGATACCTGAGCCGAGTGCGGCTTATGGCCTGCTGTGGGAGGCAATTTCGGGACACGACTCGTCGACCGACGGGCACCTGCGTCTCAGCGCAAAGGCAGCTCTGAAGAACTTGTCGCGGCATTTCGGGTCGTTCCGGAGTGCGGGACCAGGTGGTCATGCTTGGTCGGTCGTTTTGTCCTATAGAGCGGGTCTGTTGGCTCAAGACAGATGCAGTGTCGTGCTGATGGACGAATTGGACCAGTTGATGACAGCCAAGCAGGACGTGGTGTATAATTTCTTCAACTGGCCGACGCTCGCTGGTTCGAAGCTGGTCGTTCTCGCCGTAGCTAATACCATGGACCTTCCGGAGCGCGTCATGTCTGGCCGCGTTCGTTCCCGACTCGGTGAGCCATTGTCACACCTTCACCGCTAGAGTGCTGATGGACGCTGCAGGCATGGTTCGGATCAATTTCCAACCATATACGACACCTCAGCTGGAGCAAATCGTGCACGCTCGGCTCAGCGGAAGCACCGACGTGCTCTCAGCCGACGCGGTCAAGTTCGCGGCAATGAAGGTATCGAGTATCTCCGGTGACGCTCGACGCGTGCTGGACGTCTGCCGGTGCGTCCTTCGTCTATCCCGTATCGTATGGGCCACTGACGGTTCAGACAGGCGAACCGTAGAGCTCGTGCAGCCGCTCGGGCGCGCGGCACGAACCGACGACGTGAAGGACGTGATCCGGGACTTGCAGAACTCGCCGACGGCCGCGTTTCTGCGCGCGCTCGCGCTGCACGAGCGGATCCTGCTCGCCGCGCTGCTCAAGTGCGTGCGCCGCACCGGCGTCGACGAGATCCCCTGGGCGGATGTGCGCCACCAGCACCACCTGTACGCGGGCGTGTTCGCGGACAGCGCGCCTGCGCCGCGCGAGCTGGAGGGCGTTCTTGACGCGTTGCTTGCTGCGCGCGTCGTGTTGTCCGAGGCGCGCGGGGCGCGGCGCATCGTGCTCAATCTGGAGCCGGCAGAGGTCGAGCGTGTACTTGGCGAGGTCGGTGGACAGCAGTGGCGGAATATGCTCGCCGCGTAAGGGGCACATGTATTTTGTGCGAGATTTGGGGGTCCCTCTCGGCTACTTACAAAAAGACACGATCACACACCGCTCAAGGTGCGGTCTACCCCTTCTGACAGGAGAAGCATCCAAGAGAACGTCCGCATGTTCTGCAGTGATTGGCGTGTACGTACACCGCCCGAGATTAATCCATTAGTTCTGGTAGCGCAGAACTTTTCCCATGGATCCTGGATGAATGTTGCGCTCGGCGATGTTCTCCATTTCGGAGTGTGTGCAGGGCGTACTGTACTAGACGACCATCGCACAGGTACTCACTAGTTTCGGGCCGGTCACCGAGAGACGAAGCGAGGGTTGTGGACGCCCCCGATGCGATTCCCCGATGAGAGATTCTGCCATACGGAGATCCGGTTTCCACGGGATCGATCAGGGCTCACTTGTCCTACAGGTGTAGGAACTACGCCCGGCACCTCTTTGTTTCGTGCTCAGCAGCGCCAGAGCGGTCGCCACCAGCCCTGTCCCTCCCTATTGGGGCAAGAGCACGGTGCTTCTTTGCGCCTGAAGGCGGTGGGATGGGGAGCTGGGTACGAGGCAATCGCAAGTTCATTTCCGTCAGTTGCCCTCGTCCTCAAGTCAGATCCGATGTTCGACTTGCCATGATTCCAGAGGCCGTCGTTGGCGGTGGCGGTTAAGTTTGCCTCGTATGCATGCACGAGAAACCGATGCCCATGGTCGGTGCGGCCGCCATGGAACGTGCCGTGATAATGATTACCGCACGTCTAGTGGGTTGCGCCTGCCATCATATGTTGCGTTGCCGCATATCTGGTTCCGGGCGCCGTTGTCCTTCACTTTGCAGCCGAACTCGTATCAACTTCATAACGTCTTTTGCTGTGCACCAGTGCCCACTTTTACTATATAACTCAAGATAGAAAAGGGAGAAATACAGCGCTCGAGATATACTGGCGCAATGTCGTGGAAATATTTATACAAATTCATTAGAGTCCCGTGCATTAATAGCGCCTTGCAGGCACTGGAAGGCCTAGGGCTCATTCTCACTGGCATTGGCACTGCTCCCCTGACAGAAAACAGTATTCTGTTAGAGTGTACGACCTAACCACCACCACCACTTCCACCATCATCTCGGAGTCGGAGTCATCCATGAGTGGGTACGACCGTTTCACCCAGACATGGGGCAACGCATCTCTTCCTACCTCGAATGGCGCTGCCTCTTTTGATCACAATGTCGCCTGTGAGTAAACCGGACCTGCTCCGTCGCAAGCGGAAGGACTGGCGCTGGTAACACGGGCTAACTTTGAACAAGCATCGCATGTACAGTCCCAGAGTCTCCAACAGCATGGCGCACCCGTCGCAGCAAGTTCCTACTACCCCAAGCTAAATCAGATAGCAGCTGCGTCAGAAGCTCCACAACAACACGCGGGTGGGTCGTTTATTGCCACTGGTCTCTCACGTACACTGACCTGACAATGGTGCCACTTCCAGCGGCATATCCAGCGCTGGTCTCTCCCGTTCAAGCTGCTCGTACTAGTACCGTGACAGCCGGACCACAGTTCACAGGGGGCGCTTCAGGTTCTGCGCCCCGTGATACGCGCCGGGGCCACAACCTTGAACAGTCCAGGCCCCAGGCTGCCGCCATTTCTCCTCAACTCAACATTTCGGGTCTGCCGCAGGATTGTGCGTCGTACGGCGACTATGTCACGGTCGTGTTCACATGACCCACCATCACAGATCATCATCTCTCTGCCGAATGGCCCCCTGCTCCCAGCGATGCTTCTGTCAACGCGAGGCGTCCATCACAATCTGGTTCTCACGGCCGGCAGCCTGGAGTGGACTATAGCCTACCCTCCCCGACTCCTCAGCCTTCACTTGGACGACAACGCCGTTGTATGTCCGCCCTGCTTTCAGTTCGATCTTATACGAATGCTCACGACGCAGTAGCCTCATCGCAACATTACGACCCACCCTCACCACAAGCGCAGGCCCGGAAGAGCGCGCGGGTGTCGGTAGACGCGGGCCCCGAGGCGCAGCAGAGATGTATTATTCCTGGCTGTCAATATGCGGCGTACTACAACGTTGCCGAACAAGAGCAAATGGAGTATTGCGGGCATGGTCACGAGTTGTGCGTCTGACGCTGTCACTTCGGCGAAACTGATATTGAGCTTGCGACGATCTGCAGACAGGCGATAGAAACTGGATTTGCGAAGCCCTGTGCGATGTGCAAGAGGCGTCCACGCCGTTCGGGCGAGCGCGTGTGTGGCCGCGTCTGCAAGGAGCAGGAACGCCAAGCACTTCAGGTCCAAGGGTCTTACTATGGCGTACAGGTGACTCGACGGGAACCCCAAAGGTAATGCGTTGCAGATAACAACACCACATGTAACTTCTATATAGCAGCAGAAGATCGTATGATAATGCAATTGTACCTATTACGTCCCTATCGTTCCATTCGTACAGTACATGCCACAATTTGATGGCTTAGAGCTCCCGCCCAATAACTAAGTTACTATAAGTCCGAGGGCGGCGATGTTGCACATAGCTATGATTCCCTCATTCACGATCTAATCTGGGCCAATCGCTCGTGAACGCCGAAGCGGGTTCAAGCCCCCGTTTTTCTACATCATTACCAACATTACTGACGACGTTCATGAACTGAAAACTTGCGCCGACTCTTCGTGAGCTCATACTATTTCCTTTTTCAAAAAACGATTCGAATTCATGGCCTGCTAGACTCAAAATAGAACACTGTAAGACGGCGCTTATTACATCGCCTGGTGCCACCGAGGTCGTACCAAGCGGCGTGCACGCGATAGACATGCACCCACCACATTGTCCCCGATCGTCCCCCTCGACTGCGATCTGACGTGCGTCACGAGCCCTACAGTACAATGAGTAGTCGCGGCTTGAGCGAATGGAGTCTCGGCGCGTGCCGTCCCATGAGAAAGAGGGTTTTTCATCGATTTCATCTCTCAGGAACCGCCACAGCATGATGCGGGGGTGGAAGTTACGTTCGGCTGGTGCTTCGGAATCAATCCATCCATCAGGTAATCCAATCGAAGACCGGCGTGTCCACCTGACAATTTGAACATAGTTGTGGGAGTCTGTTTGTGCATTGTTGCAACGCGGCTTGTCCGAGGCACTGTTGCGCCGCCTTGGACGATATGGATAAAGACTCTTCAAGAACCACTCAAGGACCCCCTTATCTTATTTGCGCACTCCACCATGAGCTACCACTCCAATCAGTACGGCACTCAGCAAACAGGTGCACAGAATGTACCCCAACAACAACAACGACAGTCCTCTTCCCAGCCAAGGTACCAGACTTCTACTTCAGCACAAGTCTCGTCAAGAAGCGAATATCCAGAACAAAGTGGTACCACGTCCCCGATTTCGCCCAACAACAGAACTGACGTATTGATTCCAAAGTCACCGTATACCCCTCATATAACAACAGGGCCCCTCAAGCTCAGCAGGCGTACCTCGACCCTTACGGCGCCGGCTATGGGAACCCTGCTTTCCCACTGGCAGAGCCGCATTCGTCTCCCACCAGCGGTTCTCACCTCCAACGCAGCCCCTCTGGGCAGTCAGCAACTCAATACCCCTCCGCCAGCAGTTCCGTCCAACGCAGCCCCTCCGGACAATCGGGTCATTACTCTTCCACCAGCAGTGCCGTCCAACGCAACTACTCCGGACAGCCTACAACGCTTTACGCCCCCTCAAGCAGTTCTGTTCAACACAGCCAGCCGGCGACCCATTACCCTCCCGCCAGCAGTGCTGTCCAACACAACTATACCGGACAGTCGACGGCTTATTACCCTCCCACACAAGCATTCGATTCGACCAATACCTCGTATCCCGGGTCGCAGCCGGCGCCGACATCCCACTATGGTGTTCCCCACGGCCACGGCACAAACGCCTCTGATGGCTCTCGCTCAAGTAATCACTTGTATCAAACGGCCGCTCCCGTGACGCACGGTACCCTTGAGCCTCCATATAGAGGAGCTCAACCTTCTCAAGAAAGAGGCGTAGCGCCTTCACAGCCTTACCGTCAGGACGCTTATGAATACGATAACGTGGATGAGCATCGGCCAAAAGGCCCTTCAGCCCCTCCCGTACAAGGTCCTCGTGAGTAGTGCTGTTAGCTTGGAGGTTCCAAGTCATTTCGAATGACCATATCGTAGATCATATATGTAGGCTGCCAGAGTGCAACAGACCCATGTTCTTTGATCGACGTGTCAGTGATTTTTGGGAGTGGTGCAGTCCACGACATATATAGTGAGTTATACGTCGCTAATTCCTAGCTTATACCATCCTTACATTACCTTAGCGCGGGGCTGGAACGAAGGATAGAGAAAGTTTGTAGACATTGTGAGGTCTGGCCTCGCAAGTATGGTCACAAGTATTGCGGGGGACCTAGTTGCAACAAGAACGGTGTCCCAATTCCAAGTAACTAGCACCAGTTCGAATGTGCCATATTGAACCGACTTTTATGTCAACTCTCGTATGTAGTGGCCCTGTTTATGGCTGCAGTGGCTTTTGTAGCACAGTAGCCCTCCCTGCCAGTGATTGTCGTCTTTGTTCTTGCATCGGGCTAATGTTCTCTCCGATCCCCAATGATATTTATTGTAATGTGAAGATTTTGTTGGCCATCGTTGACCCGTTTTCAGTCATGGCTGAGGTCGAGTATTTCGTCGGTTCAAGCCATTAAAAAGGCGTTACAGTTATAGTAATCATGAGGCTCATTTCTTCTGAGTTTGCTTCCGTGAATCAAGAACGTCCGCTCACATAATCTACTCACATAAGCAACCGTATCGTGAGTTCTTCTCGGCCTTTGCCACGTGACATAACTTGACCTGACCTCCATGTTGACCATTAAAAAATAGTTTAACTCCGCAACGTCAACCGAAGGTGAGATTGTAACGTTGACAGGCCCACGGTTCGGGTTGGCGGATCTGCTGGGCAATCGTATGGTTTTCCGACCAATGTGCGTCATGATTCATTGCTAGGATCCCGGTCCTTGGTTTTAACTTCTTCACGTAGTTGGCTAAGGGGCGAATTTCCCGGTATGTGAACCCTTAGACCACCGTCTCTTGGCCCGAATTTCTATGAATTGGGTGTAGATCTCATCGAAAAAATATGTCGAAGTCTCCGCGAGTCCAAAACGAGCGGTCCGACTCTTTGACTTGGTCGTCTTCGAGGATTCAGTGTCCAAACAGCGCGATTCTACCCCTCGTGGTTTGCGGTGTTATCCGAGGAGTCTATTTATCCCATATCTAATGCGTGTAAAGTCACGTTTGCCGCACAGCCGCGTACTGTACAGACCAGTATCGTTGAAATTGGCCCCACACCGGATTTCCGCAAATCATCTTATCTGTTAGATCCTTATCTTATCTTCCTGGAGAAGGGGGCGTCTTGATTTGCCAAATTCTTTCGTCACCTGCCGCTAGACGCTGGACATGCGTCAGTACGTCATTCCATCCCAGTTCCGAATCGCGCTTACGGTCACCTCATACCGACTCTACACCCCCTGCTGTGTCTCTTCGTGTTTTTGATACAACACCGACAGATGCCGCATTGTTGAACAGCTGACAGAACCAAGCGCCTTCCAGGCGCGCGAGGCGGGGTGCCAACTTCTTGAGGCCTTGCAGGCTAGTGGATCCGGCGGGGAGCTATTGCGCCTGTGCCATCCGGCCGCCGCACCACCTCAACGTGTATTGAACGCGTATGCAAGCATCAATCGCGATTTACTCTCCGCTCCAGATCAGGAGGCCACTGTCTTCGTGCGGCTGACCGCATGAAAGAAGCGGACTTCGACGACCTCCGTGGACTTCGGAGAAACTGATGCGCCCATGGGCGTGGACATTTTCATTTTGGCAGAGATAGCCGGATCTATGAATACAGGCCACAGGTGTCTGGGTGCCACAATGGGCACTAGGATGCGCCTTGCTCATTCCTGATGCCGTTTAGGTCGCAATGCGGGAGTAAATACACCAAGTTTTCTGTCCGACATCTGCGCTCTCCGATTGTACGGATGATCGGCTCCTTTCCCAATCGTGGTGCACGAGCGGATGTCTTGCATTCCTTCACTCGTTTCTTGGCTGTACTGGTGTATGGGATGGGACCTGCTACTTACGACAAATTCTCGTTTCCGTGACCCTCCTGTTCTCCTTGTCGGAGTCCCATTGCGGAATCATTCACCTATCATCCATCCTTCTTGACTTCAACGGCACAGTTGGAATCCAAGTCTGTCCTTTTGACTGCTTTTCGATCTAAGAAGTCTCCGAAGCTGTCGCTTGTGTATACGGACGGCGGCTGCCCCAGTGCTTTCCTTAGCACTGGATAGCACTGTCATGTCTTTGACAGGTGTCGTCGTAGCTTCAGTCGGATTTCGGGATCGCGATGCGTGGTTGTCCGGAGTTCGCTTGCTCACGGTTTGTACAATACAGTAAAAGCGCTCAACAACCTCACTATGGTACTAGTTGTGCCAAAAGTTTAGTTGAGCTGTTCGCGAGTGCCTGAGGCCCGGGTATCCGAGGAGATGTGCCCGATTTCGTGGACCTCGCGGCATGTCATTGTTATATCACCAGATCCTCGCGCCGTAACCTCCGTGGGCCTTTGAGGGTTGGGCATGCACGAGAGTGCCAGAGCTAACTGTTGACTTGAGCCCGGAACACGTGGAAGTGCGCCTTTTGGCCCAACTCTTGTCATCAGGTCTTACTATTCAATTCGAGAGGAAGTGACTATAGCTCAAGCCTCGATGTGTCCTCAGAAGTCTGCGACTGTCCGATGAAAGCGAACCGCAAGGCGAACCGAGTTCACGTCCCGGCGAGAGAAGATGCGGAAGACTGTTGGTTTCGGAAAAATACCCACCGGCAGGTAATCCTCACATGCGCTACTACGCTCTTCCCTTTGTCGCAAAGAGGAAATGTGATCAAGCGAGAAACGTGATGCTTCCATGATCATGATGTGGTGCTTTCTTTGTAATCACCATGTTTGAATTTATTGACGTGCGCCTGAGAGTGGTAGCACCACTCTGGTACGTTTGCTTGTGCATGTCTCCACTCAATTCCTCCTAAATAGACAAAGGGCTATCCGATGTTCATGAT
The DNA here is from genome assembly GCA_021527775.1 of Lactarius sanguifluus. Classification (NCBI taxonomy): domain Eukaryota; kingdom Fungi; phylum Basidiomycota; class Agaricomycetes; order Russulales; family Russulaceae; genus Lactarius; species Lactarius sanguifluus. Next base: position 95,144 of record JAKEYF010000022.1, on the reverse strand, counting down.
GTCAACGCACATCGATCGTGCGTCTCAGCTTCTGCAAGCGTAGAGGCAAGCGAGGGTTATGTGAAACCCCCTGTCAAGGTCGTGCGTACACATGTCACGTTCCAAGAGGAAGGTTTCGCATTCACATGTTCGCCGGTCAACATTAAGTGCGTTACTGTACTGTAGTGTTCAAATGGTCTCGCGTGCTACTAATAAGTTTTGCTAAGGAATCCGCTATCTATCAAAACGCAAATGCTCCCGACTGGGGCGCTCTTCCCCCAACAGTAACACAGAGTTCGTTCACCGCAGAATTCGAGTATGGTTCTTTTTATAATATGAATTACGGTTCAAGGGAAATGCGGACTGTATCATATACCGATAGATCGGGGCTCGTGGGTTCGCGATTGTTGCGCAGTTGCGCAGTCACCCCGTGGTATCAGCGTCTACACGTCCAAGTGCCATCTGTCATGTGCCAACGCTTCTCCGAAACGCGTGTGATTAGAGAAAAGTCGTGTGGACGATATTTCAAAATGTTTGATACGGCGTTAACCCAACAGGCCTGATTGGGAACCTGGCTTCGATAGTCATCCATTGTGCCCTGGGACGCCCCCCCGGAAGATGGTACGATAACGATACGTGACTCTCGACTAACGAATTTAAGCGTTTTGTTTCCCGTAGCTGATTCCCCGGGAACTGCACACCCAAGCACAAGGACAACGCTACGGGATATGGCTTCAAACGCACAGAACAAGTATTACCACCTAGCTCGCGGACATGACGGTGGCACACGACAAAGTACGGCGCGTGACGTTATGCGCAGACCGTCCCTTCGTTAACCACGCAGACTACAGTGTACGCACATTCAGCCCAAGGGACGCGGGTTCAACCGTCACAACTGGGGCCAGGGGTAGTAGAGAGTACTCTTGCGGGATCGGGCATAGCCCGCACCCCGTCCGTCTACTCTTCCTCTAGTCATCATATTCAGGGAGTTGTGACTTCCCCCCCGTCGCAAATAGGTGAGTACTTGCATTCACAGAAGTAGCATCAGGTCGCTTACCAACTGCTGCGTCGCCGCGCCATAACTTCAAGGTTACCAGCATCCAAATCGACCCCTTGTTGCACCATCGGCCAGTAACGGCGGCCGTGGCGCCTCACTCCAGTCCAGTTCACCCCCATCAAGTTCGGGTAGGCCTGGATTTTTCTGATTTTTCTCCGCGCTCATCCGCGTTTTCAGGGCCATATGCTCCGAATACATCAGCTACCCATATCCCTCCGGTAACCCCAGCTTCACCGATGAAACATCAGTGGTCAGAGGGAGGCTACCGCGCCTCAGAGGGCGCCGTATCTCTCCCTTACGTCACCGCGGCGCTCCAGCCTTCGCCCACCACTAGGACTAACGGAGGTGAGCCTCTTCCCCTTTCATGTTCACTGGCAGTTCAAAAATATGGACCCTAACTTGGGTGCACCCGAAGGTCGTATTCCCTCGCAATCTCACGGCTCTAATCCTACCCGGTATACTCTGCCTCAATGCAAAATGCCACACTGTGATAAGCCAGCAATCTTCGACCAGAACATAAACGAGCAACGTGAGTATTGTGAAGAGCACATCAAGTATGTCCCTTATGTTCTCCTATGAGAGTTCGTCGTTGAATGTTTTTTTGTAGTTATGCGGTCCCTGTCGGATTCGCATCTTGCTGTACGGTCTGCGGAAAGATGCCTGCTCGTCTTGACTCCGAGTTCTGCAGTGAATCCTGCAGCAACTTGAACGTACGCCGTCACAGTGTGGCGCCACCGGGAACCCCTGGCTACAACCGACAACACACCGGACAGCAAATGGTGTCGCCCACAACGCACACCCCCACCCATGTGGCGCCATCCTCTACTGCAAAACAGGCGTCCACCAAGCTCTGCGAGAACTGTAGGAAAAGAGGGAAAGGGCCCTGCAGCGGAGACTGCGCCGCTGCAGGCAACCTTAAGCCTCGGATACAGACCGACAGAACTGATCCTCATGATGGCCTGGGACAGACCTGTCAAGAGTGCCGTGGCTTCATAAAAGATGGTCACGGCCGTTACTGTAGCAAGAGATGCGAAGAGGCAAGCCGTAAACCCCGCACATCACGCCCCCAATAATACCTTCAACTCTGCCACCGAGACAAGGTTGTGGGACGAGATCACATGTTTTCATTAAAGTCCGAGTCATTCACCTTTGTGTACAACTAACTACATTCCTCGCATTTGTAACGCAGTCCATGCAAACGACTATCCAATACCATCCAGTCCGAATCCCCAGTTGCGATGACTTTGTACGAGTGATTCCATGATTGCCGTGCCTCTTCTGAACGACCAAAGGTTACTCGCGGAAGCAAACTCTATGTTCACGCAAGAGGTCATGTGCTGTGGGATAGGTTTGTCAGAAAAACAACGAAATTTCTCCTTAATCTTTGATGTCTCTCCACAAGCTACCCTGAGTTCGCCTTAATATCCACTCGCGAGATAAGGTCGACAATGTGCAAAGCGCCACGGGCGTCATGCTCGATGAGAGTAAACCTTATCTCTGCTATACGGCACTGATGACTCGTGAATAAAGAAGCTGCCAAACTTAAACATGTGCACCAGACTTCGTGTTTAGTTCAAGAAATGGGGCCAGACCTACAGTAACATAAACGATGTCGAAACAGTGTCAGCTGGACCGCCGCATGGCAGTTACTATAACGCACATATCTCTGTCATGCCAAGTTTGTTTCGATGATTTGAATCCGCGGCCTAATTGATTTCGAAGAGGATGATCTGTGCAAAGTCACCGGCGACAAGAGGCGAGAACTAGCCGGCTACAACTTCAGGCCAGAAGTGCAATAACGTCACTGATCACTGAGTAGAATTTATGTTAAGGTGTATAGCATTTCAAGTACGGAGATACCAGAGACATCATTATTCTGGGATAGCGCAGCGCCGGCTGTTGTATGGCCCATTGAAGAAAGATAAGACCGCGAACAACTTGCAGAAATGACTCACGGATGCAGCACAGACCACGCTCAGGTATCGTCTAGTATCGTTCGAGTTGTGTCATCCCCGCTTCTCGAATCCTGCTACGAAGCAATGGCGTACCTAGCCTATAGCCCTAGACAGCTCGTTCGCACGAATTAGGAAAAGGACTGCGCCGTGGCGAGCAATGGTGTCGTCTCATAGCAATAATGCCGCCTAAAGATACATGCAATGCAACTGTTATCGCTGGCTCCAAAGAGGCGTCGGCAAATGCGTCCAACAAGCTATAGCCAGTGTTATTTCCGAGGTTCTAGAAACCTAACGTCATGTCCCTCTGGATATGATTGGGTGAAGAGGCGAAGGTGAGCGAAGGGGCGTGTCTACGGCATGTTCTTGTTGGCGTAGAGCCTGAGCGCCTGGAGGAAACTGATGCAATAACGTATGCGTATGGGGAGCAGCTAAGACCCGGCCGGCCATGAGTTTGCGTTGAGGTAATGACGAGACAGGTTTCCACGGCAGTTTCGAATTCTGAGTCTAGAGTCTGGAATATCGCACCACCAAGAAGTCCAGTTTACACGTTTCACATCGAAATGACGCTGAAGGGTGTTAGACGTGGGCACCTACGATGCTAAGCCCACTCGTTGATCTTCTACTGTACGTCTTCAAGACCTTCTGGTCCGAATCTCCGAGGCCATCCACATATAAACGACAATAACCTATCCGCACACGCGAATTGCCTCTTGATTGTTGCCCCCCCGTTAATCAGCTGTACGACTACCGTACAGGCTGGCAAGAAGTCAAGGTCAAGGCTACTCGCAGGAAGCTTGTCTCTCACTGGCACCTGGAGTCCCTCTGGGAACACTCGTCCACCTCCTAGCTGCCACGCGGCGCGGCTCAGGCTGCGGTACCTTCTCCCAGTAGAGACTCGCGACGGCTTCCGAACGCCCTACGAATGAAGATCGTACGTCAGACCCAGCACCTACTCCCCTTCGGTGAGGATCTGCAAACGACTATCAACAAATGACAAAATGACATTTTTTTTAAAGAATAACGACGATGCAATGAAGCCAAAAGATCAGAACACGCGAAAGACGTGAAGGGATGTGAATCGTTGGGGCGCTGGGTCCGCGCGGTATGTTCGTCACCTTTGTCGATTCATGAACGATGTAAACTCATGACCGGACGCCATTAGCGATCGCTGCGGTGGTGCAGTGCTTCGATAGAGTCGGTCACCACCTTCCGGAACTCCGTCGTCCCACCCACCGAGGCTAAGTATCCCTCGGCTCCGTGCACACCAGCATTCAGCAAATGACCCCGGTCCTTGGTTGCGGACTTTGGCGTCGGTGGCGCGGTACACATGAGCCTTCCCCTTCCCGGGATGCACTCTGTGTGTCGAATCTGTCGATGTCGTGTTGAATCAGTTACAGTAGTAGTCGCCTGATTACATAATAAATAAACGTGACCAAACAAACCTGGTCGCGAACCAGAAATGTGACTTGTGGTTGTTGAGCTTTGTGTGGTGGATCGAACAAGCCCAGCATTTAAACTTCAACATGGACGACCCCGTAAGTCCAGAAATCACGTCCACATTGTCTTTTGACGCGTCTTTTTGATCTCTGTAATCATGAAGAACTTCGGCCGACACCGTCAATCCATTGTCGACATCGAGCAAGAACTCAATGACATATTTCGTGAACACCCCCAGTGCCATACCGACGCGGCAGGCGCAAACTCTCTCCCCGCTAGGTGTCTATCCGACGTTTTTGACACATACAAAGAAGAATATGGTGTCGAACTCCTCGCCAGAGATGAGAAGGCCACCTTCATGCAAATCGTAGACGAGTCCCCGGGTCTCGAGGTGACCCCTGATATCATCCTCCAACTTGTAGCAATGCGCACGTCCTCAGGCCAACAAACTAACCCCGAGGAACATTCACCCATTGCAGACGAATGGAGCCGCGGTCGCGCTGACGAACGTGACACCCACGGTCAGCACTCGCGCTCTTCCAGTAGCGGTTCCACCGGAACGTATTACCGGCCGACTCCCGGCAGCCGACCACCTAGTCGACCTCCAAGTCGTGGTGTAGGCGGAACGCCGCGTACACCTGGCTCGAAGGACTCACCGTTCGACGCGCAAAAACGCCAGCGCAGCGCCCCGCTGGCCCCTGTTGCGCCTTCGAGCTGGACAAGAAGGCCGCCTGCCCCTGGCCGCAGGAAGAGTGATGCGAGTAACAACGGTCGCCCGATGAGCGACACTGAGGTGAGTATTATCGCGCGACTGTCATCTGCTCGGGTATTCGGACGCATATAGTCGCCTTGATGGCTGGTCATGGGTTTTGTCCCGTAGTGTCTCTCAAAACGGTTGACTGGCATAGTCTGATATGGGCAATTTTTGCTTGTCTCGCGACCGACCCTGCCCTACGGATATAACGCTAGAGGTATGGGACGGAATTCGGTTCCGACCCATACCGCGTGCGATTCCGAATCGTGTGCCCCAGAGCGTCGTTTTACTATTTTATCGTCCCTCGCATACATTAACTGTTTTGCTCATTCTTCCCCGTAGTCCCCCACTGTGTTCAGCCGCGCTACAGGTGGTCGTTCGCGCGCGCCTTCCAACCCCATTTCCCCCACCAGCTCACACGGCTCGATTAGTTCCCCCCCACTCGGAGCCGTCGGTTCCCGTCCCCACTCCCGAGCTCACTCCAATCCCCAAACCGCCTTTCCCTTTATGTCACCTCCTCAGCCCGACCTCGCCGGCGCCATGTACGATGCCTTTGAGGAAACCGTCACCAGTCTCCCCATGCCCCGCATGTCGTCAGACTCGGATTCGGATGAGTCCGACGACGACTCGTCCCTTGGACTAGTACTTGATCGCTCTACCGCCTCTTCGACAGTCTCGATGGAGCCCTTGGAGCGTCTTGAGGCTCTGCAGCGGGTCAACGCAGACCTCGGGAAGAAGCTAGTTGAAGCCGAACGTACGCTCCAACGCAAGCTCTCGGACCATGAGAGTGAACTAGAGGAGATGGAAGCGCGCCTCGAAGAGGCCAAGAGCGAACTTAGTGCCGCGAAACGTGAAGAGAAGGAGCTGAGGAACAAAGAGCGCTCGAACCAGACCCAGATCACTGCCCTGGAAAGTGAGATCGCCAAGGTCCAAAAGACCCTCGACAATTCCCGCACAATGTACAATTCGTTACAAAAACAATACCAGGAGCAATTGCGTGCGTGTTTCCTTGACTCGCTTTGTCTGACGTACTGATTCGATGGGTGCTCGCAGACGAGTCCGAAGACTTGCGGAACACGCTTCGCCGAAAGGACGAGGAGATCAGGAGTTGTCGAGAAAGCCTTTCGCTCCAGCAGATGGAAACGAGCAAGTATCTCAAGGAGAATGAAGCGTACGAAGAACGGATTGTGTTGCTCGAACAAGATCTAGCTCTCGCTCAGCAAGCACAAACAAGCCTGGATGAGCAGAAACAGGAGAACCTCATGCTCAAAGAGACCATCGACCGCATGCGATTCGACATGGATGAGTTGCGCGCGACGCTCGCAAGCAACGCTCCCAGTGCCAACGGGGCCAGCAGTGCGCCCGGCAGCGTCAGTAGGAGCTTGGGTGCAGAGCTTCTCAGCAAGATGAAGAACGATAGTGGGTGGATCGATGACGACGACGAGGCAGATGCGGCGGCAACCCTGAAGGAACTCGGCATCGAGGACCCAGATGAGAATTCCGAAGACGAGGACATAGTACAGACGATTATCACTCGAAAGAAGAAGGTACATTGCTTATTGCCAAAACCCCTACGCTTTTCCTTTTTTGCTGATTCTTTATGCAGCGTGGCTTGAGTAAAGCCAACAAAATCGAATCTTTCACTTTGGAGGACAGCCGGGAGTATGCAGATGCCTATACACAATACGACCTCAAGCTCAAGACATCAACAACTCAAACAGATCCACCGCCGAAGATTCTTACCGCCTCGTTCGGCGCGCAGACCGACATCTCGCCAAATACCATATCTACACAGACCGACGCCCCCACACCACGCGTTACTATGGAGGCGGAGATACAGACAGAGGAAACTACCGTTTCTCGTTCGCCATCACCCCAAGAAGACGACGAGGCGCTTGCTTCTTCGTCTTCCACCGTCCTCCCTCCCACCCCCAAGGCTAAATCAACACCACTCGATCTCCTCGCGGCCAACTCCCCAACAGACCTCCCTCCCTCGTATAACCAAGTGACGTCTGAGATCCCATTCCACGACCTCCTACATCTTCTCGACTCCGACGACCTGTCCTTTTCCCACATTCCCGATCCACAGAAGCGGCGCGACCTCCGTATTGCGGTGGAGACTCTGCGAAGCTGGCACAATGGCCTGAAGCTCCCTCTGCAGCCCTGCGCGGCTGTTTCAGCCGAAACGCTCGAAGAATGGCGCGCGCTCAAGGCTGAGGTCGGCATCGGGTGCAAGGTCATCGACCGTGCGCTCGAGGACGCCGCCGCGGTCAGCGCCCCCACGAGCCGGCGGAAAAGCAACCGATTTTACAACATCTACAATACCTACGTGTACGGCGGCAACAGCGTGGCTGGCAGATTGGCGTGGAGCGGCCTTGCCTCGCACGCGTTGTTGTGTGTCGGCGCGAGCGCGGTCGTGTTCTTCGTGATGAGCCCGTTCATGCCTCATCAGTATGTCGTGCCTGGTGGTCCGACCTACTATGACCGTGCGGCGTGGTCGAGCTTTAATACGATGCATGCGACCGGCGAGGGCTTCCCCGGCGAAGGCACAACGGCGGTGTGGAACTTCCTGGGTAGGGTCGGAGGTGGTGCGGCGCGCATCGCACGCGGATGGCCGACTTAGTTGCCTCATCAGTTTTTCCGTCCTTTCTTTTTCTGCCTCCACGTATTGCGACTAGCTATCACAGCATCGTCCATCAACGGCCACCACAACCACAACTCCACATTGCCAGTCTCCAAGCTATTCATCACAACCTTTGTGTAACTATGCCTACAATTTCTTGTTACAGTATATCATGTCGCCGGACTAATACGCATTGCATGGTCATATCATACTACACTTGTAGACAGACGCTCTTTACTCGGTTTCGATTCGATTCATGCCTGCACTCACTCTCCTTGGTTTTTTACTGCATCCAAAGTGTTTCTTGGACTATTTATGCACGAGATCGCTCCTTCATTGATCTACTCGATTTGTGGCCGTGCTTATTTTTGACACTGTACCCGCCAACAAGTACATGTAACTTACTACGCCAACTTCCCCAGTTGTGTCATTTGACATGGTGTAAACCCCTTAAACGCACCAGGTTGATCTGGCCTGTACAGGTGAGTTCTTACAGAAAGTGGAACGACTCGGTTGCCAGACCGGCATACCGTACATCTCCTCAGAGAGGTGAATTGCTCCCGGCCAATAATCATGATTTCGCAATTTTCGCACCCCTGGGTGCTTGGCTAGATGCCACATGGTTCGTTTTGCCATTGACACACTACCCGTGCCTCCCGTCAGTAGCCCAGGGTCCAGCTCAGAAGCCTGGTGAAAGAGAAAACGAACTCGACACATGAACGTGCATGAACACTGACAGGTGTTGTATATTACTGTAGAATTGCGCCCACACATCGCCCAATACTGTATGGGCGAATCTATAAATGATTGCGCTCGAAAGTGCTAGCCTAGTAGTAGCGAGACACGAAGTTTGGATATAATAGGAAGGTGGGGGTGCACGTGTCTCTTACGCGCGGGCCGACGGGAAGGAGTCTGACACGAACGCATTTTTTTATCAAGTCAGCCAATTAGGTGGATTGACAAAAAAGGAAATTTATTATGTAACTGATCATGAACTACGTTTTTTTTCCAAGTCGATCAATTGTAAAGCCAAACTGGGTGCGCGGCCCTCATTCTGCATGCCCCATGCTTGCAATTGTAGCAAAGACACCGCTCCCGTTTCCACGCACTCTCGTTTGTGTGCCCTCTTGCGCGCAAACAGGCCGGAGTGGGAGAAGGAGGGTGTACTGACCCATTTCCATGGGCACATGTTTGCCTACCCTTTTCATGCGCAAATTGGAGCGGAGGATACAAAATGGTGGGTAGAGAGGAAGGTGCACCAGCCCAAACGGGGGCGGGGTGCGCAAAAGGGTGGGGGACGCCTATTCGGAGTTTGCGTAGCCCCGAACTGCCGTTGCACGTAAACAGGGGTGGGACAGAAAAGGGAAAAACCTCCCATTCCTGCGAAAACAGGGGTGGGGGGTGCAAAGGTCCCCTTCGCTCACTCTTTATCGGAGCGCAGGCTCTAGGGGGCATGAAGCATCGCGAAGTGTCACGCAGGCCTCCGCGCGGCGTGGGCTGTCGTATATGGGTGCACGGGCACGTCAGTATTGAAGGGCTAGAGCCGCGCGCAGGTGCGGCGAGGTCAGGAACGGAGACGGGGTCAGTCGGCTGCAGGTGGTCGAAAACAGTCGTGCACGCTCCGGCGTGGCACGAAACTTTGCAGAGGTGGCCGCCGAGGTCGGGAACGCGTTGGGTTCGAGTTGCTAAGGCCGCGCACGAGTGCGGCGCGCTGGGGAACACAAGAGAAGAGCTTCACTGAGCTCACACATTTCTGCGTGGCTATCCGCTCACTCGTGCCCCCTCCCTTTGTGCACAATCATGGGTGGGGACGGCAACGCACGTGCCCTTTTTGTGTCAGCATTTCTGTAGGTTGAAAGTTCCAAGCACTGCAAGCGGTGAGAAGAGGGCATTGGGGATCGTTCATCTACCCATCGCATTGTTTACGTGTTATTTTCATTTGTTTATATTTTGTATTTACTCGTACAAATAGAAAACAACGGAAAGGGTTTAAAACAGTTAAAAATCGGAGTTTAAAGTTGAGTCGCGGTCAGGCGGCCCACTTTCACCGGTGCGTGGGAAGGATGCGATTCGTCAATCGCTGTCTGGGATGCCGGTAATGCTTAGGCGTTCCAGAGCTTGCGTGGCAGCTGCCCTCCTCGCAAGGGACATGGCCGTGCCCTGACTACAGCCGATCTCAACGCCCCTGACTACGATAACTCAGCGTACAGGGTTGGTGACATGGCCGAAAAACTCACACATAACAGTGGCGATGTGGGTGGCCTGATTATTGGGACCCACTTGCGTCATCTTCCACACAAGTAGTGGTGTCAGGTCGCCGCTTGGGTGACACTGGAAGTATATGTAAAGGTCCCGGACGGGATCAGCTTAACGCGCACTCAACATCTAGACCAAGAATATATGAGAGATTTTCTTACTACCACCCGGGCCGGAAACACCACCCCCAGGGAGGTGTTTTAGTACAGAAGTGGTATTGGGGCGGGGACTCTGAGATAAGGAGGACGTCGATGACAGAGCTACCAGCAGCGATGTAGCCAAGGTGCAACCTCAGAAAAACGTGAAACTTACACTGCTTTTTAAAAATGTTTGAGAGTGTAGCTACCCAAGCGGATTCTGTATCAGTACTGGCGCTGTTGCGAGCGGATGGCAGATCTTTCAGATGCGCGCCTCCGCTGTGAGAAATAGAAAGTTGCGGTACTGAAAGGGCTCACCGATCCGGGTCTTGTGGATTGTTGGCTTGAGACTTCGGACCCGGCTTAACACTACATCTGGTTCGAAAGCGTTGAATAGCTAAGAGTAAGAGAGATAAATACAGTGGCATATTCAAGCTATATAGAGCATCTACTCACAGTACTATCGTAGATCCCATCAAGCTGTGCCAAGTTGTCGTCATGAACAAGGAGTACATCGCAATCAGGAGGTGCTTCCTATGAGGATCGTATTGGTACCAAACGTGCAGAAAGAGCATATGTTCACAGCACTCACTTCGGAGATGTATTCTAGTATCATGTGAAGAGGATCTTGGTACTTTGAAATCTAAGATGAAGACCAGAAAGCTCTAAAAAGGGCTGCCACATTACCTCTGGTTCAGCCGGTATGGGTATGAGTTCCATGTCCGGCTCCTCGTACCCCTCTAGGTCTGGATTGGGTCCTGCCGCACCCTTGAGTCTTGGCAATATCTTGAATTTACGAGTGACGCGAAAACCTCGCACGAAGATGCACTGATCCTCCGGTAGCCCCTAGCATAAACAAGATCACGCGAAAGGTAGTGTTTCAGCCATTGGCCAACAGAACCAGCCTTGTCATACCTCACCATCAGGGCCAGGATTTAACACCGCCCCTCGAGTGCGCTCGTGCGAGAATCGCCAGTTAATAGTAACAATATCATCGCGGAGATTCACATAAGCCCTGAACGATACCTGTGCATCGTCCACGCCCCCAGGGAAAGCGATATTGGTACAGGATCTTGTACGATGAGTCCCAGTGACGAGGATGATATCCTCCATACGGTAAACTTCCAGTTCAAGCTGTCGTGCCCATGCAAACCAGCGGTCGATATGCTTCACTATCCACTTCCCGAACCCTGGCTTCGCGATCGTGTCCTCTCTCTTAGCCTGTATCGGAAGGTATAGTACTGCGCCATCTTTCCTCGGGCACGAAAAAGAGACTTCGCCTTCGTCTCTTGGTCTGAGGAAATGTGAGTGAAGTGCATTCAAATTATGCGGCTGCGTTACCCATGGGCCCATGGATCAGATTCGGGCACTAAGGTGACGCCGGTTGAACAAAAATGTTGGGGACTAAGATTGCCAATATCGATATGCGTTTCTATGTTGAGTGTAAGCTGTTCGTGGTATTCTGGAACACCGAGGTTGCGATGGGACGGGTGATTCGCAGGAAGTAAAACGTTGAAGAGACGGTGAAATTTGCCCTGGCGAATGTAACCGACGTCGCCAACCTCCACGGCGGGATATAGATTCCCTGGATTTGGCTCCCAAAGGGCATGCCCGTAGGCAGGAAACTTGGCCAAGAGGTGATGACGAAAAATGTCGTAGTGAGCCATTGTGCCCATGGCGGCGCGGGTATCAAGTCTGGGGTCTGGTGAATCCCTATTACACCGGAGCCTAAGGATGAGTATGAGTTCGGTTCAGTCCGGGCTTTCAAGAGCTTCAAGGTCCCGAACCAGAACCGGATGACTATCGGATGGCCTATTACTGTAACTTACTACTCCAGCTCCAATGCACCAACTTATCTAAAAAAAACCCCCTTCGAGTGACTATGAGACAAGCGACTCGGGGAAGCGTGGATGCCCAACCGGAATCACTGGCCGTATTGGCCGACAAGCAATTGACCATGGCAAACTCACCCTCGAGCACCCTCGAGAGCACTCCGGATGAAACAGGCCCTAGTGTAGGCCTAGGTAAGGTACGTCAGTGTAGCAGTACCAGCCCTGTTACGGAATCGTAACCGTATCATCACCGATCGCGGAGAAAATCGACGTTCTCCCTGCTTCGTTCTACGCATCGTTCCTTTCGCAAGCCGCCAAGGTGCACAAACCCCTCCCAGTGCCTCGCATCCCCCGCACTGGCAGCCGCGCCTAGCGCCATACCCAACGACACACGCCTGCAGTCCGCGGGTTCTTCCCTCTCGAACAGACCCCCCGCGTGATCTCGCTCCTCGCGGGGAAGCCCAACGCCGCACTGTTCCCACTCACCGGCGTCCGGTTCACCGCTCTGCGCGTGGACGGCTCCGGCGCAGAGGACGTGAGCTCAAAGTGGACTCCAAGCTGCTCGCGATGGGCCTGCAGTACGCGCCGACGAACGGGATCCCGCCGATGATCGAATGGTTGACGGTGTTCCAAGAGCCGGAGCACGGCCGGAGGCGGGTCGAGGAAAGGTGGAGGGTTAGCGTCACTGCGGGGTCGCACTGGCAGGACGCGATTCACAAGGCAAGCATGTTCTCCGAATGCGCTATCCCGGCAGCCTTGTGTCGCTTTCTGTCTGACTCGGATCGGCATGTCCAGGCCGTACATGCACTCGTGAACCCGGGAGATCCGGTCTTGATCGAGAAGCCTGTCTATGCGTACGCCGCGGCGGTGCACTTTTTGCACTGTGGAACTCGGACATTGACGGCCGTAGATTAGTGATGTCCGAGTCATTCCTATGTTTGAGATGTTACTCTGCAAGATGACAGGTGCGTCTGGGTGTCGCATGGACTTATCTCGTCTTAACTGATGTCTATCGGTTGCAGAGGTTGAGACCGATGCCAACGGGCTCATCTCGCGACCTCTTCAAAACATTCTGAACTCTTATTAGTAGCGTATTGATTTGCGGAATAGTACGGATGCAACCTGACGGGAGCAAGAAACTCGCTCACACGTCGCCAGGAACTTCAAGTTCTAGACATCTCACGGGAACATAGTAACATCAAATACTCGCGTCCGCATTTTCGGTCAAATGACGACTTCTATTCCTAGACGATCCATACGGCCGCATATCCTGTCGTACTTCACGCGCGGGGCTCAAACCGGGGATCGCAGTGTCGAGCACTTCGACAGCTTCAGCAAGATCATCTTGGCATCCGCATCGGTTCGTGACGGGGCCCACGCCGCTGCTCGACGCGATGGACAGACACGTAAGCAATCAGTCGGCTCGGCCGAGAGCTACCTATGGTGAACGGAGCTTTCCTACAGGCGGCCACAGCGAACCTGCAGGCGTCCTCCTTCGCCCAGGCCGTCGTCCCTCGCCGAGTCGGGATCGCGACGGCTTCCTCGCGCACGTGCGCAAAGTCGCAGACTTCTATCGCGCAAAGCGGGACATGTTCGAGGCGGCCATGCGGCTCCACCTGCACGGGCCCGCGGAATGGAACGCCCCAGAGGCCGGAATGTTTTTCTGGTATAGCTTTTAAAACTACCGTCTACGTCGCTTCGCTCATGGCGAACGGCACCTTCAGGTTCAAGCCTAATGAGTGAGAAAACGAACTCTTGTTTTCACTAGATCAAATCAGAAAACCTGACCTTGAGAAATGCATCCACAGATCGGCCAAAATGATGGGCAAATCTTGAAATGTTTTTTTGGTTGTGCTCGCTCGGCTCGTCACGAATCTGAATCTGACGCTTGAAATCTTTGTAGCCGGGCCACTGAACGGGGAACAGGTTCAGCGGGCGACCTTTATTACCACGAGAAACGACACCAACGACAATGCGGACATGTGTTGTCGACTTTTTTCCCGAGTGGAGCAAATTCCTTTGCGTCGCGAAGAGCATGACATCGACCCGCAGCCGCAGCTTCCAGAGAAAGACCAACTCTCCTGTCCATGCGCTCGAAGAAAATGGGCGTCTGCAACGCCGCCTCTTCATGTTGCTTCCTATCGGTAATAGCGTGCAGAGACCACATCGTCTGGGGGACCACAGAGCCCATGGCTACGACAGTGCGGTCAAAGAATCCAAGAGGACGATGACTCGAAAGGTTTGTCGCTCTCGGACAAAGAAGAAGTGGCCTTCTCTGTCAGAGATGGACAACGTTTCAACCGGCGGGATGGCTTTTCTCATCAACGAGTCGAGGAAGTATTGGTCAGCTCGACGGCTTTGGAAGGTTAGGGTAATGTACTCATCAACGAGGAGGTACTATCGAACAAGGTCATCTCATGGATTCAGGTAATCAGCATCACTCTCTCACCTTGTCCATGCTGTGTGACGTTCCTGATGCTAACGAGCGATAAACGTTCGATAAACGGTCAATAGATGCTGATTGGCTTCGCTACAGTCAGTTCGATTTAATTTCCTTTATCCTTACTTTACTTTATCTCCAGGTCTCTCCCAAGACGGGTTTGCCAGTGGTGTTGATAATTATTGTAGCAGTATCTTTGGGGCGTCTAGATCACGAGGACTTGAGGGCATAGGGTTATGGGTTATGTGTCTGTAGTTTCTGTATGTACAACTACTGCACTCGTATTCAGAAAAAACCACTATATACAGTACTGTAATGTGTAAGGCAAGGTGTAAGGGCTTTCGTCTCGGAATCGACCATGTCCGCCCCTTTCGGCCGACTCGGATCCGCCTCATACTACAGTCGTAATGCATAATGAGTTGGAGCTGTTTTCGAATTGTCAAGGAGCCAGCCCATTATGCATTATGACACTTTCGACCGTGACTGTACCCTACAGTCCTCGGACATCTTTTCCACGTCGTTCGTCTCAGCTCGTTTCAAGTTCGTTTCAGCTCGCTCAGACTTCGTTTCGTTTGTTTCGCGGCCGATCGACATCCGAGTCGTACTGTTGTCTCAAAACAGCTCTTTCGTTGGATCGTTTTAGTCTTGTGCTCTCTGTCTCGGGCACAGACGCGCCCATATTCTTACTGACGTTCCCATGTACCATTAGTGCGCGTTTTTGTCATCATCGGTGCCATCGTTCGGCCATACCTACCATTTTCAGTACTGACCTTGGTACTGACTCTGATTTTTACTTCAAGTTTAAGACTCGTATATTCTGCCTTGCGTCGGTAGCGTGCTTTCGTCCGTCGACTCTTCCTCATATTATGGACTTTTCGTTTAATTTTCCCCCACTGGGACGTTTCTCCTCTTATTTTGACTGAGTTGCGTTTCGACTTGTTTGACCCTTAGGTACTGACCGGGTATATACAAGGCTTCGGTATTCGCTCTCAATTCCACAGTCGATTCCCCCGTTTTTAATCCGTCCTCCTTGTGTGAATTGACTGCTCGTCGGGTCAGATTCAGGGAAAGGACACCCGACTTGTCCGAGTCGTCTTGTTCGCGCTCACTTCGTTTCCTTCAAGACCAAACGCCAGTTCTCTTTCGTGATTTTTCTACTAACCTCTCTCGCTTTCTCTAGGTCTCATCTCGATTGTTGTTACTGACTTTTGCTAGGTGTTTCCGAACTCAAGAGTTCCTTATCGGCTTTCCTACCCTTCTCATACTTGCCCGACTTCGCACCCGCGGTTTCAACTTTACGCTTTCTCGTGAAACCTTCCACCAATCTCCTCCTCGACTCGTCTTCGTTCCTCCTCTCGTCCCCTCATATTCGCAACGTGACCGACTTCCTTTTGTGTCTTGACTTAGGCTCTCTCTCAGTCCCGCTCGCTCCGGGCTACTAAACCCTTAACCCCCCCTACTCTCGTATCCACCCTCTACCCACGAATACTCACGCACGAGCACGTTCAACGGTCAACAAGTAGTTGATCATGGCAACCGAGAGAGTTCAAACGACGCTATCACCCCCGGTGAGACTGGCCTTGGCGTGGTCCTAGCCTTCGGTAAGGTACGTGGGTCTAGCAGTGCAAGTAGGGCATCTATCACCGATCGCGGAGAAGTTGTTCTTTCTGCGTCGTTCTATGCGTCGTTCCTCTCGCAAGGCGCGCAAATCCAGTCAAGCGCGTTGCCCCCCTGCAGATCCCGCGCATCCAACCTTAGCACCGCACAAAGGACGCACGCATACAATCCGCGGACTCTTCCCGCTCGAACAAACGCACGGCATGAGCTCGCTCCTCGCGGGGAGGCCCAACGCCGCGCTGTTCCCATGGTGTAGACATCTTAAGCGATCCGGCCTGTACATGTAAGTAGGAACGTGGGCGAATATCATAAAATGTAACGATTGAGTTGCAAGATTGGCATCCAACTCCCCGCAGCGACGTGAACTGCTCCAATAACTATGATGTCGCTTCGCTGGATGCCAGATAGCCCGATCTGCCACTGCTCGCGACTGCCGTCGGTAGAGCCAGGGTCCGGCTCACGAACCTGGTGCGTGAGAAGACGAACTCAGCACGGATGTTGTCCTTAGTAGATCAGAAGACCTCACTGACCTTGAGAAGTGCATCCACAGATCGCCCAATATGATGGGCGAATCTGGAAATGGTTATCGGGTCGTGCCCGCTCGTCTCGTCACGGATCTGAACCTGACGCATGAAATGTTTGTAGCCGGGCCACTGAACGGAGAACAGGTTTAACGGGCGACATTATCACGAGAAATAACACTAACGGCAATGCGGATTTGTGTTGTCCTCGTTTCCCCGAGTGGAGCGAATTCCTGTGCGTCGCGAAGACCATGGCATCGACCCGCAGCCGCAGCTTCTAGGGGAAGACCAAGTCTCCCATCCACACCCTCGAAGAAAATGGGCTTCTGCAACACCGCCTGCTCAACATAATGCCTCCTATCGATAGCAGTGTGCGGAGACCACATTGTCTGGGGGACCACAGAGCCTCTGTTCACAACAGCGCGGTCGAGAAGCCAAGAAGACGTGGCGAAAGGTTGTCCCCCTCGGACCGAGGTATTAGGATCGAAGTAGAAGAAATGACCTTCTCTGTCGGGGTAGGACAAAATTTCGACCTGCGGAATTGATTTGACCTTTAGCAAGTGGAGGAAGAATTGTCTAGCTCGACGGCTGCGGAAGGCATGGGCAATGTACCCATGAGCGAGAAGGTTCTATGGAAAGAACTTGAAGATCATGTTAAGATTATAGATTCAGGTTCAGTCTCTCACCTCAGGCCGAGTACTTACTGGGAGACCCGCAACCCGACGAGCGTGAATGAACGAGCCAAACAGATTGTCAGGATGCGCCTCCTCGAAAGTGCTTGCGAGTTCTCGCAGACCGGGTAGAAATCCCGGGTCTGATCCTATTTCGTCCACCTGCAGCGCACGAGAAAGTTCCTCCGAAAGCGAGTCGCAAATACGAAGTCTCTTCACCCCGATGAACGATCTGAGAAGTTCGTGCCATGTCGTGCCGTCGATCCCACCGTTCTGCCATTCGATCGGCATCATCCGTTCGTGAAAATCGAGTGCGAGATCCTCTACACCTGATAGTGTGGGCACAAGCGCGCTGCAAACTTGCGCAGCGCAGTTGACTTGCCAGTCCAACTGCTTGCAGGTCACACGCAACACGAAATTTCTGTGGTTGAAAAGTTCGTCGTGCCGTCCTGTACGGTCCTTGATTATGGAGACTCCATCGCGCCCAAAGTTGACCCTCGCCGACTCGAGCTTGACCGGTCCCGTTCTAATGAAGTGGGATAGGAGTGATAATGTGAAGGCGAGTTGATTGAATAACGTGATGTCGAGTTGCTCCAGAAGAGGGGCCCTAATTTGAGCGACAAGGCACTCCAGATAAGCGCTAACGCCTTGGAACCTGAGGATTTTCAGGTTGGGAAGCGTCACTGGAGGTCCTTGTTTAATTAATAGTTCCCTCTCGGCGCTGGGACGGGGGATGGGGATGGAAAACCCGATGGAGAGTTCCTCGAGTCGGTGAAGAGACTGAAGACGTGCTACTAATAACCTCGGGTTAAAGTAACTAGAAGTTCGGATGTCCCTGAGCACGAGTGTGACAAGGGAGACAGCAGAGGAGAGTAACCGTAATCTTTTTGGGAGACCGACGCCGAAAAGAACGAGACGACGTAGATTTGAGGCTAGAAAAGCCTTAGGAAGTATGAGAGTTGTGATTTTATCAACCGTCACCGAGAGAGAAAGATGTTCCAGCATTGGGAAGGGACCGTCCGTGACCATAAGGGAGTTATGCAAAATCGAAGGCGGGAGACAGAGGTCAATACTGCGTATACGGTCACGCAACCGGAGAGCATGGTATACCCCCAACTCATCTTGATCCCTTATGGTCACATTTGTGTCCCGGTAACTGACGAAGACCGGCAGAGGCGGTAAATGGTCTAGCGTGCTCACTATCGGGGTGCCATTCGTACATAGAATATGCAAACCCAGGTGGAATGCTGATTCGTATATGAGGTGATGCCATCTTTGACAAACATGAGAGAGCTTGCACCACCCGAGTCGGACATTCCAAGCATTCTCTTCATCCAGTCGATAGTAATCGAATATGCTGAGGAGTATATCGTTGTTGAGTTTATTGAGAGTCGTATATAGTACGTCGTATCCTGGTCGCTCGGATGTTGGGGGCGGTGGAGCTAGGTCCTATGCAGACGTTTGCGTGCGGTGTCGGAGTAACTAGACGTATTGAAACATACCTGAGTGCTTGTAGATCCTCGTGAACCGTAAATGTGTATGTCAATGCAGTGCGACGCAGGGCGACTCAGAACTGTCCAGTCATCGAACGTCCCCTCCGCTGAATTATCGGCCGACGGTGATGTTACAATGGGTAGCAAGCAGCTATGATTCAATCGGGAATGGGACTCTGAATCTTGGTGCACTAGTCCTGGCTCTTCACAGTGCCATAAATTGTACTGGATACTATAACCTTTGACGAGCTGCTCTCCCTCAAGTACTCCAGAACGATCTGGAGATACGTCAGAGAGCAAGCGACGAGACCGCCGGTAGCACCGACCTCTGAAGATCAATGAGCCATTCAGCGACCACACGTTGCCAAAAATCCTGAATTCATGTTCGGTAGTAAGAAACACACGGCCGGGCCTATCGAAGAGAACATAAACAGTGTCATCGTGTTCAAGTACTCCGCTTGGGTCTTGGA
The DNA here is from genome assembly GCA_021527775.1 of Lactarius sanguifluus. Lineage (NCBI taxonomy): Eukaryota > Fungi > Basidiomycota > Agaricomycetes > Russulales > Russulaceae > Lactarius > Lactarius sanguifluus. The sequence goes on along the minus strand of JAKEYF010000022.1, from coordinate 75,902 downwards.
GTTGGCGGCGCTGAAACTTAGGCGTGTACGCGCTCTGGTCTGCAGGGCAACGTAAATAGAAGTGAGGGTTTTGCTCGAGGGTGACACGTGCACGCCGGTCCTTGTACCGACTAAAGTTCCAAAGAATCTCTGGAAGTGATGGACTGGAACTGAGCTCCTCTGACGAATGGTTAAGATCATTGTCGAAGACAAGCCCTGAATAAATTGGTGCTCACGGCTCACGGTGACGGTTTCTTGGTGAGGGGTCAGTAGTGGAGACCGGAGGAGCACAAAGTTGATGGTCATCGTTGGTCCCCATTTGTCCTCAGATTTCTGGGGAAGTATAGTTGGGTGAGGTGTGAGGAAACAGCCATACAAGTCTTACTACATGCGACCAATCTCTCTCTACGCTATCTTTTCTTTGTGCTGTTTCCATTCTTGAATAGACGGAGAGCCGGAGGTCTCTGCCAGAATGGGAGTCAGTGGAGGAGTCTTAAGTACTACTAGTGGTATCGTTGGCTCACAAGCAGTGCTCTTTCTCGCTCTCTGAGTGGCTGCTCAACGTACTCAACAGCCGAGTCGCTTCTTTGAATCGTGCGTTCACTTCATCGGCCACTTTCGTGCCCGAATCAGCAGCGGAACGCAATGCTAGATCGCACACTCGAAGTATTCTACAAGACGTTTCAGATGCGGGAAGACAAAGTGGTTTTGAAACCTGTGACGGCGGTTACCTTCTCAGCTCGGCATATTGGTGGGCGTGCTTTGGAGGCGCAATTTGAGAGAGGAGTTGGCACACAGATATCAATTCGAGGGCCTGATTTCGGTAAGCCCTGCCAATGTTCCATGCATGCTCGAGAAACACGGATCTGTTGTCTTGTGCTTCCAACGGAAGGGCAGTGTAATCGGCCATTGTGCTGTATAGTACCCAAGTATATACCTGAGCTAGTGAGTATATCGGAGCGATCCGCCAGAAGACAGGGGAGCTGTTGAAGTTTGAAGCTTGAAGCTCGAAGATGACACAGGTGGCGTATTTGGAGAAGCGACCGGGAATTCTCGATGTCCTACCAAAGGCCACCATACACGACTGACAAGTTTTTATAATGACAGCTCCCGTCGCTACCTCCCCATTTATAACCCAGTTAAACCAGTCACTTGCGACCTCTCAAGAATCCTTTCGAGTTACTCGAACGGCTGGTTACGAGTCTAGGTCGACAGGCGGCTTCAAGTTTGTCATCCGGGCGAGACCGGTCTTGCTTCCCGTCTGCGGCTCACGGTTCGTCAACCAAAGTCATGTCAGACATTTCCTCGACACCGTCCCTAACTCCCCAGTCTACGGGAACTCAAGGACTCGTCGTCTCCACGCGCACTAAGGAAAAAAAACTCACCCTCAGGTTGCATTCTATCCAAATGTCAAATGCCACGAACAAGCCATCGAAGCGTGGCGAAGCGAGAGAGGGTCATGGCGCTGGGTAGCGTCGAAGACCCTCAGCACTACAGTACTTCACCACGACAGGGCTTATTGCCAAAGGAAGAAGTATGTCTGCGGTTTTTATCTCTCAATACATTTCTCATCAGATTTCAGATCCAACGCACCGCGAAAGGGTCTCGTCCCTGCAATTGGAAGCCTCAGTGCCCACATCAAAGCGAACCCATTACTCAGTGGCCTTCCGGAACTCGACTTTCCTCCATCACCCGCACTCCTCGCCCCATCTTTCCATCCGTTCACGCCTTATGTCAAGACTTTTGAGGTCGACCCCGAGAACCTCCGGCCCGGAGTCACTCTTACCTGTCGGTCGCCGAACAAGTTTGGAGGCTACACGCCGACGACGACGCGCGACCCACTGACCCAGCGTTAACGGACACGCGGCGCCGAGCAGCGGCTTCGATGTGCTACGCACTCTCAATGTGACGGCCCACGCGATCCGCTCCGTCCGGAATTATCTTCTGTCCCTCTACAACGAGCTTGGCCACACACAGCCCCGGCAGGGTTTTCGCCTGACATCGCTTTCCACGAGCGAACCGCAGAAGCGGCGCGTCGTTTCTCGGGCACGGATCGCACCGACTCGCTCGCGCGCATCTGGCGCGCAGCACTGAACGTCCTCACCCTCCTGCGCGAACTGGAGGAGAGCGCACGCGACCCCTTATCGGACGACGCCTACGACGCGGGCAGCGACCACAGCTTGCAGGGGCGCGTGGCGTCGCCGGCGGAGCTATCGGATGTGCCGACCGCGCGCCGTTCTCGGTCTCCGTCATGCATGAGCGGACGGTGCAAGTCGATTCTAGTCTGGACGAGGAGGAGGACGAGTTCGACGTCGACGAGGAGAGCGAGCGGTTGCCGCGGGAGCGGAGCGGTGGGAAGAGCGGCTCGTGCTCGGCAGTGATCGGCTGTACAAGCAGGACATCGAGAAGCAGCGGGGCGTCATCGCGGGGTATCTTGACACATGGTCGACGAGGTACTGTATGGCGGGAGCAAGAGCGTCGGGGCTAGGTGTATGGGCGGGAACGCTCGGCGCGGAAAGAGCAGGGCAAAGACCGACGCTCGAGCGCGCCGCTACTCGATCTTGACCAGGTGGTGCTCAACACTGAGATGGCCGCGAGCGGGCGCTCCGCATGACGGGTAGTATCTGCGAATATGCTTGATATCATGCGCGATCTCGTTATGGAGGAGCCGAAGAACCGTAAACACTCGTGGAAGAAGACGGCAACGAGGACGAAGGCGATAGCGATGACGAGACACCTGGCATGGACGACGACGATCTCCCGCGATGGGCGAGGTGGAGTGCCTTTCCCGACGATCCGCTCATGCGCACACACATGCTGCGCGTCGCGTTCTTCCACGTCACTTTGATGACGACGTCAAGGTGACGTCGACAACGCCGACAACGGTGGGACAATACAACAACGAACCCTGGCGGGGGCGAGATAGTGCAGCGACAACGGCAGGACACGTGCGGTGACGACGAAGATGATGAAGGTGCCGGGCGGGCAGCAGCAACGGTAGGTGAGCGCTCCTGTACTGCGGCTCAGAGGGCGCGGTCAGGAACACAGGGAGGATCAAATAGAATCACTGTAGGATGGGACATATGTACGTGTTAAATTAACCGCAATGTGTTGAAGCTGCAGAAAAGAAAAGCGATTTTTTTGCATTGATACTAATCCGATGTCGTGACAGTTTCAATGGTAAGTTAAGTCCGCGTTCGCTTGTACCATTTCTTCGGCCGTAACGCCAAATCAATGAGAACCACTTTTTGATCTCAGTGCAAAACTCTTCTCTCCATGGAAGTGGAGGAGAGGCGGTGGCCCCGAATCGTATTGTTATAGCAACATAGTCGCTCGCTTAGGGTAATTGAATCCCTCACGAACTACATCAGGGTCAACTGCTTTGTCGGCCGTGCATCTTGCATCCGACATCAATCCGGATTCACAGTAACTCGAGCCATTGGCAACAAGTCGACCTATAATTGACCTATAAATAGTGTCACGGCGCATACATGACGGCGTATAACTCGCACAATCTCCCTGGCTAGTTATTCTGGCGGGTTTGAAGAACCCGGATCAAGTGTGTGCATTAGTCGCACGAAGTCAGGCGTCCCAAGACCTGTCACCTACGGGGCCCAGCGTCAGCAAACGACGAAACTGAATAGACACACAAGACTGGTGGGACGCACAGGGTCCCATCCGACGACGGCGTAGAATCCATTGGTATCGCAACCCGGGTTCGAGCCAGACACTATGTCGTTGAAGCCGTTGAGGCCACCAGCGGCACCGTAAAGCCAGGGGTTCAGAAAGCCAAGCGGAGGCTTGCCTTGCGAAAGTCGGTAGTCATTGAGTAGGGAGATAATTCCCGCCACGATCTATACTTTAGCGGTCAGCGTGACGCTCGAGGATGGACGGCGCAGAGAGGAGAGAGGAAGGAGAGACGCACTGGCGCTGAGGAGCTTGTTCCTTCCGCGAATATCTCCTCTCCTTTGTAGAAAAACGGGATTGCTATCGCCTGCGCGGCAATATCTGGGATGCCGCGGCCAGATGAGCTGCACAAGTTACAACGGAAATGTCAGATTAGGTCATGGAAGCGGACACACTTGTAGAGGCCAGAATACTGCTGGCCGAGGTTGTTGAGGAAGGTGGACACCGCCCGCTGCTGGTACTCCGGGCGCAGAAAGTATTCCGAGAAACCGCCACCGGAGAGGTCGGCTGCGACCTCTGGCGTGAAGCTCGTCGTTCCGCCAACGGCAGTGACGTAGGGACCTGCGAAAATGTGGCCACGTGGTGAGCCGCCTGTACCTGCGCTTGTGCACTGCCTGCGGGTAGATGATAAAAGCCACACGCACAGGTTGCGGGGAAGACAGGAGTGAATCGGGCGGTGCAGTCACCTCTGCCGACGCCGTCGTCGCCGGTTGCGAAGAGGACACTGGCGCCACGCGCGCCGAGCTGCGCGAACAGGTGGCACACATATATCGCATAGTCCATCGGGAAAACCTTCTCATTAGAGCCATACGACGTGGTGATCGTTTGCGGGACGTTCTGTTGGCTGAGGACGGCGTTCAACCAGGCGAGGAAAACATCGCCGTTCGGCGAAGCCTTTGTGTTGTAGAAAATATGCGGAGTCGGGTATGTCATGCCCTCACTGACCTGAAGGTTGACGTTCGCTTCTCTTCCAGGGTGATTCGGGTCGTATACGCCGCCATTGGCCGATGCGACGACATAGGTCGCATCGATCCCGTCGGGACGGTATTTGCGCATGTACGAGGTCAGATCCGCTGGGCTCGGGTACTCTTCTCTATATCCCGTAACGCCGACCACGTTTCGGTCCATTGCACTAGGCACGTAGGCCAATGTACTATACAGCCAGCGCAGGAATGCTGGCGTTACGTAGGTTATACGGCGGTTCAACGGCATCGTCACAGAATTTCCCGATGGCGACTTCCCCGACCTCACTGTTGCCACGCCGGAGCGCTTGCGCGGTGTCTGCTCCTGCGTGAGTAGTGAGGAAAAGAACGTCGTAGGTGCCACAGTCTGCACGTGCCCATGCAGCACAGCAGGAAGCGAGTACCCAAGAGTGCGGACAATCGTCTCGTTCGTCTTGGTGTGCGTATAGAGCTGGTATGACGCGCCAAGGAGGTCGTTGGCTTGGGAAACGGATACCGCAATGACAGTCAGAAAACTGTCACCATGTGTCACTGAGACCGAAGAGGAAATTACGTGGTGGTGCTCGAGCCAAGAATGGACGAGTTGGACAGTATCTGGGTGTGGAGCGACAATATCAGAAACTTGCTCCTTAGACAAGTGCATGCCATATCTGTACCGTAGAAGCAGCACACGTGAGAATATGCGTAGCGAAGGCATAGTGGAGGAGACGTGCCTTGTATGCCTAGGATCGCTGACCTCATTGAGCGCATCCACCAGAGCATTCTCGTGGTAGGGCTTGAGCGCGATGTAGAGATCGATCACGGCGTCAGCTGTCGGGAGGCCTGAGCGCTCCCAATTCTCCGGGATAGTTTTCCAGGAGTGTTTGGCGCGCATGTCGTCCCAAGGTGATGTCGCAATGCCACCAAGAGGAACAGCGGAGAGAGGGAAGAGTAGAGGAATCCAACGGTAGCGCATGGTTACAGGAGGTCACCGGGATGGTGTCTACGACGCAACGAGTAGTTAGGTTCAGAGAAGGCAAGAAGGTCAGTGACTCACGGCAAACAGTGAGTGGTCGGATCTCAGGACTGGGAGACGAAATATGAATGGGTCCCCCCCAAAAAAAGAGGACTCGAATGGTACAAGTGGAGAGCACAACTGGGTGAAGGCTCTGCAACGAACCTTGGAGGCATCAGCCAAAATAAACATGTTTTCATTCCGCGGACTGTGTTAAAATGCAAAGATGCAGAGACGCCTAGAGACGCCTAGAGAACGTACTTTTCGCACGGTTCTCACGGTCCAGCCCGCTCTGGACCGAAGAATTGTTCGACAATTAGCTAATAAATAAATTGACTTAGTTTTCTCAGACAACATTGTATTTATTAACTCATTATTATGAAAGTCACAGCTGCGAGGTACAGTAAGTGCTTGCGCGGTATCGTTGGCTCACAAGCAGTGCTCTCTCTCACCCTCTGAACGGCTGCTCAACGTACTCAACAGCCGACTCGCTTCTTTGAATCGTGCGTTCACTTCATCGGCCACTTTCGTGCCCGAATCAACAGCGGAACGCAATGCCATATCGCACACTCGAGGCATTCTACAAGACGTTTCAGAGGCGGGAAGACAAAGTGGTTTTGAAATCTGTGACAGCGGTTACCTTATCAGCTCGGCATATTGGTGGGCGTGCTCTGGAGGTGCAATTTGAAAGAGGAGTTGGCACATAGATATCAATTCGGGGGCCTGATTTCGGTAAGCCCTGCCGATGTTTCATCCATGCTAAACATCGATCCGTTGTCTTATGCCTCCAACGGAAGGGCAGTGTAATCAGCCATTGTGCTGTATTGTATACCTGAGCTTACTGTACAATACTTGTAACACTGGCAAGACAGCCAACACGAATCAACATTGAAACAGTCAGCAAGGATTGATCACGGCAATCGAGGGCAGCCTCAAGAGTTCGAACGACGCCATCACCCCCGATAAGACAGACCCTGGCGTGGCCTAGGTAAGGTGCGTCGGTCTAGCAGCAGTCGTGGGTGGTAGTCGTACTATCACCGATCGCGGACGTTTTCCAGTCCCACTGCGTTGCCTCCCCGCAGCTGCCTCTAGCACCGTACCATACCTACCATACCCAACGACGCACGCACGCAGTCCACGGGCTCATGCATCAAACGCCCGAAGTGATCTCGCTCCTCGCAGGGAAGCCCAACGCGCTGTTCCCGCTCACCTGGGTCCAGTTCTCCGCGCCGCGCGTGGACGGCACCGGTGCCGAGGAGGTGGAGCTCAAAGTGGACTTCGAGCTCGCGATGGGCCTGCAGTTCGCGCTGACGAACGGGATCCCGCCGATGGTCGAGTGGTTGACGGAATTCCAAGAGCTGGAGCACGGGCGGAGGCGGTTCGAGGAAGGGTGGATGGTCAGCGTCACTGCGGGATCGCAGGACGCGACTTACAAGGCGAGCTTGTTATCCGAAGGCGCTGGCCCCGTCTAGTCGACTCGGATCGGCGTGTCTAGGCCGTATATGCACTCGTGAACACGGGAGATCCTATCCTGATCGAGAAGCCTGTCCATGCGTACGCCACAGCGGTGCACTTTTACTCTTGGGAACTCAGGTGTTGACGGCGTAGATTAACGGCGTCATCCCTATGTTCGAGACATTGCTCCGCGAGACGACAGGTGCGTTTGTGTATCGCATGGTCTCGGATGATGTCTATCGGTTGCAGAGGTGGAGACCGACGCTAATGGAATCGTCTCGCAATCTCTTCGAACCGTTGGCCTTCGTCCAAGCCCAAGCCTAAAGTCCTTTATACCATTCCGGCTCGCAGTTCACCATCAAACTCCTGTGAATGGTGTATTGATTTGTGGAATAGAACGGATGCAACCCGACGGCAGCAACGACGTCGCTTACACGTCGCCAGGAAGTTCTAGACATCTCACGGGAATACAACATCCTGATCCTCGCTCGAAGGTGTCACTTACTCGCGTCCACATTTTTAGTCAAAAGAGGACTTCTATTCCTAGATGATCCATATTACTTTATGTACTTCGGCACGCGGCCGTGCATCCCGTTGTACTTCACGCTCGAGGCTCAAACCGGGGATTGCGGCGTCTGGCGCGTGCCGCGCTTCGACAGCTTCAGCAAGATCATGTTGGCATCCGCATCGGGGTTGACGGGGCCCACGCCGCTGCTCGACGCGATGGACAGACACGTAAGCACGCACAATCAGTTGGCTGGCTTGACCGAGAGCTACCTACGGTGGACTCAGCTTTCCCCCAGACGGCCACGGGAAACCTGCAGGCGTCTTCCTTCGCCCAGGCCGTCGTCGTTACCCTCCTGCGTGCGGGAGGCTGTAAGGACTACGTCCTCGCTGGGCTTGGAACGTTACATTATTCGATTACTGAGCACACGTATATAGTCTGCCAGTGGTTGATTTCGGAAAATAAACATCTCACTTATGTCTTCACCTTCGCTCTAACGATCTCCGTCTCCGTCTCCGTCCGTGACATCTCTATCTGCCTCCATCTACCGTGACGTTCCCGTGTTTCCCATCATTATTTCTTCTCTTCTATCTACACTTCCCCTTGGGTCCCTTACTCGCTTGACTCGGAGCTAGGTCCAGGTGTTTGGGTGTGGTGGTATCGGAGTAACTAGACACATTGGACGTACCAGAGTGTTTGTAGATTCTCATTCTGGTGAACCGTAAATGTTTATGTCAAAAAAACCTCCCGCGCTAGCCTGGGTAAGGGATACTACAGTACAGTACAATAAACGATCAGATAAAACGATCGATAGACGCTGACTCCGACTCTATTATGGTTGGTTCAGTTTACTCCTGGGTTTGCACTCTTTCCTCCCTCTCCCAAATGGTTTTGAAGTTGATGGTAGCAGGGCGTCTAGATAACAGGGCGTGTTCTTGAAGTTTCTGTACTAAGTGATCATTCTAGCAGTGGTGCCACATGATCGAACTTATACAGTAACTCGAGCGATACGGATACTGTACGCTTGCGGATACGACGCGAATCGGCTCGGGACGCGGGACGCCCAACCCGAATCTACACTCAGTCAACGAGTGCCAGTGATTCAGTGATTCAAGTTGATCATGGCAAACTCATCCGAGGGCACCCTCAACGGTTCGAAGGCCACCGTTCTCCCTGCCTCTTTCTACGCCTCGTTCCTCTCGCAAGCTGCTAAGGCGCGCAAACCCAGTCCCAGTGCGTCGCCTCTCCGCAGCTTCCCCTAGCACCCATACCCAACGATGCACGCACGCAGTCCGCGGGCTCTTCCCGCTCGAACAGACGCCTGGTGTGATCTCGCTCCTCGCGGGGAAGCCCAACGCCGCGCTGTTCCCGCTCACCGGCGTCCAGTTCACCGCTCCGCGCGTGGACGGCTCCGGCGCCGAGGAGATGGAGCTCAAAGTGGACGACGAGCTGCTCGCGATGGGCCTGCAGTACGCGCCTACGAGCGGGATCCCGCCAATGGTCGAGTGGCTGACGGAGTTCCAAGAGCTGGAGCATGGGCGGAGGCGGGTCGGGGAAGGATGGAGGATCAGCGTCACTGCGGGATCGCAGGACGCGATTTACAAGGCGAGCTTGTTGTCCGAAGGCGCTGGCCTGTCTGGTTGACTCAGATCGGCGTGTCTAGGCTGTACATGCACTCGTGAACCCGGGAGATCCTGTCTTGATCGAGAAGCCTGTCTATGCGTACGCCTCGGCGGTGCTCTTTGGGACCTCGGGCGTTAACGACGTAGATCAGGGGCGTCATTCCTATGTTCGAGACGTTACTCTGCGATATGATAGGTACGTTTGGGTGTCGTTTCGACGCTATTATCTCGGATGATGTCTATCGGTTGCAGAGGTTGAGACGGATGCCGACGGGATCGTCTCGCAATCTCTTCGAAACATTTTGGATAGCTGGCCTTCGTCCAAGCCCAAGCCTAAAGTCCTTTATACCATTCCAGTGAGCATTTTACCATCGAACAGATAACGATCACATGTTGATTTGTGGAACAGTACGGATGCAATCCGACGGGAGCAACGGCGTCGCTCGTGCGCCGCCAGGAAGTTCTAGACATCTCACGGAAACATAACATCCTGATCCTCGAAGGTGCTTACACGCGTCCATGTTTTCGGCCAAAAAACAACTTCTATCTCTAGACGACCCGTACTACTTTATGTACTTCGGCACACGGCCGCGGATCCCGTCGTACTTCACGCTTGAGGCCCAAACCGGGGACGGCAGCGTCGGGCGCGTGCTGCGGTTCGACAGCTTTAGCAAGATCATCTCCGCCGGCATCCGCATCGGGTTCGTGACAGGGCCCGCGCCGCTGCTCGACGCGATGGACAAACACGTAAGGCACACACAACCTTCGGGAGCTACCCATGTGAACTGAGCTTTCCCCCAGACGGCCACTGCGAACCTGCAGGCCTCGTCCTTCGCCCAGGCGGTCGTCGTTACCCTCCTGCGCGCGTGGGGCCGCGACGGCTTCCTCGCGCACGTGCGCAAAGTTGCGGATTTCTATCGTGCGAAGCGGGACGTGTTTGAGGCGGCCATGCAGCGGCACCTCCACGGGCTCGCGGAATGGAACACCCCAGAGGCCGGAATGTTCTTCTGGTAAAGCTTTTTAAAAAAAATACCGTCTACGTCGCTTCGCTGATGGCGAACGGCACCTTCAGGTTCAAGCTCCTGCTCGGCGAAGGTGGAGATTCGGGGAGCATCATTCAGACCAAGGCTTTCGGCGGCGGCGTCCTCGCGCTGCCTGGCACCGTGTTTTATCCAAACGGAGAGCGTACGGCTTATGTGCGTGCATCGTTTAGTCTTTTGGAGGAAGAACAAGTAGACGAGGCGCTGCGCCGGCTGCGGGTAGTTCTGCTGAGCGAGAGGGGGCTATCCGAGGGTATGTCATCGTAAGGGTGAGTCGTGTGCTGGGAAGAAGTACGTGAAAATGATAGATACACTGTCAAGAACTAGCGAGACAAGTGGAATGCTCAGTCGACTGTGTAATTGGAAGAGTAAATGGGACTGCCGGGGTAGCTCAGCTGGGAGAGCAACAGACTGAAGTGCAAATGGCATTCTGGAGGTCCCGTGTTCAATCCACGGTCCTGGCATTTTTGTTACCCAACTTGAACTTAGTCTCTTCGCTTATGTTTTCGACAAATATTTGACCCTCACTAAAAAGCACCTCCGCGGTCCAATGGAGAAGGATGTGCGTATTAACGATAATCAGTACAACGAGAAGGTCATGTGGGAACGTAGAACATGTTTTTTGAATGCATATACAAGCCCCAAGTCCCCCGCATCCGCATAACCACGCATACGTATTCACTCCCGAGGACCACCACGGCCAACGCCAGCAAATTGCGGGCGGAATTCGCTTGGTGCACCATCCTTCTTTCCACCGTCGTCACGCCGGCGGTAATCGTCGCGATCACCACGAGGAGGACGGTATGCACCTTCACCACCACCGGGGCGCGCCTGTGCAGGGCGGGCGCGAACGGGCTTGCGATGTGTCTCGGGGACGACTTCTGCGGGAAGGTGGAGCCACTCGCGGAGGTACTCAACGCCCTCGGGGGTGAGTGTGTAATAGTACCACTGCCATGAAAACTGGGTCTTGACGTATCCGCGGGAGGTGAGCGACTGGAGCGCCTTGATGACCTCGAGATTAGAAACTTCGAGTTCCTCGTGCTTGGAAGCATTAAAGTCCTTCTTTGCTACGAGGACACCCTCTGTATATGTGAGTGGATATGAGTGATGGAAGTGAGCAGGTAGGGGAGGTGGCGCACCTTTGAAGAGGTTTTGGTAGATAACGCGTTTGTTCTCCTTAGAAATGATCATGCTGGGAAATTGAGAATTGGTGGGGAGGAAGCCTGAAAAAGGTCGTCAGGATATAGGATTCGACTGGAGCCACCTTTGCACTGTGTCCAGCGTCCGGTCAACAGCCATCCAAACAGAGATTCGCGCATCCAGCCCTTTTTCCCCTCCTCGGTCCTCCCCAACGCTACAGAAACGACTACTTGGGGGGGCAGAGTCGTGCTCACCTGGTGCAGCAGCGTCTAACGACTTGCACGATATCGCTTCGTGGTCGGTCGACTATTCGATTGGGTTGGTCGTGGCTCTGGCGGAGTTTTGAGTTGGAATACCAAAAAAGGAAATGACCGCCCGGTCGCGAGCCGAGCCGACGGGCGGCCATTTCACCAGTCACGTTCGAGGGTCAATCGACTGTTGCTGCCTTGCCCTTGCTTTCTACCACGATGAACCGCTCTGTTCCCTCTTCAAACGGCTCGAGTTCTCCAAAGCCCGCGAGATCTCGTCTACCTGTTTCGAGCGCGAGCCCGCGCCTCATAAACTCTCAGCTGCTCAGTGCTCGCGTCACTGACCCTCCTCCACTGGTGACTGCTTCGCCTTCCACCCTTCGAGTACCGAAGTCCCCCTCAGGTCGGCTTCGCACCATATCTTCCAACGCAAAGCCCTCGGGTTCTTCGTCCGCGCAACCACCTCCGTCTGACCGAACACGAACCAAGTCTACCACAAAGGTACCTCTCCGCTCTCGGCCAACCGAACAAGAGCCGGTTACTCCTTCAAAGGCACCTGCTCTGAGTTTGAAGGAAGCCATTGCACTCAAACGCGCAGAGGCGAAGAAGGCGCTCGCTGCTCAGAAATCTACTGCTATGCACGTTAGTTCAGCTGGCATCGAGGATGCTTCGCCATCCACCTTGGGGGGTGCTGCAGCAGACGATGACGACCTTGGTCGGCTCTCCGTGCGTGAAACCATAGAGCGCGCGCGTAGTTCGGGTGTGTGTTTCATTGGTCATCCTCGTTTATTTCGCTTACCCTCCAAGACCGGAAGGTTCGCTCAACCTTGCATCACGCGACCTCCCTTGTCTCCCTTCAGTTTTATTTGAGATACATCTCTCAGTAACACCTGACGAGCTTTCTAGCGTGCCCGAGGAACCTCCTTTGCCAGAAAAACCATCCCGGAAGGCTACTTCAAACTCGACGACCTGGTACGACCAACAAGATCTGACATTCCTACGTGCACGGAATAACCAGATCGTTGAAATACAGCATGAGATCTCTCTGTTTGGCTCTCTCAAAACCATTGACGTATGTGTGTCCGATTTTCTTCGCAACAAGTTGGCTGAAACTTACCCCACAGCTCCAACATAACCGCCTTGTGTCACTCCCGGAGAGCTTCGCAGACCTAACCTCCCTCGTCAACCTTGATCTTTCGCACAACGCACTGACCTCCCTCCCGACGCTTTTCTTTGCTCTTCCTTCGCTCTCCGTACTCGACATCTCCCACAATTCCCTTACTACCCTACCTTTCAACATGCCTTTCGATCCCGCAAAGAAGACACCGGCGCCAAGCAGACGCTCAAGCGATTTTTACTCGGCTCCGGAGATTGTGAGAGCAACACGTCCGCTCCCGCACCTCACCTCTTTAGACGCGTCACACAACAAGATCGTCGCCTCAGCCATTCACAGCCATGGGATTCCACAGGACTTGAAGACATTTAACCTCACATACAACCCCCTTGCCGACGTTGCGGAACTTCTCACCTCGTTAAGCGCTGTTACTCAGCTCGTCGAGTTGCGCATGTCCAAGTGCGACATTGATGACACATCCTTCCCTACATCTCTCCTTTCTTCTCCTGCAAACACCCGGCCCTTCCCCAAACTGGCCGTCCTTGACCTAGAAGAAACGCGCGTCACGAAAGAATCTGTTTCTGCCGCGTTCTCTGCCGTGGCTCAGACCATCGACTTTGAAGCATCTATCAATGACCCTCGTACGGTACCCGCGGGTACCCTCGCAGTGACCGTCGGCAAGCGCATCGTCCGTGAGGCGTGGGAAATCGAGGCAGAACGCCACGCCCAGCGCCTTCTTGAGAAGCGAAGTGGTGCAAATCTCCGTGCTGCGTCTGCCGCATCTGCCGCAGCGCCACCCCCGCCATCGCCTCAGCCCGTCGTCAAGGAACGATGGGAAACCGACGCAGAACAGGGCCTACTCTCTGAGGGTGCACAGCGCCGGGCACGAGCGGAGGCCGCACAGCGCGCAGCTGATGATGCGGCCGCCGCTGCAAGCGCTACAGATGCTCCTCAGGCGCTAGACCGCTATTGGGACGCGCGCTCGTTCACGCTAACGCTTCCTCCTTCCACTGGCCGGTCCGTGCGGCCCGGAGCCAGCGCCAGTTCCAAGGACCCGCTCCCGCGCGCGACTCTTCCTCTCGCGCTGATCGTGCCTCAGTCCTTCGCAGACACGCTACGCATGCTCGACCTGCGCGGGCGGCGCGCTGAGCCCGCGTTCGTCTTACCCGCGGGCACCAACTGCGGGCCCTTATTGCCGCAACTGGAGACGCTCAACCTCGAGGGCTGCGCGCTGAGCAACACCATCCCCGGCGCGGACGTGGCTGAGGGCGGTCCGCTGCGTGTGCTCGCGCGGCTCTTCCCAAGCCTGCGCAACCTGGAGCTCGCGTACAACAACTTGACGGGCGCCGCGCTGGCGCGTGAGGTGCTCGAGGAGCTGCTGTTCGCCAGTGAGGCGGATGGAGGTGGCGCGCGGCGCGCGGGGCTGCGCCGTTTGTGCCTGTGCGGGAACAAAATTGGGGAGCTTGAGGGGCTGCGCGAGCTCGCGCAGGCGGTGTTCGGCGCTGAGGATGGGGACGGGGACGAGCGCCACAAGAGATGGACGCTGGAGGAGCTGGACGTGCGGGAAAACTCGATCACGGCGCTCGCGGGCGAGCTGGGGCTGCTGCCGCTCGACATTTTCCTCGTGGATGGCAATCTGTGAGTCTTTTGATCTTGATCTTGAGCGATGTGCTGATTTGTCGAATAGGTTCCGTGTGCCTCCGCGGCGGGTGTGGGAGCGTGAGGGCACGAAGGGGTTGTTGACGTGGCTACAGGGCCGGCTGGGAAATTGAGCCCGTTCTGGGTTTATGTGTATTTCGCAGCTAGACGTTGAGGTTTGAGTATCCTAATTACATTCCGAAGGATACCCGCGGCATGGAAAAGAGATATCGACGTTTCAGAGTTTTGCATGGCAGTGACAGTGCCCATACAGCTTCGGCTGAGCTACGCGGTTCCTCTGGGGGGTGCCATCATACTAGCGTCTTTAAACCCGACTGTACATAAGACCTCTCTACGATGAGTATATATAAATGTCCTAGCGATGACCGGTATTGTACTACGTACTGTCCGGAGTAAATATGGTTCCAAAAAAACACAGTTTGGTGCGCAATGCCTTCAACTCCAGAGGGAGGACTATACACACAACCGTCAAATCTATGGCCAATCGATTCAACTCTGCCTAGTGATCGGGAGTTTGCCCATTAATAGCTCTTTGTCCGGGTCGGTCCCAGGGAGAAAGTCTGTTGAACGGAACGGGAAGAGGCACACAAAGTACTGAGTAAGGAATCTGTGAGCGCGAGATCCACATTTGAGTCAAACCACGCACCATGAGCGCCATGCCTGGCTGTTCAAAGCTTTCGCTCATCTTAACGCTCTGGTCCCGATGGAACATTCCGTTAAGCTTAATACGCCAACGGGCCCGGGGGTGTTCATCATCTGTAGGAAGTTCCCGAGGGGGATCGTTGGCCTCCCACTGAGCTTTCGCAGCCCAGTCCGTACGGTGGTGAAATGAGTAGCGTTTTCTCAGAGTGAAGGGGTCGATATTTGCTGCATTTTCTCCGAAAGCCATGACTTTGAGTAACCGTACGTCGATGGCGTTTGATACTGCGAGCAGGTCAAGCGCTTCACGAGTTTCGCTTGTCATGACAAGGTGGAGAGGGATGACGTCGCTCACTGGGTGCGAAACCGAGGGTAATCAAGAATAAGCGAAGGTACCAGCAGAAAAAGTGCATAGCGTACGGGTACAACGAGCTAAAAACATTATCGTGGATCATGACGAAGGTCAGCTGAGATAGCCTTTTTTTTTTAGTATTTGATACCTACCTTGCATGTGACCTCGACCTGGAGCTGACGAAACATGACGCCCTTCACAAGTATCACTGGGAATGTTTGTTGTGCCCAGGACGGATCCACGGAAAGATCAGGCGGATCCACGAATGGATCAGTCGGGTGGTTTGTTGGGATCAGAGGAGGCGGTGTTGTTACGGGATCTGGAGGTGGAATGTAATGGATTGGCTGCCTTAACCTGCGGACGGAGCCTGCTGTAAAAAGTACTCATTGAAAAAGGAAGGGGCACGAACACGAGATTGCGAGTGAGACGTCCGTGACGACAGAACGTAACTATTAGTTGAACTTTTGGTTTGTCGTGATGGTCGCGAATCAAATATTGTCCAAGGGAGGAATCAGAGCTGCCTGATGCTGCGGTGGAGCTCGAAGACGAGGATAGAACGGGTGGGGGCGGGATAACAAAGGGCCAACTAAATTGACCACCCGATATGCAAGATTCGTCCACCTGATTGGGCAAGATTATACGCTTCGTCTCTTAGGACGGAATGACGGGGTCGGATTCGAACACCTGAAACTGCAAATACTGGGCTCAGTTCGGAACCCTGCAGTCGGGAAACTACTTACTACCACTTCCATGATCCGCATATCGGTGAGACTATCAATACGCATTACAATACGACCTTTTAACTCGTCTCCAAAGTGCAAAAGAGGGGGATCCAGGATGTTGGGCGCACGGCTCACGACGACGACGGTGGCATAGTCTCTCCCACGAGACGTCAGAATGTATTCGTGTGAGGTGTCGAAGGATGATACGGTGGCGTGTGCCTGGGAAGATGGGACCATGGGGGGCTGTGCGGCGGGTAGTTTCAGAACTGTCGATAGTGGCGAGAGATAAGGTATAAAAAAGGCATAAAAAGCACTGACATCAAGAAGGGGAGGCGAGTCGAAAAGACTAGAATATACGCTGGCGCGCGTCTGACTGGACGCGGCACTCATCAGCGACAGCGCGCGCTCTTCGGAAGATATACTGGTAGTGGTAGAAACGCTCGAGAGACGGCCAAGGTCGTCATGTTTGGCGTCACGTTTTGGAGAAGGCCGTCTATCCTTGTGCAAGAAGAGTTCTCGAGCCAAACGTTTTTTCGCCTCGTCCACGTACGGCTGCGGCTGCAGTTGGGACGGTTGCGATTGAAGTTGAATCCGTCGTCGAGGTTGAGGTCGAGGGGAGGCAGCCTGCATAGCAACGGGGGCAGGAGAGAGCGTTTCGGCTTCTGGATGGGTGGAAGGTGACACAAGAACAGGGCCGAAATGAGTTGTGACACTTGGGGGGAAGCGATCCTGCCGTTGTGAAACGAAAAAAGACCCACCCCAACTGCTGAACTCTTCGGAAAACATCGCCACCATCGAGCCCCGCGTATTTGTTCTCGGCGTTTTATTTTCGGAAGACAACGGATCTTTTGTGTGGTGCCTTCACTATGAAAAAATTGGGAGGATTAAGATTTCGGTGGGTGCTCACCATACCCAACCCGAGCGATCTCCGGCCCGGAATTTTGGAGGCAACCCACTAGTGCGTCTGCTTGGAGGGTCTCCAGAGACTGCAGACATAAACAGAGTCAATAATAATGCCTACAAGTTATCCATGATCCAACTCACAGTCCCATCACCGATTCTCCGAAGTCGGTCCAAGTCGTCGTCGTGAACGAGGACCAAGTCGCAATCAGGGGCCCGCTAACACTCCCACGTTAGATATGGTCGCGTGGCAATCTCGAAGTCGCCGTAACGTGAATTCGTGGAACTCACTCCGGCGATGTATTCTAATAATACGTGCAGGGGATCCCGGTACTTTCAAAGATAGGCTGAGGGCTAGGTTAGGAACTCAGAAAGAGTAAAATTACCTTTGTAAAACTTGGCATTGATACCACTTCCAACTCTGGCTCACTGTCGGGCCCGCTTGGATCTGGAGCGTATCCCGCTGCTCCTCTGAGCCTCGGGAATAGCTTGAAGGCACGTGCGACGCGAAACCCTCGGACAAATATGCATTGATCCTCAGGTAAGTCCTAATGGAACACGTCGAAGCTCTCAGTAAGTTATTCGTTGGCCCTTGCAAACATCGCCACATACGTCACCGCTTGGGCCTTGGCTCAGCATCGCTCCTTGAATTTGCGTGCGCGAGACTTGCCAGTTGACGCTAGTAGCGTTGACATCATCAGTGACTCGAACTCCAAAGGATACCTGTGCGGCCGCTTGACCCTCATAGAATGCAATATTAGTCCAAGATCTTGTACGATGACGTCCAGTGACTAGAACTATGTCCACCATCTGTTCTATTCCCAGTCCGAGACCTCGCGTGAAAGCCAGCCAAGAGTAGATATGTCTAGTTATCCATTTTGCAAAATCACCCCGGGCGATAGTGTCCTCACGTTGAGCTGCCACTGGAAGGGATAATACGGCACCAGACTTCCTTGCGCATAAAATGAGACGTCTGCAGCGCCTATCGGCCTGGAGAGATGTCAACGATGGGCAAAGTATAGAATGCGTGACTGGATTACTCTCTAGCAAATACGTCCAATCCGCCAGACGCCACGGTGATTCCATAGGAGCAGAAATCGTTGGGACTCTGCACAATATGGTCCGCCACGCTTGGCTGAAGTGGTTCATAATGTTCTGGTACCCCAAAACTTGGATGAGATGGGTGGTCTGCGGGGAGTAGGGCATTGAATAGGCGGTGGAATTTGCCTTCGCGAATGAAACCGACGTCGCCAACCTCCACGGGAGAGTACAGTCTTCCGGGATTTGGTTCCCACAGGGCGTTGCCGAAGGCAGGATACTTGATTCCAAGTTGGTCGCGAAAGATATCGTAGTGCGCCGTTGAGAGACTGTCGGGAAAACTTGAGACCCATAGTAAATTGTCAACTCAAAACACTTACTATAAGGGGGTTATTGTAAGGCACGTTCGTACATAGCCCATCATATGAGAACTACATTTTGGTTACGGATGCAGTGCCCCATTAAACCAAAGTTGCAAAAGACGTGAACAGAGGCCCGCGTCCTTGTTCCGGGACCATGCCTGTGCTGCGCAAGTGCCACCCAGCGGTCCATCGTGGGAACTTATTTCGGCGCGCCCTTTTCTGATTGGCGATACATGCAGTACAAAGCAGTGCTATATTGTCATGCAGCCATCTACCGACGAAGAAATAAAAAACTGAACCAAACGAGAAACTGAGGTGATCGTAATCTACTCGTGCACTCGCATCTTGAGTCGTCAGCGCTTCAGCGCACACCGCCTTGCATACCTCTTCCGACATATCGTAACCCACTACTGTACCGCCATCGATACTACAGTAGCTTACCTAATCATTAACACTATCTGGCCACCAACTGCGTCCCGCCCACCAACCTTTTTACAGTACAGGAAAATCGCACCATCTCTGTCAGAAGCCAGCCCACCCGACTACATGCCACCCGAACCCGAGGCAGAGGCGGGTCCCCGGGGAACTCCTTTAATCGCGACCACCACCGGGATTGCGACAAGGACAATGGCCAGGCAGCAGAGGACCAAGGTGAGGTGTCAGGTGTCAAGGGCGAAATCTCGAGATCAGTGATTTGCTGCCGAAAAAGAGGGCGTCGATATCGAAGAGGGTAGTGTAGAGAAGGAGACAGAATACGTAGAGGGGGCTCAACTTGATTGTGAACTGCCAAATGCACAGGGGAAGACGGGAGCTCAAATTCATTGAGATCAAAGATGAGAAAGGAGGCACGAGAGCATCGTGAGTAGACAAGCCTAGGGGCAATTCCCAATTTCTATGAACAGTTTTAGTCTCAGTGTTTGGAGCAACGCTTGGGATCACGAACCGTTGTTAGTGCGGTCAGGACGGGTCAATGCCGCGGAATGCTGTGCGCGCTCTTCTTTCGACCCATGTGCACAAGGGGTACTGAAGCATAGGTCCCCTCTGAAATACTGCACCCACGGGCCCATCATCTTCACAGAACATTCATTTTCTGGAAGAACACCGGATATAGTTGGGCAACTTCTACCTTGTAACCCAATGCTGGGAGTAAGCGATCGCCGAAAAGGGTTTACCACGCGAACAAGGGAACCTTCAAAGCACGTGCATTAAGGGGGCTATGTGGCAAACGATGGCTTCAACTTACTGGGGTGAGTACAGATGCATAACAAGTCATTGAACTCATTGACCATATCGACGCCCGGTAGAATGGTGGGTACACCGAGTGGGGCGATGGCGTTGTTGCCGGGCTGGTACACGGTGCATGAGGTCGTCGTTGCTTGGGTCGCAGGATAAAGCGTGAAGGTCAGGAAACAGGAAGCCGAAGCAAGTGAGGTCGAGTGAGGTAAAAATCGGAGCACGGGCGAAATGAGCGCCGTTGTTTCTGTAAGCGCCCATTGTTTTTTTCGGGGTCCGACTGAAGCATGTGTCAGCGATATACTGTACCTCCGGGTTCCCGTTGCCTGCACCTTCAAGTTGAACGCGGTCTTAATGTGACATCTATTTTCACGCCCCGTTTTGACTTTGACCTCTGTTTCGGCTTTATCTACCAGTTATTCGCACTCGAGCTGATCCTTAAGCCTGCTCTCGCCTACTTGGTGACGTTGGCATCTTCTGGGAGGTGCAAGGGGAGGTGCCTTTTTAAGTTCCCACTTTTGATGCACGCCGTGAATCCTCTTACGTATAACACAGATTCGTAGTCTCTAGAACGTATAATCGGCCTTGTGATATGTACCGCCCCCGAATATAAATGGACCCAAAAAAAAGGCAGTGTTGTTCACATGGAAGGGTAAGAGAGACGCCCTAGGAGAGGTTTAAGAGGGCGATGTCGTCCGAGACTCTCAGAGCCTCCTCCATGCACTCCTCTTCACTATCGTCTTATTGGAGCTCGGAGTCTACGCGACTCGGAGTTTCTCTTGGTTCTTCCACCACTGGCGCAATGGCTCACTATGATATCTTCCGCCACTGCCTTGCGATGATGTTTCCTGCCTATGGACATGCACTCTGGGAACCAGGTCCTGGGAATCTATATCCCGCCGCTGTGGCCGTTGGCGACGTCGGTTATATTCGCCAAGGCAAATTTCGCCGTCTCTTCAACGTTTTACTCCCTGCGGATCATCCGTCTCATCGCAACTTTGGTGTTCCAGAGTATCACGAACAGCTGACGCTCAACATGGAAGACCATATCGAAATTGGCAAGCTTAGTCCTCATAATTTTTGTTCAGCTGGTGTCACCTCGGGGACTGGATCGGATCCATGGGCCAATGGGTAACTGAATTACACGGTTTAAATGCACTGCCACTCACATTGTCTCAGGCCAAAAGAGGAAGGGGAGGTCTCTTTTTCTTGCCCAAATTATCAAGGCGCAGTATTATGCCTTCCAATACAGGCTAAGGGGGAGGATACAGTAGCGAGTGCGGACTTCGGAAAGTGGATAATCAAGCATATCGACCGCTGGTTCGGTTGGGCCCGGCAGCTTGGACTGGGGATTGACCGGATGGAGGATGTCATCCTGGTCACTGGGACTCATTGCGCAAGGTCTTGGACTAATGTCGCTTTCCCCGGGTGGCAAGAAGATGCGCAGGCGTCATTCCGGGCTAAGGTAGATCACAACGGTGATACCGTTACTCTCAACTGGCAATCCTCACATGAGCGCAATCGAGGGGTGGTATTGAATTATGGCCCTGATGGCGAGGTATGATGGTACGCAGCTTGTGCTGGTCAATGAATGCTGAAATACCTTTCACGTAATCTCGTTCACCCTAGAACCTACCAGAGGATCAATGCATTTTCATACGAGGGTTTCGCGTCGCTCGTAAGCTCAAAATATTGCCCCCGAGGCTTAAAGGGGCGGCAGGGCCCAATTCAGACCCAGAGGGACACGATGACTCCGAGGAGCCAGATGCGGAACTCATGTCGATACCCGCTGTACCAGAGGTAAAGCTGCCACAATCTTGCGTTTTCTAGTCTTCATTTGGATTTCAAAGTACCGGGATCCTCTTCACGTACTCCTAGAATACATCGCCGAAGTGAGTTCTGTGGACATAAATTCTCTGCACGTTCGGTGCTAATATGAACCTTATAGGAAGCCCCTCTTAGTACTGACTGCGATATGGTCCTTGTTCATGATGATGACTTGGCACGGCTTCATGACAGTAGTGTAAGTCGGAGCTCCACACAATACACCATTGCACTGATATCTCACTCTCAGTCACTAGAAGGTCTCCGACCAGATGAAGTGTTAAACCACGTCAGAAGCTTCAAGCCAACAGTCCACAACGCCAGGATCGGTGAGCTCTTTCAGTGTCGCAACTTTTCTATTAATCACAGTTGACATGCCCATCCGAAAGATATGTCGTCCGCTCGCAATAACGCCAGCGCTGATACAGAATCTGCTTGGGTAGCCACATTCTCGGACATTTTTGAAACGCGATGTAGGTTTTACATTTTCAGAGGTTGTATCTTGGCTACATCGTTTCTGATAGCTCCGTTGTCGACGTCTTCCGCACCTCTAAGTCTCCATGTCAAAACACCGTCCCTCCGTCACGGTGGAGAACGTTCTCGGCACCGTGCAAGTTATGATTGGCGCCCGGTTCCTGCGCCTCGAGCATCCTGTCCAGAACCGTGAGACTACTGCTTTGAGTGCCCCCACGTCCTAGCGCTGAACGTGTCGTCTTCTAGGATTATTCTCGGCTCCGATGGCTCAGGCTGCCCTCTTCCATTCCAACGCTCCGAGTCGTCCCTCGTTCCACCAACACACCTCACAGGTTGCCTCCCCGTCCGACTCGCACGTCGCCACACTCGGCCTGCCCTGCATTCTCGGGCTCGCGCTCCGGACTCAGCTCACCCGCCTTACTCATCTGATAGCTTCACCATTCCGGACAGTCGGGATATCTCGCAACTTCTCCTGGAACCTCGATATTCTTATTTTGACCTGCCGGCTCCGTCATACCATAGGGCTCCGTTGTCCCTCGTTCCCTCTCGCGCATCAAGTTCAGCGTCCCATCCGCAAACGTACGTCACTTTGTGTTTTTGCATGGTTCCTCCTTTTTTTTGGATACATTTTTTCCCGAAGAATGTTCTAATTGGGCGACCGGTTGGTCGCTACCATTTGCAACGTTGCGGGAAAGAAGGGTCATTGCACGATCCCTCCCCATGTCTTGGTGCTGAACATGTTGCCTTCTAGGAATATTCCCGGAATCGTTGGCGCCCTTTCCGAATACATGTCAAATTATTCTACGTGCTCTGCCGGACAACCAGGCCCACCACAACCGCTTCTGTGCATACCTCAACACCAGTTCCGAGTCCCCACTCCTCCAACATACCATGACTTCATCAGTGGTCATCGGAGTGCGATTTCGAGTCCACGGGTTCTCGAACCCGTCGCACACAGGTTGGGCATGGGACACACCAATTTCCCCAGTCGTCCTCCTTCACAAGTGTATGCAGTCAGCCTTCCTGATTACAACCTCTTACTGACCAATAACGCTGCACGCTGCCAGTAATCCGCGATCCTGGCCCTCCTCTGCATCACCACTACCATTGTCACTACTACGGACGCCGCAGCTACCATACGATGTGAACCAAGCCCACCGACTCCACGCCTTGGATGCTACACAGCCCTGCCACTCTCCGCGCATCGGGATCAAGAAAGCACTTTTGGTAGGCCGACAATGAGTAACGTTAACCGCTGATCTTCATAACATCCAAAGATTGGGATCAACTACTCTACGCACCCGGATTCCAAATTTAGGCTGGAGTCAAGTGTCCGTGATGCGCAAGAGATGTCACACTTTCTTCAACGTACCACCTTCCCTTCTCGATACGATGCGGCGCTTGTTTTCTGATATCGCTTCCAGAACACTTTGGCTTCGAGGGAAATGACATACGAGTCCTTACGGACGAGCAACCCGAGAATCTACCAACCCGGGAAAATATTGTGAGTTCTCCGTACAAACTGTCTCGGTTATCGCTTGATTTTACATCGTTCAGATTGCGGCTATGCATTCGTTGGTCGAAGGTGTTCAATCCGGAGACTCTCTATTCTTTTATTGTGGGTGCCCATATTCCCCCGTATACTTACCCCCAGTCATCAAAAATAATCTAGTTTCCGGACACGCTACGCAAATTAAGGACACGCATAAAGATGAGCCAGATGGGTTGGACGAGTGTTCGTGTGCTCCTTCGTGAGGTGAAGTTGACGCACTAAAAGGCTAACAGGCATGTGCGCCATGGACTATATGGGCGATCCACAATCTCCATCAAGTCCAACTACACCTGGGATCATTGTCGACGATGTAAGTCGCTGCAGACAACAGCTAGTCTACTCATTGATCGATGTCGTTATTTAGGATGTGCACGACATAATGGTCAAGCCCCTTCCGAGGGGGTGTCGCCTGACTGCCGTCCTAGACGTAAGCTAGATCCTTTGCCGTACGCGGACATACTGACAAGATATTTGTAGTGCTGCCACTCTGGGACTCTTCTTGGTACGCCATCCTGGAAATCCCTTTACTCTCTGACTTATACTTTATCTCAGATCTCCCCTTAAATGTAAGTGAGTTTTCCTTCCAGATCACTTGCCTTGACGTGTTCTTCTCAGTACGACTCACGCGGTGTGCCTAAGCCGCGAAATACGAATGCAAGTGTTCACCAGAGGTCAAGCGACGCGGACGTGGTCAGTGCTGTCTTATTATGCGAGAAACAAACTGCTAGAACGTCGCTAGGTCTGTTTGAGCGCCTGCAAGGACAGCGGAAGAGCCTTCGAGGCGCACGAATGTTCCGGCCTAGGGAGAGTGAGTTTCATGCAGCCGGTTCGTCACTTACATGAACATGATGTGCTTTCTGGTTGCTTTCATAGGCTCTCATGAATTACATGACTAGCTGGGGAGATCGCGGAACCTACCTCGACATTATGCGAAATATTTGGTATGTATTCTTCACTGCGCCGCACACTTGTCACCGAAAGCAACATCACCAGTACGGGTACAAAAGGTCTCAGACGACGACTTCAGGTAGGCTAATTCTAAGAGATGGCACCGTTCTTATTGATCCCACCTCCGCTCGTAGTTCTCAAGCTCTCGCCCGATTGTACGCTTCTCGTCTGAAACATGCCTTGGAACTTTACTCACCTTCTTTTGTATCTTCTACGTGCTAGGATATCAACCAACAGTTTCATCGACTTCGACCCTGGACAATCGGCTAAGCACAATTTACAGCTACCTGCCACGGAAGCCTCGTGCTTCCTTTTCTCTAACCCACAGACTATTACTTCATATTGGCTCGCGTTATTCTGCCCACTCTTCGTCATCATAAACTGCTCATAGCCCTAACTCCCTCGGGCCGCGATTCATCATAGATTCATGATATCCATACTGTTTACTGTACTAGTTGTACTGTACGCTTGTTTCCCTCATAACACAAAAACATTCTGTAGCCTCAACAATACATCGTAGACTTCTTCACTGTTGCAGCTCTTACCGAATCAACCACCTGAGTCACATTTGATTCGTGGTTGGTGGTCACGTCGGCCTCGCCGATGCGATAGGTCCTCTTGGACCGGGTAATGCATCAGCCGAGGTAGCTTGCAATCCCGAGCATGATTCGATTTTCCACAGCCGGACCCGCCGCCTTGTGCAACCAGCGTAGGGACGACGGTACACGTAATTGTGTCACGACTCGATGGCATCATTGCGAGTTGTCCCGATGCCATCTTCGCAAAAGCCGCTGCTGCGTTGCCATAGTGCATGCGTGGAGTCTGCTGGAGCGAGAGTGGAGAACCGAAGGACGTCATCAGCGTAACAGTTTTGCACTTGTGCTTGCAGCAACGCGGGGAGTACACAACTCGCGCGCGGATCGTGCCGAGAATGGTATTGTTATCATCGGTGCTGATAAAGTCGGTACGACGCGCTGAGTGCGTGTGCGCAATCTGCTGTAGCGTGTGCGAATGACTGAAATACATAGTCGGAGCGATGGCTCGCACTTGCGCATATAGTGCCGTAGGGAGCGCGTAGCTGACCATGCCGGGGGTAGTGTCATTCATCTCGGCTCGCAAGAGTAGAATCAGTATGACGCACCGAGGACGTCGCTGCTCTCATTGAGTTGTCCGAGTCGTTGTACGAGTCATTGAGGGGAAGGAGAGCACATTGTGCTGTGTCAGTGGTGCCCTAGTCGTGTCCGACGGGTTCTAGTATGTCGGGTGGAACAAGCTCCACAACCTTGCTTTTGGACAGGCGTACGTCATATCTATGAGGGAGGAGCGGCGAACATGAGTAAATGCATGGGCGGATGAATGGTGGGGTGGGCGCGCTTTGGATCGCCGGGTCGCCGACCTCATAGGCGGTCCGAGGGCATCGTCATTGCAGTGTGATTGAGAAATGCTCAAATCGAACGTAGAGGGAAGACAGGGAAGTGGACAAGAGGTTACCAATGCTAGAGACGGCGATGAAACGAGTGCAAATAAACTAAATCGCGGGAACGATGGTGAGAGAGTTGGACCGTGCTGATCGAGGCAGAGAGAAACGGGGGTGAAAATCAAGCCTAATGGGGATGACAGTAAATCAAAGACAAAGTTGAACGACGACGCGAGCGAGATCGAAGACGGGAAGCGGGATGAAACCGAGGCAATACCGTTGCTGATGACTTTTGTAATTGCGAAACCGGGTTCAAGACCGTTTCCACTCAAGGCCTGAATACGAAACTGAAGACTACGCACTGATAATTGGGGGAGTCAATGCCAGCGGCACTGATATATACAGCAAAATGAGATAGAGAGTCGGTACCCATGTCGAACAGAGTAAACAGGTAAGTAGCGGAAGGTAATGTAGAAGGAAGTCGGAGAGTAGTTCAGAGGGAAGTGATTGATGAATGGACGGGGAACAACTTGAAGACAGGCGCACTGCCTGAGACAGACGTACGAAGCTGGGAAGCGGACCGAAACCGCGTAGTAGTGGCCAGAGGCACCGTCACTTGGACCACGTACAATGGCTCACCGTGACCGTGACTATGATATCTTCCGCCACCACCTTGCGATCAAGTATTCTGCCTATGGATACGCCCTCTGGGACCCAGATCCTGGGAATCTGTATCCAGCCGTGAAAGTTGGCGACGTCGGCTACATTCGCGAGGGCCAATTCAACCGTCTCTTCAATGTTTTACTACCCGCAGAAGATGAATCCCATGCAAACTTCGGTGTCCCAGAGAACTACGAACAGCTTACGCTCCACCTTACAAACCATATCAATATTGGCAAGCTTAGTCCCAATAATTTTTGTTCGGCCAAAGTCATCTCGATGACAGAATCGAAGCATTTATCCCAAGGGTAATTGTGTTGCATGGTTTAAATGTACTGTCACTCACATTTTATCAGGCCAGATGATATCCCCAGAGTCACTTTTTCGTGCCCGATGAAAGAAGGCGCTGTATTATGCCTTCCAATAGAGGCTACGAGGGAGAACACAGTAGTAGGCACAGATTTCGGCAAGTGGATAGTCAAGCATATCGACCCTGGTTCGCGTGGGCCCGAAACCTTGGACTAGAAATTGACCGGATGGAGGACATCATCCTAGTCACTGAGACTCATCGCACAAGATCTTGGACTAATGTGGCTTTGCCCGGCGGCCAGGAATATGCACAGGCATCATTCGGGGCAAGGGTGGATCGAGGAGATGATATTGTTACCATCAACTGGCAATTTTCACACGAAAGCAATCGAGGGGTGGTGTTGAATTGTGGCCCTGATGGCGAGGTATGATGATACGCAGCTTGTGCTAGCAATCGAATCCTAAAATACCTTTCGCGTGATCTCGTCCACGCTAGAACCTGCCAGAGGATCAGTGTATCTTCATACGAGGGTTTCGCGTCACTCGCAAGCTCAGGATACTACCGCCGAAGCTCAAGGGGGTGGCAGGAGCCAATCCAGACCCCGAGGGATACGACGAGGAGCCAGACTTGGAGCTCATACCAATACCACCCGTACCTGAGGTAAAGTTGCGGCACTTTTATCGTGACCTAGGCTTCATTTTGGTTTTCGAAGTACCGGGATCCTCTTCACATACTACTAGAATACATCGCCGAGGTGAGTGTTATGGACATAAGTTCTCTGCGCGTTTGGTGCTACTATGGTCATTATAGGAGGCACCTCCTAACTGCGAGATGGTCCTTGTTCATGATGATGACTTGGCACGGCTTGACTTGGATGGGATATACGATAATGTCAGTCCAAGCTCCATACGATACACTAATGTATAATTCGTATTGATGTTTTCTTACGTTCAGCTAATGGACAGCCTCCAACCAGACGTATTGTTAAGCTACATCCAAAGCCTTAAGCCAACAGTTCACAGTGCTCAGATCGGTGAGCTCTCTTATCACTGCAACTTTTCTATTACCACTCATAACGGAGCCGTCCACCCGAAAGATCTGTCGGACGGCCGCAACGACGCCAGTCTTGATACAGAATCCGCTTGGGTGGCTACACTCTCAAACGTTTTTGACAAACTGCGTGAGTTTCACGTTTTTCTGGTGTTGCATCTTAGCTACATCGCTGTTGATTATAGATTCGTTATCGACACCCGCATCTCAGAGTCTCCACGCCAGAACGCCGTCCTCTCAAAATGAACGTTATTGGGGCCATGTAGACCTCGGACACGATTTTTTAGGACGCCCTGCTTCAGAGCCGTGAGACAACTACATTGCATGACCCTATCCTTATCGTCTTGGTGCTGAACGTATCGTCTTTAGGAATATTCCCGGCTCCGGAGGCGCCCTTCAGGGATACATGGAAGATGACTCTATGTCTACTCAACAACTTGGCTCTGCTAAACAGTACGTGGTCAGACTCCCTGATAGCAAACTCTCGCTGAACAAGGACGCCAGTCGTAGCATGCTCTCGCCCTCACCTGGGGCAGGCACTGGCAACGGATCCAGCTCTACAAAGACAGTTCTCGAGCCCACTCGTACCGTGAGATCTACCCGCATCTTTGGCCGCGGGACTAGCAGTGACTCATCTACCTTCAATCTTGGCGAGGCCCCAGTCGTCGTCCTCCGCGTGCAGGTCGTCTCCTGCCAGGACCTGGTGGCCAAGGACAGTAACGGCAAAAGCGACCCGTAAGTTCGCCTACTTAGTTATCTTTAGGGCATCCCTTTGATGACTTTCCCCTCTCCCCGCTCCTCCCACTTATGTAGCTATGTGGTGGTCTCTCTCATGGGAAAACAGTCCAAAACACCAGTGTGCAAGCGCAACCTCAATCCCGTCTATAAAGCGAAGGAGGCAACGTTCGACTTCCCAATTTATATGTCCCTTGTGAACAAGCTTGGCACACTCGAGTTCGCCGTCTGGGACAAGAATCTGATCGGAAAAGACGACTTTTTGGGCAATTACGCGTTGCCTATAGACCAGTGGTTTGACGGAACTGTGTTCGCCTTTAACGTTCCCGACAATCAGGTACGTCACTTTACTGCCGAAGATAAGAGTAGGAATTTTACCCCACCTCCAGGACTTTTCCGTTGACCTCAAATCCTCACCTCGTGGGAGTATGCGCATTAAAGTTGGCTTTGTACCCCTCAACTCGCCAAGTCAGCCCGATTTCGAGAGAATCTACAACGCTTTGAAGAGCGCTGTTCAAGTTCTGGCACCCTCAGTTACAGACAAAAACCATGTTGGCACAGTCATATGTTGAGACGCGACTGAATAAGTCACATGTCTCGTGGGATCTGATTGTGTCAGCCCACATACTAAATATGGTATCTGTCCCTTACGGACTCTTTTGGACACTCCGGACTCATACGGACTGCTTTTGTTTATCTTTATTGACAGAGTCATATATGGCTCTTATTGTTCTTTATTGTTAAGATACCGGTATTGTCTGCTTTAGGCAGCTATTGTTCTCTGCCCTCCAATGGCACTTCTCCCTCTGGCGCACAGACCACATGTATTGTGTGTGGGTCACCAGTGCGCACAGACCATTCTTAGCTAAGCGTCCTGTATATAAGGACTGCTGTTTACGCCTTTACACTTCAGAGTTCCCTTCACCTCTGAAGTGTAAGTCCCTTCTCCTTTACTTCTCATATTACCTTTGCTCATAGACGTTCCATAGTAACTTGTCTATTAGGTATGCAGTTGTAATAGAGTTCCCTTCACCTCTGAAGTTAACTTGTCTATTAGCACCTTGCTTTTATCCCCGCTTGTTAGTTCTGCGCTCAACAGGTTATGGGCCCTGACGCCTAATAACTAACTCGTGTTTTTATAACAGATCTACTTGTGTCACCTTGCTCTCTCAGCCGACCACATCTCTTCGTCGTCTTCATCTTCAGTGAGCATCCTCTACCATTAAATTCGACACATCCTTTCTCGTCCACCATGACTTCGTCATGTGCCATTTTGGCTAGCCTCTAAAGGAGGTTCTCATGAGAGGTCTTACTATGACCTCAAATTCCTCTGTGCGCACTACTCCTACTATATCTTCTTTTCCCGGTCTTCGTCCGGAAGTGCTTTCATAGGCCAAGAGGGGAAGACCCTTGCGGCTATAAGCCTCTCAAATGGTTGGGTGATACTCGGTTAATACCTGGGTCACTTTAAGGGGTGTGAAGGCCTGGTTAATAGTCAAACCCAGAAGTCCTTCCCTCTGATACAACTAGGAGACGCTACTATACTATAATGATATTTACATAGTAGCTATGAGTAGACCTCTGCCAGGAGAAGTATTCGCTCCCCTTGTGCAGGATTCGCTGCATGGCATGTATCACTATTCTAGCTACTTAGTACCAAGACCCTTAATGGTCTGGTCTAGAGACTCCACAGACGACAGTCGTGATTGTTATGGGAGTTGATCCCTATCATCACTTCTGGAATTTGCTGTTGGCTCCTCTCTAGGGTACTACCCTTTACTGTAGTTCTTGGATAGCCCCAGCCTTCATGCTACTAGGCTAGAGATGGACTTGGAGCGTCCTTCGCCGGACAATGCTCCTCTGATCCTTCTTGCTCGAAACCTACGGCGTCGCGCATGACTATCCGCCCTTAGTAACATTTGGGCCCAGGAGACTACAGTATAAGGCAGCCATCATAAAAATGATTCCACTACTATAGTACAAATCCAAGTCGCACAAACTTGAGGCATGACACTCTATGTGTTATGGAGTTATAGCGCTCCTATGGCTGGACTCCATTTTTTCCCTTACCAAGATCTGGGCTGGTTCTGACTGCTCCTCGGAACCAGATTTACAAACATCTCAAATGTCTTTTCACCTTGTTTTCCCTCCGTCCGTCACCCTCGCCAAGTTGGATGGAACCAATTGGCAGACATGGTCGTCGACCTTCTCCTCCCTCATGCTAATGAATGGGTGCAGGCGCCACCTCACTCATTCAAATGTGGGCACAGTCCCTCACCACCCAGTACTCCCTGCAGGACAAGCAGGACCCACAGGTCCTACAGATGCAGGGCTGGCCATGATGGCCCTATGGGAGAGGCAGGAAGAGGTCATCACTGGCCTCCTATTTTTATCTGTGACGTCGGAGGTCCTCTCTGGTATCCAATCCATGGCGCTGTATCCAAGCGTCCATGATAAGTACCAGCAGCTGGAACACCTCTATGGTCAGGTTGGCTCTATGGCCACCTTTAATTTGTGGGTGGGCTTGGCGAACACCAAGCTTCAGGAAGGTAGCCCCTTCCTACCTCAGCTCCAAAAAATGCTGGACCTAAGGAACACCCTCGTGGAGAATGGGATGCCCGTCTCGGACATGCAAATGTCCTTCATACTTTTAGACGCACTACCCCCCTCCTACAGCACCATAGCAGGAACCATCCTCGCCTCTGGCCCCCCTGCCAACCTCGTACCTCAGGACCTCATCAATAGGTTCATCAATGAGGAATCACGCATCTCTGGTCCCCCGGCATCTTTTACCAAGATAGCCCCCGTCAAACAACATCAGCCTCCACGCGATCACGTGTCGCAGGCATCGGGCAGCTCTGTGTCTCCGGACATAATCTGCCACTACTGCAAGCGGGCTGGCCATAAAAAGCCAGACTGCTATAAACTCAAACGGGACCAGGAGAACGCAAAGAAAGGGAGGGCTGGGCAGCGAGGGAAAGCTGCTCAGAATACCATATCTGAGGCGCCGGACTCTATTCCGGCAAACAGGTTTGCTGCGGCCAATAGCATACCTGTACCAAAGAGCCGATTATTTACTATAGTCAACGGCTCTGGCAAAATAGAGGAGGTACATGAGGTACCTCAGGTTTCCCTTTACATGATGAGTGCAAACCACACTCAAATAGCGTCAAGATGGATGATGGACAGTGGAGCATCAGCACATTTTACACCACACATTGAGGACTATGACACCTATACTTCTCATGAAGGTATTGAAGTCCTCCTTGGTGACAGCTCTCTACTTAAGAGCATTGGCACGGGTACCGTTACTATCCGCACCAATCGAGGTTTCAACCTCAAAATATCAAATGTGCTCCACCTCCCCAACACGCATTCGTGTATCTTGTCCACCAGCGCCCTAGCAGAAAAGGGTGCTATAGTTAGTTTTGACGCCACATCCTTTGCCATTAGGCACAATGGGGAAACCATTGCGGAAGGACACAAGGCTTCTGGCCTCTATTGGCTAGACGGACACTACATAAACACAGTCCGAGCACCTGCATCTGCTAGACCTTGATGTCTGGCACCAGCGCATGGGACATATGTCCAAAGATGCGCTAAAGAGATATGCTCAAGAGTCTGTAAAAGGACTCAAAATTAATGATTCCCCTGTGGAAAACGGACTTTGCCATGGCTGTGAAGTCGGCAAATCTACCCGTCTACCCTTCCCACCTTCCTCCAAACGTGCCAAGGAACCCCTTGAAATCGTACACAGTGACCTTGTTGGCCCCATGCAGAGCAATTCTATTCAGGGCAACAAATACTTCGCCACGTTCATAGATGACTACTCCAAAGCTGCAGTAATCATCTTTATGAAATCAAAGGACCAGTTTAAGGACGCCTTTCTACACTACAAGGCGTGGGCTGAAAAACAACTAAATAAGCCCATCAAATCCTTACACTCGGACCGTGGTGGCGAGTATGTCAACAACGATCTTAAGCACATACTTGAGGAAGCAGGAATCGAGCATATGCTCACAATGCCTTATTCTCCACAACAGAATGGGAGAGCCGAGCGTTTTAACCGTACGAGTTATGGAAAAAGGCACTAGCATGCTTCACCATGCAGGCCTGAGCCTCGGCTTTTGGGAACAAGCAGTTCACACTGCTGCGCATATATACAACCGCACTCCCACTCGTTCTAATCAGTGGAAAACTCCGCTAGAGCTCTGGGATGGTACAGTCCCAGATGTCTCTTACTTTAGAGTATTTGGCTGTAAAGCCTACTATCATGTACCTGAACACAACCGGCGCAAACTAGATCCTAAGTCAAAGGAAGCCGTGTTTGTGGGCTATGAACCCTTATCAAAGGGTTACAAACTCTGGGATAGACATAGCCGGTGCTTCATCTCTTCACGAGATGTTACATTTGATGAAGACACCTTCCCATCCCTGAGTGACCTGGCCCGTCACTCCACACCACCCATTCCATCTCCCTCCTCCGGTGAACCTTCAAGGGGAACCGATGGTGGTGAGATCTTCTTTGTAGTGCCTGGCCCGCCTACACCAGCTGTTGCCCCTGCAGTACCACAGACTACACCAATCTTCGTACTACCACCACTGGTACCTGCAGCACCTCAACAGCCTAGCACCCCTCTCACACCCCCTAACACTACACCTGCTCCGGCAGACCAGACCATATATCACACTCCCCCTTCCCAAGCCCCATTACCAACTACTCCTGCACGCCCTCGCACCCGTTCTTCTAGGCCTCCGGTAGTCTCCGCGCCTATACCTGCCCCGAACTTCAACCGGGAAGTGTCTCCTCCTAGGGAAACCCCTAGATCTCCAAGGAACACTCAGGTACCTTCGCCTATTCGTCCCAGGCGGAGCACAAGGGTACGATTCACGAATCCTCGCTATCTACAAGAGGAAGACGATGAATTCGTGCAGGGTAGTAGCAGGCTGGGAATGATGGACTTGCTGAACGCCGCTGAGGTCCCTGGTTACAAGGAACCTCAAACGTATAAGCAGGCCATGGAGTCTGACCAAGCTACTGATTGGCTTGAAGCATGCGAGTATGAACTCGATGCTCTCAGTAAGCTTGATGTCTGGAGACTTGAACCCCTTCCTGCTAATAGGAAGGTGGTGAAGTGTAAATGGGTGTTCAAAAAGAAAGCAGATGGACGCTTTCGTGCTAGGCTAGTGGCAAAAGGGTTCACCCAACTAGAGGGGGTGGACTTTGACGAAACTTTCTCCCCAGTTGCCTGCTTTGAGTCCCTACGACTCCTTCTTGCGTTAGCCACGCTTGAAGATTGGCATATTCACCAGATGGATGTTAAATCAGCATTCCTTCATGGGGAACTGGAGGAAGAAATTTATATGGAGCAACCAGTCAGGTTTCGTCACAGCTGGCTCCGAGCACCTTGTGTGCCGGTTACAAAAGGCCCTTTATGGCCTGAAACAAGCTTCCCGCGCATGGAACTTACAATTCCATGGGGTCCTTTGTGACCTAGGCTTCACGCGGACGTACTCTGATGCAGGAGTATACGTGTATCATCTTCAAGAGGGGGGTGACACGCTATTCGTGATCTTATATGTAGATGACATCACTATACTTGGGAGTTCCCTATCAAAGATCAATGATCTGAAAGCATCTCT
This sequence comes from Lactarius sanguifluus, assembly GCA_021527775.1. NCBI lineage: Eukaryota > Fungi > Basidiomycota > Agaricomycetes > Russulales > Russulaceae > Lactarius > Lactarius sanguifluus. Next base: position 41,638 of record JAKEYF010000022.1, on the reverse strand, counting down.
ATCAAGTCGATATGAGATGACTGATCTTGGTGAAATCCAGTCTTACCTAGGTGTTAACATCACCAGAGACCGTGCAAACCGCACTATGGAAATCAACCAATCAGATTACATCCGCGATGTGGTTGAACGTTTTGGGATGTTAGATTCCAACCCAGTATACACTCCTCTTCCCTCTGGCGCCGAGGCACACTTGATCAAGCACGACGATCAGGCCTCTACTTCTGAAATTAAGAAGTATCAACAGATAATTGGGTCTCTGCTATATGCGCAGATTGGAAGCAGACCTGACATATCATTCGCTGTTGCGCGCCTTAGCCAATTCGCTTCCAACCCCTCACCACAGCATCTACGCCTAGCGAAATATGTCCTGGCATACCTTAACAGTACTAAGGACTATGCGTTACGCTATGCTGGAGGGAATGGCTCAGGTGGAGAAGGCCTTCATGGCTACTGTGACTCTTCTTGGGGAGATCAAGAAGAGAAGCACTCCACCTCAGGTTACGTCTTCCTGCTTGCCAATGGAGCCATTTCATGGTGTACCAGAAAGCAGAAGACTATTGCCCAGTCTACCACAGAAGCAGAGTACATGAGCCTCTCTGAGGCGTCAAATCAAGCTCAGTGGTACACTACCTTCCTCGGGGAACTAGGGTATGAGGTTACCTCCCCTATTCCCCTACACTGTGACAACAAGGGTGCTGTAGACTTAGCATTAAACCCTGTCACTGGAAGACGGTCCAAACACATCCTGATCAAACACCACGTAGTCAGGGAGTACGTAGAGAATAAGGTCATAGACCTGATACGCACTCCTACAGGGGAAATGGTTGCAGATGGACTTACCAAGTCACTGCCCAGAGAACCCTTTGACAAAATGGTCAATGATCTAGGAATGGTGTAAAGATGAAGACTCAGAAACACTGTGCTGAAAAAACACAGTCAATGGTCGTCGATCCTTGGTTTACCAACAAGGACGTCACATTGTCCTGTAACAAGCACACAATGTTCTCTGATCTTCAAGAGGTTAAATATAAGAAGGCTTCAGGAACGTCGAGTTACTGCAAATAAGCAAGCGAAGCTTTTGCAGACTTCCTTTGGGTCTTTTACAAACCACGAAAAGCCCTTCTTAGAACTCTGAAGGAGTTGGATCTTGACTCAGAGAGCCTACAAATTCCGGCTCTTGAAAAGATTATCATCTTGTATATAAGTCAAGGATCTCTTACTTCAGAACTTCAACTTTAACACACCTCTGTTACTTACACTATGGACTGTCCCAATCATGGAGGGATGTTGAGACGCGACTGAATAAGTCACATGTCTCGTGGGATCTGATTGTGTCAGCCCACATACTAAATATGGTATCTGTCCCTTACGGACTCTTTTGGACACTCCGGACTCATATGGACCGCTTTTGTTTATCTTTATTGACAGAGTCATATATGGCTCTTATTGTTCTTTATTGTTAAGATACCGGTTGTTGCGTTAGGTCCACCTAACAATGCTCGACTTGAGCGAGGACAGAGTGGCACGACGCGCGGGAGGGGCGACTTAGCGAATGTGAGTACGCGTCCTCGCAAGGAACGTGACTGCTATGAGCACTGGGGCGAGATCCACCAGGCGTATACGTCGGCGAGCGATCTCCCGTACTAAGGCGAGACGCGGTATCTGACAGAAGACGAGAAGGATACTGATGAGGAGAGGAGAAGGCAGAAGTGGCTTTAGGATTCAAGAAGACCAAGCTGAGGAGCTCGGTCTTCGTACTACCCACTAGATATACAGTTGACGAGGAGCTTTGAAGCTCCTCCTGAACGTAAGGTACCCAGTAGCCATAATAGCTCGAACCCTACTACGACTGTCCTAGGTATGAGTCAAGTCCGTACTACGAGACATGTGATAACCACAACAAGCTGACTGAGACGACTGTCCCTGACTAATACTAGGGTAGTCAGAACCCCGTGAGACTACGGTCCGTACCAATGAGTCCGATCGCAACATCACCCCCTCTTCAGGTGCGACGCCCCGACGCTCCAAAGCCCTCCTCCTCGTAAAGAATCCGCATGCGCTGCGGTTGCTGGGCGCCTCGCCGGCCCCGACGAGTCCTCTTCTTCTTCGTCAGCTTGTAATCCACCATGGTACCAGCCTCGTCCTCGATGCGCTCCATCGCGTTAGCCATCTCCAGCCGACGCTGACAGCCCGCCACCTTGCCTTGGATCTCCCCCAGGGCGGCGATGAGGTCGTCGACACGCTGGTTGAGACGCGTGCGCTCCTCGTCGGCGGCGCGGAAGCGATGGACTTCCGCGGTGAGAGAGGGGTCGTGGAGGGAGTCAAGGCAGCGGTCGACGCGCGCCCGATCTTCGAACCCCTTAGTGAAGAGGGCCATGTCCGATGCGGGGTACATGGGCTTGCCGCCGTAGATGTAGTGCGGGGCGGCGTAGAGGGGGCGAGCATAGACCTTGTCCGACTCGTCGATGATACCTATGACCATGGGGTCCGGCCCCATGATGACTTGGTGGTAGCGCGCCTCGTGCTCAACCCCGTCGGGGGAGACGATGCGGAAGGGGATGTAGTCCATGCCGGTATTGGCCTTGAAGCCGCTGGGGACTTGCGTGTTGATGATGACTAGTGGTTGGTGAGTGCGGGGGCCCATTACCCCGAGGTCCCGTTTGTACATGGGGGACCCGTCAGTGTTGAGCGTGTAGGGGGTTTCCCGGGGATCGTCAGTGTCTGTGGTGGATAGAATGTGGGGGTGCGTAGCTGGATAGTCGTTGGGAGCATCCTCGGCCAAGCCCCATTCCGGAGCATCAGGCGTCTGTGCTTCAACTCCTGCATCCTCAGCTGTGCTCGTCGCAGCTGCTCGTCCCTCCACTCCTTCACCACCTCCTTCCATGGCCGCACGGGCCCGAATTCGGTGTGGTACTTGGACAGGTTCACGGTCACCGTGTCCGTCAAGGTGTGGAACGAGGCTATCTGTGGCCTGGCCCTCGAGTAGGGTACGCTCTTCTTCTTCTGTGACCGCCGCGCAGGCAACAGGCTGCGCACCGGGGGAGTCGGCGCCTCCCTCGATGGTGGGGCTGGGGAAGGCCTGGAGGATGGTGATGGCGTCCTCCCGGGTGACAGGTCCGTGGGTGGTGACCAGGGCCTGGGTGACGGTGTCGATCGTGGACTGGGACGGGAGTGAACAGGAGGACATAGTGCGGAGGTAGACAGGTTGGGAATTGGTAGCGGGGGATGCTGAGGGACTTAGCTCGTAGTGCGTCCTTCTTATATGCGTTTCCCCTGCGGGGTTCAACGCTTTGAAGTCCCGAATGGCCTGGTCAGCAAATACGTCGCTTCGGTCGACCCACTGATTCTCCGAGTCGGGATACCCTTTCCATTTCACGAGGTATTGCAGTTTCCGGGTCCTCCCGAACCTTCGCGAGTCTAGAATCTTCTCGACTTCGTATTCTTCCTCCCCTTCTACCAGATCCGGAGGTGGGCGTTGATAGTTAGGCCCATGCGTCGCGGTCTCATGATATCTGGTGAGAAGATCGGTGTGGAACACTGGGTGGATACTCCACTGCGTGGGAAGTTCGAGGCGATAATTGACGGGGGACATCACCTGTACGACCTTAAAGGGGCCATGCCTCTTGGGCGCAAGCTTCGTGGTTGGCTGGTTGGTTCGTAGGTGGCGTCCTTCTAGCCACACGAGGTCTCCTTCCTTGTACTTGGGCGTATCTTTGTGTTTGACCCATGACTTTTGTGCCTTGATAAGGAGGGCCTTGGCCTGCGTTCTAGCCTCCTGGAACTGGTCGATTCTCAGCGCCACCTGGGGTATGGGCGATGGCCTATCGATCCAATCAGCGCGTGGGTTATACCCCATTAGGAGGTAGAAAGGGGACTTCCTGGTGGTTTCGTGGGGCCAGTTGTTGTGCGTGAATTCCGCTATAGGGAGGTAGGTCGCCCAGTTGTCCTGCCTCTCGTTGGCCCAAAAGCGAAGGTACTGTTCAAGCCACTGGTTAGTCCGCTCCGATTGTCCATCCGTCCGGGGGTGGTAGGCGGTGGAGACATTTTGTGAGATCCCTAAGATCTTGCACAGTTCTCGTGTGAACCTGGATGCGAAGCGCGGGTCCCTGTCGCTAATGACCTTGGAGGGTAGTCCGAACCGTAGGAAGACATGCTTGGCGTATAGGGCGGCGGTTCCTTCTGCGGTGATCTCCTCTCGACAGGGGATGAAGACGGCCGCCTTAGTACAGTCATGATCTGTGATAGTGAGAATCGAGTCAAACCCTTGTGACTGGGGTAACTTGGTGATAAAGTCGAGAGCGATAGTCTCGAAGGGGAGCGCTTCGGGGTCGGGGTAGATCGGTGACAGCGGTGCCCGGGTTGGTTGGTTGTTGGCCTTGTGCCTCTGACATTCGGCGCACCCTTTGACATAGTCTAGGACGTCTTGAGTGAGGTTCGGCCACCAGTAATAGCGTCCCACCAGTTGCGAGGTTTTGTTAATACCTGGGTGTCCGTAAACTGGTGGTGTATGGTGAGCGGAGATGATACTTCTCTTGTCATACAGTCCACCTGTCACCACTCGCCTCCCGTCTTTGTACCAGGTGCCTTCGATCCTTTTTAGTCGGTGTGCGTCTATCCAGGGGCGGAGGTAGTCCTCGTCCTGATGGTACGTCGCGTCTGGTCGTTCCATCTCTCCAGATTCTATTGTCAGGGCGTTTGGCATGATGGCCTCGACCTGTGTGGCTCGTACGAAGAGTGCGTCGGGGAGGACCACCACATCTTTGTTGTCGTTATCCCCTTGGTCATAGTCCGGTCTTCGGGAGAGTGCGTCCGCTCTTCCATTAGCCGTGCCTTTGATGTGGTGAATCTCAAAGTCGTATTCAGATAGTTCTAGTACTTCCCTTGCAATGCGTCTGCTTATTCTTTGTGGTGACCTCCAGTATTGCAGGTTGAGGTGGTCGGAGAATACCTTGGTTTTGTGCGGTGAGCCTGCGAGTAGGGGTCTCCAGTGGCGGAAGGCTTTGACGATGGCTAGCAGTTCCAGGTCGTAGATGTCATAGTTGCGCTCTGCCTCATTAAGCGTTGCCGAGTAGTAGCCTATGGGGTGTCATTTGCCGTCTTCTTTGCGTTGCAGGAGTACGGCGCCCACTGCGAAGCCTGATGCATCCACCTCCATCTCGAACTGTTCCTGGAGGTCCGGGTGTGCGAGTACTGGTTCGCTTGTGACCAAGGTTTTGAGCTTTGTGAAGGCGTCCTCCTCTTCTTGTCCCCATCGCCACTCTGTGTCCTTCCTCGTTAGTCTATTCAGCGGGCGTGCATGTGTGGCAAATCCTTTGATGAAGAGGCGGTAGAAGTTGCAGAAACCGAGAAAAGATCGGACCTGTTTGACTGTGGTTGGCGTTGGCCAATTGCGGATGCCGGCTACTTTGATGGGGTCCATGCGTGTCACCCCCTTTTCAAGGATTACCCCCAGGTAATCGATAGCCGGTGCGCCGAAGATGCATTTCTCTGGTTTGAAGTACAAGTCATTGTCTTTTGCGATCTGGAGTATGTCACGTACAGCTGCAATGTGGCCTGCTCGGCCATTCCGGGAGGCAATGCCGATGTCGTCCATGTATACACGGATGGTGGTGCCCAGCGATTCATGTTTGAGGATGGTGGGACCGCAGAGGGAGTCCATCATCTCCTGGAAGGTGGCAGGCGAGTTGGTGAGGCCAAAGTACATGACTCGTGGTTCAAAGAACCCATGGCGGGTTTTGAAGGCGGCTTTTTCTTCGTCTCCCTCTTTGATGCGGACGTTATTGTACCCCCAGTGGATGTCAAGTTTGGTGTAGATGTCCGCATTGCCCAGGTCCGTGATGAGTTCTTGTATGAGTGGCAGGGGGTATTGGTTACGTACGGTGAATGAGTTGATTTTTCGATAGTCTTGGACTGGTCGCAACTTTCCATCCTTTTTCTTGACGAAGAAAAAGGATGATGCGTAAGGGGATTTTGACGGCCGAATGTACCCCTTTTCCAACTGCTCGTCCAGGAATTTCCGGAGTGCGATGTCCTCGTCGCGTGACATGGGATAGATCTTGCAGTCAATGGCGGCTGGGGCGTCCTTTTTGAATTCGATGGCGTGATCCCAGGGTCGCGAAGGTGGGAAACGGTGTGATTCCTCTTCGCTGAACACTTTGGCAAAGTCTGCATACTCTTCTGGGATCTCTGTTGCGCCGGTGAATTGCTGTGCTTCGATGGCTAACTCCGTGGCAGTGGTGCGTGCTTTTACCGCTTCCCATTCGTCATGGAGCTGTTGCATGGTGTGGCGTTTCTCCTCTTCGGTGAACTCGGTAGGGGCGAATGCGATAGTTACTCCTCGTTCCTCGGGGTGGGTGGTTCGTAGAATCACTGGATATGCATCCTCTTTGATGACGGCGTGCTGCCAGCTAATCTGTGGTTCGTAGGCAGCCAGCCATGGGTAGCCGAGGACGATGTCCTCGTTTCCTGTATCTGTGAGTAGGAACCGCATCGTTTTGCGGGTTCCTTTAGTCTGTACATCGAGGTCTGCGCAGTGCGTGATTAGTCCTGCTTTGTTTTCTGAGTTATCGATGTTCCATATCTTTTTTGGGGTCTCCAGTTCTTTGAGACCGATCCCCATTCGTTTTGCGAACGCGGGTTTGATGAAACTGTCTGTGGCCCCTGAGTCCACTAGTGCTCTTACTTCGGCCATGTTGTAACTTGTTCGGACGGACACTGGAATTCTCAACGATCGGTAGCATGTGATTATTACAGAGTTACAACGGAGCGCCCTCACCCAGGCCGACGGGTTCAGGCGTTTGGAAAACCCTCTTTTCCCCATAGTTCTTGAAGGACCAGATCTTTTACTTCATCCGGTGCTCCGGCCACCCCCTGGAGCCACTCCTGGGCTTGTTGCTGCAGGGTTACCGCTGCGCGTGCTTGTGTTCTTGGTTCTTGGGCGTAGTAATCTGTTTCTGACCTTCTATTGTTGCTGCTTTGTGCGTTGTTGCGGTGCTGTGGGCAATCACGACTGAAGTGCCCCTTTTGGTTACAGGTGTAGCAGATTACTTCCCTCGCGTCTCGGGGGGTTCCTCTTCCCCTGCCTCGCCCCCTCGGCCCTCCTCTGGGTGGGTAGGGGGGCCTCTGCTGATTGAGTATAAACTCTGCTCCAGCAAGCCTCCCTTGGGCGTCTTCTGCTTCCGCGCCTCGCGCCCGCGTTCTATCCGCGGAGGTGTCCATTGCGTTAGGATTTTGGTGATGGGGGAGGTTCCTTGGTGTCCATCCGCTTTGGGGATTCCCCCATGGGCTAGGGCGTGCAGTAGTTCGCAGAGCGGGTGTTTTTAACGAGTTAAGACGTGCCTGTAGATGCATGTACTGCTGCTGCTTCTTTAGCGCTGCCTGTTTCCATGCCTCGAATGTTGCGGGTTCGTACTGTTCGTAGACTTTAGTAAACAGTGCCTTCGGTAGTCCCGCTGTGAATAGGTCCAGCGTTTGAGGGGCATCGAGGTTGTAGTCAGCTTGTCGGGCTAGGCGTTCAAAAGTAGCCACGTAGCTGTCAATGTCCCCTTCCTTCATATGGACGCCTTTGCGCAGCTCGGCCTGCGCTTGTTCCTTTTCCATTGTGTTGGCGAATCGTCGGGTAAAGGCGTTAAGGGTCTCTTCCCAGAGGCGTTGGGTGTGTTCGGGGAATCCGGCTTCTGTCTGGCGCATCAGCCAGTCAGTCATGTACATCACCCATTCGTTGACCGTCTCTCCTTGGATGTAGCCGAGGAAGAGGAGTGATCGGCGGTAGTAGTTGCGCATGATGTCGCTCGTACTGTTGATCCCTTGATAGAGGTTCCATTGCGCTCTAAACTGTAAAGCTTTGGTGCGTTCGCCGTTGAAGACCATGGGAGGGTTGCCTAGGAGTCTATCTGACGATCGAGGTGGGTTACCGATGGGAGCTGCTCCTGGGAATCCACCTCCTCCGGGTCCTCCGCCTCCTCCCTCATGTGGGTGGCCTCTCCCGGGGCCCCCGCCTGGTGGTCCTCCTCCTCCTGGAGGGTCCGGCTTGTCGGGTCCGATGGCTCTCATGAGGGCCGCATCGTCCGCGGTCATCCGATGTCCCGTGCTGGGGTTGATGGGGAGTAGGTCTTCTGGGACTCCGTCTTGTGGTAATTGTATGGGGTCTACTTGGACTTGGTACGTTGGTTCTAACTGTGTGGTTGTCATCTCAACTGGTGGGTGAACAGTGATCTGCTCAGCTTGTGGTGCGTCCCTAATCGTAATCCCTTGGGCTAGGTTTGCTAGTTCTTCTTCCTCTTCTGCGTTTACCTGCGAGAGGTGGTCTTCCTCGGATTCTTCGCTGCTTCTATCCGATCCGGAATCTTCCTCCGTGGTGCTTGTGGTGACTGCGCCGTCAATGGGTCCAATTCTTGCTGTGGGGACTACTTCGCTTTCTAGGATGTCGCACCGGTATTCGTGCGTCGTTGGTCTGACTACTGTTCGTATTCCTGCGTCGTTTGTTGCGAGTATGCACCAGCAGGTATGCTCGAAGTTGAACTCAACTGGGTAGTACCGACTTGGTCGGTTAGGGAAGTCGACGAAGTATCCGGTTTCTCCTCTGTGTGTCCTCCACCTAGCGGCTTTCAGATAGCGCGTGGGGACGTTTCGTTCCCCTCTTCCTGGGATGATATATGATTGGACTTGGTTCCAACCCCACCGGTCGCCTGTCGTGGACGCCACTGTGTGTGTTCTATGGGGAGCTTGGTCTTAATGTTGCGTTAGGTCCACCTAACGATGCTCGACTTGAGCGAGGACAGAGTGGCACGACGCGCGGGAGGGGCGACTTAGCGAATGTGAGTACGCGTCCTCGCAAGGAACGTGACTGCTATGAGCACTGGGGCGAGATCCACCAGGCGTATACGTCGGCGAGCGATCTCCCGTACTAAGGCGAGACGCGGTATCTGACAGAAGACGAGAAGGATACTGATGAGGAGAGGAGAAGGCAGAAGTGGCTTTAGGATTCAAGAAGACCAAGCTGAGGAGCTCGGTCTTCGTACTACCCACTAGATATACAGTTGACGAGGAGCTTTGAAGCTCCTCCTGAACGTAAGGTACCCAGTAGCCATAATAGCTCGAACCCTACTACGACTGTCCTAGGTATGAGTCAAGTCCGTACTACGAGACATGTGATAACCACAACAAGCTGACTGAGACGACTGTCCCTGACTAATACTAGGGTAGTCAGAACCCCGTGAGACTACGGTCCGTACCAATGAGTCCGATCGCAACACCGGTATTGTCTGCTTTAGGCAGCTATTGTTCTCTGCCCTCCAATGGCACTTCTCCCTCTGGCGCACAGACCACATGTATTGTGTGTGGGTCACCAGTGCGCACAGACCATTCTTAGCTAAGCGTCCTGTATATAAGGACTGCTGTTTACGCCTTTACACTTCAGAGTTCCCTTCACCTCTGAAGTGTAAGTCCCTTCTCCTTTACTTCTCATATTACCTTTGCTCATAGACGTTCCATAGTAACTTGTCTATTAGGTATGCAGTTGTAATAGAGTTCCCTTCACCTCTGAAGTTAACTTGTCTATTAGCACCTTGCTTTTATCCCCGCTTGTTAGTTCTGCGCTCAACATCATAGTCGATATCATATGCGCAAAGGATCTTCCGAAGTGGCCTAGCAGTGAGTTGTTTGACTTCCAACGCCACATCGCCGCTGATCAGACCGCAAGTGGCTCGCACGGGCTTCGATATGGACCCTTTCGTGCAAGTGTCAATTGGAGAACGGGCTCAAAGTACGACAGTTATCTCGCACGAGCGAAACCCAGTCTGGGATGAGCGATTGTCTTTCCGCGTCAGCAAACATGACCTATCACAAGCCATACGGATCGCCGTTATCGACAGAGATAAGATTACGCGCAACGACTACGTTGGTGGGGCAGAGATACCTATCGCCACTCTCGTTGAGAAGGCTGCAAAGAAAGGCCGTCACGCCGAGCTTTATCCTGACGACTTGCCAACTATCGACTACGAACTTCCTCTGACCCTGACCAAAAAACCAGGGTGGGTGTATGAGACTGTTCCAACTATCATCCTCCGGTGAGCGTCGTGGTAACGCGCTTGCAGGTGGATCAACGATTACTGATGCTCTTTGGCGTAGTTCCAGTTTTCAATGGGACGTCGCGATACGGAATTAGGTGGAGAATGACAGGGACCGAACACAAACCATCTCGTGCCGAAGGTCTACAAATCTCCCAACTCGATGCCGTCTATTGAGATGATCCACTCATGTCATCGCGTGAAATCGCCACTGCCACGCCTCGACACGGGCAATTATTGGTCAACACATGAGGGGGGGACAGCCTATCATCTATAATGTGCGCCCTTCACTGGAGCAGGCGTAGAATGACGCAAATCACAAAAAAAACATCGCATCAACTGGCGCAGCGCTCCGCTCACTGTGAAGAGTTGCATACTAATGTTTTTTATTACTCATACAAATAGAAAAGTGTAATAAAATGTAAAGTTAACTGAGTTTGAGGTTGAGTTGCGGTAAGGCGACCGACTTTCACCGGCGCGTGGGAATGGGAAGGACGCGATTAGTCAATCATTAACGCCGATAACGCCGACCAGGGCCACCTATCAAGATAACGATATCAAACCGGTAGGGCACGATTCGCGAGGTACAGTACAAGGATCGATACATCCACGTTATCACACGCCTCTCCCTCGTCTCCCAGCTCGCCCTCTCGTTCTTATGTCTTTCTCGGTGTTGCGAAAACTATTAACAATTGCAATCCGGAGGATAAGAAACGTCATCCACGAAGTTCGTCGCATTCACACCAAACCCTCTGCTCGCGAATGTCGCCCACAGCAAGCACGCGTGAGCGCCCCCATATCGGTTCGCGTCCGCCTGAATCCACGCGTCCCGCGCATTCAGGACTGTCCATTCTGTGTCAGTCTCCACGCATGAAAACACGGCCGAGTACGGCCCAAACGAGAAATCCTCACAAGTAGGGTTGCATGGCTGCAGAAGTAGCGCGTCGATGAATAGATGAAGCCACACCACATTTCCCTCATTCGTCGTCGGGTCCGTGAGCGCATTCGTCGACCATCCGTTGGTAATCACCAGAGCAGCGTACACGTTGTGAAGTGTGTTCGCCCAAACCTCACCCATATCTACACAACGTGTTGGGCGAATCGGGGATATGAGGAAGAAATAGAGAGTGGAGGCATACTGTGAGCGTCGGTCATACCCTGCAAACTCGAGTACCGAAGAGGGTTAGTCACGCTTTTTGGGTATTCATAGGTTAAGCGATCCGTCCTCGCGATCACGCATTGCGTGTACTCACTCGGAAGTTGAGTAGGCGTAGTTCCGTAGCCCAGTAGAGCCCTTGCCGACGTATTGGCCAAACACGTAGTCGGCAGTTGTGCTCCCTTGTGACATCCAGCTGTCCACCAGAATTGGAAGATGTAAACATTGAGCAGATGGAAGACTTACTCCGCCATAGCGTCTGCATAACCCTCGGCGACCCCAGCAGCCTCGGTGGTCTGGTAGCAACGTGCAGTGCCACCACCGGTCATACGGTTGGATGCACCATGCTGGCATTCGTGGATCACTAAATCGTTTTGGAGCGCGCTGTCCCGCCTTGGCTGAGCAGTTCTTAGTCCCCAGTGCGGTCAGAGATCGAATCCAAATGACATACAGAGACGTTGACATATAGGTACAACTGCATTTTACCGGACTGGCCACTGTTTTATCTCAGAAATGCCAATCAAACGACAAACTAGAAGCGGACGAACGCACTCGGGAGGAGTAAAAAAAACGGCATCGTTTATACCAAAATCATCCTGCACGCTCACGAGGATGCGATCGAAGCCCTGTCCGCCCTTGTTAAAGTCATTGGTCTGGAAGTTGAATGTCGTCTCGGTGAAGCCATATTTGTAAGTGAGATCATGGAAGGTATTGACGACGTAGAATGCATTCGTAGTGGCTGCTTGGACGTTGGTCCCGCTGGTCGGGTCCTTTGTAAGGTCCACATCATAGATAAAGTTAAGGTCAGCAGAGGTCTGGACGGTGACGTCAATGAGCTGAGAGCCTTTGTATGCGATGGCGTTGTTGCCGCTTCCGGAGAGTCAGGGAACTGGAACCCTGATAATAATAAGGGTACTCACGCGGTGAGATTGGTCGCGGTCGAAAACTCCCGATGCCAGCCGTTGTGAGATGCAGACAAATCCTGTGGATCGATGATGGTTTGAAACCCCTGGGAGGGATTCTGCTCGTGGATTGGGAGAACGCGATACTGCATAACCAAAAAAAAAGAAAACCCCAAAAGGAAGAGGCCGTTAGAATTGGAAGACTGCAGCTGTTTCGCCAAACTGACCGAGGCTCTCGCACCGAAGTCCGTCACAGAGAGTAAGGTGTTGCTATGTGCGTCTATAAAGGCCTCATACCATGTTCCCGCAGTATCATTTTGAATTTGGATAACATGGGAAAGCGCAGCGTAGCCGTTCGGTTGCACAACGAACTCGAGTGTTGTGTTGTGCCCATTGTAGGTGCCTTTGAGCGCTTGCTCTGCGGTGGCAGTCGCATCGCCGACAGAGACAGAAGGATTGATGTCTGCGGAGCCAGCTTATAAAAAAAAGTCAACTTCCTTGTTCTCGAAACCTCCGCGCAGACATACATAGTTTAACGAATGAGGAGCTTAATGAAGAGACCATCCCGTTGCTGTTTAAAACGATGTTAGCAACCGCGTTGGCGATGGGGACCCCATTCTGCCACGGGCTTATATTTATCGTCTGGTCTTAAAGAGTAGAGGAATCGACACACAATCTTCTGCGCTAGGAAGACATACTGCGCCACCTGCCCCTGCGCGATGGCACGGAGTAGAATATTGTCCTGAGAGATACCCAACATAGACTCCAGGAAGGACAATGCGGTACTACTAGCATCGGGGGCATCACGGGAATATCGTCGATACGATGGAAAGGGGTCCACTCCATCGACACCAAATCGCTGTTCGGTATGTCAACAATCAGGGCTATCGTCATACAAAGAAATAGAAACTCGCCTCGAAAATTGACTCGGGATGGAACGCCTCGAGCTTGAGGCTCTTGTCAGTACTAAAGTAGTGTGTTCGATGAGTGTTATGTTGAAATGTCGAGGGCCACGGAGTCGCGCTCGCGGTGGGTACAAAAAAAAAGGCAAACAGTGCGGGGATGAGGAACTCAGAGACCATTAGTGTTGATCGGCACTTCAGCAGGAGACTAGAGGGTCGTCAACTCGGAGGCGGACGTGTGGCTGACGACGGAAGTGGATCATGGCACACTTATAAATGGCGTCCTCAGTCCTAAGGTAGAATTGCCCGCACACTCGCGGCTATTTCCCATCGGAGAACGAGTAGGAAAGTAATTGCTGACCCACCATGGACCATTGCTGGCACAAATTTCCCGTCATGCAACACATGACTCTGCCGTACTTCCTCGTCGGGATTGCTGGAACGAGGCTCTGGTTAGCAAGAGATCAGTACCAGTGAGCGCTCGAGCGTTCTGATTTGCAGACCCAACCTGCAGAGCTTTGACTCGGATTCTCTGTCGCTTCGGCGAATCCTCTTAAGGGATGGCAGAAGGGTCTCACGGCGATTGGTTTCGCCGTGGGGACCACATGGAGCCAGAGAAGCGCAGCTAGACCCCCGAAAGGGGATAGTGCTGCCAGGCGCACCTGTGGGAGCGTGCCAGCTGGCTATAAGGGCTGAGCGGGAAGCCCCCGTACATCCCCACTCGTGCGTTCCTCTCATGCAACTATTCCGAGTTTCCCGAGACTGGTAGGCGTCCTAAATGGTCTCGGAAAGATGGCGGTCGGGGTAGCGGTAGCGCTTTCGCAGGCTCGAAACCCTCCTAACCTTCTCTGGGCATATTATACTGACCCTCGGAGACGGGCGGCAGATGGATGCACCATGTGGGATAGACGGCCCGAGTGCCCTTCTCGCACAAAGCGCGGCATCGGGCGAGTCCGGTTACATAAGTAAGGACTGAGGTAAGAAACTGTTTCCCACGCCTGTTCAGACCGCTAATTGAACTTCGAGTTACTATACTAGTAACCTGAAGTCGTTGTCTCATTCTGTGCCACTCGTCTCTCCCTACGGACGCCTTTGGTATCGTTCACCGTCAAGCTCGCAGGGCATGTCTAAAACGATGGCACCTCCAGCACGCCCGTTCGCTTCCTGCTCCAGTTATCCTCTCCCTCTATCTGGTAGGTGTTGGTTTCTGCCCCTTATATGTGATCCATATGTGACGGTGGCCGACGTTTGCCAGCAGACCGCACTTCCCCGAAGCTAACCAGCGCCATCACATGCGTGACGCGTCTGTCTTTCGACAGTGACTTACAATCACAGCCAGGACGACGACAACGCGATCGCTGGTCCGGGTGCGCTCCTTCCTTACGCGAGCGTCAGCCGCAGCGACTCCGATGACGACCATGATGACGCAACCACCAGAAAGTTCTCCGCCAACGCGAGTTGCAACTCGAAAGCATCTCTACCTCAGCGACTCGGTCGGGGTCGACAATGGCACGGCAGCGGCGGTACGGGGGATGGAAGGGCAGGCGTAACGCAAGCGTCAACCACTATACATCTCCGGTAATGACAGCAACAACTTAAGGTTGGGGAGGCTGCCTAGGCTACCTTTACCAATGCAAGCTGCAACCGTGTGCTGCCGCCGGATATAAAGACAAGCCCCTTTGTGACCCCGATCAGGATTACCACGACCATGACCGTAATACGCCTTGGAATCGCTTGTACTACTTGGTAGACTACAGTCACTGCATTCACGATTTAACTGGCAAGGTCTTGAACGCATTCCTCGAGACACTCTCTTGTCTTTATTCCCTCTACTGCCAGTGGATCATACTCAATTTGTGAGTAAGTAGACTAATGTGCTCGACGCTAGTTCGCTGATGGGCACCTACCCTCTCACATTTTTACATACTCCTTGTTTTTTTTTGGATCCATGTTTATTCTGGGATGCGTGCCCGAGCCTGAGGCACAGACCACTCGTAGCGCGTACCTACTACATCTACATTGAAACACGTTCGTCTGTAAGGCGGCCCCGAGTCAGAGTATCGTGACATAACCAAGAGGCGAGAGGGTAGCAATAAGATCTCCGCGGAAGGGGTCTAGCATACATACTGTGGTCCCATGATATGGGTAGGTATGGGTAGGATATATGTGCGTGTTCATTTTTACATATTCCTTGGTATTACAACAACTACTAGCAATTTCAATCGGATAAGAGACATCGACAAACTTGAAGTTCGTCGCATTCACACCAGATCCTCTGCTCGCGAATGTTACCCACAACAAACACGTGTGAGCGCATTCGTCAACCATCCGTTGGAAATCACCAGAGCAGCTTACATGTTGTGAAGTGTGTTCGCAACCTCGCCCATATCTGCAAACTTGTCAGGCGAATCGGGGATGAGCGGAATAAATAGAGAGTGGGGGTATACCGTGAGCATCGGTCTGACCCTTACTCGAGTACCAGATCTCTCATTGTGTGAACTCATTTGGAAGTTGAGTAAGCGTAGTTCCGTAGCCCTGTAGAGGCTTTGCTGACGTATTGGCCAAACATGTAGTCGGCAGTTGTACTCCCTTGTGAAACCCAGCTGTCCACCAGAGTTGGAAGACGCAAACATTGAGCGGATCAAAGTCTTACTCCGCCATAGCGTCTGCATAACCCTTGGCGACCCCAGCCGACTGG
Source organism: Lactarius sanguifluus (assembly GCA_021527775.1). Lineage (NCBI taxonomy): Eukaryota > Fungi > Basidiomycota > Agaricomycetes > Russulales > Russulaceae > Lactarius > Lactarius sanguifluus. The sequence goes on along the minus strand of JAKEYF010000022.1, from coordinate 25,913 downwards.
GAGGTCTGGAAGCAACGTGCAGTGCCACCACTGGTCATACGGTTGGACGCACCATGCTGGCATTCGTGGATCACTCAATCGTTTTGGAGCGAGCGCGCTGACCCGTCTTGGTTGAACAGTTGTCAATCAGTACCCTGTGTGGTCGGAGATCGGATCCAAATGACATACGGAAAATGTAACATATAGGTACAACTGAATTGTACCGGACTGGCCACTGTTTTGTCTCAGAAATGTCAACCGAACGAGAAACTCTGAACGGACGAACGGACTCGGGTGGAGTCGCAAAGACGGCATCATTTATACCCGAATCATCCTGCACGCTCACGAGAATACGATCGAACCCCTCTCCGCCCTTGTTAAGTATTGACGACGCAAATTGCATTCGTAGTGGCTGTTTGGACGCTGGTCCCGGTGGTCGGGTCCTGTGTAAGGCCCACGTCATAGAGGTCTGGTTATTAACGTCACCGTCGGTGACTGTGACATCAATGAGCCGAGGGCCTGTGTATGCGATGGCGTTGTTTCCGCTTCCAGAGAGTCAGGGGGCATGAATACGAAACTGAAGACCACACACTCTGAGAATTGGGGAGTCAATGGTAACCAACGGCTGATATATACAAACACGAAACGGGTGAGGTCGAGATACAAAGTCTGAATCGGTACCAATGCCGAAACGAGTGAGCAGGTTAGTGACGCGTGACTAATGTAAAGTGCGGGGAACGAGACAGGCGCAGCCTCGACAAAGTGGCACGGAGGCAAGTTAAAAAGCCGGGCATACCATATGGTCTGGTCAGTAATGGCAATTTCAATAGGCCTCGGGTTACTCTAATAGATTAGGCACGGCGAGGGTCGACCCTCAGGCGGCCTACAGTAAGAAGAGATGGGAAGAGCTAGGAGAGACGCAAGGAATTGGAGGAAAGCGAAGTAGAGTGAAGAAGGGCGGGAATCCGGGGTGAGTAAGTGATTACTGAGTACTGAGGAAGAGAGAAATGCCATGATCCGAGCTGCGTTACATACAGATCACCCCAACGTAGAGCAAGGGGTGTTGCGAAACGAGGAAACGAAACTGAGCACTGGTAATAGACGCCCGTTAAGCGCCCTTTCCGTGGTCCGACTCGGACCCCACGGGTTTCCGGTCTCTTTTACACGACCATCCTGGGGCAGTGAACCTCTGGGCCAACTACTCTGTGGGTTTCGCAACTCCCAGGCTCAGGCTCTTGTGACTATGATATTCAGATGGCTGTTGGGAGAGGCTGTGCCATGCATGCAGTGTACGCCATGACAGCACCGATAGCGCCCTAGGAGAGGTTTAAGAGGGCTATGTCGTCTGAGAGTCTCCAAACCCATTGGCACCTCTTTCTTCGTCTCATTGAAGCTCAGAGTCTACACTGGCACTGTGACGAGTTTCTCTTAGTTCGTGTTCCACCACTGGCGTAATGGCTCACTATGATATCTTCCGCCACCACCTTGCAATCAAGTTTCCTGCCTATGGACACGCCCTTTGGGACCCAGATCCTGGGAATCTATATCCCGCCGTGGAGGTTGGCGACGTCGGCTACATTCGCGAAGGAAAATTCCACCGTCTCTTCAATGTTTTACTACCTACAGAAGATGAATCCCATGCACTCTTCGGTGTTCCAGAAAACTACGAACAGCTTGAGCTCAACATCAACAGACACATCAACATTGGCAGGCTTAGTCCCAATAACTTTTGTTCGGTCAAAGTCACCTCGATGCCGGTATCGGAGCGATCGGCCCAAGGGTAACTGAGCCGCACGGTTTAAACCTACTACTGTCACTCACGTGTCTCAGGCCAGATGAAATCCCCAAAGTCTCCTTTTCGTGCCCGATGAGAGAAGGCGCCGTATTATACCTTCCAATAGAGGCTACGGGGGCGAACACGATAGCAAGCGCAGATTTCGGAAAGTGGATAATCAAGCATATCGACCGCTGGTTGGAGTGGGCTCGACAGCTTGGACTGGGAATTGGCCGGATGGAGGACATCATCCTGGTCACTGGGACTCATCGCACGAGATCTTGGACTAATGTCGCTTTCCCTGGCGGCCAGGAATATGCACAGGCATCATTCGGGGCAAGGGCGGATCATCGCCATGGTGTTGTCAACTGGCAATTTTCACCCGAAAGCAATCAAGGGGTGGTATTGAATTGTGGCCCTGGTGGCGAGGTATGACAGTACGCAGCTTTTTCCTAGCGGTCGAATCCTGAAATACCTTTTGGGTGATCCCGTCCACACTAGAACCTACCGGAGGATCAGTGTATCTTCGTACGAGGGTTTCGCGTCACTCGTAAGCTCAGGATACTACCGCCGAGGCTTAAGGGGGCAGCAGGACCCAATCCAGACCCCGAGGGATACGACGAGGAGCCAGACGTGGAGCTCGTACAAATACCATCAGTACCGGAGGTAAAGTTGCGGCACTTTTGTCGTGATCCAGTCTTCATTTTGGTTTTCGAAGTACCGGGATCCTCTCCACATACTTTTAGAGTACATCGCCAAGGTGAGTGCTGTGGACATAGGGTCTATGCGTGTTTGGTGCTACTACGATCCTTATAGGAGGCACCTCCTAACTGCGAGATGGTCCTCGTTCATGATGATGACTTGGCACGGCTTGACTTGGATAGGAATTACGGTAGTACTGTAAGTCCAAGCCCCATACAGTACACCTTGTATAATTTGCATTGATACTTTCTTACGTTCAGCTAATAGACAGTCTCCGATCAGACGTAGTGTTAAGCCACATCCGAGGCCTCAAGCCAACAGTTCATAGTGCTCGGATTGGTGAGCTCTTTTAGTATTGCAACCTTTCCTACTCATAGCGGAGGTGCCCACCCGAAAGATCTATCGTTCGCTCGCAACGGCGCCAGTGCTGATACAGAATTCGCTTGGGTATCCACACTCTCAAACGTTTTAGAAAAGAAGTGTGAGTTTCACGTTTTTCTGAGGTTGCATCTTGGCTATATCGTTGCTGATAGCACCGCTATCGACACCTTTCGAGCCCGAAACTCAGAGTCTCCACGTCAAAACACCGTCCCCCCAAAGAGAATATTCACGGGGAATTGCAAACCCCAGACACGATCTTTTAGAACACCCTGCCCCGTCGGCATCCTTTCTAGAGCCGTGAGACAACCGTTTTGCGTGGCCCTCCCCGCATCTTGGTGCTGAACATGTCGTCTAGGAATGTCCCCGGCTCTGGGGGTGACCTTCCGGGGTACGGATACATGACGTCTCGTTCAAAGTACGCTCTTCAGCTTGGTTCTGCTCAACAGCCCGGCCCTGGTCCTCCTCTACCCCACCCACAGCCTGAGTTCCCAGAACCACTAGTATACACCATCGGTGGCCATTCGAGTGCACTTCCGGGGGCCCTCCTACCGGCGGTTTCACCTCAGCTGGGTGCGCGATGCGGAAACACACAGCACGGGTTGACTCCCAACATTACTACTCTTGTCGGATCAGGCATGGTCCGCACCCCGTCCGTTTACTCTCCCCTTAGTCACCCCATTCAGGGAGTAGTGACTTCCCCCCCGTCACAAATAGGTAAGTGCTTATATTCACAGAAGTAGCATTGGGTCGCTTACCCACTGTTGCGTCGCTGCGCCATACCTTCAAGGTTACCAGCAGCCAAATCGACCCCTTGTTACACCATCGGCCAGTAACGGAGGCCGTGGCACCTCACTCCAATTCAATAACATAATTTCACTCCCTTCGAGTTCGAGGGTGCCTGGATTTTTTAATCACTCTCCGCGCTCACCCACGTTCTCAGGGCCATATGCTCCGAACCCACCACCTTTCCATATCCCTCTGGTCACCCCAGATTCGCCGATGAAACATCAGTGGTCAGTGGGAGGCTACCGCGCCTCAGGGGGCGCCGTACCTCTCCCTTACGTCACCACGGGGCTCCAGCCCTCGCCCACCGCTAGGACTACCGGAGGTGAGCCTCTTCCCCTTTCATGTTCACTGGCAATTCAAAAGTATGGATCCTAACTTGGGTGCACCCGAAGGTCGTATTCCCTCGCAATCTCACGGCTCTAATCCTACCCGGTATACTCTGCCTCAATGCAAAATGCCACACTGTGATAAGCCAGCAATCTTCGACCAGAACATAAACGAGCAACGTGAGTATTGTGAAGAGCACATCAAGTATGTCCCTTATGTTCTCCTATGAGAGTTCGTCGTTGAATGTTTTTTTGTAGTTATGCGGTCCCTGTCGGATTCGCATCTTGCTGTACGGTCTGCAGAAAGATGCCTGCTCGTCTTGACTCCGAGTTCTGCAGTGAATCCTGCAGCAACTTGAACGTACGCCGTCACAGTGTGGCGGCGCCATCGGGAACCCCTGGCTACAACCGGCAACACACCGTGCAGCAAATGGTGTCGTCCACAGCGCACACTCACATCCATGCACCGCAATCCGCTACTGCACCACCAGCGACCACAAAGCTCTGCGAGAACTGTAAGAAAAATGGAAAGGGGCCCTGCAGCGGAGACTGCGCCGCTGCAGACAACCTTAAGCCTCGGAAACCGTCTGACAGAACTGATGTTCCTGTTGAGGGCCTGGGACAGACCTGTCGAGAGTGCCGTGGCTTCGTAAAAGACGGTCACGGCTGTTACTGTAGCAAGAGATGCGAAGAGGCAAGCCATAAAACCCGCATATCGCGCCCCCAGTAATGCCTTCAACTCTACCACCGGGACACGGCTGTGAGACAAGATCACATGTTTTCGATAGAGCAACTTTTGGTTATCCACCTTTATGCACAACTAAGTACATTCCTAACATTTGTAACGCCGTCTTCGTTGTTTTCCTCCGTGTCTGTACTGCCACTGGGACATATCCGGTCCTCCGTATGCGCAATGAACTGTTCCATCGCCGCCTCGGGGCACTGTTACCCGCCACGCGTCACGAGCAACGGAACCAGACCGGGAAGTGCATCGCTTTTAGCTGCACGAGAAGCGTGGTTGAACCTAGGTAGCACGATGGGAGCCCTACGAATCGGGGTGTGAAGGGGTCAGACCAAGGTAAGGGCGGGAAGGCTCACCACCGGACGTGCCATCTAGGAGCTCAGCCTCACTGGACTAGTGATTCCTGCCGATATGCAACCGGTCGAAGATGAGCGCGTCTCCGTCTGGGAGGACAATTGGAATGTCAGTGCAAGTCGCGTTGACCATGACACTGAGTTGACTCAACCCTGAACGGATTGAGCGACAGAGCGAGAGAGGGGAGGGTGATCGCCTACCAGCGAGGGACAATCATAGAACCCCAGCTGGAACCTTTTCAAGTGGACGACGGGAAATGTCATGGAGCGCGACTGCAGTGCCAGTAGTCTTGCCAGTAGTAAGTTAGTTGAGATTGTGGCCGCAGTCTTCCCAAATTAGTAAGCGCCTTATTTTGCAATACGGCAATGGACATGTTTAACCATTGACAGCGCCGCATGATGAGCAGGACAATCTATTAAGATAACGATATCGAACTGTATGAGAGGGAACGAGTCGCAAGGTACTACAAGGGTTGAGCGCTGAGCGAGTGAAAATACAATACATCCGCGCCTCTCGCCCTCCGACTCGCCCCTCTCATTCATACGTCTCTCAGTATTGCGAAAACTATTAGCAGGCGCAATTCGGAGGATAAGAGACGTCATCCACAAAGTCCGTCGCATTCACACCAAACCCTCTGCTCGCGAATGCTACCCACAACAAGCACGTGTGAGCGCCCGCATATCGGTTCGCGTCCGCCTGAATCCACGCGTCCCGCGCATTCAGGACTGTCCATTCTGTGTCAGTCTCCACCATGAAAACACGGCCTAGTACGGCCCAAACTAGAAATCCTCACATGTGGGGTTGCATGGCTGCAGAAGTAGCGCGTCGATGAATAGATGAAGCCACACCACATTTCCCTCATTCGTCGTCGGGTCCGTGAGCGCATTCTTCGACCATCCTTTGGTAACCACCAGAGAAGCGTACACGTTGTGAAGTGTGTTCGCCCAAACCTCACCCATATCTGCAAACATGTCAGGCGAATCGGAGATAAGCGGAATAAATAGAGAGTGGGGGAATACCATGAGCATCGGTCATACCCTTCAAACTCGAGTACCGAAGAGGGTTAGTCACGCTATTTGGGTATTCATAGGTTAAGCGATCCGTCCTCGCGATCATGCGTTGCGTGTACTCACTCGGAAGTTGAGTAGACGTGTTTCCGTAGCCCTGTAGAGGATTTGCTGGCGTATTTTCCAAATACGTAATCGGCAGTTGTACCCCCTTGTGACATCCAGCTGTCCACCAGAGTTGGAAGACGCAAACATTGAGCAGATGGAAGACTCACTCGGCCATAGCGTCGGCATAACCCTCAGCGACCCCAGCAGACTCGGAGGTCTGGAAGCAACGTGCAGTGCCACCACCGGTCATACGGTTGGATGCTCCATGCTGGCATTCGTGGATCACTATATCGTTTTGGAGCGCGCTGTCCAGTCTTGGCTGAACAGTTGTCAGTCCCCTGTGCAGTCAGAGATCGAATCCAAATGACATACGGAGAAGTTGACATATAGGTACAACTGCATTTTACCGGACTGGCCACTGTTCTGTCTCAGACATGCCAATCTGCAAACTCTGAACGGACGAACGTACTCGGGAGGTGTATAAAAGACGGCATCGTTTATACCAAAATCATCCTGCACGCTCACGAGGATCCGATCGAATCCCTGTCCGCCCTTGTTAAAGTTATTGCTCTGAAAGTTGAATGTCGTCTCCGTGAAGCCATATTTGTAAGTGAAATCATGGAATGTATTGACGACGTAGAATGTATTCGTAGTGGCTGCTTGGACGTTGGTCCCGCTGGATGGTTCCTTTTTAAGGTCCACGTCATAGATAAAGTTAAGGTCAGCAGAGGTCTGGACGGTGACGTCAATGAGCTGAGAGCCTTTGTATGCGATGGCGTTGTTGCCGCTTCCGGAGAGTCAGGGAACCGGAACCATGATACCAATAAAGGTACTCACGCGGTGAGATTGGTCGCGGTCGAAAACTCTTGATGCCAGCCGTTGGGAGATGCGGACATATCCTGTGGGTCGACGATGGTCTGAAAACCCTGGGTGGGGTCCTGCTCGTGGATTGGGAGAACGCGATACTGCATAACCAAAAAAGAAAACCCCAAAAGGAAGAGGCCGTTAGAATCGGAAGAGTGTAGCTGTTTCGCCAAACTGACCGAGGCTCTCGCAACGAAGTCCGTCACAGAGAGTAAGGTGTTGTTATGTGCGTCTATAAAGGCCTCATACCATGTTCCCGCAGTATCATTTTGAATTTGGATAACATGGGAAAGCGCAGCGTAGCCGTTCGGCTGCACAACGAACTCGAGTGTTGTTTTGTGCCCATTGTAGGTGCCTTTGAGCGCTTTCTCTGCGGTAGCAGTCGCATCGTCGATGGAGACAGAAGGATTGATGTCCGCGGAGCCAGCTTTTAAAAAAAAATCAACTTTCTTGTTCTCGAAACCTCCGCGCGGACATACATAGTTTAACGAATGAAGAGCTTAGTGACGAGATCTTCCCGTTGCTGTTGAGAGCGATGCTAGCAACCGCGTTGGCAATGGGGACCCCATTCTACCATGGACTTATGTTTATCGTCTGGTCTTAGAGAGTAGAGGAATCGACATACAATCTTCTGCGCCAAGAAGGCATACTGTGCCACCTCCCCTTGCACGATAGCACGGAGTAGAATGTTGTCCTTAGAGATACCCAACTTAGACTCCAGGAAGGGCAACACGATATCACCGAGATTGAGAATATCACGAGGATGCCGTCGATATGTCGGGAGGGGGTCCACTCCCTCGACACCAAATCGCTGTTCGGTATGCCAGAAATCAGGACTACCGTAATATAAGGAAGTAAATACTCGCCTCGAAAATTGACTCGGGGTGGAACGCCTCGAGCTTGAGGCTGTCAGCACCAATGTAGTGCGTGCGATGAGTGTTATGTTGAGATGTCGAGGGCCACGGAGTCGCGCTCGCGGTGGGTACAAAAAGAAAGGCAAAGAGCGCCGGGGGGAGAAGCTTAGCAAATGAGACCATTAATGTTGATGACACCGCAGCACGAAACTGGAGGTCGTCGACTCAGAGGCGAACGTGCGGTTGAAGACGGAAGACGGAAATGGATCATGGTAAACTTATAAACGGCGTCCTCAGTCCTAAGGTAGAATTGCCCGCGAACTCGCGGCTATTTCCAATCATAAAACGAGCCGAATTAGAAGAGCAACTGCGGACCCACCATGGACTATTACTGGCACATACGACGAATTGACCGTCATGCGACGCATAATGACCCTGGCACACTTCCTCAGGCTCTGAACATTCTGAAACGTCGGGATAGCTGGAATAAGGCTCTCATGCCAGTACCAGTGAGCGCTAGAATCAGGTCGAGCTATGATTTGCAGACCCAGCCTGCAGCCGCGGCTTCAAGCAAGCTTTGACTCGGAGTTCATACCGTGACGTTCATAAGTAAGGACAGACGCTGGTGATGTGATGCCCGTGGCCCGGGTATGTGATGCCCGTGGTAAGAATGTTTCCCACGCTCGTTCTGTGCCCCGGGCCGTTCAAGTCGTCCCATGCGTCCCATTCTGTGCCAGTGCCACTCGTCTCTCCCTACTGATGCCTTTCGTATACTTCAAGCGTTCCTCCTTCCTGCAGCGCTCGTTCACTTCCCTCTAATCAGTGAGAATTAAGCTCGCAGGGTGTGTCCAAAACGATGGAACCCTCCAGCACGAACCTGAGTCACGAGTCGGCGAGCTGCACAACTTGCATTGCCCATTCAAGTTCCTGTTATAGTTCTCCTCTCCCCCTGTCTAGGTGTTGGCTCATGCCCCTTATATGTGATCTATATGTAACGGTGGCCGACGTTTGCCAGCAGACCGCACTTCCCCAAAGCTAACCAGCATCACACGCGTGGTCTGTCTTCCGCCAGTTACGTACAATCATTGCCAGGACGATGACCACGCGATTGCTGGCCTGGGTACACTCCTTCCCTACTCGAGCCGTCAGCCGCATGCGGAAACAACTTGGGGTTGGGGAGGCTGTCTTTGCCAATGCAAGCTACAACCGTGTGCCGCCGCCGACAATAAAGACAAGACCGCTTGCGAGCCCGATCAGGATTACCATGACCATGACCGTTATACGTCTTAGAATCGCTTGTACTACTCGGTAGACTACAGTCACTGCATTCACTCTCATTTAACTGGCAAGGTCTTGAAACGCATCCCTCGAAACACTCTCCTGTCTTTATTCCCGTTTACTGCCAGTGGATAATACTTAATGTTTACATATTACAACAATTACTAGCAATCGCAATCAGGAGGATAAGAGATATCATCGACAAAGTTCGTCGCATTCACACCAAACCCTCTGCCCGCGAATGCTGCCCACAACAAGCACGTGTGAGCGCCACCATATCGGTTCGCGTCCGCCTGAATCCACGCGTCCCGCGCATTCAGGACTGTCCATTCTGTGTCAGTGTCCATGCGCGATAATGCGACCGAGTATGGCCCAAACGAGAGATCCTCACAAGTCGGGTTGCATGGCTGTAGAAGTAGCGCGTCCATGAATAGATGAAGCCACACCACATTTCCCTCATTCGTCGTCGGGTCCGTGAGCGCATTCTTCGACCATCCTTTGGTAACCACCAGAGAAGCGTACACGTTGTGAAGTGTGTTCGCCCAAACCTCACCCATATCTGCAAACATGTCAGGCGAATCGGAGATAAGCGAAATAAATAGAGAGTGGGGAATACCGTGAGCATCAGTCATACCCTTCAAACTCGAGTACCGAAGAGGGTTAGTCACGCTATTTGGGTATTCATAGGTTAAGCGATCCGTCCTCGCGATCACGCATTGCGTGTACTCACTCGGAAGTTGAGTAGACGTGTTTCCGTAGCCCTGTAGAGGATTTGCTGGCGTATTTTCCAAATACGTAATCGGCAGTTGTACCCCCTTGTGACATCCAGCTGTCCACCAGAGTTGGAAGATGTAAACATTGAGCAGACCGAAGACTCACTCGGCCATAGCGTCGGCATAACCCTCAGCGACCCCAGCAGACTCGGAGGTCTGGAAGCAACGTGCAGTGCCACCACCGGTCATACGGTTGGATGCTCCATGCTGGCATTCGTGGATCACTATATCGTTTTGGAGCGCGCTGTCCAGTCTTGGCTGAGCAGCTGTCAGCCCCCTGTGCAGTCAGAGATCGAATGCAGATGACATACGGAGAATTTGACATATAGGTACAACTGCATTTTACCGGACTGGCCACTGTTCTGTCTCAGACATGCCAAGCGACAAACTCTTTAAACATGGGCGGACGTACTCTGGTGGAGTAAAAAAAACGGCATCGTTTATACCAAAATCATCCTGCACGCTCACGAGAATGCGATCGAATCCTTCTCCGCCCTTGTTAAGGTTATTAGTCTGAAAGTTGAATGTCGTCTCCGTGAAGCCATATTTGTAAGTGAAATCATGGAATGTATTGACGACGTAGAATGCATTCGTAGTGGCTGCTTGGACGTTGGTCCCGCTGGTCGGGTCCTTTGTAAGGTCCACATCATAGATAAAGTTAAGATCAGCAGAGGTCTGGACGGTGACGTCAATGAGCTGAGAGCCTTTGTATGCGATGGCGTTGTTGCCGCTTCCGGAGAGTCAGGGAACTGGTGGCACGGTAGTAAAAAGGGCACTCACGCGGTGAGATTGGTCGCGGTCGAGAACTCTTGATGCCAGCCGTTGGGAGATGCGGACATATCCTGTGGATCGGTGATGGTCTGAAACCCCTGGGTGGGATCCTGCTCGTGAATTGGGAGAACGCGGTACTGCATAACCAAAAAAAAAAGAAAGAAATCGGTTAAAAATAGGTAGAGTCCGGCTATTTCGTCAAACAGACCGAGGCTTTCGCGACGAAGTCCGTCAAAGAGAGTAGTGTGTTGTTATGCGCGTCCACAAAGGCCTCATACCATGTTCCCGTAGCCTCATTTTGAATTTGAATAACATGAGTAAGCGCAGCGAACCCATTCGGTTGCACAACGAACTCGAGTGTTGGGGGGTGTCCATTGTAGGTACCAGTGAGCGTCTTCTCTGCAGTGGTTATCGCATCAGCTAGGGAGACAGAAGGATCTGTGTCCGCAGCGCCAGCTTGATAAAATTGACCTGGTTATCAACCCCATTATTGGAGCATCCACACGGACGTACAATGTTCAACGAAAGAAGAACTGAATGACGAGACCTTCCTGTTGTTGTTGAAGGCGACGTTTGCAACCGCGTTGGCAACGGGTACCCCATTCTGCCGCGGACTTCTGTTTATCGTCTGGGTCACGAGAAGCAGCGGAATCGACACACAATCTTCTGCACCAGGAAGACATGATGCGCTGCCTGCCCTTGCGCGCTTGCACGGGGATGGATGCTTTCCTCGGGGACACCCAGATTAGACGCCAGAAAGGACACCGCAGCGGCACTAATATCTGGGGTATCACGGGGATACCGTCGATATGTAGGGAAAGGGTCCACTCCGTCGACACCAAATCTCTATTCCGTATGTCAGGAAAGTGACTATAATGATACAAAATGATGGGAACTCGCCTGGAAAATTGACTCGGGGTGGTACGCCTCGAGCTTGAGGGTCCTGTCGGCACCAACGTAGTGCGTGCGATAAGCCCAGGACCGCGGCGTCGCGCTCGTGGTGGATACAAAGAGATGGAAAAACAGCACGGTGGGGAGGAATGTGGCGAATGCGACCATTAGATACCGCAGAGACTAGAGAGCGTCGTGGAGGCGGACACGACGAAAGTGGATCATGCACAACTTATAAAACGCATACTCTCTGTTCTGAGATAGAACAGCTGCACGCTCGCAGCCATTATTATAACGCGAGGTGCTATCGCAGACGAGGAGAGATATCGGCATAGAGGTAGCGTACTACATTAGTAGTAGTAGTAGTACGCGACCCAGCGACGTATGATTAGTAGACCTGCCAGACTTCCACTGAACCATCAGGGATAGAACATGAAACTTTAAGGCTAGAATGAGGTTCTCATATTGGTGAGAGACCAATGTCATGCTGGTGGCAAGAGCTAGAAAGTCAAGTCGAGGGCGGTGCTTTGCAATTGCTGGCCCGGCTAGTAAAAGCCGCGGCCCCGTCCAAGCTAGGTCTCCAAAGTCGAGAATCGAGGATCTGATTACATTCCCAACCAATCAATCACCAGCAAGATCTTCAGGGACTCGGACTCGTGGCGTGAGTGGTGCAGTTACGAGCCGGTGACGCGTGACTCTCAGGCTGACGGCAGCTGTAAGCGAAAAAAGCGAAAGCCGAGTCGAACGCTTAGGCCGACCGCGGCTCTTTAATAGTAACCACGACACCCTAATCCCATACAGACTCGGACTCGAGTCGCCGTGGCCTGAGACCTGCCACCGATGCCGGCAAGATTGTTGGCGCATCTGCGATTGTTGGAATCGCAGTTCTCGGGCCTTCAAGTTGTCCCTTGGCTTGGACCGCGCGACGTTCAAGTTGTAGATGCCCGATGGCCCGGGCCTCCTCCATCAACACAAAATCCTATTTGACCCTTTTCTGTCTCTCCAGAATGGGAAAAGGGGGTCAAAAGAGCGCGATACAAGTGATGTCCGGGGGCTGAGAACTGAAAGCGCTCCGACAAAGGTCACGCAGGATGTTTAGTGCCCATGCTATGAACTCAGGGAGGGAGGGTATCCGAAGGGGCCTTCCTTGGGGCCCTCGCAGATTTTTGCACTGCGCCTAGACCGTGAAGCTGCGGCAAGGACTGCGGTTCACAGTGATCTCACCAAGGCTCTCTGCCTCGCTGAGAGATGCCCTTAGTAAGTCCCCATGCCCTCAATAGCAGAATCCACCTGTACTACCAGCACCGTTTCCCATTCAACTCCGTTGGGCCTTGCCACGACAGACAACGACGATCTCACGCCAAACATATTTCCATATGCTGATAGTAGGCGCTCGTACAAAGACCCTCTACCCATTGCAATTTCTCCCACTTGGAAACCCAGCCTCCTGAGTGATTGTTTTGCATCAAACTGGACTAAGTTCCAGTAGTGTGCTGATGACCATCATATTCTTAGATCTCCCTTAGTATCACGAAAACTATGGGGGAGTACATTCCGGAGGCATGGAGACGTCGTTGATGTAGTTCGCGGCATTGACACCCAAACCTTTACTCGTGAATTCTGCCCACAATAGGCACACATGAAAGCCGTTATATCGGTTTTTGTCTGCCTGAATCCACGCGTCGCGGGTTTGAATAACTGTCCGTTCCGTATCAGTGTCCACGCGCGAAAACATAGACGAGTTCGGCGGCAAGAAGAAAGGCTCACAAGTAGGATTGCATGGCTGGAGAAGCAAGGCGTCGAAGAGGAGGTGAAAAAAGATGACGTTTCCCCCAACTTGGGTCGGGTCCGATATCCACCCGAACCCAATGATGAACATGGCATATATGGAGTGAAGGGTGTTCGCCCAAACCTCGCCCATAGCTGCACACATCTCAGGCGAATGAGGGATACGGGGAAGAATAGAGTGTGCGCACCGTGAGAATCAGTCATACCATTCAAGTTCGAGTAGAGCAGGGGGTTAACACCGCTTTTCGAGTGTTAGGCGATTCGTCTGATCACTCGCTGTGTGCACACTTACAAAGAATTTGAGTATGGGTACATACGTAACCCAGTAGGGTTGTTGCTGACGTCTGCGCCAAATACGTAGTCGTGGAGATTGTCGCCTTGTGACAGAGCGCTGTCCACCAGTGTCGGAAGACGCAAACGTAGAGCAGACCGAAGACTTACTCTGCCACGGCGTCAGAATAGCCCTCGGCCACGGCAGCGGCCTCTAGGGTTTGGAAACAACGTGCAGTCCCACCACCAGTCATACGGTTGGTTGCACCGTGCTGGCATTCGTGGATAATTATCTCGTTTTGGAGCGCGCTGTCCCGTCTGGGCTGAGCATTTGTTAGCCACCGGTGTGATCAGTGATCTGGCAGAGAGCGTACAAAGAAATTAACAAACAGGAACAACCGCATTGTACTGATCTGGCCACTGGTTCGTGTCAGAAAGTCCCACCGACAAACTCTGAAGGGACAAACGTACTCCGGGAGAACCGCAAAGTCGGCACCGTTTATACCCTCAGTATCCTGCACGCTCACGGCGATGCGATCGTATTCCTCTCCGCTCTTGTTAAAGTTGTTTGACTGGAAGTTGAAGGTTGCTTCCGTGAAGCCATACGCGTAAGCGAAGTCGTGGTAAGAATTGACAACGAAGAATGCGTTCGTAATGGCCGCCGGGGTGTTCGTCCCGATGATCGGGTCCTGTGTAAAGTCCGTGACATAGTCAAAGTTAAGGACAGGAGATGTCTCGACGGCGGTGGTCTCGAGCCCAGAGCCCGTGTACGCGATAACGTTGTTGCCGCTTCCGGAGAGTCAGGACACTGTAAACCCCGGTGGCGAAAAGGGGCACTCACTCTGTCGAGTTGGTGGTGGTTGTAAATTCCTGATGCCAGCCGTCGGGGGATACGTTCAGATTTTGTGGGTCTGTCGTCGTTACAAAACCCTCGGTGTTAACGTCCTCCGCAGAGAATGGGATCACGAGGTACTGCGTGACCAAAAAGGAAAAGTAAGAAGTCATCAAGATTGGCAGGGTCCAGCTGTTTTGCCGAACTGACCGAGGCTTTCGCGACGAAGTCCGTCACAGAGATCACCTTGTTGTCATGCGCGTCTACAAAGCCCTCGTAATATGTTCCCGCAGTCTTATTGTGAATTTGGATAACATGCGTCAGCGCTGCGAAACCGCAGGGTTTCACAACGAACTCGAGTTTTGGGGGATGTCCATCGTGGGTTCCAGCGAGTGTCCTCTCTGCGGTAGTGATCGCATCGTCTAAGGAAACAGAAGGATTTATGTCCGCGGCTGCCGCTAGAAAAAATCGACCTGGTTAACGACCTGGTTATCGAAACATCCGCGCGGACATACAATATTTAACGAAAGAGGAACTGTATGACGAGACCTTCCCATTGTCGTTAAAAGCCACGTTGGCAACCGCGTTGGCAACGGGTACCCCATTCTGCCGCGGGTTTTTTTTATCATCCTAGTCATGGGGAGCAGAGGAATTGACACACGATCTTCTGCACCAGGAAAACATGGTGCGCCGCCTGCCCTTGCGCGCTGGTACGAATATGGATGCTGTCCTCAGAGACACTCAACTTGTGCCCCAGAAAGGACACCGCGGCAGCACCGGCATCGAGGGTACTACGGAAATATCGTCCATATCTTGGATGGGGGACCACTCCGTCGACACCATATCCCTGTTCGTATGTCAGCTAACAGAACCGTCATGGTACAAAGAGATGGAAGCTCACCTCGAAAGTTGATTTGGGGTGGAACGCCTCGAGCTTGAGGCTCCTCTCATCACCAACGTAGTGTGTGCGATGGGTGGCAGGATGCGACGTTGCGGGCCACTTTGTCGCGCTCGTGGCGAGTGCAAAGAGAAGGGCAAGCAATACGGGGGGGGAGAGATTGGCGAATGAGACCATTGATACTGGGATGGGCACCGCAGGAGGAGGCCGGAGAAGTCGCCGAGGTGGACGTGCAGTCGAGAAAACGGAAGTGGATCATGGCACAACTTATAAACTGTATCCTCTGGGTTCTGAGATAGAGCGGCCGCACACTCGAGGTGTCCGAAGATTTTATCCCAGAACCGGGTGACCCGCGGTTATTTGGAGAAATTAGCAAGGCACAAAGTCAGTTGTGGTATGAATTTCGTAACTCGCTGATTTCTCGGGGTTGCTATCATAATAGTGGTACAGCCAGAGGCAATTGAGGGGTAACGAATCGGCCAGACATGCCCTTCCGGACTTCCTCTGAAGGTGAGAATGAGGCTCTCATAGTGGCGAGAGACCAGTCCTGGTGGTGAGGCCCGGTGACATCAGCAAAAAACCCTAAAAATTTTATTAATTTAGAAAAGTCGAAATTGCTTATGCAAATTATCAGAGAATTTAAGCTTGTATTATTATTATAACATAATCACGATTGCTTGTGACCGGGGCTACGCATCCGTCAAGTACTTACAATTCCCCTGGCCAAACACGGTTAATTTGTAAGCACTCACAATTTCCCCTTAAGTTTCACGGCTGCACTGTAAGTACCTACGATTTCCTCATAATTCTCATGGTCGCACTGTAAGCACTTGCAATTCTTTCGTAAGTCTCATGGTTGCAGTGTAGGTACTTGCAATCCCTGGATCATTCTGAGGCTGGTTTCTAAGCGCATACAATATTACGATATTTTCATTATTCTGGCGAGTTTCCTTACAGGCAGCAGTGAGCGCTTACAATTGAAATTGATATGATATCATGGGCCCACGCTCGCAACTCTATCACTCATACTTATCATGCAGATTTGTGGGAACTCGAATATATTATAGGGCGGCCAAGCCAACTGCTGTAACAATGTCCAAGTCGTTTGAGGCAGCTAGGACCAGTGCATCATCTTCACCGTCCTCTCCTCCATCGCTCACACCCTCATCCTCACCTTCACTCTCTGAGTCGCTGCCCTGGTTTTCCTCCAATTCGGCTGGGGGTTCATCGGCGTCTGGCATCTCATTGATGGGTGGGTGTTCATCTGCAAGCAGGAATTCGTTGCATTGACGAGTTCCAAGGTGGCCAACGCCACCACCACGATAACGCATGAAAAGATCTCGATCTGAAAACCTAGAATATTGTTAGCAAT
Organism: Lactarius sanguifluus; assembly: GCA_021527775.1. Lineage (NCBI taxonomy): Eukaryota > Fungi > Basidiomycota > Agaricomycetes > Russulales > Russulaceae > Lactarius > Lactarius sanguifluus. Next base: position 9,163 of record JAKEYF010000022.1, on the reverse strand, counting down.
TTACCCTAATCAATATTTTGTACACACATTGCGACATAATATTGCTTATATTCTCCATCTGGGTGACGAGTTTGAATGGCTAAGGACCGCCCGCTCAATAGTTCCGTTGTACGGCCAGAAAAGAAGTCAGGAATCAGATGTACCATCCGTATGACTTCAGTGGGATCTAAAAAACCAAAAGCTGGTCCAAGCGCATCAGTGTCGGGTAGAAAGCCAACTGAGTGCATTCGTTGTGCGCGCCATCCACTATGTCCATCAGCGGAGTCCAATCCTAACCACCGGACAAGTAGGACGTCCATCCGACTAGGATCTGTGAGCCCTATACCCCCTTGACCCTTTTGCCGGACCATAACATGATATATTCCGACAATCCGAGCATGCCAGTACGGGAATGCTGCTTTGGCGTCATTTCTGTCTTCGTGTGATAGAACCATAATATCTGCGTGCGTGCGAGGATTTGCTGTTTCCTCCATCCTGCGAACGTCGTATGTTGTGGACCTGAACCGAATAGTCTTGTGTTCATATAAGCGATTGCGATCAATTATGATCATGTCACGGTCCAGGTCTGTAAAGTCGTGCTCATCACTGGTATATGGAAGCCTCCGGATGCGTGCTAATAGGTGATCAAGGAGGCGTTGTCGAAAATCCTGTCACATTTGTCGACATTAGTGAAGCAAAGCCCAAAGGTCCTGAGACTCACACGGAGCGCAGGATCTCCCCGGTTCTCATGTAACCATTCCCCAAGGTCTTGGATAGACGAGTGGGTCTTGGGCATCTGGTAACGCTCACTTGGGTCACCCAATGGTATGTCTTCGCTTTCAGGTGCTGGGTGCAGGTGCAGACTGCCTACCGTTGTCGAGGCCGAGGTGGTCTGTTCCTTGGCCAATTCTTGGCACATAGTATCGTAGAATCGAGTGCGCATCTCCTTGTTAGTGATCTGACGAACAAATCCACGGTTCTTGTTCGACATCCTATACCACACCTTAGACAGACGGTGTGTGAGCTCACTCTAACATGAGCGGATAAGTGATGGACGCGAGAAACATGTTGTGATCAGCTTACCGTCTGCGTGCTGTATGAATCTGTTGTTCCATACTGTCAGATCGCTGCAGGATAGTCGGGGATGCAGTGTATCTTGAAGGTGGTCATATTGAATCGTATCTGCTTGACCTTTGTACTGGCTGGTTTTTTGCCCGTCCTTGCTGCTTGATCTCGCTGACGTGCCACGCGTGCAGTTGCCTCTCGAGGGAGCTCTTTTGTAGCATAGCGAGGACAGGTGATATTGGCGAACTTCCTGAGTGCTTGACATAGTGATGTTCCGATAGCCGCTTGCTTCTGCAACGTCGACTCTGTGTGTAAGCGGAGCTTGGCATATGCATGCCATGTAGCGAGCAAAAACAAGAGATCAGAGACAATCCTGTTGTCCCCGTCGTTTGGGAACAGTCCTTCGAAAACCGGTATTGAGCACTGAAAGTTGGTGAGTCTCATTTCACGCTGGCATTTGTTAGACTGCTTACCTGTAGAATGTCCTCGTAGTCTCGCGCAGCTAACTTGCTCATCTCCGAGACATTTCCAGGGAGCTTGCGAATTGTATCACGACCAAAGGTGGGGACGCTGTGGAAGCTTTAAGAAGATTAGATGTAAAGCAGGAATCCCGTGATAGCGTAACAAACCTGTAGCGGTGCGACTGCCGCGCTACGCCAAGTCAAGTGAAAACTAAAGTGAACCGCAACGGTGAGCACACTCAACTCGGCGCGGAGACAAGTCACGCGCCAACGTACAGTCACTGTGGAGATACAGACGCGTGGAGTCTTTATGCAAGAACTCAAGTCTGAGGTGATCACACAGTGGCACGTCTGAGTGGAGAACCAAGAGGACAAGTTAGATTGGAGAGAGGTAAGGAACTACAGTGAAATGCGCACCTGAGTGGAGAACCAAGAGGACAAGTTGGTTCCACTCAGGACGCTACAGGGAAGCTTATATACACTACTGCGGCTGAGTCTAAACTGAGTTCGAACACTATTACTAAGTGTACAGTAAGGTCCTATGACTCAGGAGCTGACGCGTCGTGTCTATTAATAGCGTTATCTATGGTGCTGACGTGGCACTCTGTCATAACGCTTACGAGCGGCTCCACTTGCTGAGTAAAACCTAATACAGCGAGTAAGCGTAAACTACTAATCACGTTCTAGATCCTTCTAGTCCCTTCCATCCTTATCGTCCAATCGTATGAGTCCGTATTAATGAGGGATATTAATCCCACGATCACGTGCACATGGTGGCAAACGCATGTGACTAACGAATACCTCTGTACTTCGGCCCTTCATATCTTCACTGAATAAATCCGTATAAATACAGAAAAATAGGGAAAATAATACGCGTCCATGACATCACCCCCCTTCTTAAGGGTCGACGTCCGCGTTGGCCTCTGTGTACATGTGAGGAGACTGCCAAGGCAAGGACGCGTAAATGAGAGCTGCTATTTTTCTAGGTGCGCCCGGGTTTCAAAGAGTGGAACTCTTTAAGCTTTTCCGGGGCATGCGCTAGGTTTTTAGCAGGTTCCCAAGTGTCCTCGCCCTCTCCGTAGCCCTTCCAGCGAACTAGGTACTTAAGAGTACGACCAAAGAGTTTTGAATCTCTTATATGGTCTACTTCGTACTCTTCTTCCCCTTCAACTGTGACGGGTTCAGGGCGGAGGTGGCAAAAGCCCATTAACTTCGTTTCCCTTGTAAGGGGAGAGGCGGTCTACATGAAATACATCATGGATCCGTAATGCAGGGGGGAGTGCAAGCTTGTAGTCGACAGTCACTTCTGACTTCAGTGACTTCAAATGGGCCTAATTGCTTAGGGCCCAGTTTGGACGACTGCTGGTGTATCTTTATTGCTTAGCTTGCAACCAGACTTTATCCCCGACGTTAAAGGCGTGTGGCTTATGCCTTTGTTCAACGTCTGTCTGCATTCGCCGTTTACTTTGGCGTAGAGCTGCCTCTGCATCCTTACGTGAGGAAACTAAGTGTTGAAGACGCTTATTCGAGCGTTGGAATACCTGTTGGCCTACCAGCAGGAATCGTAAAATCAGGCGTGTAGCCATACAGCAACTCAAAGGGTGTATGACCCGTGGCTGAGTTAAGTCTGCTGTTGATTACGAATTCCGCAGTAGGGAGCAGGTCTGCCCAATCATCCTGCCTCTTGCTAATGAACAAGCGCAAGTAGACTTCTACTTCTTGATTTTTGCGCTCAACCTGTCCATTAGCTTGAGGGTGATAGGCTGTAGTAAGACCTGCGTCTATCCCTAGTCGCTTGTATAGTGCCCGCATGCTCCTTGCAGCAAACTGGGGTCCTCGATCACTAATGATCTTTCGAGGGATCCCGTGCAAGGGGAAGACTTGTTCAAAGTAGATGGATGCTACCCCATCAGCCGTAATCTGAGAAGTCACTGGAAATAGATGGATCTGTTTTGTGTAGTGATCCACTATGTTAAGGATCATATCCTTTCCACGTGACATAGGCAGAGGGCCGATTAAATCGATCCCAATTAACTGCCATGGACCCTCAGGTACTTCTTGCGGCTGAATTGTAGCTTTGGGGTGCAGATCTTTGCGATAGCGTTGGCATCGATCGCATCCTTCTACATATGAACTTATGAAGCCTGCCATGCGAGGCCACCAGTAGTAGCGACTAACTAGCTCTATGGTTCCGTTCTTCCCGGGATGTCCGGCGATTGTGGTATCGTGGCATGACTTTACCACGTCCCTTCTAAGGGCACGATCGTTTGGGACATACAACTTTCCCGCGGTGATAAACGAAACCGTCTTCTTCTTCCCACAGCGCAACTCCATCCGTAAGAGCCTTAGGAGCGGTCTTTTGTAAACTTTTAAGACCCTCTATAACTTCGGCTTCTTTAATGGATGCGAGTTTGATGCGGCTGCCAAGGGAGTCCACTTCTGGGCGGAAGTGTGCTTGGGCGGCATTGAGGAAATGCTTAGGTTGTAACACCTGAACCTGGCGGTTATCCTCGTTGTCCCTGACGTGGTCTTTGGAAAATCTACTGAGTGCGTCGGCTTGCATAGAATCTCCTTTTTGTAAGTGATCTTAAAGGCGAAGCGACTTAAATATAATGCCCAGCGTGCTTGCCGGCGATTTAAGTCTTTCATGCTTGCCCACCATTCCATATTCTTATGGTCGGTGATCGCTTCAAAGGAGATGCCTTCGAGGAAGTGTCTCCAGTCCTCTAGGGCGCGGATTAAGCCGAGCATTTCTCTGTCGTAGATTTCGTAGTTGCGCTCTTCTTTGCTCATTGACTCTGAGCGATACGCAACGGGGTGCCAAAGACCGTCTGGGTACTTCTGGGTAAGTATCCCGCCAGTAGCAAATCCTGAAGCATCTGTTTCGACGCGGGTCGGGAGGTTTGGATCGTACACCTTTAATATAGGTTCTTGAACGAAACGCCCCTTAAGACCGTCGAAAGCTTTCTGCTGTTCAGAATGCCAGTGCCATGGAGTATCCTTCTTCGTAAGGTCATGTAAGGGTCGGGCGATCGCCGCGAAAGTCCTTAATGAATCTACGATAGAAGTTGGCGAACCCAACGAATGCTCTAACCTCTTTGAGATTCGTGGGTGTAGGCCACTCCCTTACTGCAGAGACCTTGCCAGGGTCCATCTGCACTTCTCCGGGACGGATGATCATCCCTAAGTACTCCATTTCACGTTTCTCGAAATCGCATTTCTCAGGTTTGAGATAGAGGTCGTAGTTTTCGAGCCTTCTAAGCACCTCGCGTACTATTTTACGATGGTGATTAAGGTCTCGACTATAGATGAGGATATCATCCATATAAACTGCGACTTCTCCTTCTGCGATGAGATCTGCGAATATTGCGTTCATGAGGGCTTGGAAGGTTGCGGGGCTATTTGTCATGCCAAAGTACATTACTTTCGGCTCAAATAGTCCGCGATTGGTGACGATAGCACCCTTCCATTCGTCTCCTTCTCGGATTCGAATATTGTGATAGCCCCATCGAACGTCAAACTTTGTGAAGTACTCTGCTCCTTTCAACCGGTTGATGATGTCAGCCGCGAGTGGAAGTGGGTATCGGTTCTTAATAGTAATTTTATTAAGACGGCGATAATCCTGCACTAGACGGAGCTTTCCGTCTTTCTTTTTGATAAAGAATACTGGGGAGGCCATCGGTGACTTAGATGGGACCAGATATCCTTTAGCAATGTGCTCTTGCAGGAATTTGTCGAGTTCCACTTGTTCGCTGGGTGACATAGGGTACGTCTTGATCTTCCAGTGCTTGACTGCATCTGGCTCAAGATCTATGGCGTGATCCCACGGTTGATGCTCAGGGAGCCTCTGGGATTCTTCCTCAGAGAAGACTTTCGCGAAGTCACGATAGTGCTTGGGCACCATTTCTTCGAAGGTTTTCTTTGGCTTGGCTGCAGTAGCTTTTTCGGCTATCTGCTGACTGTACGTAAAGCCTGCCAGACAGAAAACTTCGTCCTGGGCTGTGTCTAGCACTTTCTCCGCAAGGAGACGGCGGCGTTCCATACGGTTCGCCATAATGCGCGTCACCTCTATCTCAAGTTCCGGTGGCGCTATTTCAGCGGTGGAGTTGAGACGCATTGTGCCTTCCTGCCAATCTATTTCCGGGTTCCGTAATCTAAGCCAGGGTAGTCCCAAAATGACGTTCTCTGGGCCAAGGGAAGTGACTAAGAAGTCATGACTTTCTTCCGTTGGTCCGACTTGGAGATTAAGTCGAACTTTGTGGGTGATACTACCGGCTTCGTTGAGCGTCCCGTCTATGTTATAGAGGATGATGGGATTCTCAAGAGGAACCTGGAACATCTTGTGGCGGTCAGCGTACTTTTTGTCGAGGAACAACGAAGTTGCCCCCGAGTCTACCATTGCTGCTACTTTTACAGTACGATGACGTCCTTTTAAATACACAGAAATATGAAAATGTGATTTTTTATCTTTTGTTTCGGGAATAATAGTTGAAGACAGTGCTGCATCAGAAATCATCACGTGCGGCGCTGCTTCGAGAAAGGGTGGAGCAACAGGAACACTACATATATTGTTCATCTCCGAGGCAGATGTAGATGTGGAGGGGCCGAGGAGACAAGAAACGGAACCGACACTACTATCTAACTTACAGGTAGAGGAAGAAATTGTATGAATTACAGGAGATGAGTCCGAAACGAGGCGAGAGCGTAAACATATGGTACAACTGCAGGAAGCCGAGTCATCTACTGTAAATAAGGGGCCAGACGCAGCTCTGCTGGACCCTTGCACTAAAAAGCCGCTTTGAGCGATTCAATCTGCTCTTGCTGCTTTTTCACCATCTCCATCAATTTGGCTACGTCTACCTGTGACGTCTTGGCCGGAGAGGTACTTGAGGAGGCGGATGCTACCGCAGTATCTGAAGAGGATGGTGGACTAGGGGAGTCCGTTGCTGCAGCCTTGGCTTTAGCGGGCTTCCCCATTTTCTTGGTCATGCAGACGGGTGCACGGTGACCAACTCTCTGGCACCAATTGCACACGTCTCGTTCGTGGTTTCCATCCTTCTTCGAGTGTTCTGTTGACCCACACCCGTAACACTTCCCCTTCATCCACGTCTGGTACTCTGCTCTAGTTTTGAGAATATCGGCCGGTCCCTGCTTCTTGCCTTGCTGATGTGTGGCGTCCACTTGCATAGCATCGGGATGGGTCGATGTGGGTACGATTCGGGAGCTTTCACCCCCTTTCTCTGCTTTCCGGGCGCGCATACGTTGATCGATGTCTTGCGCTGCCTTTCGCAGGTCTTTGTAGTTTAGAGCTGTTTTCCCCGTGAATGCGAGGATGTCCTTGATTTCCTCAGAGAGGCCATCATAGAACCGGGTGCACAGGTCTTCTTCAGACCACTTCGTCTGTCCGGCGTACTGGTCGAACAGAGATATATACTGGGTCGCCTCCTTGCGACCTTGTTTTGTCTTTTTGAGCGCCTCTCGCGCTAACTCTGTGGTGTCCCGCGGACTGAACCTGAGGTTGAAAGCCTTGACGAAACCGGCAAAGGTTCCGCCAAATGGCGTTCCACCTTGATTTGCCTCTTCCAGATATGGGAGGGCCCAGGTTTTCGCGTCCCCTTCCATAAGGTTGAGGGCGGCCGCGGTCCATCGACCTTCGTCGATGTACCACCTCTTGTCTGCATCATGCCAGGTGTTCATTGCGTCCCCCACGGAGCCGGCCCAGTTATGGTAAGCGGCAAGGAAATGACGGGCTTCTGTAGAGTCGCCTTTCCCGTCCCAAGGCTTTGGGCGGGCCACTATGTCCTTTTTGTTACCATTAGAATGGGGGTCGGGCATTGTGAGATGCGCCGACTGCCTGCGTAAGATCCTTGACCTCCTGGGCTATTACGCCCATGGCCAAGCTGAGTTGGTGAATGAGGTCCAGACAATCCTGGACTGTGGGAGGAGCGGGTGCAGAACCCGAGGCGGCTGCGGATGTGGAGGCTGTGGGGTCGGCCATTGCGTCTAGCTGGGCCTGTCTCTCCTTTCTCTCTGCTTCTTCTTGTGCCTTTCGATAATTCTCTAGGAGAATTAGCTGTTCGTCAGGCGAGATGTCGTCCCAGTCAACTACTGAAGAGGTGAAGACTTTTTCACTCTTCGTGAGGGGAGGGAGCGCGAATTTGGAGTGAACTCCGCGAGGATACTGAGCTTGAGCCTGCTTGGCTTTCTGCCGACCGCTGGGAGCCACTGTGAGGTGGTGAGGGAGAAGGAGGGGGAGAGAGGCGTGGGACTAAGTCTGCTGCAAATGCGACCAACTGGGGAACGGTATACCCGGTTCCGTTAACTTCACCGTCTAAGCCGTAAAGCTCTAAAAGGCCGTAGTGATAGTTGGGGAACGAGTAGATAGCCTGCATGTATTGTTCTGCGAGGTTACGAGGGGGCAGTTCTAACTGGAATCCCTGGTAACGGATGTTAACCCCGTCTTCGTCTATGAAGCTTTCGCCTGATTGGGCGAGGGTTTCTTGGGAGGAGGAGTGTGCGGAATGGAAGGAAGCTGATGACGACCCATGTGATGAAATAGGTGGGGAAGGAGCACGCTCGTTGGTAATCTGAGGTGTCCTTAATACGTGAAGTGATGCCGAAGCAGAGGCTTGATTACTAGGGGGCGTCGGGATTGGTGGGATGGAAGCTTGTCTCCTCCTAAAGAGATGACGGAGTCGGGCACGAACGTTCGCAAATATGCGAGGCAGGATGAAAATGGAAGAAGATGGATTTATGACGACTGGATACAACGAGCGCGAAACGCTAACTCGAGGATGCGTGGAATGCCCTATCAAGCGAGACCAATACACAGTGATTGTTTTCACTACTGCGCGAGGCTGCGGCGATAAAGGGACACTCAGGAATAGGGTAGGGATATGTGTAGAGCCACAAGGCTGTCTGCCTCAGTCTTCTCGACCTGTTGGCTGCCTCTCACGCCGAAGCGCTCTCAAACTTTTCTGTTTACTTACGCGTACAGCTGTCGCAGGCTAGGCCTGGCTGGCTCAACGTCTAACTGCAGCTTATCTGGCGTGGTGACCAGTTCTGCAGCCAGTACCCAGATGTCGAACTGTGACCAGATACGACAAATAAAGGCAAGCACAATCTATGCCGATTTTACGGACACTAGAAGTGTACCACGAATGCACAGATTCTGCTTACGGAGGTCCACAGGCAAAAGAGTGAGGTGGATAACACAAGGGACTGATGGTCGTCAACCACCTGGAGGGAAAGATGATAAAAGGAGTAAGACTGGCGGGTGGGTAACCCGAGAGTGTGAAAGAGGAACTTGTCCTAATGTAGCGGTGCGACTGCCGCGCTACGCCAAGTCAAGTGAAAACTAAAGTGAACCGCAACGGTGAGCACACTCAACTCGGCGCGGAGACAAGTCACGCGCCAACGTACAGTCACTGTGGAGATACAGAGACCTGGAGTCTTTATGCAAGAACTCAAGTCTGAGGTGATCACACAGTGGCACGTCTGAGTGGAGAACCAAGAGGACAAGTTAGATTGGAGAGAGGTAAGGAACTACAGTGAAATGCGCACCTGAGTGGAGAACCAAGAGGGACAAGTTGGTTCCACTCAGGACGCTACAGGGAAGCTTATATCCTACTACTACTGCGGCTGAGTCTAAACTGAGT